>CM060409.1:127578423-128778423 GCA_030545235.1 Helianthus tuberosus | reverse complement strand
CTTTCAGTTGGTACATAAATAAAATTTGTTATTTCAATTTTATTTACAAAACTAATGCGATTGAGCGTATGTGTGACATACCCCTACAATACCGACACAAAGGAACCATATTCCTTGTAAATCAAACTACTCTTGTAGTTTCATTTATGATTGCTCACGATCACCACACAAATCCTAAGTACTCGTTTCTTTAAGAAACAAAGTACAAGGTACAAGTTACAAACTCTTAAACTGATACTCAAAGTACCACTTCAAATACTTGATTCGATATCTAAAGGTACTTTCATAAGTCCTTAAATTGGTCTTATGCTATATGACTATGTCTATGTCAATACATTCTGGGTTTTTTTAATAACATTATACAAGAACATTTTTTCTTCGTGTGTTGACTTAACAGGCCTAGCACATTGATCTCAAGGATCCTTTTTGCTTCATGTGCTGACTTACCATATCTGGCACCTTGATTTCAAGAAACACCTTACTTCGTATGTTGACTAAGCATACCTAGTGCATGGATTTTCAAAACATTTTCACCACACAAATTCCAAATCCTTATAGGATCTTCCTATCTTCATAGTTAGATCCTTGTGGTTGTTTAAAGCGCAAAATCAAAGTCCTTAATTGGATTCTTTGTGTGCTTTAATACGTATGTTACGATTTAATAAGACAAAACCAAATCCTTATAAGATCTTCCTATCTTCATAGTTAGATTCTTGAGGATGTTTAAAGTACTAATTGAAGTCCTTGATTGGATTCCTAATGTACTTTAAATGCATATATACAAGTTAATGGACGAGCTAATAACCAAGTTGACGATTATGTGATTATGTGTTTATGTGTGATTCTAATGCTTGCTATCCAAATCCTTGTAGAATCTTCTGTATTTTCATATGTTAGATTCTCAGAAGGATATCCAAAGTACTATCTTAAAATCCTTAAGGGGCTTTTCTATGCAAATAGCCAGACCCTTGGATTCCAAAGTGCTATTCCAAAACTATTATTTGATTCAAAGTTAAAGAGATCCTTTGGTGGTCTATTTAAAGAGATCGTACAATGATCTAGTTAAGAGATCATGTGTTGGTCTAGTTAAGGAGATCGTTCGTCGATCTAGTTAAAGGGACCCTTTGGTGGTGTAGTCAAGTCATTACATGTTTGTTCGATTGATTTTTCCCCTACACATTATAAAATGAATTGTGCGGACTGTGCAAGGAATTACGTAATTATGGATGCATACATAATTATGGAATTCAGTACACAAAAACCACAGCAAGTTTTGTCATGTGTTATGACCTATAGTGATAAGAATAACGAAACAGGAACAATGTAAAAAAGGGCATGGTGGATAGGCCGCTGGTACTTCCTATATATAAGTGTTCCTTATTACATTGCTAGCGTAGCGTTATTTAAGTTACTAGAAGTCCTAGACCTTGACCAATGTTGTTTTATCTCACACTCTCCAACTCCAATTTCGAGCACACAAGTTTCCTATAATAGTTTTCATAGGAAACATTCCCCCATCCGTTGTTCGAAACTCCGAAGTTCACACACTCTTCATATTCTGTTGCAACAAGGACATCACTTTGACATTAACATGGCGCTCTTGAGTTTCGGTATAATCATACATCTATTATTTGGAGTGAAGTTTAAATCTTCGGATCTGAACTCATCCTTATAAACAACAGACGATTACAATTAACAAATTCACTGGAAATCCAAACGTGGCCCAAAGTTTTACTTAGGGAACAGAGGATTCATTCGAAAGCGAAACAATCACATCTGTTCTCACAAATTTCCTCTAAAATTAAATTTCGGGACGAAATTTCCTAAAGTAGGGGAGACTGTGACATTTGTGCCTTTACAATCATCATACAATTTGTACAATTACGTATGATATTACACATATCAAATCTAGTATGATTTCGAACTCTCAAGAAGCTTTTCTGGAAGTTTTACGTAAACTATTACGCAACCGTAATCAGTTTAACGGAACGTACACTCCGGAATAGTGACATAAGCTTAACATACCTTAAATAACCTTTACATAACTTAGAAATAAGTTTTGAAGGGTTTGGTATGGCAAAAACAAGTTTATTCGATCACGGGGACTATTTGCGACAAACTTCAAAAGTCTGCCAATTCGTATAGCAACGTACACTCCGGAACAAGATCATAAGCTAAACATACCCTAAATACCCTTTACATAGCTTAGAAATAAGTTTTGAGGGGTTCGGTATGAGAAAATATGCTTATTTTGATCAACGGGGACTAAAAGCGTAAAAACTGCGAAAGTATGCAAATGCGTGCATATCTTGCATTCTAACCATTTTGTATTTTAGTGATGGGAATGAAAAAATACCATTCGTTTCGCAATTTGGATCGTTTTCACGTCTGCTACGATTTCCGTCGTAATTAACCGAAAAACGCAACCGTACAGCCAAACGAACCGACATCCGTGACATTTTTTAGCATAATTCAAGTTAAATATACTTTAACTTCATCACGAAGGGACCAAAGCTGTCAAAACAGCAAACTTTGGCCCCTGCTGCAGCCTTACGGTCCACAAGGCAGGACCCCTTGTGGTCCGTAAACAGTGCCCAGAACCAGCAGAACCTTCCTTTTACCTCCTGATTCCCAGCTATTGCACCTTGGTTTCCTTTGATTGTTTGGTGATATTGTGGGCAAGATAAGTGTTCTCCAAGGCTTATAATCAGGTCCTAACAAATGTATGGTTGAGATTATTCCTTGGTCACCACACAAACCACTTGGCAAGATCTTGTCATTTCAAAAACACTATAAATAGCAAGCTCCTTTCATTCATTCATTGCTCAATTCTTTTCTTTCTTCACACCAGCTCTAAGTAGAGGCTACCACACTTGTTGGATTAGTGTTCCTCCTTGGCTTGTTTATTTATTTCAAGCTAAAAGTCAAACAGTGTTTGACTTTCAGCTTTGACCATGAATTGGTCAAGACAAAGTTCGTTTGAACTTTGCAACGTGAGCGTAATCAAGATGGCTATAGTCCCTTGCGACTATACCTACCGATTACCACGTTGACTAGTCGAAGTGACGAGTCAAGTTTCGGTCAAAATGCACGATTATGTGCATTTTGCGATGAAACTATTTTTGGGTATCAAAACACTTTTTTTGATACCAAATCAGTTGTCTAACTTAGTTAAACATGTTTTAACATGTTCAACTCGTCACTTTTAGTTTAGTGCTTATTTAGGGTCGTAAGTCAAGCGGTCTCGACAACCGCTTAGACTTTCGAACCCGACTCGTTTGGTCGATCATTAGGATCTGACCAAACACATTAGGTGACCATAGTTATGTAGGGAATAACCTTCCGAGGTTATACCTTATGGTCACTTCGTTTAATTAGTTGTATGATAGGTAGTTTATATGCCTTAGGAAAATGACGAAAATACCCTTTTTGCGCATAATTTCAATTTAAGCATATGTAACCAAAATTTTGACACGTAAACTGATTATGCAACATTATTAAACATGTTTAGGCATATAAGACTTATCATAGGACTGGTTAGACCATACGAACGCGCATTCGTGCAAATGACGCGTTAAAGTAGCGTAAACTACCTTAGCGGGTCATAACGGGACAAAAGCACTTAGGATAGGTTTTAAATCAGAATGTAGACTTTGTAAAACCATATCCTATGAGTTCCAACACTCATTTGGTTTACAAGACCACATTCTACCCGATCTCCCGATTTAGGTCCCGATTATTAACATAGTGATTCCATACTTGGTGCCACTTGATTCCTTGATTTCTCGAGCTTTGTTAGATCACTTAATCAAGAATACTTGCAATCTCAAGTGAGTACATAGTCCCCTCTTTTACCGCTTTCAAATGTTTTGGGGTGATTAATATGTGCCTATTCACTATTTTCATGATTTCAAGCTATATGTTTTCACATGCTTAGTACTTATCCTTTGACAAACTGAAACTGATATCTATGGCTTAAATACTGATTTTCAAAGTTTGTAAGACTATTTGTTGGTTTGTATTTTTACTTATACATTCATTAACAATGATCAAGCCGATTGGTAGTACGATATAGCGCTATAGGTTGACACCCCATTCCTGATGTATGGAATGTCAGAAACCAAAGTTTAAACCAAATAGATTTTGCCTTCGTGGTAAATCTATAGTCACCAAAGTGTAGTTTGATACACTAAGGTTTGAATGTATTGCCAAATCACGATTTATGGTATATTTCGGTATACTACTAAGGCATATTTCGACATGCTGCCAATGTGATATTATATTAACCAATGTATAGGCTGCAAATGTTTTCCAATTAAGCCATAAAAACTTATCTTATGTTATTTCCAAAACCAAAGCATAGTTTGATATGCTATTGTTTACTAAAGTATAGTTTGATATACTACCAAATCACGATTGAGGTATATTTCGATATACTACCAAAGCATATTTTGATATGCTACCAACGTGATACTGTTTTACTAAAGTATAGTTTGATATGCTACCAAATCACAATTTACGTATATTTTGATATACTTCCAAAGCATAGTTTGATATGCTCTCAATGTGATATTGTTTACCGAAGCATAATTTGATATGCTATTTTCAAAACCAAAGTACAGTTTGATATACTACCGACTTTATTATTTCCTAAACCATAGTACATTTTGATGTACTACCAAAGCATAGTTTGATATGCTATTTTCAAACCAAAGCATATTTTGATATGCTATTTGCAAACCAAGGCATAGTTTGATATGCTATTTTAAATCCAAAGTAGAGTTTGATATACTACTGATTATGCTATTTCTAAAAAAAACAAAGCATAGTTTAATATGCTATTTTCAAACCAAAGTATATTTTGATATACTATCTATTTAACTATTTCAAAACTAAAGTATATTTTGATGTACTACTTATCCGATTATCTCAAAACCAAAGTATATTTTTGTATATACTACAAACCTTTTATCAAGACAATGCGTTTTAGAAACCAAACTTTTTACAAGGATTCATGGCTTTTTTTAGTAAACATAAAACCTTTTCTTGAGTTATCCAAAGCCATGAATCTAATTTACAAAAACCTATGTTACTCATTGGCATTTTTATGCTGACCTTTTATTTTCACATATGTTTCAGGTTCTACTATGTGATGATTGTTGACGCATGCTACACATAGGATGGACTCGTGCCTTAGTGACTTTAAAACTTGAAAGACAATTATTTGTATTTATTTGGTTTGTATTAAAACAATGAGTCCATTAATGGAATAAAACAAAACTTCAATTACCATGTGTTGTGAAACAATGATTCTGTGACATGACTTCCCGACGTTTCCGCCGCGGTTTATTGTTTAACGTGGTTGGGGTGTTACATTCATGCACATCGCCAATCTCCAACACTTCTTTGTTATATCGTGTGATGAAATCTTCCAAACTTTCATCATCTCTCCGCCAGATGTTCATGACATCTGCAGATTCCCGGATAGAGCGCCGTTGTTGACTGAAATGGACCAAAATTTTATCCTTAAGATCATCCCAAGATGTTAGCTTACCTGTTGGTAAATTGTCAAACCAAAGGCGCACGACGCCTGTGAGGGTTTGGACGAACAGGTGATACCACATGGGTAGTGTCCATCCACCAATTAGCCCTGCACTAGTGAATAAGCGCAAATGATCATCAGGATCTGTCAGTCCATTAAACTTCCCTACGTTTGAAGGTAATTTTGCACGCTTGAGTGGAGCCAATGCAATTTCTCTGACAAACTTGGAATTTTTGGCAGCTTCTGCTGGTCGATTGACGTTTTTGAGAGTGTTGCTCTTCATTGTATGTTCTATCGTATTCATCAGTTTGGGTGTCCCGCTTTTGTGAGAAACGCGAGCCCAACCGTGAATGGACCGATTGACGTTTTTGAGAGTGTTGCTCTTCACGATGATCTCGACATCTAGATCCAGAATGAGTAGACTCATATCTGGTGCTAGACTGGGAGTAAACTTCTATATCTTCAACCGACATGTATGATGGTGAATCATAATGTAACACTCGAGGTGCAGATGGAGCTCACACCTGAGTTGCAGATCTACGTGTCTGTGGTGCCATTTGAGCAGTGTGTGTACAAAGTTGTGCATAAACGGCATTCAAAGCACCCTGTGATTTAACATACAATGAGATCGGAGTTTAACCAAGAGGTAAAATTGAACTAACCGGAATTTCAGGTTGAACTCCTGGAGTAACAGGATCATTCACATGATTCGCATCATGCTGAACATCATTATCATCGGTCGCTTCTTCCACGATTCCATCAACACGAGAAGCATGAGCAAAATTGCCTCTGTTCTCGGGTCGAGGACCTGGTGGGTAATTTAACGGACCTTCTGCCATTGAAAACAGAAGAGAGAGAAATGAATCGATAGAGAAGATGAGAATAAAAGCAGAAGATCGGTGGGCACCAATGTAGAAACATCGGATCTAAATTGACGAGAATCAATTAGATCGGGGGTAGGGTTTCTACATAAAAGGGTTAATCCAGTCATCGATTGCCGGATGGAGCTACTTCACCAGAGAACACTACAAAACAGAAAGCCGTTAGACTCGCCACACGGAGAATGGGGGTTCTCTCCGTGACCACCCTCCAGCGTGAGAATAAGTACAGTGATCTCAAAGAAAAATATGAAGTAGTAAGAGGTAAAAGTATGTGAATGTAGCTTGTGAGATCATACATGAGTTCTCATATTTATAACCATAGTTTTGACGCCAAGAAGGTTACGGAGGTAATGACGGGGTTATTTCTTCCATTACAGTTATCTCATTTTCCGTTAATTAGTTATTTTTACATCCATGCACACGGATCATAGATCTGATCAATGGTTGGGGAGTTGCCACGTGGAAAGTGGTTTCATGTAGATTTGTCTTCATCATCGTGATTAGATGAGCGTCTGCGATGTTGCCACGTCACATTCGGCTATAATCGAATGAAGGCATGCACGAGGATCACTTAGGGCCTTCTAGAAGATTTACAGTTGTAAACCACAGCACCTCTGCCACGTGTCCATTCTGTTGTAACAGAAAAGATTCCTTTTGTTCAAGTCTAGATTTCATGCGCGCGGATATATTTAGGACTTTATATTTTTCATCTTCAAGCCTAACTGTACCCTTGCGCGAGCCCGCGCAAAGGTGTTAGTTGAATATTTGTCTTTCCTTTCTCTGGCGTATGGCTATCGAAGACTGATCCTTCCGAATCTTGTTCAGGACCGTTGCGCGGCCGCACAGGGTCTTGTTTAAGATGATTCTTGGAATGAAGTTATGGTATGGTCCTATGCGCTTGCGCACGCTTTTTGGGACTATACCCCTTCAGTGATGTTCATTGGGGAACACTAAAAAAGTGGGGAACCGGGGAACACTCTTAACAATTTAACATAACATGTTAAAAATCAATTTAAAAAAAAAATTCGGCTCTTTTCTTTATATATACTTTTAGAAGCATTTTTAATAAAAAATCAAAAAACTAAAAATATAAAAAAAAACTGTTAAAAAGGCTTAATTTTTTTTTTACAAAAATGATTTTTATTTGAATAGTTTCTACCTATTTTTATAAGGAAAAGCACTAAAAACAAATTAAAAAAAAATTGGTTTTTAACATGTTAAGCTAATTTTATAAGATATATTTTTTTTAATTGTTTTTCAAACATTTTTTTATATTTTTTATTAAAAAAATTTCTACATGTATTTATAAGGAAAAGCGCCGAATTTTTTTTAGAAAAAGTGGATTTTTAACATGTTAAGTTGAATTTTTAAAATGTTCCCGGTTCCCCAATGAACTCTCCCCTAATAAACTACATGTATCTATATAAACCATTTAATGACACATGATGCTCTATACGATGATCTTAATTGTCTTTTCCAGCCTAAATAAATAGATATTATGACTATTTTCTAATTATCTATAATTGTTGTGAAACAACGGACTACTAGCGACTAGTATATGAACATAAGCGCAAGTATCAAAGGAACATATAGAGAATGATAGAATAGAGAATTATCATTCATTGAGATGTTTACACCATATACAAATGTCATTATATATAGACACATGCATTAATACAAAAGAAATCGAAGAGGTAGGAGTTATATATGTGGAGAGTCACCATTATGAAACATTCATAACACCCCCCCCCCCCCTTGACTATCCACATACCTTTAATACGCTTGGTGATGCTGCTTCGTTAAAAACCTTGCTAGGAAAACCCAGTGGGATAAAACCATAGCTAAGGGAAAAAGAGTGCAGCCTGTAATGCATATTTTCTCCCTCTAATACTTCTTGATCAGGTATGTTGCCTCGTTAAAAACCTTACTAAGAAAACCCAATAGGATAAAACTTAGTTAAGGGAAAAAGAGTGCAACTTGAACAAATCTCCCCCTCATTATAATGTGTATCCTTAAAGTAACGTGTGACCATCTTCCTCGAATGTTGCTTAAAACTTTTGTAGAATGATTTGTTGTTTGATGCCTTGAAGTGCAATACTTTATATTGAGTAATGTTGTAAAATCTTCTTGTGAGATTTCTAGTGCTTCCTCTTGCAAACAAATATCATAAGATCCACTACTATGCTGTGTTATATTCTTCACATCTACAAGACTAACAAAACTAGTTTTCATAGGTTAGTAAAATATAAACACATATCATTCTTACCTTTAGGGTATCGACATATCTGCTTTACCATTCAAATGTCTCCTTATTGGACATGTGCTATATCATGTTGATGAATTCAAATAAGAAAAATATATTATGAATAGATAGAAAGAAATATTAATGCACAATTGCACTTTAACCATGGTACTTTTGGAATGAGGATCCCTACTTTGGTAGGACATGATAATAGTCATTTCTTATAACAAATGACTTAACAACCTTTAACATACTTTAAGGTTCAACTATGCCCATACTAAAATATTCAAACATCATCTTCTAGATGTACTTGGGGGATTGGTAAAATATAATTACATATATACTCGAACTGCAGTTCGAGTAATAATTAGACCGTGCCAAGGTCATTCAAAAATTCTCCCTCTAAAGGCTCGACAATTTCTCTCGATGATGCCTAGAAATCATTACTGTAAACTGCGATTATAGTGAACTTTTAAAAGTAGAACGTCAATAAAACATGGCTAATTTAATCAAACTTATATCCCTCTTTATGCAAATATCTCGAGTTGTATAATACTCGATTTAACTATTTTAGTCCATACATATTCTATGAACTTGATATGGTACGTTCTTGAGGTATTGACATCATTAATATTTCTAGCATTATCAATCTATGAGGGAATTCTTTCCATCTTATCCAAATATGCATGTGCTTTCACTCTTTAGAAGTTTTGCTACATAAATTTGCCCATTTAACACATTGATATCTATATCATATGCAAAAATGCCACGAACACTTGCTTTTATCTCCAAAAGTCATATTGTACCATGCGTGTACACTATTTATTGAGATATCACAATCACTGGGTACAAGTTTTCTATGTTTGTTTCTTGGTGCACAAGTATTACATCGTTAAGATGTTTCAACTAACCTTTTAAGCACTCAATTGCTTTAGAAACTCATTAGGAGTTCCAATTATATCCAACATGTAAAATAATCATAACCTATTCAAATCCGAATATGCATAAATGATCACATTGTTCTCGAGAACTTACTTTACATGACCTACATAATTTAATCCTTCGGGACTTTCATGTAAACTTTCAGTATCAAGTGATACATAACATTCATAATACGAATATCAATTCTCTCTTTATATTACCAGACTAATAAAATATTGAAAAGTTAATGCATCCACCACTGGAGAATACGACTCCTCATAATCAATCATAGGTCTTTGCGAAAATTATTGTGCCACCAATTTTTCCTTATATCACTCAATTTGATTTTCACATAATTCGCATAAAAGACTCGTTTAGTTGTAAAATATGTTGGTCCAAATACTTTCCATGTCATTAGAGAATTCAGCTTTACCTTATTTGCGTCTTTCCATTATTGGCCAATCTTTTCTTAATATTCATTCATAGGCAGATCTTAAATCTTAATCCTCATCATTTAATCATTTTAAGCGCTACTTTATATACAAAAGTATAACGACGTCGATTTTTATTTCGATTCTATACATATCTTAAACATGATACAGCTTATCGAGATCTCTTTATTTTTAGGTACTTGAGGTTCTTCTTGAACAATCATGTCTATTGTCTCTTCAGGAGATCTTATTACTATAACCTCGACTTGACCATCTTAATTACTTGCTCCAATTTTTGAGGAATTTTATTATTGGAATCAACTAGTCTAACACGCTTTAGGCGTGCAATAGACTCATTACAAAAATATGTGTTTGCCCTCTTGGGACACAAATATAACTGGAGCAGAAGCAGTTGATTATGTGACTTACTTAGTCACTCTATTTAGGTCAGTGAACTTGTAACACCCCGTGTTTCAAAAGCCAAAGCCAAAGTCAAAGTCAAGGTCAAAGTCAACGACCGATTGCGCGACTTGACTGTAGTGAATTTCTTTTATGTGTTTATTTTAGCTGTATTATGTGGAGTAAGTGTCAATAATCACAGTAATCGAAGTGTGTTATTCGCTAATTAAATCGACTTACGACTGTGAACTATAGGAAGTAACAATGCGATAAAGTTAACTAAATGATACTAAAACTATACTAAACGAATCGACATCGAATCGCAATCGAACTCGCAACTCGAATTACGCTTTTTGATTATTGTTATACGTGTGTGTGTGTCTTATGTGTTACTTGTGCATGTTTATTTACGCTATGTGTGGTAATCAATCGAATCGCAATCGAACTCAATCACAATCGAAACAGTATGGTAATTAGTGGATAAGAGACAGTGCGAGATATGATTAGTTGGGATTAAAAGTAATTTGACTAGGAAACTCTATCGCATCGAATCGCTCGCAATCGCAATCGAAACAGCAAAAATCGTCGCGTCGAGCAGTCGAACCAGGTGCCAGTCGGCCGGATTGCCATCCGACCGGGCTGCCACTTATCAAGGTGCCAGGCTGCCATCCGACCGAGATGACATCCGACCGGATTGCCATCCGGGCGAGATGCCATCCGACCGACCCACCCCTTTCCACTTTGGGTATCCTATAAATACCCCGTGTCACTTTCATTCTTTCCACTTTTGGCAAGTTACGTCCGACCAGCTCGTTTTCCTTGCTTTTTCTCTGATTTCTCGCAATCCCGGTAAGATCTCGTCCTAAATCTTGTACTTCCTTAATCTACACGCACTCCTACACCCTTCTATCTTTTAAATCTTAACTTTTAACCATGAAATCATCAAGATTCAAGGTGTTCTAGGATGACGTCATCATGTGTTCTTGAAGAACTTCATGCTTTGGCCTCAATCCACCAAGAACAACTTAGATCTAATCGATTTCCACATAAACAAACAAAGATCTTTCATAGATCTAAACATATTCATGGTGAAAACGATTAAGAGAAGGTTTTCCAACTTTCTTTTAACTATTTTACACTCAATGCATTCAAAACCGGTAGAATCGGAGCTTGTGCCGACTCACCATTCAATCCTATGGTTGTCTTAAACCGGTGGACTGACCGAATTTGGGTGGTTCCTGTTCAGTCGGGTCACTAGAGCTTAGGATGGAACTCGGTTGGTTAGCACGATATCAACACATCTCGATAACACGACAAACAATCAAGACGGCCAAGTGTAAGATGAACGGAACAACCAGGACGGAGTGCCGTCCGATCGGACTGCTGTCCGAACGGACAGCCATCCGAGCGACCGGCTGTCCGAACGACTTACACCTTGGGTCCCACACTTAGCTATTTTGCCAACGATTGAAGTCTAGTTGTTGAACGAGTTGTTGTCCGACCGGACTACCATCCGATCGAATAGCCATCCGAATCATGAAATATCTGGACTTCAACACTTAAACAATTTTCAACATGTTCAGTAACAGAGTTGCCACCCGGACGGATGGACATCCGACCGAGTGACCGCTCTGCTGTGAACTTGTTCTCACTGAGGAACCTCACCATTCGAGTCACCGTCTGACAGACCGACCTGAAAGGTAGAGATACTTCAACGTTTTCAAAATGCTACAACGAAAACTTCAAAGGTCAAGCCATCATACACAAACACATCATTCTCATAGGAAGAAACAATCCACTCGAATAGTCATCCGACTGGACTACCGTCCGACCGGATAACCATCCGAACGGATTGTCATCCGCACGATTGGCCGTCCGATCGGATTACCGTCTGATCGGGTTACCATCCGACCGAACTGCTGTCCGAGCCACTTACACCTTGCATCGTTTTACGCATCACTTATCGTTATGCTATCGTTCTGATCAGGCTAACCCTACTCTCTAGCGCTCCCTTCAATCCATCCATCGCTGTGAGTATACTCGATCCCTTTTTGTTTTACGTACTTTTGGGTGTTACATACGTTACTTATTCAAAATCACATCGAACACACTACGCAATACTTTAAACGCTAACTGTTACTGCATGTTATACGTGTCTAAATGAATGCTTGTGGTTATGTTTACACATAGAATGTTGTCTACCTGCCTTAACGACGATAGTACTATAGTTTGGACTCAGCACCCGCTCACGCGGGGGTTGTTAAGGATAATTATTTGCATGGATTACAGTGGTGATCATGTATTACGAACTGCCTTGGGCAGTCAACCCACAGTCATTGGTATTGATAGGTTCATGTCAATAACTAACATGCCTCATTTCACTCTGTGTACGTGCTGGTTATGCGTAACGCTTTCGAACTCTATATGCTATTATCAAACTTGTATGCTCACCTTTACACTATGTGTATTGACTTTATTTTAACGTATGTGACAGGTGCTTAGGATGCTTATCTGCTAGGAAATCGAGGCTAGAATAAGGTCTTAGAGGCCAACAAATAGTTGTCTGTACAAATGAAATCTGAGTTGTCGAAATAGAAATATTTGCCTAGATTTTGTCTGTAATAATTTGTTTACCTTTTGAGACATGGTATGGGACATGTTACTTTAAATTGATTGGTAATGATAATTGTTATGGAAACTTCTGGACAATCTATTTCGCTAAGTGCCATGCCCCGACGTTTCCGCCATTGGTTGGGGTGTGACAGAACTTGTCTGGTAATTTGTTCTTTAATACTAGTAAATGAATTATACTTTAAACTTCTAGTTCATAATTTATAGTCTGAGGATCAAGATGACATGATAATTCATTTCACTTTTCACTTTCCAACTGCTTGTTATCTCCCCCTAATGTTGGGAACATTCATTCACTAAAGTGAAAACCAATGAGCCATAAATGAATTTCTCACTAATGGCTTTAAGTATTTAATCATAGACGATTATTTATACCCAACATATTCTCAAACTTTTTAGAAGTCCCATCTTTGTCCGGTGTGGTGGATGAGTTTCAATATATGTTGCACAACCAAAATCTTTGATAAGACATCTTTGGTTCCTGACCAAAAACCAACTGTATGGGGAGAACTATAACTTATTGGCTTGATGTGAATTGATGGTACTATATATAAAATTACATGTACCTAAATGAACTTTTGCTCCTCTTATGATCATTGGCTTTGTAACCAATAGTAGACGTTTATTGATCATATCAACAATAACACTTATTCCAATGATCGTTAATAACTTGGGAATCAAATTCACTATTATCAAATAAATATACTAATCTTGATTAATATGCTTGCTATCACATTAGCTAAGCCACAATCACACAAGCTTCAGGTTGTGGATTTGATAACCATTTAGACGATGCATCGATTTAGAAAAAAAAAAACTAAATGGTCTCATGTTTCCAGAATATTTAGGTATACACACCCTCGTTTATTTTGCAAATGTATAATTTCCCTTGAGAGCAAACATTAGATGCTAATTATTATCTTGAAGAATCTTCTAGTTCTTCATTATGTTTCACATCATCATTGACTCGGTGTGGTCTAACCAGTCATGCCAACTAATTAAATAATTATGATCCATAAACTTCTGGTTTATGATCGTATGTGTATTACTTGCTCGTATGTAATACAAAACGTATGATATGAGAGAATATATTATAACTTCAAAGTTAAAACCATCACGTTATGCAATTACTCCTTAGTTTGCCACTTTTGGTGGTCCATCTCATTATTAAAATGACCATCATTACAATTCTTATAGTCAATCTCATCATTACAAATGTCTCAATTAGGTCCATCATTACATTTACAATGATTAATATATAATCACATTCACTTTTGGGAATGGAGTAGAACCAAAACAAGCCTCATAGCTTTTCATTATTTACTTGGTCACATGAGTATAAAATCATTTTATTTTTTCATAATTCTTATAATGATATTGCTACTTTAGGAGCATATGTCTCAAGTGTGACAAATGAAAAGAATTTAATCGATTTTTCCTTGTAAATAATGATCTCTTTGTTTGCCATCAATTGAGAAGTAGTTGATTCGTATAAGATTTATCAATCTTATATCTTACGACCTTTATAACGATCATTGTATAGTCATCATGTTATTAACATAGTTGATCTCATTACATGAGCATCATAACAATTTCCTCAATTACCATGATTACGAACTTTACACCAATTTTTATATCATCACATTCAGTTCAAGGAACTATCATGGTGACATCATTACAATTTTCTTAGTTGTTATATACATAATAGCGACCTTACATTGGTCATTATATTATCACATTCACTTCATAAATGGATTAGAATCACACAACTTTCATGGTGATCGTTTCAAACCTTACATATTCTTAACAATCTTGCTTCTTTAAGAGCATATTTGAGGTTTGACAATGGAACTTGTTTTGCTCAAGGGATTATGATATATATTTTTCTCATCACATGATATAAATCGAGATGTAGTTATATAACCGAGACATTTATACTTATCGGTTTAAAATCTTACAAGCTTCGATAAACTCATAATAAGCTTTGTGAAGTTAGACACTCCAGGTGTCTTTTTATACAAACCGTAACCACAATTCAATCGTTTTTATAGCTTGTGATCATATACCATAACCCTGATCACTTTGATATCCCCTTCCAAATTTATAACATATGGAACATAATATATACATTAGATTATACAATGCATGACTATATAACATGTCACCAAATAAATAGCTTATGATACAACCTTATGAAATAAGAATTTTTTCATCACTTGTAAGAAATATATAATTTTTTTTTGTATTAGCTTAACGATACAATAAATCAAAAGCAAATCTCTTATACATATATATATTTTTAGTGTAACTTAAAACATATAAATACATAGTCATTAAGTCCTTACAATGTTTTAGTAGCATATAATAATATATGATCGAGTATGTCCACTCTTTTTTTTATATAAATTTTGTTAGTACATATAACACAAAAGGTTTCACGAGATTCTCAATGTTAGATTAATTTACTCATATATCATCTTTTCCATACAAGTATTTCAAATATTTAAATAGAAACAAGAATATGATAACATTCACAAATATTCATAGAAACTATTATGAAATTTTCAACATTATAGCATGTAATTATATAAAATTTATTATAACAACTTTAATAAACTACAATGATGACCTTAGAATGTAATATTAAAATCACTACTGCTACCCATAATTTTTTTTCTTCAACCACAAATAACAACAATAATATCAAATTAAATATAAGCCAAATGAGATAATCCTATATCATTACAATGTTTGTTAGAAATTTTAAGTTTAATAAACCTTTTTTTTTCTCAATTTAACATAGAGTAAAAAAATTAAGTAAATATACATCAAAATGAATTAATGATGAGGAAATCAGAATTAATTTTACAATTAATAATATTTAATTCACGCCCATAAGTTATATATTAGAACTTTAATTGAATTTATGCTATATTAATTAAAACTAAATAATATGAAAAAAATATAAATCCATTTAGATTACACTAACCTAATAGTCATATTAGAAAGCAATGCTTTACTCTTACTATTCAATAAACTATACACATAATTTATAAAAGTAAAGCGAAGCCATATCAATCCTTAATTATTATTTTTTACTATATAAAATAATTGTTTCTATCATATTTTTTTAAAGAAACATTCAATCATTTTTTAAACATACAGAAAAGCTTGATGTGTGGTAATTAACGCATTGATATCAAGTTGTCAATGATTAACGTTAATTTCATAATTTCTCTAGATATTTCAAAATTTATATACCTCTATTTATATATTTATTTCAACAAATATAATATAATAGTGCGCTAAATAAAATTTTCTTATTTAATTTAAAAATAATAAAACAATAATTATAATCCTATATCAACCAATGGTGTACCGACTTAGAGGTTTATAAAAAAATATTCAAACTAACCATTTCAATTACTTATTCTAAGACTCATGAACTTATACGAAACTTTCAATTTAATTAATATATAACTTTAAATGTTAATAGGAAGATGGTTTATTGCTTTAAGTTCAATTAATATTAAACGACATTTTAAATGAATTAATAAGTAATTTAATAAAATATATTGATGGGGAATACATGAATGAAACATCGCAACCCATCAAAGTCATCTTCCCAAAATTAGGACTTCTATTTTTAACTTTGTGGTAAACCATCCCCGATGCTCAAAATGAATTCGCCAGGAATACAAAAGAGACATAGTCGAATATATTTGAAATAGTATAATTCATAAAGGTTTATAGGAATAATTTATTTACCTGGTTTGGTAAAGAGACCCATAACTTCTCGTGAGGCCTTCACCATCAGCAACGATGACGTTTTATACGGAGGCTGTCGAACGAGGGTGAGACCAAGGGCTACAACGCCAAAGGGGACACGTTGCATCATGTTGATAACGTGTTGTGAAACAACGGCCTACTAGCGACTAGTATATGAACATAAGCGCAAGTATCAAAGGAACATATAGAGAAAGATAGAATAGAGAATTATCATTCATTGAGATGTCTACACCATATACAAATGTCATTATATATAGACACATGCATTAATACAAAAGAAATCGAAGAGGTAGGAGTTATATATGCGGAGAGTCACGATTATGAAACATTCATAACAATAATATAATTATCAACTATTGTTAACAATACTTTGACTTTTTTTTTCCATTTTGTGTTTGTTTATAACTTTACCCTTAACTTTTGACATTAAAACTTAAACCCTTTATCTTTCTAAAGACTTTGTAATCGAGTTTTACGTTTATTTTTATGTGTCTGTCAGTATAAATTTAAGCTGATTTACGTTTTGACGTGAATTTTTCCCGACAATGAGTTGGGTCAAATATAAAATATAATATGTTCTTATACTTATTATTATGTATGGTTTTTGTTAGTCTACGTTTTGACTTAAATCTTATTTTTTTCGGGAAATGAGTTGGGTTTAATGTAATACGTTTTCGTGTTTATTTTTATGTACCTTTTCGGTTGGTGTACGTTTTGATGTAAATTTTTTTTCGAAAACCAGCTGGGTCAAATAAAATACTTTTCATTAAACGGTATTAATTCGAGATACTTTATGTTTCAACGCCGCGACAACGCATGGGGTAACCTACTAGTTTAAAGTGATCCATAAGTCACTTGAAAATGTAATATGGATAATTATTATTTAATTTAAATTTAATTCAATGTATTTTTCAAACATTTAAGAAATTACGGCGCATGTATCACACTTTGGGATATGGATTATCATTTGTTGTTAGCTTGATTTTTAAGTATAAAGTCCCAGCTGGGGTCATTAAGATGTTGGAAGCTAAAATGAGAAAATTTATTTGGGCGGGTTCAAATGATTATAACAAAATAAACTGGGTGGCTTGGGAGTGGGTAACGTGGCCTAAATCTAATGGAGGGTTGGGTATTAACCCTCTCAGAGAGGTCAATGAGGCCCTTTTGGTTAAATGGGGATGGAGGTACAAGGTTGAAAATCAAAATTTATGGAGGAAAGTGGTCGATGCTTGTCATGGAAATATAAATTAGAGAAGTTTTCTTCCTTTCAATGGTAATGTGGGAGAGTGTTGGAAAAACATTGTGAAATCGATTTCTAATATTAGAATCAAAGGGAAGGGTTTAAACCATTTGGTTTTCAGTAAGGTTGGGAAAAGGGAAGATATTAGGTTCTTGATCGATACTTGGAAAGGAGAAATTCCTTTTATGGAAAGATGGCCACATTTTTTTGGGTTGGAATTATTTAAAACTTGCAGGGTTGCAGATAGAATGGAGATGAACAGGGGAAATGGTGGTTTAGCATGGAATTGGTCTAGAATGCCAAAGTCGGACGTGGAGTTAAAGGAGTGGAAGGAATGTAGAAAGATCCTTAATAAGGTGACTCTCAATAACTCTAAGGATAGGTGGGTCTGGATTGAAGATAGCTAAGATGGGTTCTCGGTGAAGGTTGTTAAAAAGGCCTTAATAGCCGAAAGGCAAAATAGTCAACTTCCTAATTTCGATTGGTGTAAATGGGTGCCTATTAAATACAACATTGTGGCTTGGAGAGGTAACTTGAACAGACTTGCTACGAGAGTGAACATAAGAAGAAGGAATGTGGACATCATATCTGTTATGTGCCCTTTCTGTAACGAGTTTGAGGAAACGGTGGAGCACCTTTTAACTGCTTGTTCAGTGGCGATTCGGGTTTGGTCGGAGATAAGTGTATGGTGTAAAATCCCCCCGATATTTGGTTTTGAATTCAAAGACATTATGGATTTACACAATTATTCTCAAGTTGGAAAAAAGGCTAAAAAAATCATTCAAGGGTTAGCGATAATTTCGTGTTGGTACATATGGAAAGGAAGGAACGAGATGGTCTTCAATCAAATCAGTCATAGCCCACAGGAGATTGTGAGGGAGATTAAGTCGAGAGGGTATACTTGGATTAAAAATAGAACGTCATGTAATTATATTAGTTGGGGTGATTGGTATAAATACCCTATGTATATATTGTAATTTTCTGCCCTTTGCCCGTTTGGGTCAGGGGTGTGTGTTTTGTTTGGTCTTTTGACCGTTTGGGTAGGAGGTGTGTTTTTAATGAAGTTCTCTTAAAAAAAGGTATGTTTATCTATATTTTATTAGGTTGTATAACTCTTTTGAATATGAAGAATAATTACAAATAAAGATATCAAATAACATGTACACGTACTTATAATTTTATTAATAATATAACTTCTTTTCACAATTATATTCTATATTTTTTCACGCATTATTTATCATTTAATAATTTATCAATCCAACCCTGTCTAATATATGGGTTTCTAACCTAATCTATATAACTATATAAAACAAATCTAACCTACAACATGGTAATTTTGCCACACGTATCAATTCTAAAGCAGCATGTACAAGGTGCTTAAAGCCATTTGAGAGGGGGTAATTTTGCAACTTCTCCAAACTTTTAAGACACTACTGGGTTAAGCTTGGAATTTCACATGGAATTCTAAAAGAACCCTAATATAATAGCATGTAAATGAAGAAGGAAGTGAAAGCAACTGGTGGTGATTCGTGACCTGGAAAGTGAAGAGACAAAGAGAGACATAAGGAGAGAAATCAAAAGAGAGAGGAGGATGGAGATCAGGAATTAAGAAAGGGGCCTATCGGTGATGGAGACGACCGTGAAACTGTCGTCTTCAGGCGGCGGCGATGATGGTTTGATGAATACCTGTTACTACCATCGCCTACAACTTCATCTAGAGCAAACCGGACTAGATTGTAGCGATTTTGGGTTGCTAGGGTTCTGTCACGAACCTAGGCGGCATGGACTTTAGAGAATAGTCCAGTGTTGATGATGGGTTGTTTCCAAGGCTAAACGACTCAATAAGGTAAAGACACTAATTTTTATTAGCGCATGATTATGTTTGATTAAAGTCTTTTTTTTATCTCACTTTATGGTTTTTATTGTCAGACCTGGACCAACCAATTGGCATACCATTATCTACAATCTCAAGGTAATTTAGCATGAATCGTTTATACTTTTGATTTAGGATAAATTGTCTAGCAATTTAGCACGAATCATGTTTAGTTTCTGGAAATTTGTTGATGATTTCACCAATTTAAAATAATGGCCTCCATATGTTTGTTTGATGAAATGTTTGTTTGATGAAATGCCTTAAATGAAATTGATTTCAGAACAGAACAATTTAAAGCAACTGAATTAGGAAAACAAGCAAGTCAAGTTTTGGTTTCAGAACAGAACATAAATGAAGGTGATTAGTTAACATAGAGCTGAGATTTTAATATAGAATACTAAAAATTTGTGATCAGATCTTAGCTTACAACTACCATTGTTTTGGTGTTTAATGACATTTGTTTAGGCTCAACTTGATCCCCATGAAACGCAATCTTGAAACAAGAAAATGATAAGCTACTGATCGAAAACATAGAATTGAAAGAAGTGATCCTTGCTCCTGTTTGCAACAACTGTGGGGGGCAGGTGATTGTGGGAGACATATCTATCGATGAACACCATCTTAGAATCGAAAATGCTTGATTAAGCGATAAACTTAGCTGGGTATCTATTCTTGCTAAAAAGTCTTAGGGCAGGCCTTTATCGTCGTTCACTGCTTCATTACCCCCACGTAATGGCGCATTCTAACTTAGAAGTTTCAGTTTGGAGAAAAAGGTATGGAATAAATTCTTCCAAAAATACATCATGATATGAAATTTTTATTGTAACTGATCGTAAGCCACCTAAAGTGTGTTTTCAAACCACTCAATCTTATTATTTCTTAATCCTATTATTTTAAGAAGTTAGATTTTTACTATAACTGATCGTAAATCAGAATGCCATGACGGCTGAAATTAAATCAAAGAAACACTGGATTGAATAATTTCTCTCAAAGTATGGAAACCTGAGGCATACGCTCTGCAGGTCTTATGAGTTTTGATAAATTTGAGATGTGTTTATTTGGCTATAGCTGGGGCAGATGCGGGTACATCATTAGTAACAATATAATTTATATAGTTACAATTATTAGATTAATTATTTATGTATAAAAATTTAAAGCAAAGTGTTCAGGGGTCAACTTGCCTTGTAGAAAGTATAACTATATTGTCCTATTACCTGACTCACCTGACCACCCATTTTGTCTGTTGCACATGTTTGCTTAAAGATTTCTTGTGTCCACAACCCAATTTTTGACTTGTATTAAACAATTTGTTCAAATGCAAATTATTATTGTTGTTTGATTACTTTTAATGATTCTAACCATTTAGCATATGTGTGTGCAGACCTGATGAAGAGATACTATTTGTAGAATTTGATGAAGATGCTTATTAACAGTTAGTTGATTAAAAGACTTTTAATTATATACAAAGAGCTCACAGCAAGGTCAGAAGCATCACAAAGTGCTAAACAATTTTTAAGTGAGCTGCAAGAGGTAACTAAGATCCTGTTACATTTTTCCAAGTTGTGGAACCCTCTATTTTTATGTCATCTATGTCTAGAATTTATGAGTTATGAGGTTCTTTAAAAATGAATCAAGTTGTTAGCTTCTGAAGTGGGTCGAATATATTGTCCAAAAGCCCTCAAATTGTCACACCCCTTTCTAAGGCGGAAGCACGAGGTGTGATCTTGAAGGTTCTCATTGCATACGAATGGTAAACATACTACATGCTCGTAAAAATAACTCCAAATGCCAAAACATTACATACTAAAAACATAGGTTAAGTGTTTACATCACAAGACAGCATATTTTCTGAAAAGTTTACAACTTTATTTAAAAGACGAACATAAAGTTTTGGTCCTTATATCACCACACGGAGTGGGATATAACAACCAACCCAGCAAAACGGGCACCGGAGTCTTGACACAACATAGCTAATAACATAAACAACATCCAAGAGCAAGAGTATGACCGCGCGCACATCCACTTTAGTTACCTGAAATACATGTGAGTTTTTGGAAAATTGTCAACATAATGTTGGTGTGAATTCATGCAGTTTTTGTATTGAACGTTTGTATACTTGAATGAAAACATGGTATGTAATTTGTATGAAACAAGTATTTCTGTAAATATAAGGAAATCGAGATCGCTAATTGTTTGCAAGGCCATTAACATGTGACACGACATAGGAAGCATCCAAACCATAGGCATTTTTAGCTATCGAATCCACGACTGTCGATTCACGAGTAGAGACACAAAAGCACTGCTTGGTACTAGTATGACCAAGAGTGTGGCTGCCTGAAACACATTAGATTTAACCTTTTGTCCCGCTGTCTTGGTATGTAACTGATTAATGGTGCTTATGGTACCCTATTCGTGACATGATCTAAAGTATCATTCCTTAGTTTTAGTATCCAACATACCATAACACATGTATTTTCCCCAAGTTTAAAAAGCATATAAAAGTTTAAAAGTGGGGACATGAACTCACAACTTTGCGTATCCTGCGCCGTAAACTTCACCGGTTATTTTTATCGCATCGTGACCTATACGTGTTTTATTAACGTTAGTCACTAGACTTGTATCGCACAAGTACATGTCACCATCTTTTATGTATGTGTTCTTTGTTGTTAAAAATAATTTATATTTTTAACTATGTATCTTACTTATATTATTTTCCCAAAAATAAATATAAGTATCTTGTATTTTTCACCCGAGTTATATATTTTCGTCCAAAAATTACATTTCAAGTTCATAACTTGTCCATGTGCTTCTATATATTCTCATGTATTTTGTATGTGTATTTTTTGTATTTTTACTCCTTAGGAGTATTTAGTGTATTTTTCATGTCCTAATACACTATTACATATAATACATATTACATACACTTAGCACAAAATTTGGTGATCAATAAATATATATATTTTCCTAAAAAATATGCATACTTAATATCATGATCATGTTCTTTAGTGTCCTTCAAGATTATTAAGCTTATGTTAAAGTATCATGATCATGTTCTTTAGTGTTCTTCAAGATTAACAATGTTAATCATCTTTTAACCATCAAAATATGAAGTAACAAGAGATCATAAGGGTCTTACTACTAGCTCTATGGCTAGGGATGAACACAAGAAGTTGATGATGGCAAATGTGATGGATAAAACCAATCAGGAGAGGTCCTTCAATCTCCAAGAGCTCCAAACTTCCTTGGACACCTTCTTACACCTTAGGATGAGCTTGGAATGGATGAACAATGGATGAAGGTGGTGGTGGTGTGGGGTGGTGATCTCGGCCGAGAGCCAAGAGAAGGAGAGGAGAAAGTGGTGAGTGTTTAGTGTGTGACAGAATGAGAGGTCATGGTCTCCTAAGTTCAACTTATATCGATGTTTAAATGTGGTCCAATGGGTAATATGTTTCTTTAGTACACAACACAATCTTTAATCAATCTTAGGAAGATCAAGTAAGATCTTGGTGGATCAAATAGAATCAAGGTGGATCAAGGGTGGGGGCCACCCTTGTGACCGTCCACAACATAGGGGGTAAAGTGTAAGTTTCAATCACTAATTACATAAACAAGTTAAGTTTCAAGTGTCTTGATTAGGGATTTAATGTGTTAATATGTTATAAGAGGTGTTATGGTGTTCGGGGGTCATAACTAGATCAGAAACATTAAAACAATGCTTCTAGTATAATTTTGGTGTTTCGGGTAATGTCCGGTTGTTCGGTTAGATACCGGTTCATTAAAGTGCTAAATTGCGTCGTTTAGTGTCCTTTAAGTACCCTTTTGTGACACTTTTAATTCCCGACACTTAGGAAAGCATTCAGGACCATTTAGTCATATTTTTACATGTTATTAACTTGTTACAATGCTTAATTTTACTGAAATATGCTGAAATATGTAAAATTCAGTATTTAAAATTCAGTATCTATATGTTAACCCTTGTATCCATACTTGGGTTTTAATGTATTTTAGACGTTGGACCTACTCATAGGCCCTAATTCCATTATCTGACTGCTTTCTGCAGTGTTGCTGACACAGTGTGTCTTACCAGTGAGTTTTACTAGTCTTTCTGACGCAACGCTAACAGCAATGCATAAAGCAATATTTGAAGTATAAAACGTGCATGAATTCACAAGTATAGCATGAAATCAGACAATGTTGACATTTAAGCACATAACTGCAGATATTAAATAATAATTAAATTGTACGAAAATTACCGGTTTTGTGCCAGTTGTCACAGTCTCCCCCCGTTAAAAGAATTTCGTCCCGAAATTCAGCCTGAGCTAACTCTCGCAGGAGTTTTCTTAAACAGGTGGGGGTACTTGTCTTTAAACTGGTCTTCACGTTCCCACGTGTACTCGGGTCCGTGCTTAGAGTTCCAACGTACTTTGACAAGTTTGACACTACTCCTCCGGGTCTTGTTGACTTTCCAGTCTGTAACCTCAAATGGTTGTTCTGTAAATCGGAGTGTGTCGTCAATATGCACTTCATCCGCAGGGATGATCACTGTTTATTGGGTTGGACTCTTCTTGAGGTTGGACACATGAAACATATCATGTACTTCTTGAGGTTGTAAGCCACGGTACCAATTCTTTCCAAGATCTTGAATGGTCCGATGTATCGTGGATTCAGCTTTCCACGTTTTCCAAATCTTGCTACGCCCTTCCAAGGTGAGACCTTCAACAAAGCTTTGTCTCCCACCTCGAATTCTAAGGGTTTTCGTCTTCGATCAACGTAGCTCTTTTGTTGATCTCGATCCGCCTTAATGCGCTCTCGGATCTGCATGATTTTGTTGGTTGTCTCTTAAACAAGTTCAGGACCAACTGTGACAACCCGAGTTTTCAAGGTCTCTATTCGACTTAACTTAGTACTTAAGTGCAAGTGTGTCTTTATGTTTACCTGATGTGCAAAATACTGGTGGCCCACATAGCAACTTACGTCAGCAAGTGTTTGACTTGTGCGAGAGTCAAAGTCGAATACCAGAAACCTTCAGGCCTACTCCAACAACCAGAGATACCACAATGGAAATGGGAGCAAATTTCCATGGATTTTATTACTGGCATGCCTAGATCTCAACGTGGTAACGATACTATTTGGGTGATCGTGGATCGACTCACAAAGTCTGCACACTTCTTGGCTATCAAGGAAACGGATAAGTTCTCCACTTTAGCAGACGTATATCTTAAGGAAGTTGTCTCGAGGCACGGGGTGCCCACCTCTATTATCTCTGATCGTGATGCACGTTTTACTTCAGAACAGTGGCAAGCAATGCACAAGTCCTTTGGCTCACGTTTAGATATGAGCACAGCTTATCACCCGCAAACGGATGGGCAGTCTGAACGCACTATCCAGATCCTTGAAGACATGCTTAGGGCATGTGTAATTGACTTTGGCAATGGCTGACTTGTGGAATTTTCATACAATAACAGCTACCACACCAGCATTAAAGCTGCTCCGTTTGAGGCATCGTACGGGCGTAAATGCCGGTCACCTCTTTGTTGGGCAGAGGTGGGGGATAGTCAGATCACTGGTCCAGAACTTGTGGTAGACACCACAGAAAGGATTGCTCAAATACGACAACGAATGGCGGCAGCTCGTGACCGTCAGAAAAGCCTACGCAAATAAGCGCCGGAAACCACTCGAGTTCCAAGTTGGGGATCGAGTGCTACTCAAAGTTTCACCCTGGAAGGGTGTGGTTCGTTTTGGTAAACGAGGCAAACTTAATCCGCGATATGTCGGACTGTTCGAAATCATTGAGAAGATAGGCAAAGTGGCCTACAAACTAAACCTACCAGCAGAACTTAGTGCAGTTCACAACGTTTTCCACGTGTCGAATCTGAAGAAGTTTCTGTCAGATGAGACCCTCGTAGTTTCTTTGAAGGAGCTCACTATCGACGATCAGTTACGATTCGTCGAGGAACCAGTTGAAATCACGGACCGAGATGTTAAGGTCCTCAGCACACCAGGATACCTCTTGTTCGAGTTCGTAGGAACTCCCGTCATGGCCCAGAGTTTACCAGGGAACGAGAAGACCAAATGAAACTCAAGTATCCCCAGTTGTTCAAGAACTATGCAACCACCACTGAGGCTAAAGCTACTACAGAATTTCGGGACGAAATTCCAAATCAACGGGGGGAAGATGTGACACCCCAGGAAAACCAGGAAACAACACAACACAACTAGTTTCCTCAGTAACCACGTGCTAAATTTCGGGACCAAATTTCTTTCAAGTTGGGGATAATGTGACAACCCGAGTTTTCAAGGTCTCTATTCGACTTAACTTAGTACTTAAGTGCAAGTGTGTCTTTATGTTTACCTGATGTGCAAAATACGTGTTGTTTATATATATATGGTGTGTAATAAGTGTGTATATGATTATGTTTGGTATTAATAACATGTTTGTTATAATCAATATAAAACAAACACCCCATCCACGTGAAACACCCCACACCCGAAATACCCACACCCGAAAACACCTCCCCACACGAAAACACTCCCCCCTTCGATCTTAAACTTCACGCGACTCCTGGACGATAACACAATGGAATGGGCTTCGGCCCAGTAGTGTTCGGTTATCAAGTGTGGCCGGTTATCAAGTGTTCATTAAACTGTTGTATGTGGCCTTTTTATGTTGCCACAGGCCCACATCGAGCCCACCCCCCATCTATTATTTACGTATAATAAACTTATAATTCCACAACTCCTTGCAAACCCTACGCTCATCTAATCATTACGGCAGTGGAGCCCTTCTCATCGAAACCCTGTGACCTCTTCAATCTATACACTTGCATTCGGTTAGTGAGTTATATTGTTAATCCATTTGTTGCTCTTAATGATCGATGTGAATTATGTTTGTATGTATTAACTGTTAAACAAAACAATTAGAGGTTGAGATGATTGCATGTTAGGGATCACTAAACTGCCACACATGTTAGATATTACATAATCATTAATATAATCTTGTATGATTTGGATAACTATCAATGTTATTGGATTGATATCAATACCAATATGATGTGACAATTCGGTGGACTTTGGTTGGGATTTGTGAATTAGAATTTCATGAGTTAATAACAGTTGTTGGCCACTACAAATGGATCCAATTAATGATATATTACATGTGATTTGTCTTGGAAATATAAAGATCACTTCATGAATTGTTTGCCATTATGTTCATATATGCATGTGAATTGTCAGTGACATGTGATTGTGCATGTGTGTACAATTTATTATTGTCTTGCATGTATATTTAGATTGAATACAATCTGTAAAGTGCTCATGTTAATCGATGGTTTAATGATTTCGTATAATAATTGAGTTCATGATATGAAGTGTTAAACTGATTTCTCTGGTAGACTAGCCGCAGACTTGTAACAAGATAATTGAATTTTATGACTGAATGGTACCTAACAGGTTCTAAACAAATAAGAGTTGTAAGTGATTTAGGTAGTTTAAATGATATAGGGTAACTGGTGGTTGTGAATTATGAAGGCATGATGTTCGGATTGTTAAGTATGTAGTTGACCCTGTAATACGTGACTTAATAAACAAATCATACACTGGCCGATTGATTACATATTAGTTAACAAGTTGAATCATAAACTGTTGGGTGTCATTGGATTAATTGCATGAGTTGGGCCAGGTAACATGTTGGATAGTTCTAATATTGTGTGTTGGCTATTTGGGCCGCATATCATGTGTTGGTGTTTGGCCCACTCAACTAAAACAATTTCTATTTGGGGCCGGGAGTAGTTTGGGCCGTATGTTGAGTTGGTCAGCCGACATGAACTTGAGGAGATCATGGGTCACCATGAAGTCCGAATATGTATTGTGGGCCGTACGCTAAGTGATTATGTAATGGTACTGTTTTAACTACTATGATTTGAATTACAAGAAATTGATTAATTGCTTACGTGATACATGAGGTTAACTGCCAAGCACTATGTGATGTTAGATTTACATGCGAGTCATTACGGACGAAACTGATTGTATATACGTGCGTACTATAGGTCGTGACTGATTATTTGTGAGCGTGTATTTCTTTAGCATACCGAGCAAACCAAGGTGAGTTCACACTTTCTACAAAGCATGGGATTCCCAGGGGTTGGGAATGGGTTTAAGGAACATGGATTCCTCGTCCTTTCTTGGGTAGGACAGTACTGGTTCAGGAATATAATTCCTCGTCCTCATGGACAGTTAACTTTCACTAGACCAAAACTCTATCACGAAGTCCCTCCTTTTTATATCGACTTAATCGCCGGGCCAATGGCGAGCGGGTCATTAGTTAGATAGCGCTATTTAGGTCTGAAAAGCCTCACACCGTACCGCAGAGGACGGGCGTGAACTAATGGATCTGGGCACGTCAATGATGATAGACATTAACAGTTCAGGGCACATAAACATGACTACAGTCAGCAGTCGATATGGTAACGAGTCTAGTAGTATTTACATGGGGTAGCCCCCACGGCCAGAGAGCCAGATAATTAAACATGGGGTAGCCCCCACGGCTGGATTGCCAGAGTAAATGGGTTAAACAAATCACGTTTTTCATCTATGGGGTAACCCCTACGGCAGGGATGCTAGTTAAAGGAAACTGTTTTCGAAACAACTTAAAACAAACACCCAACTGTGAACTCGCTCAACATTATTGTTGACTCGTTACAACATGCTTTGCAGGTCGTTAGGTACTCTTGGAGCTTGCACAGGGAGGCGCGGTCGTTGTGGGACATGGCAGTGTGTGCCATGCTATCACGTTTACTTTATCTCGTACTTAATACTTATATTGGGTTTTACAATTATGCTTCCGCTAAACACTTAATTACGTCTTGGTTTGAAACACCTTTCATATTGTGTGGTTGAATTTTACGTATTACTTATTATGTTCAATATGATTGGTGGATGGATCCTGGTCAGTCACGCCTCCAAGCGGTGATACTCCGCAGGTGGATTTTGGGGGTGTGACACCAACCATACGTTTATCTCCAGCGTCTGCCCAAGATAATGGCGAGCGGCACTTGCGGCCATATAGAGCTTCGAACGGTGCGGCTTTTATGCTCGTATGGTAACTGTTATTGTAGGAAAACTCAACTAAAGGTAGGTGAGTATCCGAGCTGCCGCCTAGGTCCATAACAAATGCGCAAAGCATATCTTCCAGCATTTGTATGGTCCGTTCGCTCTAGTCGTCTGTTTGCGGATGGAAGGTCGTGCTTAGATCTAGTTGAGATCCAAAGGCTTCCTGGAAGGATTGCCAGATCCTCAAGACAAAACATCCATCTCGGTCTAAAATAATTGAGGTAGGCACTCCATGACGTGCCACAATTTCCTTAAGGTACAACTCAGCAAGCTTTCCAGTGCTATCCTTCTCTCGGATTGGGAGGAAATGCGCAGATTTCGTCAATCGATCAGCTATCACCCAGATCATATCATGCCCTCTCGGGGTCCTGGGTAATTTCGTTATGAATTCCATCGAGATTTGCTCCCACTTCCACATGGGTATCTCGGGTTGTTGCAGTAGACCAGACGATTTTTGATATTCAGCCTTAACCTTAGCACAGGTTAGGCACTTTCCAACATAAACAGCAACATCGCTTTTAAGCCTCAGCCACTATCACACCCTGACCGCGTTAAAACAACAAAACCGTGGTGGAAACGTCGGGGAGTGTCGTGGCAGAAGTATCGTTTCATAACCATGGATACAAAAAGTGTTTCGTTTTTTTTGATAATATTAAACATTAACCTTGTCTTAACACAAAACAAACAAGTTACATATCGACTAATATTGTTATTATGTCACTAAGGCCTCGTCCAGATCCTATGTGACTCATGCATCCTAGTAATCATCATCAAACATCAACACCTGAAACATATGTAAAAACAAAGTCAGCAAAGAAATGCCGGCGAGTACATAGGTTTTATGTGACACCTGGGTCACTGCGACCATCAAACAAATACCAAACCAATGAAATATTGTATTTCATACTTGGGATTTGTACAAATATGTGTATCATTTGCACATATCAATTCTTGTTCGATTTCGGACTCTAAATCGCTTTCTGGAAGGTTATACGCGCACTGATGCGTAAATATAACCAGTTTAATGCAACGAACACTCCGGAATAGTGAAATATACTTAACATACCTTAAACAACCTTCACATAACTTAGAATATAGTCTTTGAGGGGTTCGGTGTGCTAAAATAAACTTTTGGGTCATTCAGGGACTAAAAGCGTCAAAAAATGCACAAGTTTGCACTTTCGCGCATATCTTACGTTCTGAATACATCCGAACATCCAAAAATTTATATGATTATTAAAATATTATGTTTTAATGATTGGCTAGTCAAAAATCCATTCGTCGCGCAATTTGGACCGTTTTTGCGTCCGTTACGACTTCCGTCCTAATTAACCGAACAACGCAATAGTACGGCCAAACGAGCCGACATCCGAGATGTTTTTGAACATGTTTCATGTTCCCTATACTTTGACTTCATTTTAGAGCCTTGAAATGAGGTTAACGGGGTTCAAACTCATCGAAAATAGCTTAAACGGGCTGCAGGGACCATTTCTGCCATTTTTGAAACTTTTCTGAATCTGGCACATGCTAGCGTAGCGCGAGCAACTTATGCCTTTACCGTGGCGCTACGCGAGCACCTCATCTGGGCAGAAACACCATTTTTGCACTTGTAGGTCCATTTTCAGCACTTAACTTGAAGTTTAGGGGCTATTTTGTAACTTTCTCAATACCATTTGCTGGTTTTGATGTGCCCATGGTATTACAATACCATGAGTGCACATGTATGGACAAGATCAAAGCACGTTATTCGATAAACGATCCTAACGGTCTTGCAAATCCTATAAATACCCACCAACATCACAACTCAAAACCCACTTAATTTCTGAAAACTTCTCTAAGTTGAGGTGTAAAAACGCTTCATACCTGAGAAATATTTGGAAATCAAACCTTTCGGGGACCCTTTGTAAGTGTTCCTTCGTTCTTTTATCGTCTTAGCGTTAAAGTCAAACTTAGTTTGACTTTCTGCATTGACCAATTTATGGTCAATGCGAAGTTCGTTTGAACTCCATAACGTGAGCGTAATCACGATGGTCATAGTCCCTAGTGACTATACCTACTGATTACCACGTTATCTAGGCTCAGTGACGAGTCGTAGTTTCGGCCAAAATGCGCATACGTGCGTATTTTGTAACCAAACTACTCTTGGGTATCAAAACCGTTTGTTCTGATACCAAACCTGTTTTCTAAACTTAGTTAAGCATGTTTTAACATGCTTAGCTCGTCACTTTTAGTTTAGTGCTTATATAGGGTCGTAAGGTAAACGATCTAAACAATCGCTTATACTTTCGAACCTGACCCGTTTGGTCGATCATTAGGATCCGACCAAACACATTAAGTGACCATAGTATATAGGGAATAACCTCACAAGGTTATACCTTATGGTCACGACGTTTAGTTAGTTGTATGATAGGTAGTTTATATGCCTTAGGTAAATTACCAAAATGCCATTTTTACGCCAAAATTCATTTTAAGCATATGTAACATAACTTTTAACATCTAAACTGATTTGGCAACAATATTAGACATGTTAAGGCATATTTTACTTGTCATAAGACTAGTTAGGCGTTCCGAACGCGTTTTACGCGAACGACGCGTTAAAGTAGCATAAGCTACCTAAACGGGTCGTAATGGGTCGTAAGCACTTAGGATAGGTTTCATTTTAGTATGTGGGCTTTGTTAAACCACATTACATGAGTTCCCATACTCATCTGGTCTACGAGCCCTCATTCTATCCGATCCTCCGATTTAGGTCCGGTTTATTAACATAGTTACCTATATTAGGTGCCGTTTGATATCCGTGATCTCTAGCATTGTTTGGTGGTTACTCAAGGACTACTAAGCAATCTCAAGTGAGTACATAGACCCCTCTTTTACTGTTTCCCAAACATTTTGGGGTGGAACACATGTGCCTACTTGTTACTTTCATGCTTTCCTGTTTTCACATCATATACTTGCTATGTTCATTAGTACATTTATAGTACAAGATTTCATTGTGTTTTATGCTATGTATGCCCATTTTGTGCGTACCTAGTACATTATTTTACATTACATTTTATGCTATGTATGCCTATTGTATGCGTACTTAGTACATTATTTTACATTACATTTTATGCTATGTATGCCCATTGTGTGCGTACTTAGTACATTATTTTACATTACATTTTATGCTATGTATGCCCATTGTGTGCGTACTTAGTACATTATTTTACATTACATTACATTTATGCTATGTATGCCCATTGTGTGCGTACTTAGTACACTATTTTACATTACATTTTATGCTATGTATGCCCATTGTGTGCGTACTTAGTACATTATTTTACATTACATTTTATGCTATGTATGCCCATTGTGTGCGTACTTAGTACATTATTTTACATTACATTTTATGCTATGTATGCCCATTGTGTGCGTACTTAGTACATTATTTTACATTACATTTTATGCTATGTATGCCCATTGTGTGCGTACTTAGTACATTATTTTACATTACATTACATTTATGCTATGTATGCCCATTGTGTGCGTACTTAGTACACTATTTTACATTACATTTTATGCTATGTATGCCCATTGTGTGCGTACTTAGTACATTATTTTACATTACATTTTATGCTATGTATGCCCATTGTGTGCGTACTTAGTACATTATTTTACATTACATTTTATGCTATGTATGCCCATTGTGTGCGTACTTAGTACATTATTTTACATTACATTACATTTATGCTATGTATGCCCATTGTGTGCGTACTTAGTACGCTATTTTACATTACATTTTATGCTATGTATGCCCATTGTGTGCGTACTTAGTACATTATTTTACATTACATTTTATGCTATGTATGCCCATTGTGTGTGTACTTAGTACATTATTTTACATTACATTTTATGCTATGTATGCCCATTTTGTGCGTACTTAGTACATTATTTTACATTACATTTTATGCTATGTATGGCCATTGTGTGCGTACTTAGTACATTATTTTACATTACATTACATTTATGCTATGTATGCCCATTGTGTGCGTACTTAGTACACTATTTTACATTACATTTTATGTTATGTATGCCCATTGTGTGCGTACTTAGTACATTATTTTACATTACATTTTATGCTATGTATGCCCATTGTGTGCGTACTTAGTACATTATTTTACATTACATTTTATGCTATGTATGCCCATTGTGCGCATCCTTAGTACATTTATTATTCATCACATGCTTACATTTTGGTATGACATTTGGTTTGTTTAAATGGGACAATGTACATTCATTAACACCGATCATGCCGCTCGGTAGTAGGTAGTGGTGCCATAGGACTTGACAAATCCCATTCCTGAAATCTCGGGTTTGTTTGGACGTAAGGAATGACCGAATCCGAATGCATCTTTTGATAACCTTTACTAAAAGGGTTATCCGACTGTCGCAAGGCTTGGATGTATGAATTTTCACAATACCGCATAAATGTTTATATCAGTATAGCATGCATTTGTTACACAAAACATAACTTTGATTTAAACCATGTTTTACTTCAATACCTTGTTTTTGTGCATTTTACATATGGTTTAGTTGATATATTTCACTTACCATACATAAACATTTTGACATTTACATACACAATTCATGATTTACATTAGACATAAACATTAGACATAGACATTAGACATGGTTTTCACATAAACATTTTGACATTTGATTATACATAAACATTTTACTTTGGTGGTTTGTTTAAGTGATTTAAGTAACGAGGCGTGTGTAATATGATACAAGCATGGTGGATACGCCGCTGGTACTTCCTATATATAAGTGCTTGTATGGTATTACATATCGTAGCGTTATTTGAATCATTCCAATTTAGACATATAACATTTTTTACAAATAACATACTTTTCACAAGACATTGTTTTACAAACAACTTATCTTATACAAACTCATTTTACATGGTTATTCATTTAACCATACATTATGCTCATATTTATACATATCATCTGAACTTATTGTTTTTTAAACGATTTACAAAACAAATCAATTTACAAGGTTCATGACTGACTTTTGCTAAACAATTTTTTTCTGAACTTACAAGTCATGAATCCTATTTTCACAAAACCTATGTATCTCACAGGCATTTTTATGCTGACGTACCTATTTTCACATGTTTTTCAGGATATGATGCATAGGATTTATCAAGATACACTTAGGCGGACTTGGGCCTTAGTGACAATAAAAGATGCAAGACTAGTTATTTATGTTATATTTCTTTGATTGTCAAGACATTGTAACTCTTTTAATCAATAAAACAATATTTCAATTTCCTTGTGTTATGAAACAATGATTCTGTTACAACACTCCCCGATGTTTCCGCCACGTTTTGTTGTTTTACGTGGTCGGGGTGTGACAGAAAAGTTGGTATCAGAGCCCATGGTTATAGGGAATTAGGTTATTAGTAATACTTTGACCTAGTCTATAACCTTCCTAGGACCCTAACGCGAGTTTACTTGCGTTTAGTCATAAAACAATACTGTCACCTATCCTTAGGCGACAACCACAACAAGAACATAAATTTCAAAACCGCTTTGAAAACTAATCATCTGTTCTAGGATGATTGATTACTAGGTTTTGAACCCTCTATTATAAGGTTTTAAACCCTCTAAGTTTTCAAATCTCGTCAAAGTTTGGGTCGTATAATGTGAACACGTGCAAACTGGAAGAGTGAATGCATGTACCCTGAGTTTTCTGTCGAAGGCTAGAGTGTTTGTACAAATCCACAGTATCGGACCAATCACTCTTACCTGGGAACTCTTGGGGTGAGTGTTCACTTATAGGCGAGCATGTCTTCAGTGATACATTAATATGACCCGTTTACTTTGATTTGTCACCGTCTCATTTGTTTGCCTTAGGTAACAAACAAATGATCGCAATTTTTATGCATTGGCATTCTGTTTTGATTGTCTGATAACCTTTCACTTGTTTCTTCCTATGTCTTTCATTTTCTTCTAGAATGTCTCTTCCTCTCAGCAACGGTCAAATGTCCGAGCAAATAGCCAAATTTTCTCAGCAAATAGGCGAAGTGATACTGAAGACTGTGGATTTAGGCATTGCCATGTCTCGTCTCAACAATGAAGCCTCTCGTCTCAACAATGAAGCCACTCAAGAGCCACCAAAAGAAGCAGAAGTTAAGCCAGCACCAAAATCAAGGAAGCGTAAGGCTTTAAGGAAACCCGCAGCAGTTACCCCTAATCAAGCGGGACCTAGCCAAGTGACAGCACTACCAGCCAGGAAGCCATACAATGGAACTGCACCCTTGTGCAACCAATGTAGCCTTCATCATCACGCTAGTGTGAAGTGCCGCAAATGCCAAATTTGTGGACTTAAAGGTCATACAGCAAGGGTTTGCTCAACTACAGCTGTACCAAATCAAGCAGGACCCATCCGGGTGGCAACACCACCTGCTAAGAAGCAATACAAGGGAACGGCACCAATATGCGACAAATGTAATGGGCATCACCAAGCTCACTTACAGTGTCGTCTGTGTGTATCATGTGGGTGAGTTGGTCACCTGGCAAGTGCTTGTCGATGTAACCCGAACCAAGGTGGTCCAAACTAACCACAAGCCAACTCTGCTCAAGCTCGTTTCTCACCAGGGTCTTGCTACAACTGTGGCGAGATGGGCCATTTCCTAAGGGATTGCCCAAAGCTTGCTAATGCAAATCCAACCCACGGATGAGCAGTTGGCTGACTAGAAGATGTTGCTATCTTATGCTTTTGTTCTTTTGTTTTCTTGTAATGTGAAACAATCTGTTTTGTTTATAAATAAATTGTTGTTCACAATTCTGATATACGAGTGTAGTTACACGTGTGTATGACTTTTCCTATGATACCTACATCAAGAAACTATGTACCTTACAAACTACTCTTGTGATTTCTCCCTTTCAAGTGATCACTCATGATTCCCATAGAAAATTCTAAGTACTCGTTTCATTCTAAGATACGAAGTACAGAAAATAAAGTGACATTATGAGTAATCATGCTTCTGCACATCTGTGCCTTTGAATCCTTGGTTAGATAACTAAGGGTATTTTTCAAATCTCATAACCATTACGTTTTGATTTTTCAACATACATAGTAAGAGTATTTCAAAAACAATCTTCATGATCTCAAAACATTTCATATAGTTTGAAAACAATTTTTTTTCAAATGCATTGTCTATGTTATTTCAAAAAACATTGGCTATGTTTTCAAAAACAACCTTCATAATTTCAAAATGTTTCATATAGTCTGAAAACAATATTAACACAATACATTTTCTTATCAAGTGCATGATTTCGAAAAGCATCATTCATGTTTTTTCAAAAACCTTATACATAATTTCAAAATTTATCTCGCATGATTTTAAAGCATTTTTTTTTTAAATATATACCTACCTAATACACCTACTTTATGATTTCAAAGGTATTATATATATAAGGTTTCAAAAACATTGAACACATTTTTAGAACCCCATGCATAGTTTTCCAAAAAATATTCTCCTCATACATTGACTTAACCTTCAAATTCTGCTTCATATGTCACCTTGGCATATCTAGCGTCTCAACTTCATAAGCATTTTTACTTCATGTTTTGACATAAACACATCCAGTGCAATGTTTCAAAACATCTTCAACTTCTAAAATCCATATGTGATCTTTTTATCTTCACATTTAGACCCTTGTGGATGATTATCATTCAAATCAGAGTCCTTAATTGGATTCCTTATTTACCTAAATTCGAACATTTCGGTTCCTTATAATCGAAATCGAATTGTCCTTTTAAAAAATTCTTTCTATCTTTATAGTTAGATTCTTGATAATGTCTAAAGTACCAAATGAAATCCACGAGATGGATTCCTAGTGTGCTTTAAATACATGTGCTCTGTTAGCAAAACAAATTAACAAATTAAAGATCTAGATAAACACTCTTTGTGGTTATATGACTATGTGTTTAAGCATCTTGTGTTTTCTTTTATGCATTTTGTGTTTTTGTATACTCTGGATATTCGTTATCCAAACCCTCGTAGAATCTTTCATATCATCATATGAGGGATTCGTAGTAGGATATTCAAAAAGGTACTACCTTAAATCCTTAATGGGCTTCTATGTAATAGTTAAGAACCTTGGATTATATAGTACCACTCCATGATTCATAAGAAACCCTTTTAGGGGTCTAGTAAAAAAGATTGATTCAAAGATCTGGTTAAGAATGACATGTGATGATATAAGCTGAAAAGACTCCTTGGTTGTCTATTAAAATCATTTATTGATTTAATAAAAGGGACCCTATGGTGGTCTAGTCACACTCATCACAGGTTTGTTCATTTGGTTTTCTCCTACACATTATAAAATAGACTGTGTGAACTATGCAAGGAATTGCCTAATTATGGACGCGTACATAATAATGAAATTTAGTGCACAGAAACCCAGTAAGATTTATTATGTGTATGAACCGATAGTGACAACAATAACAAAATGAGAACGATGTAATGGAGGTACGGTGGACGCACCAATGACGCTTCATATACTTGTATATAAGTATCCCTCTTACATTGCAAGCATGATGTTATTAAAGTTACTAGAAGTTCAGAACCCTAACCAATGTTGTTCGATCTTTTCAACTTCATGTTTTAAACTCTCACAAGTTTCCTCTAAATAAATTTCGGGACGAAATTTCCTAAAGTAGGGGAGACTGTGACACCTGGGTCACTGCGACCATCAAACAAATACCAAACCAATGAAATATTGTATTTCATACTTGGGATTTGTACAAATATGTGTATCATTTGCACATATCAATTCTTGTTCGATTTCGGACTCTAAATCGCTTTCTGGAAGGTTATACGCGCACTGATGTGTAAATATAACCAGTTTAATGCAACGAACACTCCGGAATAGTGAAATATACTTAACATACCTTAAACAACCTTTACATAACTTAGAATATAGGCTTTGAGGGGTTCGGTGTGCTAAAATAAACTTTTGGGTCATTCAGGGACTAAAAGCGTCAAAAAGTGCACAAGTTTGCACTTTCGCGCATATCTTACGTTCTGAATACATCCGGACATCCAAAAATTTATATGACCATTAAAATATTATGTTTTAATGATTGGCTAGTCAAAAATCCATTCGTCGCGCAATTTGGACCGTTTTTGCGTCCGTTACGACTTCCGTCGTAATTAACCGAACAACGCAATAGTACGGCCAAACGATCCGGCATCCGAGATGTTTTTGAACATGTTTCATGTTCCCTATACTTTGACTTCATTTTAGAGCCTTGAAATGAGGTTAACGGGGTTCAAACGCATCGAAAATAGCTTAAACGGGCTGCAGGGACCATTTCTGCCATTTTTGAAACTTTTCTGAATCTGGCACATGCTAGCGTAGCGCGAGCAACTTATGCCTTTACCGTGGCGCTACGCGAGCACCTCATCTGGGCAGAAACACCATTTTTGCACTTGCAGGTCCATTTTCAGCACTTAACTTGAAGTTTAGGGGCTATTTTGTAACTTTCTCAATACCATTTGATGGTTTTGATGTGCCCATGGTATTACAATACCATGAGTGCACATGTATGGACAAGATCAAAGCACGTTATTCGATAAACGATCCTAACGGTCTTGCAAATCCTATAAATACCCACCAACATCACAACTCAAAACCCACTTAATTTCTGAAAACTTCTCTAAGTTGAGGTGTAAAAACGCTTCATACCTGAGAAATATTTGGAAATCAAACCTTTCGGGGACCCTTTGTAAGTGTTCCTTCGTTCTTTTATCGTCTTAGCGTTAAAGTCAAACTTTGTTTGACTTTCTGCATTGACCAATTTATGGTCAATGCGAAGTTCGTTTGAACTCCATAACGTGAGCGTAATCACGATGGTCATAGTCCCTAGTGACTATACCTATTGATTACCACGTTATCTAGGCTCTGTGACGAGTCGTAGTTTCGGCCAAAATGCTCATACGTGCGTATTTTGTAACCAAACTACTCTTGGGTATCAAAACCGTTTGTTCTGATACCAAACCTGTTTTCTAAACTTAGTTAAGCATGTTTTAACATGCTTAGCTCGTCACTTTAAGTTTAGTGCTTATATAGGGTCGTAAGGTAAGCGATCTAAACAATCGCTTATACTTTCGAACCTGACCCGTTTGGTCGATCATTAGGATCCGACCAAACACATTAAGTGACCATAGTATATAGGGAATAACCTCACAAGGTTATACCTTATGGTCACGACGTTTAGTTAGTTGTATGATAGGTAGTTTAAATGCCTTAGGTAAATTACCAAAATGCCCTTTTTACGCCAAAATTCATTTTAAGCATATGTAACATAACTTTTAACATCTAAACTGATTTGGCAACAATATTAGACATGTTAAGGCATATTTTACTTGTCATAAGACTAGTTAGGCGTTCCGAACGCGTTTTATGCGAACGACACGTTAAAGTAGCATAAGCTACCTAAACGGGTCGTAATGGGTCGTAAGCACTTAGGATAGGTTTCATTTTAGTATGTGGGCTTTGTTAAACCACATTACATGAGTTCCCATACTCATCTGGTTTACGAGCCCTCATTCTATCCGATCCTCCGATTTAGGTCCGGTTTATTAACATAGTTACCTATATTAGGTGCCGTTTGATATCCGTGATCTCTAGCATTGTTTGGTGGTTACTCAAGGACTACTAAGCAATCTCAAGTGAGTACATCGACCCCTCTTTTACTGTTTCCCAAACATTTTGGGGTGGAACACATGTGCCTACTTGTTACTTTCATGCTTTCCTGTTTTCACATCATATACTTGCTATGTTCATTAGTACATTTATAGTACATGATTTCATTGTGTTTTATGCTATGTATGCCCATTGTGTGCGTACCTAGTACATTATTTTACATTACATTTTATGCTATGTATGCCTATTGTGTGCGTACTTAGTACATTATTTTACATTACATTTTATGCTATGTATGCCCATTGTGTGCGTACTTAGTACATTATTTTACATTACATTTTATGTTATGTATGCCCATTGTGTGCTTACTTAGTACATTATTTTACATTACATTACATTTATGCTATGTATGCCCATTGTGTGCGTACTTAGTACACTATTTTACATTACATTTTATGCTATGTATGCCCATTGTGTGCGTACTTAGTACACTATTTTACATTACATTTTATGCTATGTATGCCCATTGTGTGCGTACTTAGTACATTATTTTACATTACATTTTATGCTATGTATGCCCATTGTGTGCGTACTTAGTACATTATTTTACATTACATTTTATGCTATGTATGCCTGTTAGGTCCCAGATTGATCCGTTTCGATTGCGAACCGACTCGTACGACGTGCGGAATCCGTGCACGAGCAAGACCGAAACACACGAGATGTAATATAACTGTGATTCTTTGATAAATCTGATAACGTACAAGAACCGTGAATCACCTAGAGCACTTTCTCTCTCTAAGCACCAAGCTCCAAACTCTCTAAAATGGCAAAAGTTCCTAAATGAAACCCTAAGGCTTCTATTTATAGGCCAAGGCTTATAAGGAGAGTTCCCCTTATTTACAATAATGCCACCTTGCCTTTTCTATCTAATATTACAATATAAAGCTAGACTTAATCAGTTTCAGCTACGATCTTGAGATGACGGAGGCGATAGACATACTGTACTAACAGACTCCCCCTTGGATATTGCCGCAGTCAATCTCAATCATATAGTCAGACTCGTAGCTTCTTTTCTTTCTCTCTCTCTAGCTTAAACAGAATCCCCGTGGATCTGTCTTCAGCTTCAGCTTCTCCTTTCTGTAGACTCTTTTCTTCATCAGGCTCCCCCTTTCGTCAAGCTTCTGTGCTATAGGGATCGACACCTTGCTTTTCGATTACAAGCTCCCCCTTGCTTTAAGCTCGTCTTCAGACTCCCCCTTAGACTCAGCTTCCGGGATCGTAGTCTGGAATCTCATCTGCAATCACTCAAACATTTATAAGTAACAGCATGTCAAATTTCAGCTATCCAGGAATTGTAACCTGGCTCACTCAAACATTTTAAACAAACAATTTACATGAATTTGGCAGTTTCATCGAATTGAATCAGAAACTAGCTCTATAACAGTATAAGCATCCAACTCCCCCACAGTTAATCATCCAAGTCCAACTTAATGACCTTGGAGATATCACAAACTGTTTTTGATTTTTGATTTTTAAAAACATCAAGTTTCAAATTAATGAACTTGTTTTATTTTCAGAAACACAATTAGCATACTCAGATTTTGAAACTCAGCTTCCCAGACATCGGTTGTCGAAAATAAAGCAGAATCAAAAATCTTTTTGTATTTTCTGAAAACATAAAGCAGTAAAGAAATATGTACAAACATATTTACAGACAATATTTTTGTTTGAGTTTGCGTCAGAGGATCATATCAGTTTTTGACAAGTCACAAGTACCGTTGAGCTTATTTACACATTAAGAATGAAACAATTCACTTAGATTGTCGATATACTGATCCACTTAAATTTTCATACAAACTTCAACTGATTCAGGATATGAATTAGATGTATTAAGAACTTAAACTCATTCATGTGTCCCACCTCTTGAATATACTCCCGTATCCAGATCCCAATATTCAGTCTTACAGGTGAGTATACCTAGATGATATCTGTAAGGGGAATAAATTATAGTACGAAACCGTGAGAGCTCAGGTCAGAACTTCCGTTCAGCAGAGAGATGACGGCTCGACTTTTGGTGTGTCCCCTTTAGAGGATCTTTTGAATTACAACAGCCATGATTAGCATTTTTCAATGTTTCATCATTTTTTTAGCCGAGGGCTGTGCTATGTTTCAAGCAATGCGGAAAGTATTCTCCGGGGACTAGGTCATTGCTTCCACAAAATCAGAAGTCCTGGGATAATACCCCAGATATCACTAAGCATAAAGACCTAGTATCTCAGAAAGAGGGGTCCTTCAAACGAGATATCAGGGGTTACCTATATATCCAAGTAGTGTTCCCCACGAAATAAGCAAGTTTGAATTTAAGTTTATATCCCGAAAAAGTTTACTAAATGTATAAAAATCTACCGACACATCCACGGTGAGATCGTTTAACACATTTAAACTTTCCAATTCTTTAGCGTACTGTAACTGTCTACTGATGTACTATCATTTCCTCTTTTTACACAAAAACTCATTTTCATTTTTTTAATGTTTTTGTCTTTTTGCCAATAGGTTTTTATCATGTTTTTGTCATTTTCAAATTTTCTAATGTTTTTGGATTTTCTGACAATTTCTTACTCCCCCTAAAATGCAAAACCATTTAAAGAAAATTTGACAAACCGATACTGATAGCTTTGTTTCGCCATCCATTTTCTGCTTCACATGCTCTGATTTGCAGAAAATATAATGTACCCCATGATTTACAATACATTGATATTTTACAGTTTGAAAACCGTTTTTCAATCTTGTGAAATGAATCATGTTTGTTCAGCCGTGAGGGTTTCGGCGTATTCAAGCAACATATTTTTGAATTTTAGAATTTTTTACAAAAATTAAAAGCAAACATATTTTTGGTTTTTAAGTTTTTCAATTTTTTAGGGTTTTTGAAATATTGTTTATTTATTTACAGAAAACGATAAACTCCCTGTTCAACCAAACCAGGGTTCAGCAGCCTTCTCCTCCTGTGCCAGGCTGCTCATCAATTCTCTTTCTTGACAATCAAACTTCATGAGCACCTGCACAATCACAAACACTCAATTACTTGAACAATTTAGCCCAGGTCTGTTGGACCTTAGGCATTTCAACACAATAAACTTCATTCAACTTTGGAAATTCTTTGTCATTATTCACAAAAACGTTTTCATCTTTGACTTCGACCTTTTCATCTTTTATCAAATTCACTTGTTTCTTAACACTCCATGTTTGACCTTTCGGAGTACCTCTTTTGTAAAAATGTGATTCTTTTTGAACATTTTGTTTTTGAACAACTTTTGGTTTCCAAAACTCTTGGGATTTTGTCATATCAACAGATGTGTTCCAACTTTGTGTTGTTCTGAATCTGGGTGTGTGAGAAATCTGTGTTTGTTTTGAATCAGACCTAGTCTGTTTTGGTTTCAAAGTTTGATTCGAAGCAAACTTGTTTGTGTTATACCTCCAAGTTTGTTTTGAATCAAATCTGGTTGGCCTTGGTTTCACACCCTCAAACTTCTGTTTTTCAACATCAACAGGCTTTGGATTTGGACACTTTCGTGATACATGTCCAATTTGATCACATTTAAAACACACTTTCTTTGAAACATCCTTGGCCTGTTGCTGTTTCTTTTTATTAGCATCAAACTCCTCATTAGACTGTTGTCCAATTTTGAGTTTTTCTTCTTCTGCTAAACTTTTTCCTTGAACAAAACTTGTTTTAACCTGAACATTTTTCTTCCAATTTTGTTTCTTTTTATAACGCAAACCAGCCTTCATGTTTTTCTTCTTAAAACCAGGTTTGTTATAAAAAGATTTATGACCTTTATCAGCAAACTTTGAAATTTCTGACTTCTCAATCTCAACCATTTTGAAAACTTTATCGTCCTTCTCTGAAATCACATTCTGAATCGGAAATACAACATCTAAGAATAGTTTGTCCAATCCAATCATGGTATAAACCAATCCTTTTGAATCATCATTCAAATTTTTCTCGGATTTTGTGTTTTTCAGATATCCATCATAAAGATTTCCCTCATCTTCATCCTGTGATTCAGACTTAAATTTTGTAGACTCATCTTTCAAAACGCTTTCAACAACCTTACTTACCACCTCTGAATCATTAGCATCATCAGATTTGGAGTAAGTCACATCGATACTTTCAGGTAACTGGTCTGCTATGTTCAAACCCTTTGCCACCTTTTCCTCATCATAAAAAGTATAATTGTTTCTCAATGGTGGTGGTACCTGATGAAACTCAGAACCAATACCCTTTTTGCAATTGTCAGTATCTTTGTCATCTGGTGTGATGTTGAAAATGCGTTCAAGAATGTACGAAGAGTTATGATAACTTTGAAGTTTTGTAACAACCTTTTCTTTTTCAGCCAAGACTTGTTTAAGATTAGCAATTTCATCAACACATTTGTTTAATTCAATTTGCTTTTCTTTAAACTTTCTTTCATACATTTCTTTAGTGACTAAAGTTTCTGACAATCTTTGATCAAAACTTTTGACTTGGCTTTTCAAAGTATCATAAGCTTCTTGTACTCTCTGACTCGACCATTTTAAAGAATCATACTGTTTTTGTAAATCTTGAAATTTCGATTCTTTTTCAACACAATCAACACATTTAGCAGTACACTTTTCTTTCAAAATCTTATTTTCTTCTTCAAGACCATGACATTTCTGTGTTAGCTTTTCGACTTTTAATTTCAAAATTTCTTATTTTTCAATCATTTCTTTATATTTTGTTGTGAAAACATTTTCTAGTTTAACCATATCATTATCTTTTGTTTTTATGATGTCATCTTTTTCAGTACAGGCTTTGCACATTTCTATGCAATTCCTGCACTTGTTTTGTTTTTCAACAACCAATTCAACATTCGACAAGTCAGAAGATTCATTTACCTCAGTTTCTTTCAGCACCGGTTCTTCTGTCTCTGCTTTCTGATCTTGCCCTTTGTTCTCCTCTTTTTCTTCTTTCTGTACATCTTCTATCTTCTGTTCTTCTTCAACAGCAAGCTTCGCGACAGTTTTCACTTCCTCAATCATCTTCTTCAATTCTTCTTCTTTTCTCTTTTTCATCTCTACCACCTTCGGTAGACTTGCTTCACAAACCTCTTTTATCTTCTTCTCCAAATCAGGCAGATATGCTTTATCAGATAACCTTCGTGTATTGAAAGTAGCCTGCCTTGGAAGCAAATTTGTTATAGCTTTGAAATCCACTTTTGATGGGTTAACAACTGGATTACCCCGTGGATCCATGTAACATTCCAATTCGTCATTCCATCTTTTTGCTCTCTGGGCTTCTTTGAATGGTTCTCTATATTTATCAATTTCCCATCTTGCGTAATCATTTTTCCACCATCTATCAGAATCAGTTTCTCCTGACATTTTAAATCTTCTTCTTGATATTCGCCCCTTGTAAATCTTTAATCACCTTGAATCACTTTGATCACCTGAATTACCTGAATCACACAAACGACAATGATTAGTTCTAAAAATTATCACGTCAACAGTGAAGAAAATCTCGTGATAACGTTGTTCGTTCGGGTGAGATTGTATCCGGTCGGATGGATCAATAGTCAATCAGATGATGTTGGCCCAATCGAATGAGATCAACCCACTCGGATGGATGTCCTCGAACGGATAGGGATCTGGATGGTGATTCGTCCGGATGGTGTTCCGTACGAGTGGGGATCCGTGCGGATGAAGTTGACTTCTTTGACCTCAATGAATGAATCAACAAGCTCACTTGCAACAAGACAATACCTTTCACGTGAGAATCTGATTTTAATCAAGTAAAGTGATCGACAATATTAAATCTTCACAAATTTCAATATGTATAATGTCAGTTCACATGCAATCAAACAATTTAAAGCTAGCCGACAAACTTGATATTATCTAAATTCTCATTGAACCGATGATATAAGGTGGACTAATAAAACTGATTTCACTTGCACTAGCACATGGGTTGCAGATCCTCGTGAAATTAAATGCACCGATTGAATTTAATGTTTCACATGCTTACCGAATATGTTGACTGACAAGCTGAAAATGTTGACTAAGTTGTATGAACAAGTGATGTGCTTTGACACGAATTGCTATGACGCGGATTGTAATGACACGAATTTCTATCCGTGCGTACAAGTTATCCGCCCGTATGGTCAAATAAAAGTCAACACGGATTGTTGTGCGTGCGGATGGATATCCAGATGATGTTATCCGCACGGGTGATGATGTTATCCGCGCGGACAAGTTGTCCGTGCGTATGGCTTATACGTACGGGTGAAGCAACTCCTATTCGACCAACAAACAATATCACATGCTCTTGATTTACACAATTTCACATGTTCACCGAATGCAGAATGATCACGTGCAATACTGAAAATTCAATTAAATGTCATGTGCTTATGTTACTTCACACCGATTGCATTTAATGTGCTGGAAATTCTGATTAATGTTGACTAAACGACAAAATATTGGGTTCGCGTGGCAAGCTTAAGTGAATTATTGTGACACGGATTAAGAGGTCAACTACGGTCAACCCGGATAAGTTGTGCGCACGAAGATGCTATCTGTGCTGGTGGCAGAGTCAACAAGTCATACTGGATATGCTATCCGTGCGTGCGACTTATCCGTACGTATAGGTCAACAATCAGTCAACGCGGATTAGTTATCCGCACGGAGAAGTCATGCGTGCGGATGAACATCAACAGCAGCAACCTTATTCAACATTTTCACACCACAAAAATCTAATTTTCTCACAAATGACTTAGAGTTATGATTTGAAACTTTGTAGGCTTTTATATTAACTGATTTCGCATGTCATATTCAAAAATCATTAATTTTGAACCGTTAAAACTCGATTAATTTGTCAATTTTCTGTTGAAAACGTGACAGAGATGAAAGATGAAGAACTTTATCGAATCTGATACGAATTGATATCTGAATCTGATCAAATCTTGAACGAAATCGTGTGAATGATCTGAGCAATCGATCTCCTGCTCTGATACCACTTGTTAGGTCCCGGATTGATCCGTTTCGATTGCGAACCGACTCGTACGACGTGCGGAATCCGTGCACGAACAAGACCGAAACACACGAGATGCAATATAACTGTGATTCTTTGATAAATCTGATAACGTACAAGAACCGTGAATCACCTAGAGCACTTTCTCTCTCTAAGCACCAAGCTCCAAACTCTCTAAAATGGCAAAAGTTCCTAAATGAAACCCTAAGGCTTCTATTTATAGGCCAAGGCTTATAAGGAGAGTTCCCCTTATTTACAATAATGCCCCACCTTGCCTTTTCTATCTAATATTACAATATAAAGCTAGACTTAATCAGTTTCAGCTACGATCTTGAGATGACGGAGGTGATAGACATACTGTACTAACAATGCCCATTGTGTGCGTACTTAGTACATTATTTTACATTACATTACATTTATGCTATGTATGCCCATTGTGTGCGTACTTAGTACACTATTTTACATTACATTTTATGCTATGTATGCCCATTGTGTGCGTACTTAGTACATTATTTTACATTACATTTTATGCTATGTATGCCCATTGTGTGCGTACTTAGTACATTATTTTACATTACATTTTATGCTATGTATGCCCATTGTGTGCGTACTTAGTACATTATTTTACATTACATTTTATGCTATGTATGCCCATTGTGCGCATACTTAGTACATTTATTATTCATCACATGCTTACATTTTGGTATGACATTTGGTTTGTTTAAATGGGACAATGTACATTCATTAACACCGATCATGCCGCTCGGTAGTAGGTAGTGGTACCATAGGACTTGACAAATCCCATTCCTGAAATCTCGGGTTTGTTTGGACGTAAGGAATGACCGAATCCGAATACATCTTTTGATAACCTTTACTAAAAGGGTTATCCGACTGTCGCAAGGTTTGGATGTATGAATTTTCACAATACCGCATAAATGTTTATATCAGTATAGCATGCATTTATTACACAAAACATAACTTTGATTTAAACCATGTTTTACTTCAATACCTTGTTTTTTTGCATTTTACATATGGTTTAGTTGATATATTTCACTTACCATACATAAACATTTTGACATTTACATACACAATTCCTGATTTACATTAGACATAAACATTAGACATAGACATTAGACATTAGACATGGTTTTCACATAAACATTTTGACATTTGATTATACATAAACATTTTACTTTGGTGGTTTGTTTAAGTGATTTAAGTAACGAGGCGTGTGTAATATGATACAAGCATGGTGGATACGCCGCTGGTACTTCCTATATATAAGTGAACTAAATAACGCCACGGTATGTAATACGATGAAAACACTTATATATAAGAAGTACCAGCGGCGTATCTACCATGTTTTCACCACATTACCCCCGTCCCGTTATCTAAACACTTAACCAAGAACCAATCGTTTATCCAACTCGTTTAATCTTGTATGAATCGTTCCCAAATCGTTAATTCGTTTAAATCGTTTAACTCATCCTCTTTTTAAGTGTGAAAACTATTTGTGGTCGCCTCGCTAATAACATTCAAACCTTCGTGACTCGACTATCTCGCTCTCGCATTAATAAACCACCAAAGGCTAAATTAACATTCAGATTCAGTCATTACCCACCTAACCCACACATAACCATGTGTGCAGTACGATAATGGGATTTGTCAGATCCTATGGTACCATAACCTAATACTGGTCGGCTTGATCAATGCTAATGAATGCCATTCGTTATGTAAATACAACCAACTAGTTTATTCACTTTATTGAAATCGTTATTAGTTTAGTATAAACCATCTTAATCGTTTTTGAAATCGTCGTTATAATATCGAAAATCGTTTTGAAAACCATCGTTAAAACCTTGAAAACATTTAGCACATATGAATCACCCGAAAACAATTGAAAACAGTAAAATAGGGGAACAATGTACTCACATGGAGTGCAAAGTATCCTCAGTCAATAGAACTTCAACAAACTCGAGCAAACCAGAGAAATCAAACAGCACCTAGTAATTGAATCACTAGTCAACAATAGACACCTAAATCGGAAGATCGGATAGAATGAGGTCTTGTAAACCAAATGAGTGTTGGAACTCATGTGATATGGTTTAACAAAGCCTACATCCTAAATCGGAACCTAACCTAAGTGCTTTCGACCCATTGCGACCCATTAAGGTAGCTTACGCTACTTTAACGCGTCGTGCGCGCAAATGCGCGTTCGAGACGTCTAACTAGTCCTATGACAAGTGTTATATGCCTAAATATGTTTAAATATGTTGCATAATCAGTTACATGACAAAAGTTTATGTTACATATGTTTAATTACCAATTATGCATGAAAAGGGCATTTTGGTCATTTACCTAAGGCATATAAACTACTTATCATACAACTGCCTAAACTAGGTGACCATAAGGTATAACCTCGAAAGGTTATTCCCTATGCTACTAGGATCACTAAACATGTTTGGTCGGATCCTAATGATCGACCAAACGGGTCGAGTTCGAAGGTCTAAGCGGGTGTTTAGTCCGCTTGACTTACGACTCTACACAAGCACCAATCTAAAAGTGACGAGCTAAACATGCTAAAACATGTTTAGGTAAGTTAGAAAACAGGTTTTGATATCAAAACAAACGGTTTTGATACCCAAGAGTAGTTTGGTTACAAAATACGCATAAACACACATTTTGGCCGAAACTACGACTCGTCACTACGCCTAGTCAACGTGGTAATCAGTAGGTATAGTCACAAAGGAATTTTGTGTTGACCATTGACTGGTCAAAGCTGAAAGTCAAACTTGTTTGACTTTCATGCTTGAAACTCAAGAACAAGCAAGAGGAGGACTTACAAAGGGTCCAAGAAGGATGTTTGATATAAAATAACTCAGGTATGAAGTGCAAACACCCCAACTTAGAGCTGATTTCAGATTCAAGTGTGAGAAATGAGCAAGAGGGCCTTGCTATTTATAGTAATTTCACAACCATTAGGATCATTTCTTGGAGAAAAGGGAATGATCTTGGCCTTACATTTGGGCACAAGGTTTTGAATACCATGGGGACATCAAATACCAGCCCATAGTGTGTAATTCAAGGGGTAAAAACCATTTGAGCAGGTGGAATAGGCCAGATTCATTGTTTCTGCAATTCTGTGGTTCTGGGGAAGGCTTACGGACCGTAAGCTATGGTCTATACGGTCCGTAAGGGACCTGCAGACCAGCCAGTTTCACTAAATTACAGTTTAGCCCCTGCACCTTGTTTCGTTGCGTATCGGCACTTCTAACACCCGTCAAACCCATTTTCAAGCTCCACAATGATGTTAAAACATAGGGAACATGAAATATGCTTGAAAACATCTCGGGTGTCGGTTCGTTTGGCCGTACGGTTGCGATGTTCGGTTAATTACGACGGAAGTCGTAACGAACGCAAAAACGATCCAAATTGCGAAACGAATGAAGTTTTAGCATCCCAATCACTAAAATAAAATATTTTAATGATTTCATGAATTTTTGGATGTCCGGATATATTCAGAACGTGAGATATGCGCGAAAATACAAACTTGTGCACTTTTTGACGCTTTTAGTCCCTATTGATCAATAAAGTTTATTTTAGCATACCGAACCCATCAAAGCCTATTTCTAAGCTATGTAAAGGATTTTTAGGGTATGTTTAACTTATGATCAATTTCCGGAATGTTCGTTACCATACAAATCGGTATAGTTTCGTAGTTTGACACAAATAGTCCCTGCGATCGAACAAACTTGATTTCAACACACCAAACCATCCAAAACTTATTTCTAAGTTATGTGGAGGTTATTTAGGGTATGTTAAGCCTATGTCACTATTCCAGAGTGTTTGTCGCATTAAATTGGTTATATTTACGCATCAGTGCGCGTATAACCTTCCTGAAAGCGATTTAAAGCTTGAAATCGGAATCGAATCGAATTGAAAAATCACCAAACACAAATACACACATAATAACATCAAAACACATATAGTAACACCAAATCACATTGTTTTATTAATAATCATCATTTTTTTACATCGTACATCGATTACAGAGTGCAGTTGTCACAGTCTCCCCTACTTCAGGAAATTTCGTCCTGAAATTTTATTTAGAGGAAGCTTGTGAAAACAAATGCGGATATTTTGCCTTCATTTGGTCCTCACGTTCCCAAGTAAACTCTGGGCCACGTTTGGACTCCCAACGAACTTTAACCAAATGAATCCGTTTGTTCTTCAACTGTTTGAAAGTACGGTCCACGATCTCCACTGGTTTCTTGACAAAGTGCATCGTTTCATCGATTCGGATCTCGTTGAGAGGAATGTGAAGATCAGCGTCAGCTAAACACTTTCGCAAATTGGACACGTGAAAAGTCGGGTGAATATTTCCAACCTCTGGAGGTAGCTCTAGTCGATAGGCAACCTTCCCAATTCTTTCCACAATCTTAAATGGTCCCACATATCGAGGTGCAAGTTTTCCTTTCCTTCCAAATCTCACCACTCCCTTCCAAGGTGACACCTTGAGTAGGACACGGTCTCCGACTTGAAATTCTAAGGGCTTGCGTCATAAATCCGCATAACTCTTTTGACGGCATCTAGCTATCACAAGATTATCGCGAATTTTCTTGATTTTGTCTGTTGTTTCCAGAACGAGCTCAGGTCCAGTAAGCTGAGCTTCACCGGTCTCGTTCCAACAGACAGGTGAACGACATTTTCGACTGTAGAGAGCTTCGAATGGTGCCATTTTAATGCTAGCATGATAACTATTGTTGTAAGAGAACTCGATCAATGGCAGATGAGAATCCCAATTACCACCAAAGTCTATCACGCATGCTCTAAGAATATCCTCCAAAGTTTGAATCATCCTTTCAGATTGACCATCTGTTTGGGGATGATAAGCAGTGCTTAGATTCAGTTGGGTTCCCAAAGCAGATTGCATGGTCTTCCAGAAATGAGATCACGATCAGAAATGATATCCAAAGGAACACCATGTCGAGATACTATCTCATCAACATAAATCTTTGCAAGTTTATCAGCAGATAGATCCTCGCGAATCGGAATAAAATGAGCCGATTTCGTTAATCGATCGATAACAACCCAAATAGCATCATGACCTTTAGGCGTACGCGGTAACTTAGTGATGAGATCCATCGCAATGTTCTCCCACTTCTAAACCGGTATCTCTGGTTGCACAAGCAAACCAGAAGGTCGTTGATGTTCAGCCTTGACTTTGAGACAAGTTAGGCATTTTGATACATACAAGGCGACATCCTTCTTCATACCAGACCACCAATACTGAGTACGAAGATCCTTGTACATTTTATCAGCACCAGGATGGATAGAATATCGAGACTTGTGAGATTCGTCCATCACTAGGGTGCAAAGATCGACTTGTTTCAGAACCCACAAACGATCCTTGAAGTAGAGTAAACCATCGTCTTTCCTTTCGAGCTTAAGCTCAAGTTGAAGCGGTAGCTCATCTTTCAATAAACCTTTGATCACACAGGATCGTTGAGCTTGAAGGACACGAGATTGGATGTCGGATAGAGCTCGGACAGAGTGAAGCTTGACTCGCTCTTTTCGACTAAGCGCATCGGCTACGACATTCGCCTTACCAGGATGGTAGCGAATCTCGCAATCGTAATCGTTCAAGAGTTCAATACAACGTCGTTGCCTCATATTCAGCTCCTTCTGATTAAGAATATGCTGGAGACTTTTGTGGTCTGTGAAAACCACACACTTCGTTCCATAGAGGTAGTGTCTCCATATTTTAAGCGCGAAAACCACAGCTCCTAACTCAAGATCATGAGTCGTATAGTTCTTCTCGTGAACTTTCAATTGTCTAGATGCATATGCTATAACCTTACCTCGTTGCATGAGGACACAACCAAGGCCTAAGTTGGACGCATCACAGTAGACAACGAAATCATCGTTTCCCTCGGGCAGAGATAGAACATGAGTATTACATAACTTCTGCTTCAGCGTTTGGAATGCTTCTTCTTGCTTGGGTCCCCACTCAAAAGGCTTATTCTTCTGAGTCAAAGCAGTGAGTGGAACCGCAATCTTTGAGAAATTAGAAATGAATCGACGATAATAACCAGCAAGACCAAGATAAGATCAAATCTCTGTAGGCGTCGTCGGTGTACTCCAATCCTTAATAGCAACAATCTTGGATGGATCCACATGAATACCCTGCTCGTTGACTATATGACCCAGAAACTGAACTTCTTTAAGCCAGAATTCACACTTGGAGAATTTAGCGAAAAGTTGTTCCTTCTTAAGGAGTTCCAACGTTAAGCGAAGGTGTTGCTCGTGGTCGGCTCGAGTCTTCGAATAAATGAGAATATCATCGATAAACACAATAATGAACTTGTCTAAATAAGGTTTACAGACCCTATTCATTAAGTCCATAAAGATAGCTGGGGCATTCGTCAAACCAAAAGGCATGACAGTGAACTCGTAATGCCCATATCTCATGCGGAAAGCAGTTTTGGGAATATCTTCTTCGAGAACACGAAGTTGATGATACCCAGAACGTAGATCGATCTTAGAAAAACACGAAGCACCTTGTAGCTGGTCAAAGAGATCATCAATTCGAGGTAGGGGATATCGATTCTTGATGGTAAGCTTGTTAAGCTCACGATAATCGATACACATTCGAAAATACCCATCTTTCTTTTTCACGAAGAGGACAGGAGCTCCCCAAGGTGAATAACTCAGACGGATGAATCCTTTATCAGATAACTCTTGAAGTTGTTTCGATAACTCTTGCATCTCTGACGGTGCATGACGATAAGGTGCTTTCGCGATCGGGTTGGCATTGGGTACAAGGTCAATATGAAATTCGACTTGACGAACTGGAGGCAAACCAGGCAGTTCATCAGGAAACACCTCTGGATAATCCCGAACAATCGGAATATCCTGATACTCTTGCTCTTGCCTTTCTCCTCGGTGACATGTGCCAGAAAAGAAACATATCCTTTTCGCAAATACCTCTGAGCTTCCATACACGACATAAGCTTCAGTCCACCTGAAGGTTTCTCGCCACGAACTTCTAGAATTTCGCCAGAAGACAAAGGGATACGAACAATCTTATCGAAGCAAACCACCTCAGCATGGTGTTTGGTTAACCAATCCATTCCAATGATAACGTCGAAGCTCCCAAGTTGCATCGGCGTGAGGTCAATAGGAAAAAGATGATTATCAAGGTTTAACTGACAACCACGAATAACAGAATCGAGAACAAGAGGTTTACCAGTAGCAACTTCGACAGATAAGGGTTTCCCTAATTTAGTTCTAGGTATCGCAAGCAAAGGTTCAAAAGATAACGAAACAAAACTTCTATCGGCACCATAATCAAAAAGAATAGATGCAGGTCGGTTGTTAACAAGAAACGTACCATTCACCACCTCGTTGTCAGCCCTTGCTTCGTTTGCATTCAAATTGTATGCTCGCCCTCGAGCAGGATTCACATTGGCGTTGACGTTCGCATTCGGGTTCGCATTAGCATTCGCGTTTGCATTCACCAACCTCGGACAGTTGTTGCGGAAGTGACCAAACTCTCCACAATTGAAACATGAACCTGGTGGGAATCTAGCAGCATTCCCTTGTACCGGAACTTGAACCTGGGCAACCTGATTTTGTCCTAAACGACAAACATTGGCCAAATGCCCAAGTTTACCACACGTCGTGCACTGCTTACAAGCTTGCTGTGCAACATGATGACCGTTGCAGCGAGCACAATGAGGTGCGGTACCAGCATATGCCTTCTTCGCAGGAGGTTGAGCCGGTGGGTTCTGATCAGTCTGTGCCGTAACAGCAAATTTCTGGGCACCCTTTCGCTTCCTCGATTTCTTCGACGACTCACCTTCTTTACCCTTACCCTTTTTCTTGTCCTTCCCAGAATTAGTCGCCTTCTTTTTATCACCCTTGCGGGTGAGTTTACCCTTCCTGACTTGAGTCTCAGTCAGGGTAGCAGAGAACTCGATCGCTTGCCGAAGGGTAGTAGGATTAACACCGGTCACAATATCCAGCATAGAATCGGGTAGACCATCGATATATCTCTCGATTGCTTTCTCTGGTGGGGTAACCATGGTAGGACACAATAGACTGAGTTCCTCAAAACGATCCGTGTACGCACGGTGCTCAGCCCCATCTTGCTTTAAATCGTCAAACTCTCGTTCCAAAGCTCGAATTTCGTGACGGGGACAAAACTCCTTCATCATGAGAGCCCGAAGCTATTCCCATGTTTGTGCCAACGCCACTTCGGCACCCCTATCGCACATAATACCATTCCACCAGGTAAGCGCTCGCTTCTCAAACACGCTTGATGCAAATTCAACCTTACGCGCATTCGGACACTGCACATGCCTAAATGTGCTCTCGATACTCTCAAACCACTGCAGGAGCGCAGTTGCTCCTTGCGACCCAGAAAACTTTAGAAGCTTAGCAAAATTGAAATTCTTGAAATTACACGGTGCAATATTGTTGTTGTTATTATTGTTGTTTTTGTATATCTCGTGGACTTGGGTCACCACACTGGGAAGCACAGCAGCCACTTGCTGAGAGACCAGGGCTGCGATTTCTTCAATAGTAAAAGATTGTGCTTCATGTCGAGGAGGCATGGTCTAACAAGGAGATATGAGAAACGAGTGAGGTTGATAATTAGGAAAAGCAAAAGAGGTATCGACAAAACACAAGGAAGGCGATCATTTGTTCGTTACCTCGAACAAACAAACGACACGCAGTGACTAATCAAAGTAAATGGGTCAATATAATGTATCGCCGAAGACATGCTCGCCTATAAGTGAACACTCACCCCAAGAGTTCCCAGGTAAGAGTGACTGGTCTGATTATGTGGATTTGTACGAACACTCTAGCCTTAGACAGAAAACTCAGGGCACATGCATTCACTCTTCCAGTTTGCACGTGTTCACATTATTTAGACCCAAACTTTGATGAGATTTTGAAAACTTAAAGGGTTCAAAACCTTATAACAAAGGGTTCAAAACCTAGTAATCAATCATCCTAGAACAGATGATTAGTTTTCGAAGCGGATTCAAATTTGTGTTCTCATTGTGGTTATCACCTAAGGGTAGGTGACGGTTTTGTTTTAAAAATCTAAACGCAAAATTCTTTGCGTTAGGGTCCTAAGAGTTATAGTCTAGGTCAAAGCATTACTAATAACCTAATTCCCTATAACCATTGGCTCTGATATCAACTCTTCTGTCACACCCCGACCGCGTTTAAACAACAAAACCGCGGCGGAAATGTCGGGGAGTGTTGTGGCAGAATTATCGTTTCATAACCATGGATACAAAAAGTGTTTCGTTTTATTGATAATATTAAACATTAACATTGTCTTAACACAAAACAAACAAGTTACATATCGACTAATATTGTTATTATGTCACTAAGGCCTCGTCCAGATCCTATGTGACTCATGCATCCTAGTAATCATCATCAAACATCAACACCTGAAACATATGTAAAAACAAAGTCAGCAAAGAAATGCTGGCGAGTACATAGGTTTTATAGGAGTGTCGGATTCATGGCTAGTTTAAATGTTGCAATACTTTATTAAAAACATTGTTTTGAAAAGAGTATAATATTGCAACTTAATTAACCAACTAAAATCAAGCGGGCTATAATTTACAAAACCTCGTAGCCATGATTCTTAACCCAAAAACATTTGTTTTAGTAAAGCAATTTGTAAAACATCTCGTTAATAAATCTCGTTAATAAAACTCGTATGGTTTATATCATTTCGAAAACCTCGTTTGTGTGACATCGTTTCAAAATCGTTTACCCAAGTGAACTAAATAACGTCACGGTATGTAATACGATGAAAACACTTATATATAAGAAGTACCAGCGGCGTATCTACCATGTTTTCACCACATTACCCCCGTCCCGTTATCTAAACACTTAACCAATAACCAATCGTTTATCCAACTCGTTTAATCTTGTATGAATCATTCCCAAATCGTTAATTCGTTTAAATCGTTTAAATCATCCTCGTTTTAAGTGTGAAAACTATTTGTGGTCGCCTCCCTAATAACATTCAAACCTTCGTGACTCGACTATCTCGCTCTCGCATTAATAAACCACCAAAGGGTAAATTAACATTCAGATTCAGTCATTACCCACCTAACCCACACATAACCATGGGTGCAGTACGATAATGGGATTTGTCAGATCCTATGGTACCATAACCTAATACTGGTCGGCTTGATCAATGCTAATGAATGCCATTCGTTATGTAAATACAACCAACTAGTTTATTCACTTTATTGAAATCGTTATTAGTTTAGTATAAACCATCTTAATCGTCGTTATAATATCGAAAATCATTTTGAAAACCATCGTTAAAACCTTGAAAACATTTAGCACATATGAATCACCCCAAAACAATTGAAAACAGTAAAATAGGGGAACTATGTACTCACATGGAGTGCAAAGTATCCTCAATCAATAGAACTTCAACAAACTCGAGCAAACCAGAGAAATCAAACAGCACCTAGTAGTTGAATCACTAGTCAACAATAGACACCTAAATCGGAAGATCGGATAGAATGAGGTCTTGTAAACCAAATGAGTGTTGGAACTCATGTGATATGGTTTAACAAAGCCTACATCCTAAATCGGAACCTAACCTAAGTGCTTTCGACCCATTGCGACCCATTAAGGTAGCTTACGCTACTTTAACGCGTCGTGCGTGCAAATGCGCGTTCGAGACGTCTAACTAGTCCTATGACAAGTGTTATATGCCTAAACATGTTTAAATATGTTGCATAATCAGTTACGTGACAAAAGTTTATGTTACATATGTTTAATTACCAATTATGCATGAAAAGGGCATTTTGGTCATTTACCTAAGGCATATAAACTACTTATCATACAACTACCTAAACTAGGTGACCATAAGGTATAATCTAGAAAGGTTATTCCCTATGCTACGACTCGTCACTACGCCTAGTCAACGTGGTAATCAGTAGGTATAGTCACAAAGGACTATAACCATCGTGATTACGCTCATGTTGCAAAGTTCAACGGAACTTTGTGTTGACCATTGACTGGTCAAAGCTGAAAGTCAAACTTTTTTGACTTTCATGCTTGAAACTCAAGAACAAGCAAGAGGAGGACTTACAAAGGGTCCAAGAAGGATGTTTGATCTAAAATAGCTCAGGTATGAAGTGCAAACACCCCAACTTAGAGCTGATTTCAGATTCAAGTGTGAGAAATGAGCAAGAGGGCCTTGCTATTTATAGTAATTTCACAACCATTAGGATCATTTCTTGGAGAAAAGGGAATGATCTTGGCCTTACATTTGGGCACAAGGTTTTGAATACCATGGGGACATCAAATACCAGCCCATAGTGTGTAATTCAAGGGGTAAAAACCATTTGAGCAGGTGGAATAGGCCAGATTCATTGTTTCTGCAATTATGTGGTTCTGGGGAAGGCTTACGGACTGTAAGCTATGGTCCATACGGTCCGTAAGGGACCTGCAGACCAGCCAGTTTCACTAAATTACAGTTTAGCCCCTGCACCTTGTTTCGTTGCGTATCGGCACTTCTAACACCCGTCAAACCCATTTTCAAGCTCCACAATGATGCTAAAACATAGGGAACATGAAATATGCTTGAAAACATCTCGGGTGTCGGTTCGTTTGGCCGTACGGTTGCGATGTTCGGTTAATTACGACGGAAGTCGTAACGAACGCAAAAACGATCCAAATTGCGAAACGAATGAAGTTTTAGCATCCCAATCACTAAAATAAAATATTTTAATGATTTCATAAATTTTTGGATGTCCAGGTATATTCAGAACGTGAGATATGCGCGAAAATGCAAACTTGTGCACTTTTTGACGCTTTTAGTCCCTATTGATCAATTTATTTTAGCATACCGAACCCATCAAAGCCTATTTCTAAGCTATGTAAAGGATATTTAAGGTATGTTTAACTTATGATCAATTTACGGAATGTTCGTTACTATACAAATCGGTATAGTTTCGTAGTTTGACACAAATAGTCCCTGCGATCGAACAAACTTGATTTCAACACACCAAACCATCCAAAACTTATTTCTAAGTTATGTGGAGGTTATTTAGGGTATGTTAAGCCTATGTCACTATTCTGGAGTGTTTGTCGTGTTAAACTGGTTATATTTACGCATCAGTGCGCGTATAACCTTCCTGAAGGCAATTTAAAGCTTGAAATCGGAATCGAATCGAATTGAAAAATCACCAAACACAAATACACACATAATAACATCAAAACACATATAGTAACACCAAATCACATTGTTTTATTAATAATCATCATTGTTTTACATCGTACATCGATTACAGAGTGCAGTTGTCACAGCCACCAATAGTATTCCTTCAAGTCTTGATACATTTTGTCCGATCCTTGATGAATCGAGTATCTCGACTTGTGAGATTCATTAAGGATGACTTCTCGAATGCCGTCATAGAGCGGAACCCAAATACGCCCCTTAAAGTATAAGGTTCCCTCTTTGTTTGGCCCCAAATTCTTCAGCATACCTCGGAGGTATTCAGCGCTATGATTCTCCATCTTAAGGGCTTCTTGTTGTGCGTCCCGAATGCGTGCAGTGAGGTTCGTCCGAATAGTCATTTCCAATGCTCGAACCCTTAGGGTCTTTGTCACACCCCGACCACGTAAAGCAACTAGACGTGGCGGAAACGTCGGGGAGTGTTGTAACAGAATCATTGTTTCATAACCATGGAATAAATAAATTCTGTTTTATTAAATAAATGAACTCATTGTTTTAATACAATCAAATAAGTACAACTATGATCTTCCAAGTTTTAAAGTTGCTAAGGCACGAGTCCATCCTAAATGTAGCATGTATCAACAATCATTGCAAAGCAGTACCTGAAACATGTGTAAAAATAGGTACGTCAGCATAAAAATGCTTGTGAGATACATAGGTTTTGTGAATATAGGATTCATGACTTATAAGTTTAGAAAGAGTTGTTTAACAAAAGTCAGTCATGATCCTTGTAAAATGTTTTGTTTTATAAATCATTCGAAAAGTGATGATAAAGTAGATGATACGTAAAAGGGTAATGTAAGGTTAATTGAATAACCAAGTAAAAATGAATTTGTATAAGATAAGTTGTTGTAAAACAATGTCTTATGAAAAGTATGTTATTTGTATAAAATGTTATATGACTTAAATTGAAATGATTCAAATAACGCTACGATATGTAATACCATACAAACACTTATATATAGGAAGTACCATCGGCGTATCCACCATGCTTGTATCATATTACACACGCCTCGTTACTTAAGTCACTTACTCAAACCAAAACACCAATATAGAATGTTCATGTTTAAACCAATAGTCCAATGTTATTGTATAACCCAAGTTAAATGTAAACCATGTAATGTGTAAACAAAAGTTATGTATGGTAAGTAAAATGAGATTTCTTAAACCACAAGTAAAAATGTAAAAAACAAAGTGTTTGAATAAATCAAAAGTTATGCTTTGTAAAATAACGTAAGGTTAAACGAATAACCTTATAGTAGCATATTAAAAGTATACTTTGGATTTGTAAATAACATATTAAAAATATGTTTTGGTTTGTTGATAAAATATATATGTTGGTTCTGTACAATACCACACATGAGAGTATATCAAACTATACTTTTAGGAGTATATCAAAATATACTTTAAAAGTGTGATTTAAGAATTCATTCAGACCTAGTGCATCAAACTACACCTTTGAGACTATAAGGATACCACAAAGGCAATCCCTATTTGGATGGAGAAACAAATTGGTTTCAGACATTCCATGACAACAGGAATGGGGTGTCTAATCCTATAGCGCAATATCATACTAACAATCGGTCTGGTGAACATAAAATAAGTACAATTCAACATTTTTATTTTATGTTCTTTGAGAAATCAGTGTTTAAACCATAGATAGTCATTTAGTTTGTCAAAAGATAAGTAATAACATGTATAATCAATTATACTTTGAAATCATGAAAATAACACATAGGTACACATGTTTCACCCCAAAACAGTTTGGAAAACAGTAAAATAGGGGAACTATGTACTCACTTGAGATTGCTTAGTAGTCCTTGAGTAACAACCAAACAATGCTAGAGATCACAGATATCAAACGGCACCTAATATGGGTAACTATGTTAATAAACCGGACCTAAATCGGAGGATTTAGATAGAATGAGGGTTCGTAAACCAAACGAGTATGGAGACTCGTGTCATATGGTTTAACAAAGCCTACATACTAAATGAAACCTAACCTAAGTGCTTTCGACCCATCACGACCCATTAAGGTAGCTTATGCTACTTTAACGCGTCGTGCGCGCAAAAGCGCACTCGAGACGTCTAACTAGCCCTATGACAAGTGTTATATTCCTAAACATGTTACATAATCAGTTATGTGACAAAATTTTAGGTTACATATGCTTAATTACCAATTATATATGAAAAGGGTATTCTGGTAATTTACCTAAGGCATATAAACTACCTATCATACAACTACTCAAACGATGTGACCATAGGGTATAACCTCGGAAGGTTATTCCCTATATGCTATGGTCCTAAAGTATTTGGTCGGATCATAATGATCGACCAAAATGGGTCGGGTTCGAAGGTATAAGCGATTTATCAGATCGCTTACCCTTACGACCCTAGACAAGCACAAAACTAAAAGTGAGGAGCTAAGCATGTTAAAACATGCTTAACTAAGTTTGAAAACAAGTTTGGTACCAAAACAAACGGTTTTGATACCTAAGAGTAGTTTGGTTACAAAATACGCACGAATGCACATTTTGACCGAAACTACGGCTCGTCGCTGAGCCTAGACAACGTGGTAATCAGTAGGCATAGTCACAAGGGACTATAACCATCGTGATTACGCTCACGTTGCGAAGTTCAAACGAACTTCGTATTGACCATAAACTGGTCAATGCAGAAAGTCAAACAAAGTTTGACTTTCAGACTCGAAAAGCAATAAAAGAACGAAGGAACACTTACAAAGGGTCCCCGAATGCTAATCTCGATCTAAGTAGCTCAGGTATGAAACAATGGTTTCAACTTAGAGCTTCTCAAATCAAGATTCTTGTGGGTTTTGGCAAATGAAGGCAAGGGGTATTTATAGGATTCGTAGAGCCGTTAAGATCGTTCCTCGTTAACCGTGCTTCAATCTCAACCCTCCACCTCAAAACCCTGGTTTTTGAAAACCATTAGAGCCCAAGGTATTGCCCCAAAACCATGTGCAAGGTGGAATGGACCAGATTCAAAGTTTCTGCAAGTTTTCTGCTGTCTGGGGACTGCTTACGGACCTCAACACTCAGAATGTTGAGGTCCGTAAGGACCTTGCAGGCCTGAAACTTTCGAAAATGGCAGAACAGGCCCCTGTGAGCGTATCGTCGTGTTTTGGCACTTCTAACACCCGTCAAACCCAATTTCAAGCTCCACAATGATGTTAAGACATAGGGAACATGAATTATGCTTGAAAACATCACGTATGTCGGTTCGTTTGGCCGTACGATCGCGTTGTTCGGTTAATTACGACGGAATGCGCATAAGCGCGAAAAACGATCCAAATTGCGTGACGAATGGATTTTTCTCATGCCAAACACTAAAATAAAATATTTTAGTGCTTACATAAATTTTTGGATGTCCGGATGTATTCAGAACGTAAGTTATGCGCGAAAATGCAAACTTATGCACTTTTTGACACTTTTAGTCCCTGAATGACCCAAAAGTTTAGTTTAGCACACCGAACCCCTCAAAGCCTATTTCTAAGCTATATAAAGGATATTTAAGGTGTGTTTAACTTATGGTCATGTTCCAGAATGTCTGTTACAGTTCAAATTGGCATACTTTCGCAGTTTGTCAAGTTTAGTCCCTGTAAGCGAATTAACTTGTTTTTGCCATACCAAAGCCTTTAAAACTTATTTCTAAGTTATGTAAAGGTTATTTAAGGTATGTTAAGCCTATTTCACTATTCCGGAGTGTTTGTTGGATTAAACTGGTTATATTTACGCATCAGAGCGCGTATAACCCTCCAGAAAGCGATTTAAAGCTTAAAATCGAACAAGAGTTGATATTTGCAAACGATACACACATTTTTTACAAATCCCAAGTATGAAATACAATATTTCATTTTTTTGGCATTTGTTTGATGGTTGAAGTGACACAGGTGTCACAGTCTCCCCTACTTTAGGAAATTTCGTCCTGAAATTTAATTCTAGAGGAAACTTGTGAAGACAGCTGTGACGGTTTCGCCTTCTAATAGATCCATTGAACCCTTAAGTAAAACTCTAGGCCATGTTAGGACTCTTAGCAAATTTGTTAACCCTCAAAGTGAATTCCTTGTAATAGTAAAACATGGAATTTTGAACTACGGACAGAAGAACGTTTCTTATGAAGACTTATCATAGGAAACTTGGTGTGTGATTGAGATCAGAATTGGGGAGTGTGAGAATAAATGACATTGGTCGAGGTCCAAGACTTCTCCCGTATCATTATTCTTGTCACTATAGGTCTTAACACATGACAAAGCTTCCTGTGGTTTCTGTGCACTGAATTCCATAATTATGTAGGCCTCCATAATTACGTAATTCCTTGCACAGTCCGCACAGTTCATTTCGTAATGCGTAGGAAAAAAATCACTTGAATAAACATGAAGCGACTCGACTAGACCACCAAAGGGTCCTTTCAATTAGATCAATGAACGATCTTTTTAACTAGATCAACACATGATCTTCTTAACTAGACCGTCGTACGATCTCCTTAAATAGACCACTTAAGGGATCTTTTTAATTATATCATCACATGATATTTCTAATCAGATTTTCAAAATCAATCTGTTTAACCAGACCATTCAAGAGGTTCAATTAGAATAGTACTTTATAACCCAAGGACTTAACTACAATGTTGAAGTCCATTAAGGATTTAAGATAGTATATTTGGATATCCTATTATGAATCTCTCGTATGAGATATGGAAGATTCTATGAGGATTTGGATGGATCACATACAACCACAAAACATGTAAGAAAAACATATAAGCACAAATTTAGTTAACTTGATTCTTTAATTCGTTATCTTTAGGTATGGATATTTAAAGCATACCAGGAATCCAATCAGTGGATTTTTATTTGGCACTTTAATCATTTTTTCAAGGATCCATCTATAAAGATAGAAGGATTTTCAAAAAGAGTTTGGCTTTGTTTCTTAAAAGAAACGAGTGTTTAAGGTTCTTGGGGAGATCACAAGTGATCATAAAATGACAGAACCACACAAGTAGTTTGTCTTTGGGTTGACATCATAAGGTTGCATCAATCATTCACACAAATGCATAAATTTTGAAGAAATAAAAACAACAAATCTTTATTTATGTAACAACCGAATCGTCTTGAAGTGTCAAAAGATAATAACCAAGGAAATACAAAACACTAATTGTTCACTGCTGCATCATTGTTCATGTTTGCCTCATTGATGTTAAACACTCGTCCACGCACTGGAGGTATGTTAACAAGTCTTGAGCAATTGTTCCTGTAGTGGGTAAGGTAACCACAGTTATAACATGACCCCGGAGGGAACCGTGCTTGAACAGCAGCAGGGTTTGCAGCAGCTTGATTTGCATAACGACAAACATTGATCAAATGTCCCAACCGCCCACAGTGGGTACATTTGTGACACTGCTCTTGCTCTAGATGATGACGGTTGCACTTGTTGCACAAAGGTGCGGTACCAACATAGTTTTTCCTTTTGCGAGGTTGTGCTGGCTGGTTTGGTGCAACCTGTTTGTCTTGAGCAGTTACAGCGTAGTTTTGAGAGGCTTTGCGCTTCTTCTTCTTGGACACCTCAGCATTTTCTTCCTTTGGTTCCACTTGAGCAGTCTTGTCAGATGGTCTTGAGTCGCCCTTCCGAAACAGCTTGCGCTTCCTGATATGGGATTCAGTCAGAGTGGCAGACAATTCAATGGCTTGTCTGACAGTAGTAGGGTTGCTGCCAGTAACAATATCCTGAACTACGTCAGGAAGACCATCAATGTATTTCTCAATCGCCTTATCCAAAGGCGTAACCATAGTAGGGCATAACAAGCTCAATTCCTCATAGCGGTCAGTATAGGCTCGATGTTCCCCACTGTCTTGCTTCAAATCATCAAATTCCCTTTCTAGAGCCCTTAGCTCATGACGAGGACAGAATTCCTTCATCATAAGAGCCCTAAGCTCAGCCCAAGTCTGTGCTAATGCAACCTCAGCACCGCGGTCTCTCATAACCCCGTTCCACCACATAAGAGCCCTCTTCTGAAATACACTCGAAGAAAACTCGACCTTGTGATTTTCAGGACACTGAACGTGACGGAAAGTATTCTCAATGCTCTCGAACCATTGAAGAAGCCCAGTTGCTCCCTCAGAACCACTAAACTTGAGCGGTTTCGCCGAGTTAAAATTCTTGAAATTACATGGAGCATTGTTGTTGTTGATGGCTTGAATCATTTGAGCATAAAGATTTGGGAAGGCAGCAGCCATTTGCTGCGCGATGATTTCCGCCAGTTCGGCATTCGCCATCTGATTGTCGCGTCGAGGAGGCATTCTAAAAGAGGAAACATGAAAGGAAACGAGTGAGAGAATTAGACGAAAAGAATGAGATGAAACAAATCTGATGAAAGCAAGGATAGTGGTCATTCGTTTGTTACCACAAAGCAACAAACGACCCCGGTGATTAATCAAAGTAAATAGGTCAAAAATAATGTATCGCGAAGATATGCTCGCCTATAAGTGGAAACTCACCCCAAGAGTTCCCAGGTAAGAGTGACTGGTCCGATTATGTGGATTTGTACGAACACTCTAGCCTTAGACAGAAAACTCAGGGTACAGGCACCCACCCTTCCAGTTTGCACGTGTTCACATTATTTAGACCAACGTTGACGGGATTTGAAAACTTAGAGGGTTCAAAACCTTATAACAGAGGGTTCAAAACCTAGTAATCAATCATCCTAGAACAGATGATTAGTTTTCAAAGCGGTTTTGAAATTTATGTTCTTGTTCTGGTCGTCGCCTAAGGATAGGTGACGGTATTGTTTTAAAACTAAACACAAGAAAACTTGTGTTAGGGTCTTAGGAAGGTTATAGTCTAGGTCAAAGCATTACTAATAACCTAATTCCCTATAACCATTGGCTCTGATACCAACTTTTCTGTCACACCCCGACCACGTAAAGCAACTAGACGTGGCGGAAACGTCGGGGAGTGTTGTAACAGAATCATTGTTTCATAACCATGGAATAAATAAATTCTGTTTTATTAAATAAATGAACTCATTGTTTTAATACAATCAAATAAGTACAACTATGATCTTCCAAGTTTTAAAGTTGCTAAGGCACGAGTCCATCCTAAATGTAGCATGTATCAACAATCATTGCAAAGCAGTACCTGAAACATGTGTAAAAATAGGTACGTCAGCATAAAAATGCCTGTGAGATACATAGGTTTTGTGAATATAGGATTCATGACTTATAAGTTTAGAAAGAGTTGTTTAACAAAAGTCAGTCATGATCCTTGTAAAATGTTTTGTTTTATAAATCATTCGAAAAGTGATGATAAAGTAGATGATACGTAAAAGGGTAATGTAAGGTTAATTGAATAACCAAGTAAAAATGAATTTGTATAAGATAAGTTGTTGTAAAACAATGTCTTATGAAAAGTATGTTATTTGTATAAAATGTTATATGACTTAAATTGAAATGATTCAAATAACGCTACGATATGTAATACCATACAAACACTTATATATAGGAAGTACCATCGGCGTATCCACCATGCTTGTATCATATTACACACGCCTCGTTACTTAAGTCACTTACTCAAACCAAAACACCAATATAGAATGTTCATGTTTAAACCAATAGTCCAATGTTATTGTATAACCCAAGTTAAATGTAAACCATGTAATGTGTAAACAAAAGTTATGTATGGTAAGTAAAATGAGATTTCTTAAACCACAAGTAAAAATGTAAAAAACAAAGTGTTTGAATAAATCAAAAGTTATCCTTTGTAAAATAACGTAAGGTTAAACGAATAACCTTATAGTAGCATATTAAAAGTATACTTTGGATTTGTAAATAACATATTAAAAATATGTTTTGGTTTGTTGATAAAATATATATGTTGGTTCTGTACAATACCACACATGAGAGTATATCAAACTATACTTTTAGGAGTATATCAAAATATACTTTAAAAGTGTGATTTAAGAATTCATTCAGACCTAGTGCATCAAACTACACCTTTGAGACTATAAGGATACCACAAAGGCAATCCCTATTTGGATGGAGAAACAAATTGGTTTCAGACATTCCATGACAACAGGAATGGGGTGTCTAATCCTATAGCGCTATATCATACTAACAATCGGTCTGGTGAACATAAAATAAGTACAATTCAACATTTTTATTTTATGTTCTTTGAGAAATCAGTGTTTAAACCATAGATAGTCATTTAGTTTGTCAAAAGATAAGTAATAACATGTATAATCAATTATACTTTGAAATCATGAAAATAACACATAGGTACACATGTTTCACCCCAAAACAGTTTGGAAAACAGTAAAATAGGGGAACTATGTACTCACTTGAGATTGCTTAGTAGTCCTTGAGTAACAACCAAACAATGCTAGAGATCACAGATATCAAACGGCACCTAATATGGGTAACTATGTTAATAAACCGGACCTAAATCGGAGGATTTAGATAGAATGAGGGTTCGTAAACCAAACGAGTATGGAGACCCGTGTCATATGGTTTAACAAAGCCTACATACTAAATGAAACCTAACCTAAGTGCTTTCGACCCATCGCGACCCATTAAGGTAGCTTATGCTACTTTAACGCGTCGTGCGCGCAAAAGCGCACTCGAGACGTCTAACTAGCCCTATGACAAGTGTTATATGCCTAAACATGTTACATAATCAGTTATGTGACAAAATTTTAGGTTACATATGCTTAATTACCAATTATATATGAAAAGGGTATTCTGGTAATTTACCTAAGGCATATAAACTACCTATCATACAACTACTCAAACGATGTGACCATAGGGTATAACCTCGGAAGGTTGTTCCCTATATGCTATGGTCCTAAAGTATTTGGTCAGATCATAATGATCGACCAAAATGGGTCGGGTTCGAAGGTATAAGCGATTTATCAGATCGCTTACCCTTACGACCCTAGACAAGCACAAAACTAAAAGTGAGGAGCTAAGCATGTTAAAACATGCTTAACTAAGTTTGAAAACAAGTTTGGTACCAAAACAAACGGTTTTGATACCTAAGAGTAGTTTGGTTACAAAATACGCACGAATGCACATTTTGACCGAAACTACGGCTCGTCGCTGAGCCTAGACAACGTGGTAATCAGTAGGCATAGTCACAAGGGACTATAACCATCGTGATTACGCTCACGTTGCGAAGTTCAAACGAACTTCGTATTGACCATAAACTGGTCAATGCAGAAAGTCAAACAAAGTTTGACTTTCAGACTCGAAAAGCAATAAAAGAACGAAGGAACACTTACAAAGGGTCCCCGAATGCTAATCTCGATCCAAGTAGCTCAGGTATGAAACAATGGTTTCAACTTAGAGCTTCTCAAATCAAGATTCTTGTGGGTTTTGGCAAATGAAGGCAAGGGGTATTTATAGGATTCGTAGAGCCGTTAAGATCGTTCCTCGTTAACCATGCTTCAATCTCAACCCTCCACCTCAAAACCCTGGTTTTTGAAAACCATTAGAGCCCAAGGTATTGCCCCAAAACCATGTGCAAGGTGGAATGGACCAGATTCAAAGTTTCTGCAAGTTTTCTGCTGTCTGGGGACTGCTTACGGACCTCAACACTCAGAATGTTGAGGTCCGTAAGGACCTTGCAGGCCTGAAACTTTCGAAAATGGCAGAACAGGCCCATGTGAGCGTATCGTCGTGTTTTGGCACTTCTAACACCCGTCAAACCCAATTTCAAGCTCCACAATGATGTTAAGACATAGGGAACATGAATTATGCTTGAAAACATCACGTATGTCGGTTCGTTTGGCCGTACGATCGCGTTGTTCGATTAATTACGACGGAATGCGCATAAGCGCGAAAAACGATCCAAATTGCGTGACGAATGGATTTTTCTCATGCCAAACACTAAAATAAAATATTTTAGTGCTTACATAAATTTTTGGATGTCCGGATGTATTCAGAACGTAAGTTATGCGCGAAAATGCAAACTTATGCACTTTTTGACACTTTTAGTCCCTAAATGACCCAAAAGTTTAGTTTAGCACACCGAACCCCTTAAAGCCTATTTATAAGATATATAAAGGATATTTAAGGTGTGTTTAACTTATGGTCATGTTCCAGAATGTCTGTTACAGTTCAAATTGGCATACTTTCGCAGTTTGTCAAGTTTAGTCCCTGTAAGCGAATTAACTTGTTTTTGCCATACCAAAGCCTTTAAAACTTATTTCTAAGTTATGTAAATGTTATTTAAGGTATGTTAAGCCTATTTCACTATTTCAGAGTGTTCGTTGGATTAAACTGGTTATATTTACGCATCAGAGCGCGTATAACCCTCCAGAAAGCGATTTAAAGCTTAAAATCGAACAAGAGTTGATATGTGCAAACGATACACATATTTTTTACAAATCCCAAGTATGAAATACAATATTTCATTTGTTTGGCATTTGTTTGATGGTTGAAGTGACACAGGTGTCACAGTCTTAACCCTTTCTTTTCGGCTTAACGCGTCTGCTACAACGTTTGCCTTTCTAAGATGGTACTTAATCTCACAGTCATAATCGTTCAGCAGCTCGACCCATCGTCGTTGACGCATATTTAATTCCTTCTGATCAAATATGTGTTGTAGACTTTTGTGATCTGTGAAGATTGTACATCGAGTACCATATAAATAATGTCGCCAGATCTTCAAGGCGAATACCACTACGCCTAGCTCTAGGTCGTGAGTGGTATAGTTCCTTTCATGCACCTTCAATTGTCTTGAAGCGTAAGCGATGACCTTTTGGCGTTGCATGAGCACGCAACCCAAACCTTGACGCGAAGCATCGCAGTATACCACGAAGTCTTCAGTGCCTTCGGGTAAGGATAGTATCGGTGCATCGCATAGCTTATTTTTGAGCAGTTGGAAGGCTTCTTCCTGCTTATTACCCCAGTCGTACTTCTTGTCTTTCTGCGTAAGGGTAGTTAGCGGTTGAGCTATCTTGGAGAAATTTTTTATAAATCGTCGGTAATAGCCCGCTAAGCCCAAAAATTGTCGAACTTCAGTTGGGGTTTTGGGGGCTTCCCAATTCTTTATCGCTTCTATCTTGGCTGGGTCTACGTGAATGCCCTTCTCGTTCACGACATGACCAAGGAACTGTACTTCGCGAATCCAGAATTCGCACTTTGAGAACTTTGCATAAAGTTTCTCTTTCTTCAATAGTTCTAAAATGGTCCTGAGGTGTTGCTCGTGCTCTTCTCTAGTTCGTGAGTAAATCAGGATATCATTGATAAATACAATCACGAATTTATCGAGATATGGTTTGCAAACGCGGTTCATAAGATCCATAAATACCACTGGCGCGTTTTTCAGTCCGAATGGCATCACAAGGAACTCGTAATGTCTATAATGCGTTCTGAATGCAGTCTTTGTTACGCTTTCCTCTTGGATCCTTAACTGATGGTATCCAGATCGAAGGTCAATCTTGGAATAGTAGCTCGATCCTTGCAACTGATCAAATAAGTCATCAATCCTCGGTAGTGGGTACCGATTCTTGACAATGAGCTTGTTCAACTCTCTATAATTGATACACATCCGCAGTGTTCCATCCTTCTTCTTCACGAACAATACAGGAGCTCCCCAAGGCGAGAAGCTTGGCCTTATGAATCCTTTATCCAACAACTCCTGAAGTTGTGTAGATAATTCTTGCATCTCGGATGGTGCAAGCCGATAGGGTGCCTTGGCTACAGGAGCGGCTCCTGGAACCAAGTCTATATGGAATTCGACTTGTCGTTGCGGAGGTAGCCCTGGCAGTTCTTCGGGAAAAACATCAGGGAATTCCTTCACCACAGGAATGTCCTCGAGTTTCGGCTCCTCAGCCTTCTTATCTACAACGTGCGCCAGGAAAGCAACACATCCTTTCCTTAAGCACTTCTGCGCCTTCATGCAACTGATGATACGTAGAGGCGTGTCTCGTTTTTCTCCATGCACGATGAGAGTTTCATCATCCGCCAGAGGGATGAGAATGATTTTCTCGTGGCAAACAACTTCAGCCTTATTCTTGGACAGCCAGTCCATTCCAACCACCACATCGAAGCTACCCAATTGAATAGGTAAGAGGTCGATGCTAAACCTTCGCTCACCAAGTTCTAATGTGCAACCCCTAACAACTTCACCTGATTCAACAAGTTTACTATTGGCTAGTTCTATGGAATAAGGAATATCTAATCTACTAGATTCTATTCCAAGCATACGTTTAAATTCCACAGACATGAAGCTATAATCGGCACCAGTGTCAAATAGTATGGATGCAAAGTGATTGTTAACGAGAAACGTACCGGTGACCACATTAGGGTCCGCGCGTGCGTTCCTTGCTCCAATCACAAATGCTCGAGCCTGAGCATTGTTCTCCCTTGGGCAATCTTTCTTGAAATGATCTTTACTTCCACAACCAAAGCATCCTTGGTTCTGCCCAGCTCCATTGCCATTCTGGTTACCATTGCTATTGCCATTTCCGCCACCGCTTCTATTACCAGCACCGTTACGGTTTCCATTCCCGTTTCTATTACCACTTCCATTTCCTTTTCCCCAACAGTTCTCAGTATGGTGACCCTGCCTTCCACACTTTTCGCATTTTGGGATGCGACAAGCTCCTTTGTGATGACGCTTGCACTGGTTGCAGAGGGGGAGAGTGCCCTGGTATCCCCTGGCAGGAGCGTCATTCATGGCTGCAAGAGTTTTCGCCTCCTGGGGTGGGTTGGGGTCGCGCTTCTTGTTGTTGGAACTCTTGTTGTTGCGTGTCACTTGATTCAGGTTCGAATGTTTCCTTTTCTTGTCACCAGACGACTCAGCATGCGTCTCGGTCTTTTCAGTTGGATTTAGTGATAACTTCTTCATACGTACTGCATCTTTAGTAAGGCTGACAGCCTGAGTGATCGTTTCAGGTTACCATGCTGCAAAACTCTGGAGCCAATCCCCAGATGTAGCGCTCGACACGCTTAAATTCGGGTGTCACCATATAAGGGATCACTCTTGACAAATCATGGAACCTTCGGGTATAACCAGTAATGTTTGCACCTTCCATGGTCAAGTGCCAGAACTCAGTCTCCAATCTTTGGAGTTCAGCTCGAGAGCAATACTTCTCTCTCATTCGTTCCTTTAGTTCATCCCACATAATGTCGTACGCAGCATCATCACCCAGAGTTTGGACTTGCAAATTCCACCAACTCAAAGCCTCATCAACGAATAATGCAGTAACAAAAGTGACTTGCTGATCCGTGGTACACTTGCTCATGCGGATAGTGGAATAAGTCTTCTCCATCCAGCATACAAAAGCCACTGCACCCTCGGTGCCGTCGTAATTCAGTGGGTTACAATCGAGAAACTGCTTGAAGGTGCAGCCTTGAGTTGTGTTTTCTCCAGATGTATCTCCCTGTCCATTACGTCTAGCATTGCTTGGTCCTCCACTTTGTTCGGTGCGGTTCGCCTCGTATTGAGCGATAGCTGCGGAGATCCTTTCTTCCAGTAGGGAGTTCAGTTCTTCAACAGTCCTCGGCAGAAGAGGAGGAGGGGGTTGACCGGAATCCTGATTGTTCACAGCTCTCCTAGGTGCCATGTTCTGTCAGAACATAACACAACAGGGTTAGACATATGTTTGATATCGTCATACGAGACAGTAGTATATATACACAGACATATACCCACATAATTGACATCAAACAATCCGCCAAACGTATAAATCAATTCATACAGCAGCAAGCATGCATGAATAGATAAATACTGATGTGTCATAAGATATTCACCGAGTCTTTATACATATCAGGACAGCTTGTTACATCATTGTTTGCGAAGTAAACAAAATGCATAAGGGTTACATCACCCCATAGTACAAGTTTAATATATGTAAAAGACAAAATATCTTTCTTCACATTGGCGGTTCTTGTCTTTATACCCTAAATCATTACTCCAATAGAGTATTTAATAGGCTGGGGGAAGGGTGAGGTGTTCACATTTGACCTTTTCTTGTATTGAAGGAATCTCGTTTGATACGTGACAAGACTTGTTGTGGTTTCTGTGCACTGAATTCCATAATTATGTATGCATCCATAATTATGTAATTCCTTGCACAGTCCGCACAGTTCGTTTCATCATCGGATCACTTCCTTCAGATAGGCCACTGCTTTCAGACGAAGACACGTGTACCTGAGATATTCTATTTCTAGTATATGTATATATTAATTATCACACATAGTTGCAAATAATTCCTAGCCAAAGACAAGTGCTACTCCAGTGCACCCTAAGTTTCGTAGTGTCCTTACTTGACTCTTTGAAAGCATGTTTCAGGTAGTGGATGTCGCGGAAAGTTTTATGCAATGAAAAACTTTTGAAAAATTGTTTTCGTGAGAGGATCCTAAAGATTGTAGTCTAGACTCGAGAAGGAATCCTGGTTCACTACAATCGCAGCTCTGATACCAATCTGTCACACCCCTTCCTAAGGCGGAAGCACGAGGTGTGATCTTGAAAGGTTCTCATTGCATACGAATGGTAAACATACTACATGCTCGTAAAAATAATTCCAAATGCCAAAACATTACATACTAAAAACATAGGTTAAGTGTTTACATCACAAGACAGGATATTGTCTGAAAAGTTTACAACTTTATTTAAAAGACGAACATAAAGGTTTGGTCCTTATATCACCACACGGAGTGGGACATAACAACCAACCCAGCAAAATGGGCACCGGAGTCTTGACACAACATAGCTAATAACATAAACAACATCCAAGAGCAAGAGTATGACCGCGCGCACATCCACTTTAGTTACCTGAAATACATGTGAGTTTTTGGAAAATCGTCAACATAATGTTGGTGTGAATTCATGCAGTTTTTGTATTGAACGTTTGTATACTTGAATGAAAACATGGTATGTAATTTGTATGAAACAAGTATTTCTGTAAATATTAGGAAATCGAGATCGCTAATGGTTTGCAAGGCCATTAACATGTGACACGACATAGGAAGCATCCAAACCATAGGCATTTTTAGCTGTCGAATCCACGACTGTCGATTCACGAGTAGAGACACAAAAGCACTGCGTGGTACTAGTATGACCAAGAGTGTGGCTGCCTGAAACCCATTAGATCTAACCTTTTGTTCTGCGGTCTTGGTATGTAACTGATTAATGGTGCTTATGGTACCTTATTCGTGACATGATCTAAAGTATCATTCCTTAGTTTTAGTATCCAACATACCATAACACATGTATTTTCCCCAAGTTTAAAAAGCATATAAAAGTTTAAAAGTGGGACATGAACTCACAACTTTGCGTATCCTGCGCCGTAAACTTCACCGGTTGTTTTTATCGCGTCGTGACCTATACGTGTTTTATTAACGTTAGTCACTAGACTTGTATCGCACAAGTACAAGTCACCATCTTTTATGTATGTGTTCTTTGTTGTTAAAAATAATTTATATTTTTAACTATGTATCTTACTTATATTATTTTCCCAAAAATAAATATAAGTATCTTGTATTTTTCACCCGAGTTATATATTTTCGTCAAAAAATTACATTTCAAGTTCATAACTTGTCCATCTGCTTCTATGTATTCTCATGTATTTTGTATGTGTATTTTTTGTATTTTTACTCCTTAGGAGTATTTAGTGTATTTTTCATGTCCTAATACACTATTACATATAATACACATTACATACACTTAGCACAAAATTTGGTGATCAATAAATATATATATTTTCCTAAAAAATATGCATACTTAATATCAATTTTTATCTTGAAGAAATCATCATTTCTTAACTTGAAATTTACACAAAAATTAGGGAAACCTTGGTAAATATTTTTAGATGATTTTTTAGGGAATAAGTTTCACCAAAACTTATACTTTCTAAGTGTCAAAATTTTATAGAAATTTTGACATAGTTTCCCCTAAAAATGGAGGTTTTCCCATGTTTTCAAAACATGTGTTATTTTCTTTTTAAAATCTTCACAAACAATCAACAATCTACCCTAAGCAACTTACACTTACCAAGTGCCAAAACAATAACAATCATGAACTTGAACTTTCACAAATACTTGTAGTATCTTGGTAGTGTGCTTAGTAGGTTTAGTTATCCTTAAAAACATGGTTATTTGTTTGTAAATCACATTCTTGAAAGATTTAGTCATTTACAACTTGTAAGATGATTTTTCTAAAAATATTTCTTTTGTACTTTTCTTGTTACAATCATGTTCCTAGTCTTGATTTAACACTAAAAATGTGATTAGTTTTACTTAGAAACCATGACTTTGTAAATCTTATAAATAAACTTGATTTCTTGAGAAAATTATTTTTGTAATCATCTATTTACAAGATTTGTATTTTGTTTAAATCATCTTTACATATGAAAACCAATTTCATCATTCAAGTTCATGAAAACATAAAGCATGATGATCTTGGTCTTTCACAAGATCACCACCTTAACTTACTAGATCATGTGTTTAATCACAATCTAGTAGGTTTCTTATGATGTCTAACATTACTAACACAAACCATCAATCATCAAGAAGCAAATCAACACAATCAACATGTATTCTTATATTATTAAACTTATGTTAAAGTATCATGATCATGTTCTTTAGTGTTCTTCAAGATTAACAATGTTCATCATCTTTTAACCATCAAAATATGAAGTAACAAGAGATCATAAGGGTCTTACTACTAGCTCTATGGCTAGGGATGAACACAAGAAGTTGATGATGGCAAGTGTGATGGATAAAAGCAATCGGGAGAGGTCCTTCAATCTCCAAGAGCTCCAAACTTCCTTAGACACCTTCTTGCACCTTAGGATGAGCTTGGAATGGATGAACAATGGATGAAGGTGGTGGTGGTGTGGGGTGGTGATCTCGGCCGAGATCCAAGAGAGGGAGAGGAGAAAGTGGTGAGTGTTTGGTGTGTGAGAGAATGAGAGGTCATGGTCTCCTAAGTTCAACTTATATCCATGTTTAAGTGTGGTCCAATGGGTAATATGTTTCTTTAGTACACAACACAATCTTTAATCAATCTTAGGAAGATCAAGTAAGATCTTGGTGAATCAAATAGAATCAAGGTGGATCAAGGGTGGGGGCCACCCTTGTGACCGTCCACAACATAGGGGGGTAAAGTGTAAGTTTCAATCACTAATTACATAAACAAGTTAGGTTTCAAGGGTCTTGATTAGGGATTTAATGTGTTAATATGTTATAAGAGGTGTTATGGTGTTCGGGGGTCATAACTAGCTCAGAAATATTAAAACAATGCTTCTAGTATAATTTTGGTGTTTCGGGTAATGTCCGGTTGTTCGGTTAGATACCGGTTCGTTAAAGTGCTAAATTGCGTCGTTTAGTGTCCTTTAAGTACCCTTTTGTGACACTTTTAATTCCCGACACTTAGGAAAGCATTCAGGACCATTTAGTCATATTTTTACATGTTATTAACTTGTTACAATGCTGAATTTTACTGAAATATGCTGAAATATGTAAAATTCAGTATTTAAAATGTGTTTCGGGTGCTTTTTAGTGCATATTTTAGCTTTCGGAAAGTCTATATGTTAACCCTTGTATCCATACTTGGGTTTTAATGTATTTTAGATGTTGGACCTACTCATAGGCCCTAATTCCATTATCTGACTGCTTTCTGCAGTGTTGCTGACACAGTGTGTCTTACCGGTGAGTTTACTGGTCTTTCTGACGCAACGCTAACAGCAATGCATAAAGCAATATTTGAAGTATAAAACGTGCATGAATTCACAAGTATAGCATGAAATCAGACAATGTTGACCTTTAAGCACATAACTGCAGATATTAAATAATAGTTAAATTGTACGAAAATTACCGGTTTTGTGCCAGTTGTCACACAAATTTCCTTGAAAGATGATTGTTTGGCTATGACTATATTTTAATGAAACTGATATGACTCTTTTTCCTTGTATAATACTTGTAATAACTTGTATCACCAGCAATCGGGGTGTTACAAAACATGTGTTATGTGTTATACTTGTTTAACTTTTTTTGTAACACATGTGACAACTATATTTAACATGGCTATAGATGTGTTCCCCTCTAGTGTAGCACATGTTACAAACATGTGTTACATATGTGCATCCCCTATTGTGTCCAAAAAAGGGCTGGTGTAACTATAAGTAACATGTGTACCATCGTTACTACATATGTGCCTAATTATGCCAGCAAAAAAAAAATACAACTATTTATTTGTAAAATCAATGAAATTATCAACAATTAAATAATGGACTTTCTAAAGGTAATGATAATGTGATATCCAAGTGAAGTTTATACAAAACAACTAATAAACCATCTAAATAAATATTTCAACATTTAAACTTACAAGTACGATAAATATAAATAATGATCTTTAAACACATTTAAATTAGTTAAAAAGATACAGATTCGTAACCAAACAACAACTGAGAATATCAAAAACTCAAAATGATTTTAACGCAAAAACAAAAAGCTCCAAACTATATATATGAACATTTAACCACTACCAATACATGAATAACTGACTTAAACAGCCATCACAATTTCCTCTTTATAGCAACAAACACATACATCATATAAAAAACAACCTAATCCAAAATTTGCCCCAAAATCAAAATTGCACCAACAAAAACGAATACTTAATCAAAACATTCTTCAACAGTATCAACATTTACACATAAGATTTTTCAACACTAACTAACCATTATATATAAAAAATAAGTTTTCATACGCAATAAACACCCAATACATCTTCTACAAGACGGCATCTGCAACCTCCGATGTGACAACCCGAGATTTCAAGGTCTTTCTCTACGTGTCACTTGTTTCACTGATACTGTTTTCACAATTTGCTTTACGTTGTATCATGTGTCTTGTTTATGAATGATTATAGTATTTCCATGTTTAGGTATTACATGAAAACTTAGAAATTGTGTAACATTTAGTCCTAACTATTTATGTTTAACTTCGGATGAGTAGCACACTCGACGAGGAATGAGATTCTTCGTCACAACCACACTCGACGAAGAGTGGGTCTTCATCACACTCTCACATGGCGAAGAATGTTCTTCGCCAGCCCAGATTATGTGGAAGCCCATGAAGGGCCCAGTTCTATTGTTCCAGTATATTCACGAGTAGGGTTCGTTATTTTTCACAAAAACTCATCTTAGCGCAAACCCTAGCATTATTTTCCTCTCTCTCGGTGCGACGGCATTTGTGAGTCTCGAAGCAATTCATCTTCAACTAACTAATCAATCCGATATTACGGTTAGTTTCTTGTTCTTGTTCGATGGATTAATTCATCATATGCGGATTCGTGTTGTGATGATTTTTGTATGAATATGTAGAATCTTGTATATATAACGTTCCATTGATTATCGATCGTATGAATGTTAATTACATAATTAGGGTTGGTACGATGAGAGTGTTGCAGATCCTTGTGTGTTTCAATGATTAATGTTTGATTAGAATTGTATGTTAAAGGAAACAGTTACGTATTGAGTAGTCGATGATTGATCATAATTAGGGTTGTTGAACTTGTAAAAATAACTGTTGGTTGATCCACTACTACTGCTGAAAACATGTTAACTGTTGTTATGAGATCGTGGCGAACCTTTAAGATACTTCGTCGAACCTTGTCTCGACGAAGGATGGATACTTCGCAGATCCTCATCCCGGCGAAGTATGGATACTTCGTCACACTTCATTCCGACGAAGGATAGTCCTTCGTCGCTAGGATAGTTCACCGTAAGCGTATATGGACAGAACAGTAGATAGATAGGATGCGTGTGATGTTGGACACTTGTGTTTGTAAGATTGTACTCATTGCAAGATAATAATATCAACTAGTGATGGGGGTCTCGACTTAATTTGTGAGGGTAACCAATTCATCTATTAATGCATTATGGGATTTACACATAGAATGTGGACATACATGAGGACTAGTACTTGATATGTGGTATATGATGAACTTGTGATAGATACAAACTGTGTAAAATATGTGAGTTGATTGACTGTGACACGGATGTTGATTGGTAACCTCGGTAGGGTTTGGGTTGACCAACTTGGATGGGTAACTTAATATACCTAGCAAATCAAAGGTGAGTTCAATTCCTCCGGTGGGTGGGACAATCATTGGGTATTCCTGAGAGGAATAAGTCTTTTGGGTAAAAACTAGAATGTTGGATAATACACTCATTACCTATCATTTTAAGTCCCATCTTATACCGAATAGTTACCTAAGAGGTAACGGAGTATTAGTTGATAGCGCTATTAGGCTTGGCAACCTCACACCGTACCTGAGAGGACGGGCGTGAACTAATGACCTTAATCATGAGCAATGCTTAGATAGGGGGCATTGGGGACGGCCAAAATAATCTGGAAGCCATCTTGTATGGTACTCGAGTTATTATCAACATTACTATCAATGAACTGAACTAAACACTTGGTAACTAACGTTTTCGTAAAACTATGAACTCACCAGCGTTGTCTGATACACTTGTTGCATGCTTGCAGGTCGTTAGGTACTATGGACAAGGAACTTGCTATCTGGGGTTGCTGGAGTGGTCATGGGTCGCACAACTTGGATATGCATGATTTGTCTATTGATTTCACATACATTTGGTTTTGAACCTTTAAACAATGTTTCATTATTTGCTTCCGCTGAACCTATTTAACTTGGATTATGTTTTATGAATGATTTACCTTAATGAATGTAAACTTTATTTAATATCTTGATATTGGTTCAACGTGATTGGTGGCTAGATCCTGGTTCATCACACGCCTAGCGGGGTTTCCTCATGTGGTATTTTGGGGGGTGTGACAGTTTGGTATCAGAGGCACTGGTTATAGTGAACTAGGTTTAAAAACGTTTTTATAAAACTAGACTATAACCGAACAGCTTCGAAATCGACCATGACACTCAGCTCCAGATTGCAAGGTTCGTTTCTCGCTTACTTATTGCATAGCATATCTAGTGTACACTTATGTATGATGTTGCACGTGATTGCACACTTAGCACTACAGACTGAATTCATTATCTTACTTGCCTATGTTATGTGGTTGATAGAGTCACAACGCAACATTCCCCTAGACTTTCATGATTCATGTTTTGTGATGCCTTTTGTCTTGCTACTCGAATTTGAGGGACCTTTTAGCACAAGTTGGGAGGAGCTGAGATAAACATGCAAATTGCATTGTTATTATGGGTGCACACATAATAATAATGTGGGGTGCATGTGAGTCCCAGTGAGGCTTAACGAGTGTAAAAGGGGATTCCGCTCTGTTGTCTGGTGTGAACTTAGTAGTTGTAGAAGTCATCGTGATGTTCAACTCCTACTCAATTCCGACCTTTAACCTTTTCCCCGTTTCTTATATAGAATCATGAGTGGACGTGGAGGATGTAATGGTGGACGTGGTGGAGGCCGCGGCGGTGGACGTGGCAACATTGCTATGACTTAGGCCAAATTAACCGACCTGATCAACACTCGTGTGGCTGAAGCCCTAGCGGCTTATCAGGCTGGTATGATATGTACCAATTACTCCTTATCCTTGTGTTGCGTACTCAGTTTTAACCGTGTGTTGTACTCATTTTCGTTTTTAGGTCAACCCGTGAATCAAAACAATCCGCCTATCTGCACGTTTAAGACGTTCATGGATTGTAAGCCACAGACATTCAGTGGGACTAAAGGAGATGTGGGACTCCTGCGTTGGTTTGAGAAGGCAGAATCGGTGTTCGCGATGTGTAACTGTCCTGCTGGGGACAGAGTGAAGTATGCTACAGGCACATTGGAGGATGGTGCCTTGACATGGTGGAATGCCCAGGTGCAAATGTTGGGCATCGAAATGGCTAATGCAACTACTTAGGATGATTTCAAGGAGTTGATGCGAGAGGAGTACTGTCCTCGTGATGAGATTCAGAAGCTTGAGAATGAGCACTACAATTTGAAGATGGAAGGGTCCGAAATTGAAGCATACACAAAAAGGTCACACGAGCTCGCGAATATGTGTCCTAACTTATCACGACCACCACCCCGAAGAATCCAATTGTATATCGAAGGTTTAGCACCTTCAGTCAAGAGCTTGGTCACTGCTACAAATCTTGACAACTTTCCTCGAATCATACGTCTAGCTCACAAGATTACCGATCAGGAGGTGGAGCGTGGCTCGCTACCACCACGTGTTTCTGCTACTACTGCTACTACTGTTATAGCTGCTACTCCTGCTGCTGATAGCAAGTGCAAATGGAATGATGTGGACAAGGTGTCCAACTCGATTCAGTCACAGAAGAAGCCAGACACTGGTAGCAACCGCAGTTTCAGTCAGTCATCTTCTGTTAATCAGAACCAGAGCAACAATTCGGATCAGTGTTTTTACGCAGGGAAGCAGCCGAAGTGTAACAAGTGCAACTTTCATCATCGTGGACCATGCACCCGGGTCTGTCACAGGTGTAACAAGGTGGGCCATATGGCTAGGGATTGCAGGGCCCCACTCCCAAGACAGCAACAACAGCAACCTCCACAGCAACAGCAGCCACAACAACAAGAGAGGCAGCAGCCACAACAGAATCAGGGAAATCATAAGGGATGTTTTCAATGTGGTGACGAGGGTCATTTCAGGTGGGATTGCCCTCAACTGAATTAGAATGCTGGTAATAACAATAACAACACTGGGAACAACAACAATGGGAGCAATGGTGGGAACGGTGCGCGTGGGAGAGTATTTACCATTGGTGCTGGGGAAGCTCGGAATGATGGCAACGTTGTGACTGGTACGTTTTCCGAGAACAATCTATATGCTTCTGTTTTATTCGACTCTGGTGCCGATTGGAGTTATGTGTCACTGGGGTTCAGTCATCAGTTAGGATTGAGTCCTACGCCTCTCGTAAATGTCACACCCCAAAAGCGTCGCAGCGGAATATAAAACGTAGTGGTGACGGAAGTTGGTGCCCATTTATACCTTGTCGAACGATGCACTCATTCGTTGGACATTTTGACATATTTTAAGACATAAATATTAAACATTACATTTTAAAAGTCACGATACAACCACATAAGTTAAGTTGTTTTGATCCTCGCGGATCTTATTACAAACGTCCCAGAAAGTTTAAAAGATGTCCAACATTTTTAAACGAAATGACATGCATCATCAAACACAAGATACGCCATGATTTCCCGAAGCCGAACTTAAGCCCCTGTAGAACACGTTAAAAATCAAGTTTCAACACAAAGGAAGGTGAGTTCACATATTCACTTTTAACCAATTTTATTCCAAGGAAAACTTTCTGAGTAGGTGTTCATTTGAAAACATCCATATAAGTTTTAGAAAGTCCATTTTACTTCCTTAATAAAATCCATGGGCCTTCCGTCGTTTAATCAATCCGACAACTGTAATATATATATATATATATATATATTGCCCGGGTTTTGTATATTAAATTATTGCGTCAATTTTCAGACTCGTATGTTAGCTAGACAATACGAACTATATATTAACCATGCAGGGATAATCAAAGCTAGACAATAAACAGAATTTGAATTCGTCGTTTGACTTGACACGTGGCGACCGGTCATGACGGGGTTGTCAACCCGATAGATCTACCAACAATTCATCGCGTGCAATACTTAAATGATTAAACGACATCATGGGCGCAGGGTTCTCTCTTTGGGAACAATATGATGTCTGCCTCACGTACAATATATATATCCTACTAATATAACAATTTAATACGCAACGTTGTACGAATTCCCCTTACTCTCTATCATATGAGACCCAGTCAAGAATTCATCCCCAACTATACGGTCGTGTTTCGCTTAGGAAATACCGTACTTTCAATATTCATTCATCAAAAACGTTTACTTCGAAACGTATGACTTATCAAATTTCATATATTTTCAACGAAAATATACATTTTATATTAAAAGGTATGTTTTATTTCGAAAACATTATTAAACCCTTTTAATGACGTGTTTTACCCCCAAAATATATACAAAACAGTAAAAAGAGGGGTTTAGTGACACTCACCTTTGGGTGCGTATTTTAAATAGCGCAATCCCAGAGATTGATTTTCTACACGTCCTAATATAGGAACGATTCTAAATCAATACACATAACACAAAAATCCTAAGTTTTTCCGTTTCTTAGAATTATCACATAACTTTGAGATTATCTCGAAAAGTTGTTATTTTTTAATTATGTTGGCACGTTAATATATACATGAGTCCATATATATATATTTTTATGATTTTGCGACTTGAACGATTTTATGGGTGACCATTATTGTGTAAATCCGTTAACTCTCCCGTTTATACGTAATATATCTATGATTTGCGCGTCGAAATATATATACATAAACGTTCATATAACTTAACTCCGAAACATGAGAAAGCTAACTTATATATTTTGTCATTTTTAAAGCAAATATACATAAAATATCACATATGCATCAAATTTTATGCTCGACATACAAGTTTCACATCTAACAAAATTTTCACTGTTTCTACCGCACAATACGTACATGCATAGTTTAAACTTCCCACTATCAAGTTAACACTTAACATTTTATCACATTTACATGTTTAAATCACTTAGCACACTTTATCACATAAGGTTCATTCAAAATTTACTCATACTAGTGTTCATCGAAAAATGCGTATTTTAGCGATTCGGTAACGTTTTCGGGCGTCGGAAGTCACGTATGACCAACCAAACACCAAGAAAACTTAGAATTAGTGAAAATACTTGTTTTTAAACTAAAAAATATCAGTTTACTTACTGATCTAAATCAGTTTTATAAAAATCACTTAAAAAGCCGATTTTTGACCGTTTTAACGCATAGTTTTGCGTTAAACGTTACTATAATCATCCCAACTCGAAACGATTTGATATTTTAACAAAATACATGTTATTTACTGATTAAAATAATAGTTATAATCAGATTAGTGCAGCTTTTGTATAAGTCACATAAATCATGCGATTTCACGTATTTTACAACTTTTTATGCACCATGTACAACATGCAAAGCTAGCAAACATTATGACAAAGTTACAAGTCACTAAACACTTTAAAATAACTTCATTTTAGTGTTTATAATCTGCTCATAACCGATTTTTACTCATTCATACTCAAATTATCTTTTTAAGATCATCTATCATCAAGCATGTTTACATATGTGCATCTAATACACTCCTACAACATTATCATCGTCATTTATGTTCTAATCATATTTTAGGACACATTAACATCATGTTTTTACAAAATATATCACACATCATCATGATCATCCAATCATTCAAAATCATTCATGTAAGTATCCTTCACATTTAAGATTATATGACACTTTTTATATGCATGCATACATATATACGTATATATATATATATATATACGAAATATATAAACACATATAAACTTCCAAAATTTACTTTTCAACATATACTACTTTCAAATCTCTAATCACCTTATAACATTCTTATTTGACAACTAACACTTCTTTTAATCATCTTATTTTTCAAGAAATCAAACAAATCAAGATCTTTTCATCAACAATCAAAATACAATATACACATATACACACACCATTCTCGACCATATATACATACATGCATATACCCATTTTTATTTCATTCAAAAACCCATTTGTTTTTAGTTTTAAGTTAGTGTTTAGATTAAAGAACAAGAGAAACTTTCACTATCATCTTCATCAATATGAATCATGAACAAGATTTGAAAAAAAATATATTATACCTTCAAGATTCTTAGTGGGTTTTAAGAGTAGTGATGATATGAAGCCTTGTTCTTGCTCAATCCTCCTTGAAATCACCTCTAAACCTTTAAGTAAGCTTGAAAACACCTTGGAATGGACATGATCTTCAAGATTTAAGTTTGAAAATAAAAATGGAAGTGTACAAGGGGGTTTTCGGCCGAGCTTGGTATGAGGGAGAGAGAGAGTAAATTTTGAATTGGGTTTTCTTGAAATTTGAAGTTTATGGAAGCATGCAAAGTTCTTAATCATCACCACCTTTTCTCTAGTGATTACAAGTGTTTAATTGAGAGAATCAAGAGAATGTGGCTGCCCTAAGTGCCGCCACCTATCCTTCCTCTCACAAACATTATACATACATACACATATATATATATATGTAAATTTGTGTTAAAAACAGGTATTTTACTGATTACCGGGTATTTTATCTAGCGTTTTAATCCCGTTTTAGCGCATTTTAAATTATTTTTATCATTCTATAAAAATAATCACTTAAAATTATTACTGAAATAATTACCAATTGCCTTGACTGGTTGCGTTGACAGTATTTTGTTTAATTCGATCAGTATCGCGCGGTACACGTTTAAACTCGAAAAATAGACTTTCTTAGCGTTTTAAATTATTTTCCACATGGATATGATTAAAATTATTATTCTAATCATAATAGACTATTTTTAGGGTTTTTAACACTGATCGGGTGGTCACCGACGTTCGTTTCGCATTTTAAATGTTACGCGATAAGCGTTAGTTTTATCGTTGCCAACATAATTTTTATACACATCTAAATTTACCAACACATCAAATATCATATATTAACATCATAGTCAGTCACAAACAGTCTTGTTACATGTTCACTATACAGATTACTATTTTCCGGTACGGCCTGAGAGGCCGGGTGTCACAGTCTCCCCCTGTTTAGGGAATTTCGTCCCTAAAATTCTACTTCACAGGTTTCGTTTTCGCACTCGGTGGGAAGAGGTGAGGATATTTTTGTTGCATTTGGTCCTGTCGCTCCCAGGTGAACTCGGGTCCACGCTTAGAATTCCAACGGACCTTGACCAACTCAATCTTACTCCTCCTGAGTTTCTGGGTTTTCCGATCCAGAACCTCCACTGGTTTCTCGATAAATCTCAGTTTATCGTCCACTCGAACCTCTCCAGGGGGTATAATTAGTGTCTCATCAGACAGACACTTTTTCAGGTTGGAGACATGGAATACATCATGGACTCCAATCAGCTCCTATGGCAACTTGAGCCTATACGCAACTGGTCCAACTCGATAGAAGACTTCGAAGGGACCTATATAGCGCGGGCTCAACTTTCCCCCTTTTCCAAACCTTACAAGGCCCTTCCATGGCGATACCATCAGCATAACCCTATCACCAACTTGAAACTCTAGCTGTTTCCTTCGGTTATCTGCATAACTCTTCTATCGGTCCGCGGCAGCCTTCAACCTATTCTTGATCTGGAAAACCTTGTCCGTGGTCTCCTGAATGAACTCGGGTCCGGTCAAATGCTTCTCGCTGACTTCAACCCAACAGAGCGGTGATCGACACTTCCTTCCATACAGGGCTTCAAACGGAGCGGCTTTTATGCTGGCGTGGTAACTATTGTTGTAAGAAAACTCAGCCAAGGGCAAATGAGTATCCCAACTCCCATCGAAATCAATCGCACACGCTCTCAGCATATCCTCTAGTGTCTGAATGGTCCTTTCGCTCTGACCATCCGTTTGAGGATGATATGCAATACTCATATCCAAACGAGAACCCAACGATTTCTTGAGAGATCGCCAAAATCAGGAGTCAAATCGTCCGTCTCTATCTGAGATGATCGACACAGGTACTCCATGACGGGCTACAATCTCGTTAAGGTACAGCTGCGATATCTTCTCCGTATTGTCTGTTTCCTTAAGTGCCAGGAAATGAGCAGATTTGGTCAATCGATCCACAATTACCCAGATCATATTGTGTCCATGTGACATACGGGGTAACTTGGTGATAAAGTCCATCGTAAGATGTTCCCATTTCCACTTAGGAATCTCTGGTTGCTGCAGAAGCCCAGACGGCTTCTAGTGCTCAGCCTTAACCTTAGAGCATGTCAGGCATTTACTCACGTAGGCCGCAACGCCTCTCTTCATCTTCGGCCACCAGTAAAACTCCTTAATGTCCTTATACATCTTGGTAGAACATGGGTGAATGGAATACTTGGATTTATGAGCTTCGTTCATAACCAATTCACGGAGGTTACCTTTAAGCGGAACCCAGACTCGGTTCATGAAGTACATTACTTCATCCGCTTTCGATCTCAGTTTACATTCTAAGCCCTTCAAACCTTCATCTCTCAAATCATCATCCTTCAAAGCTTCCCGCTGTGTATCACGAATTCGATCGGTCAAACTAGTTTGTATGGTCAAACCCAAAGCACGCACATGTAGAGGCTTTTCCCGCTCCTTCCTACTGAGCGCATCTGCAACAACGTTTGCTTTCCCTGGCTGATAACGGATATCACATTCATAATCATTGAGTAACTCCACCCAACGTCGTTGTCACATATTGAGCTCCTTCTGATCGAAGATATGCTGGAGGCTCTTATGGTCCGTGTAAATCGTACACTTCGTGCCATACAAGTAATGTCTCCAGATCTTCAAAGCAAACACAACAGCTCCAAGCTCCAAATCATGTGTCGTGTAATTCTTCTCGTGCACTTACAATTGTCTGGTCGCATAGGCTATCACTTTGTCTCTTTGCATTAAAACGCATCCATGACCCAAACGTGAAGCATCACAATAAACAATGAAATCATTACTTCCCTCAGGAAGGGAAAGAATAGGTGCACTACAGAGCTTTTCCTTCAACGACTGAAAAGCTTCCTCCTGCTTCTCCGTCCAGTCAAACTTCCTCTCCTTTTGGGTTAATAACGTCAACGGTTGCGCTAATCTGGAGAAGTTCTCGATGAACCTCCGGTAATATCCAGCAAGCCCTAAGAATTGTCGCACCTCTGACGGAGTCTTTGGCGCTTCCCAATTCTTAATTGCTTCAATCTTGGATGGATCTACATGTATACCTTTCTCGTTTATAACATGTCCGAGAAAATGAACTTCACGAATCCAAAACCCACATTTAGAGAACTTGGCATACAACTTTTCTTCCTTCAGCAACTCCAAAATTAACCTCAAATGATGCTCATGATCTTCTTTGGTTCGTGAATAAATAAGTATATCATCGATGAATACTATCATGAATTTGTCCAAGTAGGGTTTGCATACCCTGTTCATGAGATCCATGAACACAGTTGCGCATTAGTTAGACCAAAGGGCATGACTAGGAACTCATAATGGTCGTATCGTGTTCGAAAGGCTGTCTTTGGAATGTCTTCGTCAGCAGCCTTCAACTGATGATAGCCTGAACGCATATCTATCTTCGAGTAGTAGCTGGATCCCTGAAGCTGGTCGAACAGATCATCAATCCTTGGCAAAGGATACCGATTCTTGATAGTTAACTTGTTCAACTCCCTGTAATCTATACACATCCTGAAGGATCCATCCTTCTTCTTCACGAACAGAACAGGCGCACCACAAGGCGAATAACTCAGTCGAATGAAACCTTTGTCTAGTAGCTCTTGAAGCTGGTTCGACACTTCTTTCATTTCAGACGGTGCCAATCTATAGGGAGATTTTGCAATTGGTGCAGCACCAGGTACCAGATCGATTCGGAACTCAATCTGTCTCGTAGGGGGTAATCCAGGTAATTCTTCAGGAAAAACTTCTGGATAGTCACGAACAATAGGAATCTCCTCGATCTTCCTACATTCGGCCTTTGTATCCACCACGTTAACTAAGAACACAGGATAACCCTTCCGCAACATCTTGAGCATCTTCATAACACTAACAACACTCGACACACTACTCGAACGATCTCCATGGATAATTATCGCTTCGCCACCTCCCGGACGAGGTATCCGCACTTGCTTCTCTAAGCAAACAATCTCCGATTTGTTCTTGGACAGCCAATCCATCCCCACAACTACATCGAGACTTCCCAACTCCACTGGTAGTAAATCAATACTAAATTTATGATTGCCTAACAGAATACTACAGTCGCGTACGACTTCGCTAGTCTCTATCAGTTTACCATTTGCTAGTTATATCGAGTACTTCTTATTTAACTTACTTGGAGGTGAACACAGAAATGGTTCAAAGTTTTTCGAGACAAAACTCAAGTCAACTCCAGTATCAAAAAGTACGAACGCGGAATGGTTATTGATCATAAACATACCAGTGACAACAGTAGGATCATCACGTGCCTCCCAGCATTTAGCTCGAACGCTCTACCCCTGGCATTCTGTCCTCCCGCCTTGGGACAATCCTTCTTGAAATGTCCTTGTTCTCCACACTTGAAACATCCTTCAAGCCTCGATCCTTCAACAGTACTCTTGGCATAGCATTCGCGGGTAGCATGCCCGGTTCGTCCGCACCAATTACATTTCTTATGTCCATCCTCACGAGTCTTTCTCTCAGATCCGCCTCGGCTATCTCTGGTGTCATCCTTTCTAGCACCACTAGAACTCGCTGCATATGCCTTCTTCGAACCGTGTTTCCTGTCGCGCTTCTCTTCAGTCTCCCTCCTTGAGCTCTCGGACTTGCGCTTCTTCGTAACTTCTGTCTTAGACTCAGAACGCCCCGACCGTTCAGATTTCGCGTCTGCTTTGGCCTTGCCCTATGATTTCCCGTTTTCCTCCTTTTTATCAAGACTACCTTTGCGAGCAGCGTCATCGGCTAATGATTTTGCCAATGTAGTAGCCTCTAGGTAGGTGGTAGGTTTCGCGGATGTAACCATACTGCGAATCCGTGGCGACAATCCCCAGATATACCTTTCTACCTTCACATATTCAGGAGTAATCATTCGTGGAACTAACCTCGCCAAGTCGTTAAAACGAGATGTGTAAGCTCTGACATTCAGACCTTCCATGGTTAGGTTCCAGAAGTCTGTCTTGATTTTCTGAATTTCACAGCGTGGGCAGTACTCTTTCAGGAGCATCACTTTAAGTTCGTTCCAGGTCAGACCGTAGGCAGCGTCTTCACCCAAAATTTGAACTTGCGAGTTTCACTAGGACAGCGCTTCATCAAGAAAAGAGCAAGAAGCATATCTCACCCGTTGATCAGCAGCACAACCACTGATTGCCATGACAGATTCCATCTTCTCAATCCATCGGGCTATGAGTTGAGCCAACTCTTCCGGTGTGGTAGGTAATCCGGTACCATGTCTTGCTTTTGGCGGCATTTCTTCGTTTCTATTATCAGAGCAATAATATCCACATAAGACGATAACCAAAAATGATTCAATCATTAAATGTTAGTGGACCAAACATTGCGCATGTAAAATATCCACATATTAATGAGAAAATTTTTAAACCAAAAGTACATCATTGGTATTTATTATAGAAATTATTTAAACTCGTTTTTAGTACAAAAGACTATTCTTGGCATGTCTACATCGACACCCATAAACAAGTTCACACAAAATTTCCAAATAATATCCAAAAATGAAACTGGCACGCAGGCCACAAACACAAGGAACATCAAAAATGTCTAACAATACAATCCAACAAACAACAAAACAAACAAACAAACAAACAACTATCAACGCCTCAAACCTAGAGACTCTAACATCTCCTGAACAAGTTTCTCTAAATCCACAACCCTCCAATGCATCTCATCTCTCGCGATGTCGTCTATAACCTTCAACTCCTCATAATCGTCCATCTGTTCCTCAAGGTACTTCGCCTTTCCTTTGGCTATGTCTAGGTCTTAGCGCAAGGCGGCGAGCTGTCGATCACAATGCCAATATCGATCTACCCTATCTCCAGCGGGGCTAATCCTCTTCTTACGACGATGATAAACTAACAGCGGCGTAGAAGAAGTGTGTGACTCTAAAACAGGAAAAGAAGACTCAGACAAAACAAGCGGAGGGATCTCAGTAGCAGAATCGATCACAGCAGTAGGTGGGACAACTGATGGCTCTAAGGGTCGAGCCGTGACAATAGTGGCGTCCACCACTGGTGCAATACTAGAAGATCCTCCGATAGTAGGGACACTCTTGATCACGTCATTGATAACTTGTACAGTGCCAGATGATCGTCCCTTCTCATGGATTGAGAGAGGTACATCATCATCATCTATCCACCCGTTGCTAGTGAAAGCACATCGGGGGTCTCCCTTGCTGGCAAAGGCAGCAGGATTGATGTGGAAAGATGAGGTAAGCTCAGTAGTACCAATCATCTGTGGAGCCGTGATAGGTGTCTCTGGCAGCGTAGGTCTGGGTGAAGTCTCGAAATCTGGCTCGTAACCTGAGTCGTGGATCTCGATGACCTCGTGTTCGTGCGACATCTGTGACACACATATAACCGTACAAGTAAGTGCGTAATCAACATAAACAGTAACAAATAAGGTCAAATAAACAGAAAATCACGTATGCACATAAAGCACATAATGGTTTTCATAGATGATAAAATATTTTCTAAGTTTATTTAAAAATCTTGGCTTCGAGAATTTTGGACTTTATATTTCAAAATTCTCCGGTTGAAGTCTAGTGTTTTCCGCGAAAACATCTAGTTCGCTAACAACCAATGGCTCTGATACCAACTTCTGTCACACCCCAAAAACGTCGCAGCGGAATATAAAACGTAGTGGTGACGGAAGTTGGTGCCCATTTATACCTTGTCGGACGATGCACTCATTCGTTGGACATTTTGACATATTTTAAGACATAAATATTAAACATTACATTTTAAAAGTCACGACACAACCACATAAGTTAAGTTGTTTTGGTCCTCGCGGATCTTATCACAAACATCCCAGAAAGTTTAAAAGATGTCCAACATTTTAAACGAAACGACATGCATCATTAAACACAAGATACGCCATGATTTCCCAAAGCCGAACTCAAGTACCTGTAGAACACGTTAAAAATCAAGTGTCAACACAAAGGAAGGTGAGTTCATATATTCACTTTTAACCAATTTTATTCCAAGGAAAACTTTCTGAGTAGGTGTTCATTTGAAAACATCCATATAAGTTTTAGAAAGTCCATTTTACTTCCTTAATAAAATCCATGGGCCTTCCATCGGTTCATCAATCCGACAACTGTAGTATATATATATATATATATATAGGGAGAAGATCATGCGAGAGCCACCTCTTATTGCGAGAACCGTTAGAACCAATGTGAACACAACCAAAAATGCCTAAAAATAGCTAAAAATCACATAATTTTTTTTTAATATTTTTTATAAAAAAATCGCTACTTTTCGAAGCCAAAAAAAAATTTAAAAATTTTGTTTTTTTGGCTTCTAAAAGTAGCGATTTTAACATAAAAAATATTAAAAAAAAAATTAGATTTTTTTTTTATTTTTTTAGATTTTTTTAGGTTTTTTGAGGGTTTAGCTTTTAGCATTTTAGCTTGGGGGGGGGGTGGGGGAGGGGGGTTTAGGTTTTTTGGGCGGGGGGGTGGGGGGTTAGGTTTTTTTGGGGTTTTAGTTTTTAGCATTTAGCTTGGGGGGGGGTTAGGTTTTTTTTGGGGGGGGGGGGGGTGGCGGTTAGATTTTTTTAGGGTTTTTTTAGCTATTTTAGGTTATGTTCACATTGGTTCTCGCGGTTCTCACAATAAGGGTGGTTCTCGCATGAGCTCCTCCCTATATATATATATATATTGCCCAGGTTTTGTATATTAAATTATTGCGTCAATTTTCAGACTCGTATGTTAGCTAGACGATACAAACTATATATTAACCATGAAGGGATAATCAAAGCTAGACAATAAACAGAATTTAAATTCGTCGTTTGACTTGACACGGGGCGACCGGTCACGACGGGATTGTCAACCCGATAGATCTACCAACAATTTATCGCGTGCAATACTTAAATGATTAAACGACATCATGGGCACAGGGTTCTCTCTTTGAGAACAATATGATGTCTGCCTCACGTACAATATATATATCCTACTAATATGACAATTTAATACACGACGTCGTACGAATTCCCCTTATTCTCCATCATATGAGATCCAGTCAAGAATTCGTCCCCAACTGTACGGTCGTGTTTCGCTTAGGAAATACCGTACTTTCAATATTCATTCATCAAAAACGTTTTACTTCGAAACGTATGACTTATCAAATTTCATATATTTTCAACGAAAATATACATTTTATATTAAAATGTATGTTTTATTTCGAAAACATTATTAAACCCTTTTAATGACGTGTTCTACACCCAAAATATATACAAAACAGTAAAAAGAGGGGTTTAGTGACACTCACCTTTGGGTGCGTATTTTAAATAGCGCAATCCCAGAGATTGATTTTCTACACGTCCTAATATAGGAATGATTCTAAATCAATACACATAACACAAAAATCCTAAGTTTCTCCGTTTCTTAGAATTATCACATAACTTTGAGATTATCTCGAAAAGTTGTTATTTTTGGATTATGTTGGCACGTTAATATATACATGAGTCCATATAAACATATTTTTATGATTTTGCGACTTGAACGATTTTATGAGTGACCATTATTGTGTAAATCCTTTAACTCTCCCGTTTATACGTAATATATCTTTGATTTGCGTGTCGTAATATATATATACATAAACGTTCATATAATTTAACACCGAAACATGAGAAATATTGCTAACTTATATATTTTGTCATTTTTAAAGCAAATATACGTAAAATATCACATATGCATCAAATTTTATGCTCGACAAACAAGTTTTACATCTAACAAAATTTTCACTGTTTCTACCGCACAATACGTACATGCATACATGCATAGTTTAAACTTCCCACTATCAAGTTAACACTTAACATTTTATCACATTAACATGTTTAAATCACTTAACACACTTTATCACATAAGGTTCATTAAAAATTTACTCATACTAGTGTTCATTGAAAAATGCGTATTTTAGTTATTCGGTAACGTTTTCGGGCGTCGGAAGTCACGTATGACCAACCAAACACCAAGTAAACTTAAAATTAGTTAAAATACTTGTTTTTAAACTAAAAAAATATCAGTTTACATGCTGATCTAAATCAGTTTTATAAAAATCACTTAAAAAGCTGATTTTTGACCGTTTAACGCATAGTTTTGCGTTAAACATTACTATAATCATCCCAACTCGAAATGATTTGATATTTTAACACAATACATGTTATTTACTGATTAAAATAATAGTTATAATCATATTAGTGTAGTTTTTGTATAAGTCACATAAATCATGCGATTTCACGTATTTTACAACTTTTTATGCACCATGTACAACATGCAAAGCTAGCAAACATTATGACAAATTTACAAGTTACTAAACACTTTAAAATAAATTCATTTTAGTGTTTATAATCTGCTCATAACTGATTTTTACTCAATCATACTCAAATTATCTTTTTAAGATCATCTATCATCATGCATGTTTACATATGTGCATCTAATACACTCCTACAACATTATCATCATCATTTATGTTCTAATCATATTTTAGAACACATTAACATCATGTTTTTACAAAATATATCACATATCATCATGATCATCCAATCATTCAAAATCATTCATGTAAGTATCCTTCACATTTAAGATTATATGACAATTTTTATATGCATGCATACTTATATACATATATAATATATACACACATATAAACTTCCAAAATTTACTTTTCAACATATACTACTTTCAAATCTCTAATCACCTTAGAACATTCTTATTTGACAACTAACACTTCTTTTAATCATCTTATTTTTCAAGAAATCAAACAAATCAAGATCTTTTCATCAACAATCAAAATACAATATACACATATACACACACCATTCTCGGCCATATATACATACATGCATATACCCATTTTTATTTCATTCAAAAACCCATTTGTTTTTAGTTTTAAGTTAGTGTTTAGATTCAAGAACAAGAGCAACTTTCACTATCATCTTCATCACTATGAATCATGAACAAGATTTGAAAGAAAATATATTATACCTTCAAGATTCTTAGTGGGTTTTAAGAGTAGTGATGATATGAAGCCTTGTTCTTGCTCAATCCTCCTTGAAATCACCTCTAAACCTTTAAGTAAGCTTGAAAACACCTTGGAATGGACATGATCTTCAAGATTTAAGTTTGAAAATGAAAATGGAAGTGTACAAGGGGGTGTTCGGCCGAGCTTGGTATGAGGGAGAGAGAGAGTAAATTTTGAATTGGGTTTTCTTGAAAGTTGAAGTTTATGGAAGCATGCAAAGTTCTTAATCATCACCACCTTTTCTCTAGTGATTACAAGTGTTTAATTGAGAGAATCAAGAGAATGTGGCTGCCCTAAGTGCCGCCACCTATCCCTCCTCTCACAAACATTATACATACGTACACATATATATGTAAATTTGTGTTAAAACAGGTATTTTACTGATTACCGGGTATTTTATCTAGCCTTTAATCCTGTTTTAGCGCGTTTTAAATTATTTTTATCATTATATAAAAATAATCACTTAAAATTATTACTGAAATTATTACCAGTTGCCTTGATTGGCTGCGTTGACTGTATTTTGTTTAATTCGCGCGGTACGCGCTTAAACTCGAAAAATAGAGTTTATTAGCGTTTTAAATTATTTTTCCACACGGATATAATTAAAATTATTATTCTAATCATAGCAAACTATTTTTAGGGTTTTTAACACTGATCGGGTGGTCACCGACGTTCGTTTCGCATTTTAAACGTTACGCGATAAGCGTTAGTTTTATCGTTGCCAACATAATTTTTATACACATCTAAATTTACCAACACATCAAATATCATATATTAACATCACAGTCAGTCACAAACAGTCATGTTACATGTTCACTATACAGATTACTATTGTCCGGTACGGCCTGAAAGGCCGGGTGTCACAGTAAACAAACACGTTTTGGAGTTAGCTGATGGCAAATCGATTGAAGCTTCACATGTTCTTTTTGGGTGTCAACTTGATCTCATGGGTCAAGTGTTCGACATTGACCTTCTTCCCGCTACTCTTGGAAGTTTTGATGTGGTTGTTGGCATGGATTGGTTGTCTAAGCATCTAGCAGAAATTCTCTGTAAAGAGAAAATCGTGTGTATCCCTCTCCATAATGGAGAATCTTTGTTAGTTCAAGGTCATCGTAGTGGTGCAATGGTTGGCATCATCTCAGCTATGAAAGCCTAGAAGTGTCTACGGAAGGGCTATCCTGGAATTTTAGCCTGTTACCGATACCCAGCCTGAAGACAGAAAGATCGAAGACCTGCCAGTTGTTCATGAGTTTCCAGATGTATTTCCTGAAGAACTTCCTTGTCTACCCCCACACCGTCAGGTGGAATTTCAGATTGACCTTACACCAGGAGCAGCCCCGATTGCTCGTGCTCCTTATCATCTTGCGTCAGGAGAGTTGCAAGAGCTATCAAATCAACTCCAAGAACTGTTGGTTAGAGGTTTTATCCGGCCCAGTTCTTCGCCTTAGGGAGCCCCAGTTTTGTTTGTGAAGAAGAAAGACGGGTCCTTTCCTATGTGTATAGATTATCGAGAACTCAACAAGGTGACCGTCAAGAATCGTTATCTTTTACCACGTATCGACGACTTGTTTGACCAGTTGCAAGGGTCAAGATTTTACTCGAAGATCGATTTAAGATGGGGCTATCATCAAATGAGAGTCCGAGAGGAGGATGTTCCAAAAACAGCTTTTCGAACGCGGTATGGCCATTATGAGCTTCTGGTTATGCCATTTGGGTTGACAAACGCACCAGCGGTTTTCATGGACCTCATGAACCGCGTGTGCAAACCGTATCCTGACGATTTCGTCATTTTGTTCATCGATGACATCTTGATCTACTCTAAGAGCAAGGAAGACCACGAGCGACACTTACGTCTTATCTTGGAGCTCCTGAGGAAGGAGCAACTCTATGCAAAGTTTTCTAAGTGTGACTTCTGGATACGAGAAGTGCACTTCCTTGGCCACATTGTTAATGAATCGGGAATACACGTGGATCCTGCTAAGATTGACGCTATCAGGAATTAGGCGGCACCGAAGAGTCCTGCGGAGGAGTGACAATTTCTTGGTCTCGCTAGGTATTATCATAGATTTATCAAGGATTTCTCGAAGATCGCTCAACCTCTTACCGCATTAACACATAAAGGTGTTGTGTATTCTTGGGAAACAAAACAGGAGGATGCGTTCCAACTCTTGAAACAAAAACTCTGCTGTGCACCGATCTTGTCCCTACCTGCAGGTACCGAGGATTTTGTGGTATATTGTGATGCTTCTATTCAGGGTCTCGGTTGCGTGCTGATGCAACGCGAGAAGGTGATAGCTTACGCTTCTCGGCAGTTGAAGGTTCATGGGAAGAATTACACGACCCACGACTTGGAGCTAGGAGCTGTAGTCTTTACGTTGAAGATTTGGAGGCATTACCTGTACGGTACCAAATGCACTATCTATACCGATCACAGGAGCCTCCAACATATTTTCGATCAAAAAGAGTTAACCATGCGACAGCGTCGCTGGGTGGAACTCTTAAATGACTACGATTGTGCTATCAAATATCATCCAGGCAAAGCTAACGTGGTAGCTGATGCCCTTAGTCGAAAGGAGTCGAAACCCAAACGTGTCCGTGCCTTGCAGCTCACAATCCATTCTAATTTACCTGATCGATCCGTTCGGCCCAAACTGAAACACTGAAAGAAGAAAACCTTAAGGTTGAGTACTTGTGGGGCATGGAGAAACGACTTGTGGAGAGATCCGACGGCATTTATTATTTTATGGAGTGAATATGGGTCCCTTTGTTTGGTAATCTCAGAGACCTAGTGATGGACGAAGTGCACAAGTCTCGATACTCTGTTCAGCCAGGTTCAGATAAGATGTATCAGGACCTCAAAGTCTTGTGTTGGTGGCCGAAGATGAAAGCTCACATCGCGACGTATGTGAGTGAATGCTTGACTTGTGCGAAAGTCAAAGTGGAATACTAGAAACCGTCTGGATTGCTCTAGCAACCAGAGATACCAATGTGGAAATGGGAGCATGTTGCTATGGATTTCGTCACTGTCCTGCCAAGAACTCAAAACGGAAACGATACCATCTGGGTGATCGTTGACCATCTCACGAAATCTGCGCACTTCCTTGCGATCAAAGAAACTGATAAGTTATCTCAATTAGCTGTTGTTTATCTTAAAGAAGTGGTTTCTAGGCACGGGGTGCCAACTTCTATTATCTCTGATCGCGACCCACATTTCATATCTGATTTATGGCAGTCGATGCATAAATCATTCGGCTCACGTCTCGACATAAGTACTGCTTATCACCCACAGACAGATGGTCAAAGTGAGCGAACCATTCAGACACTTGAAGACATGCTGCGAGCATGTGTGATCGATTTTGGCAAAGGCTGGGAGAAACACTTGCCGCTGATAGAGTTCTCTTACAACAACAGCTACCATACCAGTATCCAGGCAGCTCCGTTCGAAGCATTGTACGGGCGGAAATGCCGCTCTCCTCTTTGTTAGGATGAGGTGGGTGACAGCCAAATCACATGTCTGGAGCTTGTACTTGAAACTTTAGAGAAGATTGTCCAGATCAGAAATCGTATGGCGGCAGCGCGCGACCGTTAGAAAAGCTACGCTGACAAGCGTAGGAAACCCTTGGAGTTCGCTGTAGGCGATCATGTTATGTTGAAAGTCTCACCCTGGAAGGGTGTGGTGCGCTTTGGGAAGCGCGACAAGCTTAATCCGCGTTATGTTGGGCCATTCAAAATTCTGGAACGAATTGGTAAAGTAGCTTACAGGCTTGAGTTACCTACTGAGTTGGGTAACGTTCATGATGTCTTCCATGTTTCGCAACTGAAGAAGTGTTTGTCCGATGAAACACTTGTGGTGCCACTTCAAGAATTGAAAATCGACGACAAATTGCAGTTTTTCGAAGAACCCATCGAAATTATGGATCGAGAAGTCAAAGTACGTAAGCATAGTCGAATTCCGATTGTGAAAGTCTGTTGGAATTCGAGACGTGGACCAGAGTTCACGTGGGAACGCGAGGATCAGATGAAGCTCAAGTACCCTCACTTGTTCCCAACTGACCAATCTAAATCTGAAGCAACTGGCAAATTTCGGGGCGAAATTCCCTTTCAAGTTGGGGATGATGTGGCACCTGCGGAAAATCCACAGTCATCCTGATTTAACATCCTGCCGCTTTGGGTTACTTGTCAAATTTCGGGACGAAATTTCTTTCAAGTTGGGGATGATTTGACAACCCGAGATTTCAAGGTCTTTCTCTACGTGTCACTTGTTTCACAGATACTGTTTTCACAATTTGCTTTACGTTGTATCATGTGTCTTGTTTATGAATGATTATAGTATTTCCATGTTTAGGTATTACATGAAAACTTAGAAATTGTGTAAAGCTTAGTCCTAACTATTTATGTTTAACTTCGGATGAGTAGCACACTCGACGAGGAATGAGATTCTTCGTCACAACCACACTCGACGAAGAGTGGGTCTTCGTCACAACCCATCTTCGACGAAGAATGGGTCTTCGTCACACTCTCACATGGCGAAGAATGTTCTTCGCCGGCCCAGATTATGTGGAAGCCCATGAAGGGCCCAGTTCTATTGTTCCAGTATATTCACAAGTAGGGTTCGTTATTTTTCACAAAAACTCATCTTAGCGCAAACCCTAGCATTATTTTCCTCTCTCTCGGTGCGACGACATTTGTGAGTCTCGAAGCAATTCATCTTCAACTAACTAATCAATCCGATATTACGGTTAGTGTCTTGTTCTTGTTCGATGGATTAATTCATGATATGCGGACTCGTGTTGTGATGATTTTTGTATGAATATGTAGAATCTTATGTATATAATGTTCCATTGATGATCGGCCGTATGAATGTTAATTACATAATTAGGGTTGGTACGATGAGAGTGTTGCAGATCCTTGCGTGTTTCAATGATTAATGTTTGATTAGAATTGTATGTTAAAGGAAACAGTTTCGTTTTGAGTAGTCGATGATTGATTATAATTAGGGTTGTTGAACTTATAAAAATAACTGTTGGTTGATCAACTACTACTGCTGAAAACATGTTAACTGTTGTTATGAGATCGTGGTGAACCTTTAAAATACTTCGCCGAACCTTGTCTCGATGAAGGATGGATACTTTGCTGATCCTCATCCCGACGAAGTATGGATACTTCGTCACACTTCATTCCGACGAAAGATAGTCCTTCGTCGCTAGGATACTTCGCCGTAAGAGTATATGGACGGAACATTAGGCAGATAGGATGTGTGTGATGTTGGACACTTGTGTTTGTAAGATTGTACTCGTTGCATGATAATAATATCAACTAGTGATGGGGGTCTCGACTTAATTTGTGTGGGTAACCAATTCATCTGTTAACGCATTATGGGATTTACACATAGAATGTGGACATACATGAGGACTAGTACTTGATATGTAGTATATGCTGAGCTTGTGATAGATGCAAACTGTGTAAAATATGTGAGTTGATTGACTGTGACACTGATGTTGATTGGTAACCTCGGTAGGGTTTGGGTTGACCAACTTGGACGGGTAACTTAACATGCCGAGCAAATCAAAGGTGAGTTCAATTCCTCTTGAGCATGCGTCCCGGTGGGTGGGACAATCATTAGGTATTCCTGAGAGGAATAAGTCTTTTGGGTAAAAACTGAAATGTTGGATAATACACTCATTACCTATCATTTTAAGTCTCATCTTATACCGAATAGTTACCTGAGAGGTAACAGGGTATTAGTTGATACCGCTATTAGGTTTGGCAATCTCACACCGTACCTGAGAGGACGGGCGTGAACTAATGACCTTAATCATGACCAATGCTTAGATAGGGGGCATTGGGGACGGGTAAAATAATCTGGAAGCCATCTTGTACGGTACTCGAGTTATTATCAACATTACTATCAATGAACTGAACTAAACACTTGGTAACTAACGTTTTCGTAAAACTATGAACTCACCAGCGTTGTCTGATACACTTGTTACATGCTCGCAGATCGTTAGGTACTATGGACAAGGAAGTTGCTATCTGGGGTTGCTGGAGTGGTCATGGGTCGCACAACTTGGATATGGATGATTTGTCTATTGATTTCACATACATTTGGTTTTGAACCTTTAAACAATGTTTCATTATTTGCTTCCGCTGAACCTATTTAACTTGGATTATGTTTTATGAATGATTTACCTTAATGAGTGGAAACTTTATTTAATATCTTAATATTGGTTCAACGTGATTGGTGGCTAGATCCTGGTTCGTCACACTCCTAGCGGGGTTTCCGCATGTGGTATTTTGGGGGGTGTGACATCCGAGACGACCTATGCAACTTTCGTCGTTTTTTACCCTTGAGATACCCTTCAAAGTGGTCTTCATATTTGTATCGATCTTCTATTGATTAACTATCTCTAGGATAACTCTCCATCGTGTTTTGTTGTGAAAATAAAAAACCCTAACAACGATCCTGATATTCTCTTGTGTTTGTGTGTGTGTTTTTATGAGGTGTGTCTGGCCTTTTGAATTTTTGTAGTGTAGAAGATGATAAAACATTTTGAACTTTGGGTTGTATTAGATGATGGAGCAAAAGATGATGACATGATGGAAAGAGTGAGAATGTACTATTGTTATTCTGTTGCCCAAATTGCCCTTAAAAGCACTAAGTCAAATGACAATTATTTTAAATCAAAATTTAATCTTTTAATCTCGTCCATTAGATTGGTTTGATCAGTGGTGGATATAGAATTTACTAAGTTTTCTTATTACAAATAAGTTCTCTATTTATCCCTTCTCATCTAAACTTATTATGTAATCGGAGATTCGTAGCTTTACTAATAAAGTAAATATAAATACAATAAATACATTGTAACATTTATAAAGGGGATTACCAAGTCATTCACAAAAAAAAAAACTATTAAATATAAAATGAAATAGCGATTATACAATTGAAATATTAAATATAAAATGAAATAAGGATTATACAATTTTAAGTTAATCTAAGTTACAAGGGTTGAGTTATAATATGTGAATACTAAGTTTAAGAATTAGATAATATTGGCAATATCAAGTAATACACTATTATCAAAATAAACTATTAAAGACTGGATAATAGAAGTTCAGGACTTCAATTCCTGTGGGATGCAATATTTAGTCATTCACAAAAAAAAAAAACTACTAATTACTACTTTAGAAATATTAAATTTAGATGGTAAATATTATACTAAATTATAATTATTTAATAAATATTGAACATTAACTTGAAATATTAAATATTGAGTGAAAGTATTACTACATAAATAATAGATATTACCGTTCAAAAAAAAACATAAATAATAGATATAAAATTAAGTCTTTGCATCTTAAAAGTCTATATGTCAGTCATGTCTAATTAAAACTTTATATAGATCCCACAAAGTAGTTAAAAGAGTGTAAATAAATCGATTATAAGAGGAGGAAAACCTAACATGTGTTGTGTTCTTAAAGAGAGTTAAAAGATAGATCAGATAGATTCTTCATTATATATTCTAGCCCATGATGTTAATTTCTTTAACATTTGAACATATATTATACTAGCTTATAACCTCATATATTACACGGGTTAAATAAATAAATTTTATACATTAAATAATAAAACAATATATCTTTAAAAATCTCTTTTATTACACGAGTTGAATAAATGTAATTTCATATATTAAAAGTGTCGGTTAAAAAGAAGTAATAATTTAGGTCAAAGAAAACTAAAAAATGTAGCTATTACTCTATTATAAATGAGAAGTATCCATTAAATTTAAACTAAATAATAATTATCTATAATAAGTAGAAGAGATTAAACTAAATAATATTTAGTAGGAGAGTTATCTATAATTAATTAGAAGAGATTAAACTAAATAATAATTATCCATAAGAGATTAGTGGAAAAATCAAAAGATACATGGCCTAATATGATGATTAGTGTACACATAATAGTTTCTTTTATTATATAGTACTAGCAGTAAGACCCGTGTGCAAACACGGGTGGTTTCTTATAAAAACAATGCATAACACATATTAATACAAAGTATAGATATGTATATAGGTATTGTACCAAAACGTGTTATCTATTATAGCTAAAAGACAATTATAAACATAGATTATCGGTTAATATATCAGTTACATACAATTATTTTCATTCTCTTATCCAAAAAAGCGCATATCCACCCATTGACAGTTTAACTGTTTACCCAAAAAGACAATATAAACTGTTTATAGACATAAGTACATATAAAAGATGTCTAACAAAACTTAATAGAATTTGAATACAACTTAAGGTTCAACAAACATTAACTACAAACACACAATCATCTGCGTCAACAACTTTCAGCAAAACTAAATCAAGAAATCAGCGGACTTTAGAAATCAGCAGATCTTTATTCTCTTATCAACCTTTCCCGGATTTGCCCTTTGAATTGGAGCTCAAAATCCAAGGAATCAGTATCATCTTCATCCCTATCAAGCTAAAGGTTAAAAAGATCTTGGAGGTCAACTGGATTCAGACCAAGTGCATTCTCCCTTGATATCTTTTCAACACTACCATGAGACTTGATCAAAGTCAATTCATGGGTCTGTTTGTCAGACTTCCACTTTAGTATTTTTGGGTCTGATGGGTTTCTTGGGAGAAGTTTTATTTGAGAGGAGTTTGGTGATTGAGGCCTACTTGCCAACTTCTGAAGTGTTTGAGCAACTTGAGCTTGTAATTGCAACGAAGCATCATCCAATCCATATCGTAACTGATTTCTAATAGACTCTTTTCTGATTTCAGCTTCTCTTGTCATCTTCCTCATCCATCAGTTGTTGTCTTTTTCTTTGGTTCAAGGCAGCAATGGATACATCTGCTGATGAGAACAACTTTTTAGATGTAATGGTCTGCCGACGTCTAACAGTGGTTTCATCTTTGTATACTGGCTTTTTAGGAAGGGATGGATCTGTCTTTATTCGCTCTTCTAGCTTATTGTAAGCTCGATCAATATACTGCCTAGACCATTTTTCAATTTGTCTAGCAGTCCCAAACTTAGCAGCTACAAGTTCTGCCTTCATTCTCTTGTACTTCAACACTTCATCCACTTCAACCTTTTTGTATTGTTTCCAGTTGGGAGCAGATTTTTGCATTTGAGGGTCTTTATTCATCTTTTCAATTCTATTAACTTCCTCATTAAGAGCTTCAAGGGGCCAGTCTTTGAAATCAGACCTGTAGGCTTCGTAGTGCTTGGTATCCATGATAATGTTCAAGAAATCATTCCTTGATGTCTTTTGTAGCTCAGCATTTGGTGACAGATTTGACATATTCTTACTCAGATCTCTAGCAAAATCTTCCAACTTCTTGACTTGACCAAGCCAATGTTGCATGCATCCTAATAACTTAATGTCTCCTAGCCCTTTACTCTATTCTTTTGCCAGATATTCTGCTTGCTTGCCCTTTAGCTTCAGATATTCATCAATATTCTTTGGAGTTTCGAATCTATGAAGAAATGAGAAGGTTCTTTTGGATGGATCACCCTCTGTGTAAAATTGAGTCATTTCATCTTGAACTGCAAGCAGTTCCAGAGGGAAATTTACTGCCAATGGGTTGATTTTTGTTGATGGAGGTGGGATGAATGGTTTGGGTGAAGTTTGAATGAATGGAGTAGCTGATAACGTAATTGGTGCGGGTATATCTTTTTCTTCCTTCTCTTCTTCATGCACCATTAATTTTCTCTTTCTTGTGTAAACAGATTTTGGAGAAGGAGGAGTTTGGGAAGAAAAACGTGCTATGAGTGTAAGGGTTGATTGTGATAGGATTTGAAATTGGGTAGAATCAGTGGATTGACTAACAACTTTTGAAACAACTGGTGTCTCAACCGCTGTTGTCTTAACATGTGTTGAAGCATTTGTTGCATCAACAATTGTTTCAGTGGAGGTTGGTAGTGGTGATGAGGATTTTGTATTCTGCTTTTTGATAGGTGGTTTTTGTGGTGAGAGTTTTGTTTTAGATGTATCAGAATCTGGCTTCTTAGGTTCAGCAGTGGTTTTAAGTTTCGCAGCAGTGGTTGGTTTTTCTGGTGGTGATATTGGTTTAGGAAATATGACAATAGGAGATTTATTGTGTTTGTGTGATTTTCTTCTATTTGAGGTTCCAATGTTGAGCACTTCGTCTTCCTCTTTTATATGCTTCCTCTTCTGCTTTCGTTCAATCTCCTTATCTGTCTGTTTGTTAAAGGTATCATCAATTCCTTTTTTCTTACCAGTATCAGATTTTCCAGAAGTTTGCTTGGCAGGCTTTGGATTTTGTTTTGGCTAATTCCTTGGTGTTGGTTTGCCAAAGTTTTCATGGAATCCTTTTCCCTCTTTGCAGCATCATCTTCATCTTCTTTTTCAAACACAGGTGCAGGGGTAGTACGAGTTAACTTTGTAATGCATTCTTTTATGCCTTTAATGTCAGCCCGTGTGTCTTTGTATCTTGCTTCAACCATAACTCTAATTAGCTTCATGTGGGAATTAAGTTGAATCTCAGCCAGTTCCCTTTGAGCTGCAAGAATGGGTTGTACTGAATTCCAACGCTCTTGGCATAACTGCTGATGAGAAGGTCGACTTTTGAAAGCATCCACCAACTGCTTCAATTGATCTTTCATATCAGCAACAGTTGTTTCCAAGTTAGATATCCTCTCCATCAAATCCTGGTATTTTAATCCATCACCTAACTTAATAGGATCATCTGAATTCCCACCATAGGTGGTTGTATCTGCTTTTGAAAGAGGAGGTATCTCCAAATTTTCATTAGCAGATGCCCCTTGTTCTTGGTTCTGGGGACTTCCCTCTGCATCAGTGGTTACCTTAGTGATCTCACCCGTGGTTAACTTTGTCACACCCCGACCACGTATAACATACAAAACGTGGCGGAAAACGTCGGGGAGTGTTGTAACAGAATTAATTGTTTCATAACCATGGCATTCAAAGTTGTACTTTATTTATCAACATAAGAGTTACATTGTTTTAAACAGGAATCAAAGAGTTCAGAACATAATTAAACTAAGTCTATCTTCATTTTATGTCTCTAAGGCACAGGTCCGCCCTAGTGTCACGATCATCATCCTATGCAAAAGCTCCTGAAAACACATGTGAAAATAGGTACGTCAGCATAAAAATGCCTGTGAGATACATAGGTTTGTGAAAATAGGATTCATGACTTAAGTTTAAAAAAAAGTTGTTTATCAAAAGTCAGTCATGAACCTTGTAAATTGTTTTGTTTTGTAAATTGTTTAAAAAGCGATAAGATCGAATGATATGTATAAATAAGAGAATAATGTGTGGTTAAATGTATAACCAAGTAAAATGAGTTGTATAAAGTAAATTGTTTGTAAACCAAAGTCTTGTGAAAATCGTGTTACTTGTGTAAAATGTATAAGTCCAAATTGAATGATTTAAATAACGCTATGATACGTAATACAATACAAACACTTATATATAGGAAGTACCAGCGACGTATCCACCATGCTTGTATCATATTACTCACATCTCGTTACTTAAGTCACTTAAACAAACCACCAATGTATAAAGTCTATGTTTAAACCAATAGTCAAAAGTCCTTGTATAAGTCGTGTCAAATGTTTATAAGTCCAAAAGTAGTAAAGTAATGTGTAACAAACGTTATGCATTGTAAGTAAAGTATTGTCACATAATCCAAGTGTAGAAATGTACAAAACAAGGTATTTTGAATATATCAAAAAGTTATATTTTGCAAAGTAATGCATGTTACATTGATACAAACATTTATGTGGTAAGTTAACGCATACATTCAAGCCTTGAGACAGTCGAATAACCCTTTCAGACAAGGTTATCAAAAGAAATGTTTTCGGATTCAGTCATTCCTTACATCCAAACAAACCCGAGATGTCAGGAATGGGATTTGTCAAGTCCTATGGTACCAGTACTTACTACCGAGCGGTGTAGCTAATGTTAATGAACGTATATAAGTCTCGTTTGTGCAAACCAAATGTTATAGCAATTGTATACATGTCATATGAAAACAATGTACTAAGTATGCTAAGTTAACATACAAAGTAGAAAAGTCTTGTAAATCAATGTGCTAGCATGCTATCAGTTAACATACATAGCAGAAATGTAAAGTAAACAATGTACTATGTATGCACACAATGGACATACATAGCATGAAATGTAATGAAATCATGTACTATAATGTACTAACGAACATAGCAGGTATATGATGTGAAAACAGGAAAGCATGAAAGTAACAAGTAGGCACATGTGTTTCACCCCAAAACAGTTTGGAAAACAGTAAAAGAGGGGTCTATGTACTCACTTGAGATTGCTCAGAAGTCCTAAGATAACCACCAAGCTATGCTAGAGATCACGGAATCAAACGGCACCTAATATAGGTAACTATGTTAATAATCCGGACCTATATCGGAGGATCGGATAGAATGAGGGTTCGTAAACCAAACGAGTATGGAGACTCGTGTAATATGGTTTAACAAAGCCTACATACTAAATGAAACCTAACATAAGTGCTTACGACCCATTACGACCCGTTTAGGTAGCTTATGCTACTTTAACGCGTCGTTCGCGTGAAACGCGTTCGGACCGCTTACCTAGTCCTATGACAAGTAATATATGCCTTAACATGTCTAATATTGTCGCCAAATCAGTTTAGATGTCAAAAGTTATGTCACATATGTTTAAAATGAATTTTGGCATTAAAGGGGTATTTTGGTAATTTACCTAAGGCATATAAACTACCTATCATACAACTAACTAAACGTCGTGACCATAAGGTATAACCTCGGAAGGTTATTCCCTATATACTATGGTCACCAAATGTGTTTGGTCGGATCCTAATGATCGACCAAATGGATCGGGTTCGAAAGTATAAGTGATTGTTTAGATCGCTTACCTTACGACCCTATATAAGCACTAAACTAAAAGTGACGAGCTAAGCATGTTAAAACATGCTTAACTAAGTTTAGAAAACAGGTTTGGTATCAAAACAAACGGTTTTGATACCCAAGAGTAGTTTGGTTACAAAATACGCAAGAATGCGCATTTTGGCCGAAACTACGACTCGTCACTGAGCCTAGATAACGTGGTAATCAGTAGGTATAGTCACTAGGGACTATAACCATCGTGATCACGCTCACGTTATGAAGTTCAAACGAACTTCGCATCGACCATAAACTGGTCAATGCAGAAAGTCAAACAAAGTTTAACTTTCAGACTCGAAAAGCAAGAAAAGAACGAAGGAACACTTACAAAGGGTCCCCGAATGCTAATCTTGATCCAAGTAGCTCAGGTATGAAACAATGGTTTCAACTTAGAGCTTCTAAGATCAGATTCTTGTGAGGAATGAGTGAAAATGTGATGGGTATTTATAGATTTCGGTCCACCGTTAGGATCATTTCTTGGAGAAGAGGGAATGATCACATCCCTACACTTGTCGGAAAGTTATGGTGGCTCATTTTGCCCCCACCACAAGAGTTTGACAAGTGGAATTGGCCTTTGGGGGTTTGAAGGGCTGGAACCAGCTGTTTAAAACATTGTATCTGGTCAGAAGGGGCCTCGCGTGACGCCAAGACCCCTCGCGTCATGCCTAGCCCTCCTTTTGGCAGAAATGGCAGATTAGGTCCCTGCACATTGTTTCGTTGTGTAACGTCACTTCTAACACCCGTCAATCCCAATTTCAAGCTCCACAATGATGTTAAGACATAGGGAACATGAAATATGCTTGAAAATATCTCGGATGTCGGTTCGTTTGGCCGTACGGTTGCGATGTTCGCTTAATTACGACGGAATGCGCATAAGCGCGAAAAACGATCTAAATTGCGTGACGAATGGATTTTTCTTATGCCAAACACTAAAATAAAATATTTTAGTGCTTACATAAATTTTTGGATGTCCGGATGTATTCAGAACGTAAGTTATGTGCAAAAGTGCAAACTTGTGCACTTTTTGACACTTTTAGTCCCTGAATGACCCAAAAGTTTATTTTAGCACACCGAACCCCTCAAAGCCTATTTCTAAGCTATATAAAGGATATTTAAGGTGTGCTTAACTTATGGTCATGTTCCGGAATGTTCGTTACAGTTCAAATTGGCATATTTTCACAGTTTGTCAAGTTTAGTCCCTGTAAGCGAATTAACTTGTTTTTGCCATACGAAAGCCTTTAAAGCTTATTTCTAAGTTATGTAAAGGTTATTTAAGGTATGTTAAGTATATGTTGATGTTCCAGAGTAATTGTCGCATTAAACTGATTACGTTTACGCACCAGTTTGCGTATAATCCTCCAAAAAGCGATATAGAGTTTGAAATTAAATAAAAGTCAAAACATGAAAAATGTAAAATATAACCAAACAAACATTGGGATCAAATAACATTGTTTTATTGATAACTGAACTGTTCACAATGATTACAAGCACAGATGTTACAAACTTGAACTCACCAGTGGATACCTTGATAGACACAGCAGTGGTTGCCTTCAAGGGAGTCTGACTGATGAAACTACTGTCCAAATGTAAATCAGTGGATTTGACATTTGTAGTAGCTGCTCCACTTGAAATACCATCAAGAATTTATTGAAATTCAAGAGGTGTAGCCTCCTCAACTATTTCTGGGTTAGCTAATTGAACAGGTTCAGACATAGCTATTGTTGAAGTTAAACTCTCAGTAAAGTGTTCGTGGGAGGGACTGCTATCAGTCTGAATGTCAATAGCTTGAAGCAGTGTTACAAACTTTGGTGGAATAGAAGATGAAGGGATTGCTGTCGAAAGAGACATTGCCCCTGGAGAAGGGCTTTTTAGCATACTCTCATATGAGGGTATGACATCATATTATGGTGTCCCTGTGAATACAACATGTTCCTTTTGTGAGGAATCATGAGGAGTTTGGTTTATGGGTTGAGATCTTTCCATATGTTGTGAGGAAGTAGCAACAGTGGTTTGTAGTGACATCTGTGTTATCACAGGGTTTACCTCTGGGATCTCATCTTCCAAAGGACCCATTTTGGTGGTTTTGGTGGGCTTTTTGGATTTTATTTTGGTCTTTTTGGGGTTTGTTGGTGGGGGTTTCACAGCAGTGGTTGTAGTGCTGTGATCACCAAGAGCAGTGGGCTCAGCAAAAGAGGTTTGAGGAGCAGTTGTGGACTCATCTAAAATTTCCTCATTCCTCTCTGCTTCAGTTTTGGAAACATCTGACTCTTTAGCCATAAGGCGAGTAAAAGTTTCAGATGTTAGACTATTCATTTTAATAGCTTTACCTTTTTCAAAAGCTTTTTAAGAAACATGTTTTTTGCAGGTAGTAGCTTAATAGTCTAGGAAACATAAGAAAACCAGCAGTTTTCCCCTTTTTAATAGCAGCAGTTTTCCCATTTTTAATGTTTTTTAATTTTGCAACCAAATCACCAAACAGTGCCTGGGAGTAGTTAAAATCAGTATTTGTCAAAATTGCATACCCCAATGACTAAATTTTCAAAGGTATTTCATTAAAAAAAGTAGTTTTATTTGAGAGACAGATTAACAGAGTATGGAACAGGAATTTCATTGGTGGTGGAAAATTACTTTTAAACATAGTTGCCTTATTCAACTGTCCATCATATCCCCTCTCAATCAAGTCTGTTTGAATCTCATTTTTCGGGAAAGATGTCTTACCTGCCAAGTCGTTTACCCCAAATGTTGTTGATATGGTAGTGGGGGTAATAGCAACCGATTCACATTCGACTTTTGAAGTTATACCTACCGCCACATTGTTTTGTTCTTCAATATTCGCATTTGCCCAGAAATCGCGGAGCGTCTCTTGGTAAATGGGTGCGTCGGCGGTAAGAATGGCCTTATATTTTGATGATGTAAGAACATCAATCATTGAATGAGAGAGAGTATTGTTCTCTGTTTTCTCAAAAATAGCCAGGTAGTTATGCGGATTTTTCATCATGAGAGCCATGATCGGAATTGAAAGTTGCGAGAGGTTAACGAAGAAGTGTTGAAGAAGAAGGTGGAAACCGCTTTGATGAATTTTAAATTCAAGAAGAAAGTAAAACCTCTGTTTGGGGATGAAACAGGGGTTTATAAAGTGAAAAAGTGAATGCTGACGTGTCAGAAGTTACAAAGATCTGATGGCTATCATATGTCCACTTCAGAACCTCGGCTCTGATAATGGATGACAGTTGTTTGAAAACCACTGTTGGCCAACAACAAATGTTAGGCAACAATAGTAACTCAGCAGTCCTTAGATTAAACAGAACCTATGAGAACAGACAATACCCTTCAGCAGTGTTTGGAAACCACTGTTGGGCAATAACATATCTTAGGCAACAATAGTAAGTCTGCTAGGATAAACATCACTTATTAAAACAGGTTTAGAAAACAGTTGTTTTCAAGAAACTTTTAATATAAACAAATAAATTGATATTAAATATCAGCAGCCATTTAATGCAAAACATTTAAAAAATAAATTTTCATCGGAAAACTATAAAATTAAATATCAAGAAACCGAAAGGACAAATTCTAAACATCTGCCATAAAAAAATTAGAAAAAAAAACCTCTTCATTTAAACACCAACAATACTTTACATGGCAAACAGCGGCCTCTATCACTTCATCGGACACAAATGTTGTAAACAGTGGTAAATCAACAGTCGCTAGGATAAACATCACTTATTAAAACAGACAATACCTTTCAGCAGTGTTTGAATTTTTATCCAAACAGAAGTTAATTCAAAACATCAACAAATACTATGAAAACACTGATAATTAGTTTTAAATTGATTTTATATATTAAGACTTATGATTATGATGCAATAATAACCTCAGAAAAGTATTGTCGGACAGCCTCTCTGCCTGCCACATCAGCAATTTTTTGAGCAAAACAGAAGTTTGCCCAACAATTGTTTTCCACAAACTTTTAAGAATTTTTTCCAATATTTAAAAAATAGCTATTTTTTAAGAATTGAGTTTTCATGTTCTGAAGACATTTTACAAAGATCTGTTAGGCAATAACAGATGTTCAGAACTTCTGTTGTGTTAATAGTTGACAATTGTTTGGAAACCGCTGTTGGGAATAACAGATGTTGGCAACAATTGCAACTCAACAGTCGTTATGAGAACAGACAATACCTTTAAGCAGCGGATGAATCTTTAGCCAAACTGATGTTTTAAAAACAGCTGTTTTCAACAGACTTTTAAAGATTTTTGACAATTTTTTTAAAAATACCTATTTTTTAAGAATGGACTTTTGATGTTCTGAAGACATTATAATGTTTTAATCATAAACAGACGATGATTCCAAACAGTTCTTCTCTTTTGGCAAAATTTAATTTTAACAGACCTTTACAATAGCAGTTATCAACTCTAACAACTGTTGATGCTCAATCTAGTAAAAATAAAATGCTCTACAAAGATTAATAGAATTAAAATTTACCTATCACATATGGCGATAGATCAACAATTACATCGAGTACTGCACAACGAAATTTAATAATCTAAAAACACTGATTTCAAGCAGTAGTCAACGAAATTTAATAATCTAACACCAAAAACTAAGAAATTTTAGCTTCAACTCCATTGAGTACTGAACTTCTCTATGTATATCTTTGAGCTTCGCCATGAACTCAAAGTCTCTATCTCCGCACTCTATATTAGTGACAACACAAAGGTCACGTACGGCAGTTGAAGGCATCACCATCAGGTTTCTGGACACTTGTTCTCTCTTAAACAGACCAAGATGCAGTCCATCAAAACACCTCTTCAGCTCCTGAAGAGTAGCCCTATCCTCATATACTTGATCCTCAACTTGCTGGATAAAGCAATACTTTAAATCATCAGAATCTGCAGAAGGGTATGATGACATTTTTAACTTGTATATTTCTTCAAGTCTGATGTAAAAGAAGGATATTATGGTAGTAAAACGTGATGAAAAACAACTGAACTGACAATCATATTATATAGTGAAATAGCTAACAGCCCAAAGGTCAGACTTAAATTCACCGCACCATTAAACTAATCTAGGAGGCAAAAACGTGTACATTTAATATAAACATATAAATTCATATATTTCAAAACAACAGCCGTTTAATGCAAAACCTTTCAAAAATAAGTTTTCATGGGAAAACTAAAAAGTTAAATATCAAGAAACCGAAAAAAAAAAACAGGCTATCATAATTACAATTTCCAACATCATTTATCATAAAGATGCATTTTAAACACTATAAAAGGCTGATGATTAGGCTGATTGAAGAACTAATATATAAAATTGACATTATCAGTGATAATACATACAAGAAAACCTGGAACAGCATCGGGGCTTCATGAAGCACTCCACTTTCTGCACTTCAGATTTCAAGAACAGTGCAGAAGAATTTCCCACTGCTCGCTTGGAAAAAACAAAGCTGAAATATATCAACACCTTAAAATAAATATTATCAACATATATCAACAGTTTAAAAGAATCCACAAACCTAAAATAACCCGCAACTGATTGTTTGAATTTCAAACAACTCTGATTAGGCTGAAATATAAAGCGAGAATTAGAATAGATCAGTTCAAAATTTAAGATTCAAAATTACAGAAAAAAACATACCCTCAACGATGTTGCAACAATGATGTTGGAAAAATTATGTGAAGTACAAAAAGCTGTAATCGCAGATGAACAGACTGAATATGGAAATTCGGCATTCTGTAACAATCTATCTATACTTTCTATAAAAAGAGAAAACCAAGTGACATAACAAAAGCTGAGGTGAAACGTTGATGTGCGAAACAGAGCTTCAATGAAACAACGATGTTGGAACAATGATATTGAAAGGATAATGTGTAAACAGAGTCAACAAATGTTCGAACAAAGAACTGTAATCGAAGATTAACCGGCTCAATCATGAGAGCTATCCATTTGAGTGAGAGAGATATAATCACAAATATGAGTGAAAGAGATAAATTGAAATTTGAATATGGAGCCAAATTAATATATGTTATTTATAGGGAGCCAGATTCATATGTAGTTTGAATTTTGAATTTGGAGCCAGGATTTTAAATTTTGAATATGGGCAGAGGTTTGAAGTGTTTTTATAAACAGCTGCCCTTTTGTATGTGGGCAGATGTTTAAACACTCCATAAGAACCTATTGACAGACGTTTGAATGTATAGATGTGGGCCAGACCTTTGAAAATTAAAGTGATTTTATATATTAAGGTTTATGATGCGATAATGACATAAGAAAAGCCTTGTTGGACAACCTCTATGGCTGCCACCTCAGCTTTTCTTATGTCACTTGGTTTTCTCCTTTCATAGAAAGTATAGATAGATATAAATTTGATTAATTAAACTATATGAAAAATATATATGTAAAAGATAAACTACATAAAAATTGAACATTAACGAAAATTTAATTTTACATTTTAAATTCCAAAATTGGAGTTTTAAAATTCACATATTTATTTTACAACATTTTAGGAATAAGGGGGTTGGCTGCACTCGTCGAATTGGATTTCAAGTATGGTACTTAATTTGGGTCACAACCCTCACCCATTCAGGTAACCAAATTCGGGTATTGATTTAGGGTAGTTCTTACTGATTGAAGGGGTGTGAGGGTAGGTGATGTGCGTGAATTAAATATATTTTTAATTGAGTTTTTCTTCACACAAATTTAGTTTTAAAAATGGTTTTTTCACCTAGGAACTAACTACACATACAAAAGGGCAAGTGTACCCGTCGGGTGGTAATATAGCTAATCGGCAATAACCGGATATCAATCCGTGGATGCGGTGTCTCGATACTAAACTTTTGCTACTTTAAAGCCTTTTCAAATGATTGGGTTGATCTTTCCTAACTTAACATGCAATTAAATAAACTACTAAAAATTCTAACAAAGAACAATATCTAAGAAGGGTTGCCTAAACTAAGTCTCCACTAATAAACATATGACAACAAGGTGGAAGGTTTTGTGATGATGCAAGCTCTCATTTTAGCTAAGTCCCCAATCAAGGTTTCCTAGACATATAATCCTTAGGAAAACTTAAAATGAATTAACATTCTAATCACCTAAGAATTATTCTTTTAAGCTCACTTGCTAAGTTGATGTTAATCTTTAATCATGAGTTATTTGTTTGTCAAAACTCCTAACTCTACAAATTAGGGAAAACTAATATGAACAACACACTAATCACCCTAACTTGGTTTCAAGTAGTTGTCACTATCATCATGTTCTTGATATGAACCACAAGCATGGTCATGCTAGCTAACAATTTTGGCCTAAATCATCAAACTAACAAGAACACAAACTATAGAATCCATATAAACATACTTTTGATCTTTCCAAATCTAGATGCAAGAATTCATACACATGCTCAAATCATCATTCAATCACATTAGCAATCACCATTCCTAGTTTCATGCTATGAATCATACTAATAAGTTAACAAGACTCAATAATCATAATCTTTACATGGGCTTTCCAACACAACATGTAAATACTTGTGAGCAAACATTCAAGAACAAGAACTTTAAGCATGCACAAGAACTCCAAGAACAAGATTAAATGCCAACATGAATATTAACAAGAACAATCATCACATCTACTTCCATGTTATCACATATTCATTAGCTTCAACAAAGTTTAGACAGCTCAAATGTTTAGCCCATAAGGCTCATGACTACCAAATCAAGTGCAAATAAACATAAATTGTTCATAATGTAGTAAGCTCACCAAGTTAAAGACAAGATTAAAATGGTGTTTGAGTAGATCTTCAAGTAATTAAGTCCTCTTCAAGGCTCCCTCTTGGCTCCAACAAGCTTCCAGGACCAGATTCTTGAGAGAAAAGTTCACCAAAATGCTCCCCCTCCAAGAAAGCATACTCCAAATGATATGGAAGCTCCTTAAGCTCAACCGAAGGTGGATCCTTAATAGAAGGGCGTGCTTTAGGCTCAGCAACGCGATCCACAACCTCAAAAACCTCAGGACACGGGGGAGACGCGTGACCTATCAGACAGGTCACCTCCTCGACTAATCGGTCCACCCTAGGTGAACTAAAGTCTTCCCCTCCTAGCAGTTGTGTGTCCACAACATCCTCCTCAAATGTATCACGAAGATGATCACTCACATATGTGTCGATAGTCTCAGTGAAGTAGAGTGTATCATCATGACCTTGTGTGTGTTGAATGGATTTCCCAATGTCAAAGGTAACCTCCTCATCATCAACCCTAAGAGTAAGTCTACCGGTGCAGACATCAATCAAGGCTCTCGCAGTGGCTAGGAATGGGCGACCTAAGATAAGTGGAACATTTTTGTCCTCATCCATGTCTAGAATCACGAAATCGACAGGAAAGACAAACTTGTCGATTTTTACCAGCATATTCTCAACTATCCCTTGAGGGTACTTCACTGAACGGTCGGCTAGCTGAATGCTCATACGAGTCGGCTTGGGCTCTCCCAAGTCTAGCTTAGCAAAAACCGCATATGGCATGAGGTTTATGCTAGCTCCAAGATCAGCTAATGCATTGCTGACCGACAAACTACCAATCAAACAAGGGATAGTGAAACTCCCAGGATCATTCATCTTCTTCGGTAGTTTGTTCTGAAGAACTGCTGAACACTCCTCATTCAAGGTCACCTGCGAAAGCTCCTCAAGTTTCTTTTTGTTGGATAGGATATCCTTCAGAAACTTGGCATACTTAGGCATTTGAGCAAGTGGCTCGACAAATGGTAAATTTATATGAAGTTGCTTAAAAAGCTCGAGGAATTTACCATAGTGTTCTTCCATTTTCTGCTTCTTCAACCTCCCCAGGTATGGAATGGGAGGGACATACTCTCTCACTGGCTCCTTGGGTCGTGCGGTACTTGCTGGGACTCACCTCTGTTGCACCTCACCCGGAGACTCAGCTTCAATCTCCTCGTCAACCTCATCATCATCAACCGGCTTTGCTGGATCAGCCGGAGGGATGGGCTGAGCGGTCTTTCCGCTTCTCAACGTGATGGCCTTCGCAGTAGCATTTGGGTTAGGCTCTATGTTGCTCGGAAGCCCCCCCTGTTGTCTCTCAAACAACATCTTGGCAATCTGGCCAACTTGGTTCTCAATGGTCTGCATGGAAGCCTTTTGGCTTCTCAACTCACTCTCGTGCCTCGTGAAACGACCGTCATACTCCTTAAAACGCTTCTCATTCTCAGCCTTTTGAGTGTTTTGACCAGCTAAGATTTGACTAAGCATATCATGCACACTAGGCTCACTAGAGGAAGGACCCTGCTGAGGTCGAGGTGGACCATATGCTCCATGAGCTGGAGCTGTGGGACGTGGAGCAAATCCGAGCGGATGCAGGTTAGAAGCGTCAGGCTTCCAACTGAAATTTGGGTGATTCTTCCACCCCGGATTATAAGTATTGCTATAGGGATTATTCTGAGGACGGTATTGGTTTCCCATAAAATCAACGTGCTCGTGTGACATCTCTCCCGTCTGAAAATCGCCTACATGATATGCTCCCCCACTCGAAGAACCTCTCGAGTGCATTTCCATAACTAGATCAAATTTCGAAAATAAGGCATCCATACGTGCTGTCATGGCTGTGTAGTCTTCCACATGATGAACTCCCAGCCGAGAACTCTTACCTCTTGGTGGCTGTTGCGTCCGATTTTGCGCGAAACATTTTTCCAGAATCTCGAATGCCTCGGTGGCATTTTTCGTGCCGATGTCTCCACCCGAGTATGTATCAACCATCATATGTCCCTAACTGTCCAAACCATGGTAGAAGATCTGACATTGTTGCCACTTGGGCAACCCATGGTGTGGGACCTTTCTCATAAGCTCTTTAAAACGCTCCCATGCCTCGTAAAGGGACTCGTCCTCGTCCTGACGAAAGTTCAGAATCTTGGTTCTCAACCGAACAGTTTTCTCTGGAGGGATATATTTCTGAAGGAACTTCTCAGCTAATTGATTTCATGTAGTGATAGATCTAGCTGGAAGCGAAAGAAGCCACTCCTTGGCTCCATCCCGTAAAGAAAACAGAAAGAGCCGAAGGCGGATAGCATCCAGCGATGCATCGCGAATCTTAAACGTGGCACAAACCTCTAGAAACCCCGCGATGTGAACACTAGGATCCTCGTGATCCTTACCATAAAACTGCACCGCATTCTGCAACATCGATATGGTGCCAGCCTTGATCTCGAAGTTATTATTTTCGATTGTTGGCGCATTGATGCTCGCAGGTAAACCATCAAGTGACGGTTTTCCAATTTCATTCAAGATCCTATTCTCCTCTTCGTCCGCCATATCGACTTGGACCTCGTAGAATGTGTCGTCTCCTCCCGCGTCTACCTCGATCGCCTCGGCTACCACGCGAAACCGCTTCCGCAGTCTCCGGTGAAGATCACGCTCCGGCTCCGCTGAAGGCTCAACGATATTAGCAGCGGGGGTTGAGGACATGCACGACCTGTGGGGAATAAGGAGGAGCACAATGCACTATATATATACAAAAAACAACACAACTAGCAAATAATCAATTTTTTTTTTCAAATAATCAAGCAAAGGCAAATAAGACAAGCAGACAAAAACTTTACACAATTTTCACAATGGCTAAATAAGTAACTTGAACCGTTCTCAAGAAGAGCGCATCCCCAGCAACGGCGCCGAAAACTTGATGTGCGTGAATTAAATATATTTTTAATTGAGTTTTTCTTCACACAAATTTAGTTTTAAAAATGGTTTTTCACCTAGGAACTAACTACACACAAAAAAGGGCAAGTGTACCCATCGGGTGGTAATATAGCTAATCGGCAAGAACCGGATATCAATCCGTGGATGCGGTGTCTTGATACTAAACTTTTGCTACTTTAAAGCATTTTCAAATGATTGGGTTGATCTTTCCTAACTTAACATGCAATTAAATAAACTACTAAAAATTCTAACAAAGAACAATATCTAAGAAGGGTTGCCTAAACTAAGTCTCCACAAATAAACATATGACAACAAGGTGGAAGGTTTTGTGATGATGCAAGCTCTCATTTTAGCTAGGCCCCCAATCAAGGTTTCCTAGACATATAATCCTTAGGAAAACTAAAAATGAATTAACATTCTAATCACCTAAGAATTATTCTTTTAAGCTCACTTGCTAAGTTGATGTTAATCTTTAATCATGAGTTATTTGTTTGTCAAAACTCCTAACTCTACAAATTAGGGAAAACTAATATGAACAACACACTAATCACCCTAACTTGGTTTCAAGTAGTTGGCACTATCATCATGTTCTTGATATGAACCACAAGCATGGTCATGCTAGCTAACAATTTTGGCCTAAATCATCAAACTAACAAGAACACAAACTATAGAATCCATATAAACATACTTTTGATCTTTCCAAATCTAGATGCAAGAATTCATACACATGCTCAAATCACCATTCAATCACATTAGCAATCACCATTCCTAGTTTCATGCTATGAATCATACTAATAAGTTAACAAGACTCAATAATCATAATCTTTACATGGGCTTTCCAACACAACATGTAAATACTTATGAGCAAACATTCAAGAACAAGAACTTTAAGCATGCACAAGAACTCCAAGAACAAGATTAAATGCCAACATGAAGATTAACAAGAACAATCATCATATCTACTTCCATGTTATCACATATTCATTAGCTTTAACAAAGTTTAGACAACTCAAATGTTTAGCCCATAAGGCTCATGACTACCAAATCAAGTGCAAATAAACATAAATTGTTCATAATGTAGTAAGCTAACCAAGTTAAAGACAAGATTAAAATGGTGTGTGAGTAGATCTTCAAGTGATTAAGTCCTCTTCAAGGCTCCCTCTTGGCTCCAACAAGCTTCCAAGACCAGATTCTTGAGAGAAAAGTTCACCAAAATGCTCCCGCTCTCTTGGAAATGAGCTAGAAACTTGTATTTAAACTCTGGGCGTTTGGCACTACCATGCCACCTTTTGGCACGGTCGTGCTTGGCAAGTGTCAGAACCAATTTCTTGATTGTTGACCATGTTTGCTATCATTTTGGGAAAAACCCCGCTCAAAAGTTCCCGAGGTGGCACGACCGTGCCCGGTGAAGGCGTGGTCGTGCGAGCTGACAGTGCTCGATGATGACTGGAATGATCTCGGAAACGAGCTGACCATAAGATGATTTTGGCCTGGCACGGTCGTGCATTAGTGCGGCACGGTCGTGCTTGGCTGATCTTCGAAGGAATGTGCTGCTGGTTATCGTGCTAGACAAGAGTGCCGACGCTGTGCGCCTGGGTGGCACGGTCGTGCCGTATCTGGCAGTTTGCTGGAAAGTTCCGTTTCGCTCCATTTTGCTCCAAAAGCCTTCGTTTCAATACCGGGCCGAAGCCCGGACCTGTATTTTCACAAACAACTCAAATGAGTACCAAAATCAATGAAAATACAAAGAGTTTTCGCATAAATGGGGCGTATTTGAGGTTTAAAAGATGTATAATTTCTTATACATCAGTCGGACAGAGATACGGAGTAGGGAAAGAGATGATAGTGTAAAAATATAGGGTCTATGGCTTAGGGTAGTCATACCACCAATAATGTGTTTTTTTATGGTAAAAGTGAGTTGCAATACGTGATTGGTGGAATTTCATGTACATATGGGTTGTGCCACGACCTCCTAACTTATGTTTCATAAGCAGGTAATAATAAACACGTGACGCATTAATTATTTTCAAAATATAAGAAATACACAATTTTTTTGTTTTGGAAAGATGATATTTCATTCAACCAAAAAACACTAGCAAGATGTTAGATATACAAACAAGAGACAATCCTCCCCTAATTAAACTCAAATTTTCTCCATTGCTCTTCATTCATCAACAACCTCTTGACAAGGTCTTGATCCACTGAAACCCCAAGGCCTTTACTTCCTACACAATACCTTCAACAACTTGTTTTTTTCGATTAATAACAAGATTGTTTCAGGATTTCCAAATCGACCAACAAACTATAAGCATAACCGACTGCATCATTCGATTGTATAATTTATCCCCTTTGAGGTTCATATGATAGCTCAAAACGTCATAAATAGAGAAAGCAAAAAATGGGAGAAGGCGACAACAAAACACAATAGCCTTCCAAACCTCAAAATATAAGATGCTGGATGTGAAGTGATGGTCCACCAATTCGGTCACCTCTTCACAAAATGGACACAAGTCTCTAGGGGTTTGCACATTCTTTCACTTAAGAGCCCCTCGAGTTGGTGGCCTGTTTAAAAATGTCATCCACCTAAAAATGCTAACCTTCTTAGGGAGCAAATTATTCCAGGGAAAAACCTGCAAGCCCCCGGGAGGGGCTAAATCTAGACACATTTTATAAATAGATTGGACTAAGAAACCTCCAACGGGGTCCTGCACCCAAGTCCATGAGTCATCCTACTCCGAAAGTCTTATCCTGCACAACAAATTATTACATTTTTTATTCTTCATCCTTCTCCACTGTCGTCTTTGGGATATGGACCCAATCCCATCTGACTTGGGCATAAGTTACCCGCCGCCGTCGGTAGCTTGTCATACACCAAAACATATTAAGTCCGAAAACATACATGCCACCCATTGCCCATAACCCCTTTAATCAACATGTTATACATATATTCATTCTACCAAAGTCTAAGTTCAAATTGGAGACCTATTTCCACACCCTCGTCGCATTAGGCTTAACCAGGATGAAGGAACATGGCATACTTATAATGAATAGCTTGAATAACCATATTTCACAATCGGGGACCTTCTTTTTTAATCTCCACTCTCACTTTGCCAACAAGCTAATATTGAAATCATTAAGTGCTATTAGACCCACCCCTTTTACTTTCTTGTCTCATCACCGAGGCCCAAAATTTTCATAATCGGATTAGTACTGTCTTACCAATCTGTTGGTCAACCAATTCAATCAATTTTAAAACAAGGTGAGGTCAAATGTAATTGTGTGTGTATGTGTGTGTATATATATATATATATATATATAATGCACTGATATTTATGAATCGAATCCTATAGTGACACATGTCCAGAAATCCTCCCCATAATTCACAACGTTGAAATGAGGGATTAAAAATCTTTAAAAAGGAGTAGACTCGAAGTTGAGGGGCTAAATCTACCAAAAACCAAAATTTTGGTTTTCTGGAGGTCCTTGCAGACCATATCATTAATCCCCTTGCGGTCCACAAGGGGTATTTAAAATATTTGCGCACTGACGGTCCTTGCAAACCGTATGGGGTACACCCTTGAGGTCCGCAAGGGGTCCCCAGACAACAAATATATTGCTAGCAGCAGCCTTTGCTACATATTTGACACATTTCTTCAATGATGCTACCAATAATCTTCACTTGACACATAACATGACACTAATCCTATTCTAACCACATCATAGGACACTTGTCATGTTCTCTTGATTCCTTGATCACTATGAATACCCTCATTTGTTCACCATTTCACTCACACCATTTCAAAACACACAAAATTAAAGTGTGAGTTTTGATCTCTTCTTTTTCTAATAGCTTCCCTTGGGTACTTTAAAAAGATTTCTGAAGCAAGTAAGTTGTCCAACCATAGCTTTTTCCATAGAAGTCAGTTTCATAACTTAGTATTGTCCGAAAGTCCAGAATTGTCAACAATTTGACTTTTACGTTGACTTTCGATTCTGACCACTTTCGTCAAGTCAATTTCAAATTAAATTCACCGACGTAATCATCATAATATAGGGTATAATTCCCTGCAATTATATCATATGATCATCACGTTTAAATGGGTTAATTGACGAGTCAAACTTATATTTATAAAAAGTCAAAAATACCCTTTTATCTAATAACCAAAGAATAAAGTTATAAATATATATATATATATAACATGTAATTTGACTTCAAAAAGTTTATATAACACAATAAAATACATTTTGACTTATGTGACTTATCACGAACCCATTTGACTATCCGAACCCGTAGTTACGCACAAGACTAGTTAAAATGGCATAAATTATGCAAACTAGTCTTAACAGGTGAAAAAGTTTTCAAAACATTTCCAATTCAGAATTTATGGTTAAATCACCCGTATCACACGAGACTCCTCACTTGTATGGGTACAAACAACATTTCTATCCGGTCAACGCTTAATCTAGCGGAACCAATCGTAAATCCATGTTAACCGGTCAAGTCCAAAGGACACATAATGACCCATAAACAATTCTAATGGATAATATTTCTATTCATTCTAGACTATAGAGCTCTTCGATGAATCGCACCTAAGTTAACAAACTTTGAATTCGATTGTGCTACGAGAACCAAATACACTATTTATACAACTAGCAAAGGTAAATACGTTTTAGCCTATTTTATTTATAAAACTTGGGATATGGCACTAGGCACTTGGAGCGGGTATGGAAAATGGGCAAATGCTTTCAAAGAATGTTAATAACCCAGTTTATTCCGTTTTTCTTGATTAACATTAAAACAATTAGGGGTTAATAGTACCGTGTCTCGGCGTCCCGACTCATTAATTCTAATGGCCATAAATAAGTATGGGGTGTAGACATACACCTGACAGACGCAAAACATTAAATGGTGTGTATATTGATCATGAACCGGTTTTGAGCACTGGTCCCTGATTGTATGACAAACATGTAAATCTGGTAACATGAATCTATCCCTATATATATCAAATGATTACCAAATGGTTATCTTGATTATCAAATGATTTTTCAAATGAGTCGGTTAATAGCATTTACCAGCGAAAGCTGACATATTTTTTAAGATTGACTTACTAGCGACGAACCTCAATAGTAGGCTGGATAAGGTTCGGTCTAGCTTTGGAATTTGCGACTCCAATAGCAAAAAGACCTATGCTGTCTAAAAATTTATTTCATTTCGATCCTACCTATGGGATATTGTACCAAGCGATAATACTTTAAGTTTTAATAAGATTTCAAGTTTTTATATTTGTACTTTATTACTCCATACTTCCACTGCAAATCGTTAACTGTTATCTGACCGTCATGCATAAACCCCACATCCAGGCCCACTGGGAAATTGGGGTGTGACATTAGTAGTGTGACGTTCAATGGGAAATACTAAAAAATGGAGTACTGGGGAACAGTGCATTAAACATGTTAAATATATCATAAAAATTCAATGTAAAATGCTAAAAGTTATTTTTTCAAAAAAAAAAAAAAATCGAAGCTTTTGCATGTACAGTTGTGTAGAAGCTATTCCAATAAAAAAAATTATTTTTGTAACAAAATTTTGTTACCTTTTTTAACTGTTTTTTAAGCATATATTTTAAGTTTTTTATTTTATGATTTTTTTTATTAGAAGGGTTTGTATATGTATTTATATGCAAAAGCTACAAAAAGAATTTTGAAAAGAATACTTTTTAACATGTTACATTGAATTTTTATGATAAATTTAATATGTTAAATGCACTCTTCCTGGTTCCCAGTGAACCCAACCCAATGTATGTATACTTATATAAAAGTAAATTAAAACAATGTATATAACTTCTTATATATTATTAGTGTATTTACAATATTAACAAAACATGAAACCCCGTGATTGGTTTAAATAAAGACAGTTCATGAGTATCCAACCGGACAATCATGTAGGCGGTTCTCATATATCCTAATCCTATCATCTCATCGGGTGTGTTACGTAATTTTATCTCTTAGGGATCACAAGTTATCAATCTTTGTCAGCTCGGAAATAACCCAATACTTTCTTCTTTGTGTCAGTGTCACATCAGTTTTTAATTTCATCCCATATTTGGAATATTAGAAAGATTGGTGGTGTGTTTTGAACAGAATGATTGGTGAATCACCCACCTCATTTCCCAAAAATCTTCGACAATACCACAACTCATAGGATGGTGTTACAATCGGTGGTAAATGTCAATCTCGTCTCCTCAAATCGCACTTTAGGGAAATCAACAAGTATTACATCTCTAATTGTTAGTTTTGGAGATAAACACAAAAAGGGATAAATGATATGAGTAGAAAAGATTTTTGTCTTTAATGGTAAAAGATGAGCATTTTTATGGTATTAAAAAATAGAATATGATCATGAAAAAGCTGAGCATAGTAACGTTCAAAAAACCAGCAACTATCCCTTTGTATTATTAACACACATAAAGAAGAAAAAACAATGACATCCCACTTCCAAACCAACCACTGATGCACAACTAACGATGCATAAAGTACAAACCCCTTTATCCCTGGAATCTAAAACCAGCTCACAACCAATTGTTTTATCAAGATTCTCCCTCACCAAAGTGCCAAACTGATTACAACTTACGTCCCCTCTAGTGGGGCGTTTTATGTCTGGGTTTTTGCCCCATAGCGTCCAATAGCGCCTGCAACATCACGATGAGAGGCTTTATGGGGTAAGAAAATGGTGGGGGCGGTATGGTGAAAGCGCCGTGATGGCGGGGAGTTTCAAATCTTTCACCAATAAAAATAGTTAATGTTTTTTTCATTAATTAATAAAAATTAATAATTAGGTAATGATTGGTAGAGGCTTTATGACTACGGGCTCTAGTGATATAACGCCACATAAAGCCCCTGTGTGACGTGACACGACACGTGTCGCATAACGCCCACCCGGGGGCTTTATGACTACGGATGGCCTTTGGAGACACAATTTACAACATCGTAATGTAATTAGCATACGGATTACATATTTCTTTATACGAATTATATTTTTTCTTCTTCTTAAAACGCTATCAATTACGACTTATTTAAGAATAGCACCTGATTTACAAAGCCTGAATATTATGGTATTTGTTTCCGCTAGTATATCTTAAGTTGAATTAAAGAACCCGGACGCGATTCAAATATTTATTTCTGTAAAAAAATATACACCTTAATCAGGCTTACTTAAAAGTAGTGTAACTCATTATCTAACGTGTTGCCGGTCTGTATATAAATTGTTATCAAGTCGTGAAGAGATAACACATGTATGTTTTTTCATCTAGTTTTTTTAGGGGTTGAGGGGTCACACAACTCCGGAACTTGATTATTTCAGGTCAGATACATATCGCATTTCGTACATGCACTTAGAAATTACCATCCTTAAGCTTGAAATCAGTAGCTAAACTTAGTATATTATCATCGTATGTAAACATACATTACATAAACAATATTCTTATTCATGTATGAATAAAAAGAATTAAAAAATATAGTAACATTTTATCTATTTTTCCTACGATATATCTCATATACATTCATTCAATCTGCTAAACTTATACATTTGGTACCAATTCCACCCTAGCTTCGAACTTTAGTTATGTGTTACAATCTTCATGTTTTTATTGTGACCGCACCATCCCATTCCTCTTCTTCATCGTATAAATATACGAACGAACCAAACGCTTTCTGAATCGCACGAGATTTAACCTCACCTTTTGTCGATCAAGATAAATCTTTTTCGTGAATTCCCACCCTCTATCGTTTACGCTATTCGGGTCTCTTAGAACTGGGTCGTTACTTTCGTATTCTTCGTACAACGAGCTCTCTCGAGGAAGAATCTCATACCCAATGTATCTTAACCCAAGCTTCTTCGCGGGTTCGCCATAATATGTCTCAGCAGCCCAAGTTGTACCTAGAGGCACAACTTGAATAAAAACCGAACCCGGTTTCATAAACAAGAAATGTGTCATGGCGGCCCCGTGAACCCCGACCATGACATCACTCGAGTTAAGTTCGCGGTAAATCTTCGCGAGTTCAGAAGTCCTCTGTGGCTTTAGAACCGTGACCGAAAACCCGATTTTCGAAGCCATTTTCACCAATACATTTTCGTTCATTATCGCGCGCGACCCGTTTCGCGATATGATCACGAGCTTCGGCTTCTCCGATTCTCCAACGAGCTTGATCGGGTTTTTCACTTGCGTGTTTTCTAGTTCCTCTTCTTGAATTAGACCCTGGATTCGCGGTTTATACCCTTTGTCCAAAATGTCGCGAAAATCTTTGATCGTTTTGCTACCTTCCATCAACGACGAATCCACTGTGAGCTCATCGTGAATTCTCAATCCGACAATGGACTCCGAGAAACAGTGAGTCCTCTTATCACCACTAAAATCAATCGGTTCAAAATCCGAAAGATGTGTGAGGATATTCGCGTATTTCGTTATCCACCAATCATGATATTCAAGAATCACAAACACAACTTTCTTGTTGTACTTCTGAGAAGTAATGTATAACGGAATCAGCCCATCATTGAACTCATGGTATACATTTCCAGTGTACCCTCCAGTGGAGAAGAACACCGCAGGAACGTCGTGATTCACATCGCATTTGTGCTGATCACCAGAAGCATTCGGTTTCTTGGCAATGAGGGTAAGTTCATCAATGGTGGCCATAGTTGATGCCTCCCATTTTCGAGTATACGGTCTGATCTTTTCTTGCCGGAGTTGTTCATCCCCGGCACCCGAGTTCTTGGAACTGTATAGGAACACTGAGAACGACGACGAATGTGTTCGTATATCGCCTTTCATTACGCACACGTCTGATCGAATGCTACTTCTGTCGCAACAAATCGTTCCTATAAATCAGACCGAAAAAGATATCATTAGAATAATTTTTTTTTTTCAATCAGCCCTACACCCCAAACCCCACATGCGGAGCCTCCGGGTTTACCACCCAAAAAATCATTACCATCCAAATTTTTTGATCAGTTGGCCTGATATATATGGGAGTCTCGTGTATCTGGTAGTGGCGGACCCAGGATTTTTTTTCAAGGGGTCAATTTTGTTGTGTACAAATTTTTCATAACAAAAAACGTTAAAAATTATCGGTTCGGGTCAGAGCGAGGTTTGAATTAGATTTTAAAAAACAGAAAAAATTTCCTTTTTCTTTCTATGAAGTCCACCTATTGTATTTATAGGGTCTGTATAAAATTTAATATACTGGATCTACTAATTTTTTTTTTAAAATTGAAGTTCGGGGACCTCGACCCCCTCTATCGAGTTTACAACCAAAAAAGATCATTACTATCCTAAAAAAAAAAGATCATTACTATCCTAATATTTCCAAAAGCTGGCCCGACACTTCCAAACCCCGAGTTTTGTACGGGAGCCCCGGGGTTTACACCCAAATGTAAGGTTACAATATATTGGCCGACCCCTAGGACCCTCTACATACGGGAGCCTCATGAACCGGCTTTACCACCCAAAAAAACATTACAATCCATTTTTTTCTCAACAAGTTGGCTCGAAATACCCGGACCCGTGCATGCTGGAGCCTCGTGTATCGGGTTTACATTTTTTTTAATAAAATTATTTTTCTACTGTTTCATCAAATTAAAACCCAAACACCCACAAAATCAATCAAACAACTAACCATCTGAGACAGATGAACAAACATTAATCTTTGAATCAGAAACAGCTTCGTGATGACCAGCAGATGGATCTAAAAACACACAAAAAGAACCATCAGAACCCAACAGAACAGAAAGAAACTTGTAACTGTAGAGAGAGAAACCAGAAAACTTACATAGGAGAGAGAGAGTGGGTGTGGGGAAAGGAAGAAGATGTGGGGCAAGAATCAAGCAAAAAGAAAGAAGTGTGCAGAGCATAAGAAAAAACACAAGTTTAGGCTTTGGTTTCTTGTTACATCCACTCATATGAACACATGCATCTTCTTCATCAACATATGTTGCTACGGTGACCCCTTTTCTGAGTTGAATGTATCTTTGATAGTGCACCATTTTTATTGGGGTCTAGAGAGAGAAAGTTTGCGAGTTTCTAGAGAGAGAAAGTTGAAGGAGATTGGAGAATGGGTGAGGGGTATTTATGGGGTTAACAGGATACTCTGTTTCTTGTCATGTAAGATGAAAATTATATAAAAGAAATTAAAAAAAAAAAAAAAAAGATGTAGTTGATGATGAGCTGGCCGAGGATGGCCAAGTCAGCTTTTGGGTATGTGGGTTATGCTTTTTGACAGTCAAAACCGATGTGTTGATGATGGAGAATGCGGTAATAACAATAATATGGTCCTTGAGGTTTTACAGATTGTGGTTTTCGGTCCTTGTAGAAGTTGGGAAGTTTAAATTTGTGACGTGTTATTGTATGGTAATCGTCGAGATTTGGTATTTGTCCGAAAGGGTCTTTGTGTGTCGTCGTCTTTCACGTGGTTTTTGTTTTGATAGCATAATGTGATTGAGTCAACTTGATTCACCGTCCATCTATCAATTTAGTTTGACCTTAGATTTCATAATGCTATATCATTATTCATATCTATACGGTTATTAATCATGTAATCTATTTTCTTTAACGTGTTAAATGAGTGAACGGGTTTAAAACTTTTAATAAATGTGCTAAGCACATTGTAAATAAAGTGGTAACAATCTTTGAATGAAATAAAATATACATGGAAAAAAACTTATCAAAAAATAAGAAGGCTAATAAAAATCATGTTGGCACACATCACAAATTTTAACCGGATAATTGAATATATTAGACCATTAACCGGTCCATATCGAACTAGACCATTCATAGATTGGACTTGATCAAGACTGTTGCTCATGTGAGTCGAAGATTTGATCCGTTTTATAACCATTTGCTTCCGGGGCTAACCTATATATTATTACTAATTTTTAAATTTTAATAACTTTTATACCAATTTTTTTTCTTACTTTTAGTTCTATTTATAAGTTAAGTGGTTAGTTAAGTTTATTTGGCCCCGTTCATTTAAACTGGTTGATTTTCTCATTAAAACCGGCAAACCACATCTTATTGTAGGATCGGGTTTTAATTTTTTTTCCTTACACAATCTCACTCACTTATATTTATATTTATATTTATAGCTCATATATTTTATTTTAGATTTAATATATTTTGTTAAAAATGCAAATTTACATCAGAAAGATAAACTTATTTCATATTTTTGTTTTGAATTAGATACAAATAAACATTTAAATATCTTAATAAGTTATAACGTAATCACATTTTGAAAGGGCCTGACCATTGGACCAGTAAAACAGTAAATACGACTATTAGATTGGTTAAGCAAAAACTTATTTTTATCCATGACGTTAGCAAATATAACTAAATTTGTTGGAATACACAAATGAAATAATAATAATAATAATAATATACCATACACATATTTTAAATATAACAAATATAAGTGTAATAAATCAAACTAAGGGCACGCGGGGTGATCTTCTTTTTCTCCGTGATGTAGATGTTCAACGCGTGATACAATGTAACAAACTACCGTCACCCTATAAACTCAACGCGTGATAAACTTAACGCGTGATAAAGGGAACCATGTGAGGGGGTGTGAGGGTTTATTGTTTGGTGTTGTGAGTGATGAGCATTTTCACTAATAAAAGTTGTGAGTGATTGAATAATGGTTGATGACATGGCAGAAACTGATTGGATGTTGTGAGTGATGAGTGATCACCACTCCCTCCCCCTAATAGCACGTCTAAAAGAACGATAAAGTAAAACCATATACCAAACGTCCAAAACAATGGGATAAAACAATCAGAAAACAAGTGACGGCTTTAAAAACAAAGGTCTAGTTTTGACATATACAATAACTAAGGGGATGCCTTTAAAACTAAACTATCACAAGATGACCATTTAGGAGGCGTGAACAGATTTAGCAGAGTGGCTGCTGCGTATAGTTCACGCGCCTGGGAAACGGCGTAGTGTCCTAACTGGGGGGCAGAGTGCCAGCTAGCTATGAGTTTAACGGGACAATTTCTGTTGTGGGGTACCCTACAATTGGGGGCATTAAAATTTTTGTAGCATTATGAGACTATTTTCTTTTATAAAATTTAGAGATTACGTTTACATTTTATAGGCTGTTTCTTAACTTTTCCAATGAGTTGAATGAAAATTTATTCTTGGGGCTAATTGAATAGGGGGGGCCTGTTTGGTACATGGAATAGGTGTGGTGAGAGTTATTTCAAATAATTGGACATTATGTAGAGACTTATTTTTATAATAAAAATATTTACTTGTTATAAGTTCTAAACGTAGTTTTGTAAAGTTGTTAATATGTTAAAATGTATATCATGTTTATAGTCTTGGTTGGAACCTGGAACATGTATGATGAATACAATCATAAGTATGAGACTCTTGTTTTTAAAGAGGACGCTATAACATATACATATAAGATCGTTGTACTCTTTTTACATGATATGGACGTACGTGTCAGGTATGTCTTTTGCATGTAGTTCCAATCAACCATTGTATGAGCTAGTGTTGCTCTGAATGGTAGAATAGATTCACATGAGAGAACATGCTTCACTCGAACCATTGTTGGTCCGAGTTATAGAATGAGGTTCCATTGGACCATCGTTGGTTAGGATGATAGGATTAGGATTAGGGATCATCATAGGATGTTTATTATCCATCTCTTTAGTATAGTATTTGTGTTGTTAGATTTGATCTATCTGGATGGTTCATCATCAGCAATTGTAGTTTTTTTTAATCACATTATGGTTTTAATCAAATTATGTAAACATTACAGGTATATGTTGATGAGGTTACCACTTGTTATCCATACTAAGAAAATAAGGTATATTCCTTAGGGATTATCTTGGACTAGGTATAGGGCTTGTGATTTATATTTTGATGGTACCGATTTGTTGACAATGCCTAGGACTAGGTGAATTCGAGTTGCTGCATTTTGTTGGGAACAATTAAATGGCTTTCATGATGAGTTTTACCAACTATATTTAAGTAAGATAAAGTTCATGATTACATTCGGTTATTTTTCTACATGAGCTTGTCCTAGTGTTTCTTATTACAACTGGAATATTGTTAGGAAGATATAAGTTGTTTTCACGTTTTTATGCTTTGATTAACCCAATAGCATTGTGCAAACTTAATACATGTATGGGAATCGTGATTGGGAAGCATAAGTTTCTTCCTCGTCGAATTTACACGAACTTGTGCTCCCATTGTCTTGAATAATTTCTTCAAAACTCACAAAGTGATTCTTGCGTAAGATTAAATATATTATGGTATAATATTTAATCTAGTAGCCATTATAATCATTTACATTATATGGATCAAAATATATAACAACCTATTAAATAATTAGTTGGTAATTGTTGATGGGCCTAATTACCCTTATTAATTAATTAGGGTTTACTCCTGGGTGCATATATAAGGAGAATAATGTGGAGGTTAAAGGGTTAGACAATTACACAAACCCTAATAACACATAACATCAATCTCACCTCTCTCTCCCAACCGAACACCCTATTCAGTTTCTTCATCACCATCATTAGATTGCACCCTAAGGAGGAACCAGATCAAGCTGACAATCATGTCAAACACTACTGCTGGCCTGTCTGATGCAATCAAGGTATGTTTTCATGTTTTACATTATGTTCAAAACAGAACTGAACCAACATGTGGTATCAGAGCGTATGTTGATTAGTCAGTTCTGTTTTGTATCTGAAATTCTGGTATAAAACTGGAAAACAGCTTTGAAAACCCAATAAAATTCCGTTTTTGCCATCCGAAATCCTCATTACAGATGATTTCGGATGATTACGGATGATTACAGATCTGGGTTTCATCATCTCGAATGCATCTCGGATCATTACGGATCATCTCTGATCATTACGGATCATTACGGATGATTTCGGATATGGGGTTTCATCATTACGAATGCATTTCGGATGAATATTTGAATGATTTTTTCTTAGGGTTCATCACATGTTCATAAGAAAATTCGAAATTCCTTAAGTTTTGGAATGAATTTGGATTATTGGGTGTTTTCCTGTTTTTGATCTAATTTTATCTACTTAACAATTTTCGAAATCTGTTAATTTTATTAATAGATATAATTTTTGAAATAAACAGATAAATATAACTAACTTTTAAACAGGAAACATAATCCCATAATCCCAAAATTTCGGATTTTGAACCTTATCAATTAATAACTGCTTAAATTAAGGATTTTGTGACTTGAGGAACACATTTCGGATGAACATTCCGGATGCACATCTGTTCGTCCATCACGGATCAATAACTGTCTGATCATTCCGGATGAACTTCTGTTCGTCCATCACGGATCAATAACTGCCTGATCATTACGGACCATTTCAGACTAAGCATCACCATTTCGGACGAATCTCGGACTAAGCATCATCATCCGAAATCATCCGAAATGACTCGACTTACGCGTCTTGGACACATTCGAAATCATTCATTTCGGATAAATCCAAGACATGATTTATTCGGAATCATGAGTGTTCATAACTAAGACTTATCCGAAATCCCATTACTTTATTAAGCAGTTAATATGAACTAAAATTTAGCTCGGGGCTCCGCCCCGAACCCCGTGCGGGGGCACGTTGTCTCCCTGCACCCCCAGCGAACTCACCGCGGAGTTCGATCCGCGCTAACAGGTAGTTTGCTATTAAATGATTGGTTTTGTAAATACTTAGTTAATTAGTAAGGATCAAATAATGTTTTACAAAACCAAAATGGCTTAACTTAAATGAGCTTCTGATGTATCATTTCTGGCCAAAGCTGATTTGATACATCTACTTATCATTCAAGTATTACAAAAGCTATGTTAAGTGTGTATCATAAACATGAATGTCTTAATATCTGGCCAAAGCTGATTTAATTCCTTCATAGATAGCATACTTAACGAGTGCATAACTAAAGTGGATTGTATCATTTCTGGCCAAAGCTGATTTGTTACAATCACTTTGCACACATGCTTAAATGATTACACTTCTGGCCAAAGCTGATTTGTCTTCGTTTAAGTAGAACTTTAAATAAGTCTATTATTTTGATGTTAGTAATATACATATCACAATCTCTTCACATAATGATCCTTATATTAATGATCCTTCATTATTTTTTTTATGATCATTTCGTCTGCCTTATTTTAAGTACCCATAACGTTTCTCACTATAATTTTCTTCTATAAATCAATATCTCACCCACTGTAATTCTTAAACCTAAAATCTTTTGCTTTATTTAAAGTTTCTATAAGAATTAGCTCTTAAATTAAATCCTTGATTATCTCTTAAGACACGATAATCCTACTGCTCTCTTCTGGTAAAGGTACTACAGAAGATAATTAGAGCATGATGAATAGGACAAATCGAACATGATGTTTCTTATAATAATTAAGATCTCTCTAACATGAATGCTATCACTAAAAGGTTATTCCAGATTAAGTTTTTCCTAAGACTAATCTATTATGTGTGGGTTAATCACAAGAACTCCTAAGATGCATGCCTTCATTTAAATTCTAAACTATAAAGTTAAGTGGTATATGTGAATACATTATAATGTACAATACCATGACCCATAAAGTTAAGGGCTTACGCATGGAAATAAGTACAATTTTCCAGTACATAACATACTTAGATTTTCACTTGTATAATTTAATGCCTTATAAATCAACTATAACACTCAAAAGTACCAAAGTATAATGAGTGTGTTGATAAGCAACATATGTACATAGAAATAAATGTTTGAAACTGGAAAAATAAGATGTTATTCACCTTACAACCACTAATACCCTAAAAGATGATTGTTCTAAGGTCCATAGTCAAAATACAAGTACAAAATTCCAACTCTAAAGTTCTTCAAGGGGAAATCTCACTGCATAATTATGCCATTAGACTAGGCATAAGCAACAAGACTATCCATTATTCAGAAGAACAGTTGGATAAGTTAATTAGGTAGTCACTTCCTAATGATATCTAAGTCTAATAATTTTTTAATATTCCTTTTAACACATGATTAGTTGACTCTAGTTCTAAACGTTTCCTTATCAGAAGTCAAACAAATAATTAACATGAAAGTTAGTGACAAAATTAAATGTTAAGGCTATAAGAACCATAATAAGCAGTCTTCTAACAACGTTTTTCGATACCTTATATATTCTGAAGATTAATCAGAATATAGTATCATAATTAAGCAAAGTTATGAACGTTGTGAGGTTTGCATAGTCAACATAAAGTCACACTTACCTTAAACTCTCATCTTATTTGTTCTAAATATCTGGATTGAAACATTACTAAGATGGAACTAGATGATACCTTACACTTTCACAACTTTTGTCATCATGCAAATGAGAATTTGACAAAAGGAAAATGAGACTTATAAATTTCATCCATTATAACTGAAATTCATGAGGAATCATGACATGGTTAATGAGGATGATTTTTTATCTAATCTCATTCTAAGTGATTTTAAATCATGACATTAAAGCCCTAAAATATGACTTGGCTTAAGGAATAAGTATGGGTCCATCATAAGTCATTCATTGACATTCGTGGAACTTATTCCAAATGGAATATTCAGACATAATTCATTTATCATTTTGAAAGACTATCAACTTGTATCTAAATTTTGTCGCATATGGCCCACGGTCTTAGAAGAAATCTATTCATATATATATACTTAATAAGATTTCTATTAGATATGTCCCTAAAGTTTCTTATGATATCTGGACATTAAAGAAATCAAATAAAGTCTAACGTATATGTGATAGGTTCCCACGTCACGTAGCTCATTGAAACTTCTCTTGTAGCATTTTAGAGATATTAAAGATCAATGGGAGCATTAAGTGTCTTAATAATAACTTGCAATAGTTGCAAGAGGTGGGGGAGTGAAAATTTTACATTACCTCAATTTGCACCTATTGTACAAGACACCGCTCCATCACGACAATGTTCTATCAAAACTTATCTCCTTAAATCTAATGCTACTCTTACAAAAGTTTCATTGTTGCCTAAGTGTGGGCGCCCTTAGATTTCTTACCTAAACTAACCTAATCCTCAACAAGAGAAACTACAACGACTAACGTCATTAACTCGTTTCTCTATTAGAATTTGTTGGTCGTTACATATTGACCCTAAGCATGCTGAGTTCCTAAAGATTTCTAAGGTTAGTGGGAGCAGTCAAAGTCCTTATCATGACTTGCAAGGAATACAAGAGGCGGGGGGAAGAGTGTCATTAAATTTCACTCCGAATTTAACTCCGATTACACCTCTTGTACACCATACTGCATCAAATCTTACAAACTTAGAATCCTGAAAATGATAGCAACCTAACCAAGAGCAACCTAACCAAGAGCTAATCCATAAAACTGAAACTTTTAAAACCCAATAATCAACTCAGGAGGTCATCTAGGTTTAAAAGCCTACTAACTTTGATGATTACATAACCTCCTTAACTGAAGTTGAAATGGATTTTAGAAAAGTTTACTGATCCTATCTCTTCTAATTAAGCCATTAGTGTCAATCAATCAATCTTCTAAATGGAATAAAACAGTTTTCTAGTAAAACTAATTTTATATGTTCGTATAACGTTTAGGATTTGATTGAATTACCTAAGAGTGTTCATAACTAAACCAAATCCTAATATATAAACGTTAAGACACTAAGAAGCATGATTGATTGTCAAAGGTTATACTTAGGAATAAATAAATTATCAAAGATTTCTTTGAGGATCATCACTGTTCTAGTAGCTTATAACAATTTAAAGCTACATTAGATGAACATTAAAACAATTTTCCCTAACAATTGGCTGACACATTTACATGTTCATAAAACAACCTGAAAGTTCCAAACTGAAGGTAAAAGAACATTTTATTTGTAAGCCAATAAAATCCATGTATGGGTTAATGCAAACATCATAATGTGATGAAAAGCTAACGTAATTATTTTCATCAAGAATCAAGTGGATTAATGCACCTACCTCAAAATGAGTGGGAGCAACTAAGATAAACTTGTCAATATAGATGATATTCTTTTGACAAGTATATGTTAGATAAGTCAAAGCATTGTTAACACAAACTTTGATATAATAAATCTCAGAGATATCTCTTACGTGATTGATATCATAACATACTGAGATAGACCCAATGGGATATTAGTTCCGTTCCATAAGTTTAACATTAAATGGGTCCTTACATGTGTAACAAACAATACTGCTCTCCTTTAGAGGATAATATGATAAATGAGATTATTTATTTACGCTTCATTAATTAGAAGCCTTATGTAAGTTCAAGTCTATACTCGTTTAGATATTACTCACATTGCAACACACTAGATATGTCTAGATTAATGTGAAGCATCTAATGGAGTATTACAATATCTTTAAAAGAAATGAGAGGCTACAATTTAAAGAAGAAGTGAGAATTAAAACCGGTTTATTACTTTAACTTTGAAATATTCAAAGATGATAAAATGTAATTTCGGGTATATCCTTATGTCAGCAGACAAATCCATCTTATGGAGGAGTCATAATAAACTGATAATAACAACCTAAGTTATAACGACATAATATAGTCACTAAATGTTGTTGAAAATTTATCAGTGGACTCATAAGTTTATTAACTCCATATAATTAATATTTTGAAGACTTAGTGTGATAAAGTCAGCTACCATGACTCCTTGAACAGTAACAGTTCAAGAGGTGCTGCATTAAGTTTCGATACGCAATTAATTATTCGTTTATGAACGAATTGAGGAAACTAAGTTTTGTATCGAATACATTCATGATATGCTTAAAGATCCTATAACTGAAGGGCTATTACCCATAAGTCTTATTAAGAGAGCTCAGAGAAGGGTATTAATTGATGGCCATGCGCAACTACATATCGTACTATGAATGACTAAGTATTAGTTAATTTTCCTCATCAGTTTGATTTTGTATGTCTCTAAGAATATGTCAAGCTAGCATAATGGCATATAGACAAATAAAGTTACAAATCAAACAAAGGGCTTATGCGTATTTTGATCATAACGATTATGTTTTAAATTAAGGCTATAGTATGACTAATGGGGGTCCTGAGTCGCAAAATGATTCAACGGTTGTATTTCTCTGCTATAGTACTTGTTTAAGGCTAAAATGAGTGTTAACTCCTGATCAGGCTTATCTAATACTCATAGTAAATGATTACTCGACTAAGTGGGAGAATGTAAGATTAAATATATTATGGTATAATATTTAATATAGTAGCCATTATAATCATTTACATTATATGGATCAAAATATATAACAACCTATTAAATAATTAGTTGGTAATTGTTGATGGGCCTAATTACCCTTATTAACTAATTAGGGTTTCCACCTGGGTGCATATATAAGGAGAATATTGTGGAGGTTAAAGGGTTAGACAATTACACAAACCCTAATAACACATAACATCAATCTCACCTCTCTCTCCCAACCGAACACCCTATTCGGTTTCTTCATCACCATCATTAGATTGCACCCTAAGGAGGAACCAGATCAAGCTGACAATCATGTCAAACACTACTGCTGGCCTGTCTGATGCAATCAAGGTATGTTTTCATGTTTTACATTATGTTCAAAACAGAACTGAACCAACATGTGGTATCAGAGCGTATGTTGATTAGTCAGTTCTGTTTTGTATCTGAAATTCTGGTATAAAACTGGAAAAAGCTTTGAAAACCCAATAAAATTCCGTTTTTGCCATCCGAAATCCTCATTACAGATGATTTCGGATGATTACGGATGATTACGGATCTGGGTTTCATCATCTCGAATGCATCTCGGATCATTACGGATCATCTCTGATCATTACGGATCATTACGGATGATTTCGGATATGGGGTTTCATCATTACGAATGCATTTCGGATGAATATTTGAATGATTTTTTCTTAGGGTTCATCACATGTTCATAAGAAAATTTGAAATTCCTTAAGTTTTGGAATGAATTTGGATTATTGGGTGTTTTCCTGTTTTTGATCTAATTTTATCTACTTAACAATTTTCGAAATCTGTTAATTTTATTAATAGATATAATTTTTGAAATAAACAGATAAATATAACTAACTTTTAAACAGGAAACATAATCCCATAATCCCAAAATTTCGGATTTTGAACCTTATCAATTAATAACTGCTTAAATTAAGGATTTTGTGACTTGAGGAACACATTTCGGATGAACATTCCGGATGCACATCTGTTCGTCCATCACGGATCAATAACTGTCTGATCATTCCGGATGAACTTCTGTTCGTCCATCACGGATCAATAACTGCCTGATCATTACGGACCATTTCAGACTAAGCATCACCATTTCGGACGAATCTCGGACTAAGCATCATCATCCGAAATCATCCGAAATGACTCGACTTACGCGTCTTGGACACATTCGAAATCATTCATTTCGGATGAATCCAAGACATGATTTATTCGGAATCATGAGTGTTCATAACTAAGACTTATCCGAAATCCCATTACTTTATTAAGCAGTTAATATGAACTAAAATTTAGCTCGGGGCTCCGCCCCGAACCCCGTGCGGGGGCACGTTGTCTCCCTGCACCCCCAGCGAACTTACCGCGGAGTTCGATCCGCGCTAACAGGTAGTTTGCTATTAAATGATTGGTTTTGTAAATACTTAGTTAATTAGTAAGGATCAAATAATGTTTTACAAAACCAAAATGGCTTAACTTAAATGAGCTTCTGATGTATCATTTCTTGCCAAAGCTGATTTGATACATCTACTTATCATTCAAGTATTACAAAAGCTATGTTAAGTGTGTATCATAAACATGAATGTCTTAATATCTGGCCAAAGCTGATTTAATTCCTTCATAGATAGCATACTTAACGAGTGCATAACTAAAGTGGATTGTATCATTTCTGGCCAAAGCTGATTTATTACAATCACTTTGCACACATGCTTAAATGATTACACTTCTGGCCAAAGCTGATTTGTCTTCGTTTAAGTAGAACTTTAAATAAGTCTATTATTTTGATGTTAGTAATATACATATCACAATCTCTTCACATAATGATCATTCATTATTTTTTTTATGATCATTTCGTCTGCCTTATTTTAAGTACCCATAACGTTTCTCACTATAATTTTCTTCTATAAATCAATATCTCACCCACTGTAATTCTTAAACCTAAAATCTTTTGCTTTATTTAAAGTTTCTATAAGAATTAGCTCTTAAATTAAATCCTTGATTATCTCTTAAGACACGATAATCCTACTGCTCTCTTCTGGTAAAGGTACTACAGAAGATAATTAGAGCATGATGAATAGGACAAATCGAACATGATGTCTCTTATAATAATTAAGATCTCTCTAACATAAATGCTATCACTAAAAGGTTATTCCAGATTAAGTTTTTCCTAAGACTAATCTATTATGTGTGGGTTAATCACAAGAACTCCTAAGATGCATGCCTTCATTTAAATTCTAAACTATAAAGTTAAGTGGTATATGTGAATACATTATAATGTACAATACCATGACCCATAAAGTTAAGGGCTTACGCATGGAAATAAGTACAATTTTCCAGTACATAACATACTTAGATTTTCACTTGTATAATTTAATGCCTTATAAATCAACTATAACACTCAAAAGTACCAAAGTATAATGAGTGTGTTGATAAGCAACATATGTACATAGAAATAAATGTTTGAAACTGGAAAAATAAGATGTTATTCACCTTACAACCACTAATACCCTAAAAGAGGATTGTTCTAAGGTCCATAGTCAAAATACAAGTACAAAATTCCAACTCTAAAGTTCTTCAAGGGGAAATCTCACTGCATAATTATGCCATTAGACTAGGCATAAGCAACAAGACTATCCATTATTCAGAAGAACAGTTGGATAAGTTAATTAGGTAGTCACTTCCTAATGATATCTAAGTCTAATAATTTTTTAATATTCCTTTTAACACATGATTAGTTGACTCTAGTTCTAAACGTTTCCTTATCAGAAGTCAAACAAATAATTAACATGAAAGTTAGTGACAAAATTAAATGTTAAGGCTATAAGAACCATAATAAGCAGTCTTCTAACAACGCTTTTCGATACCTTATATATTCTGAAGATTAATCAGAATATAGTATCATAATTAAGCAAAGTTATGAACGTTGTGAGGTTTGCATAGTCAACATAAAGTCACACTTACCTTAAACTCTCATCTTATTTGTTCTAAATATCTGGATTGAAACATTACTAAGATGGAACTAGATGATACCTTACACTTTCACAACTTTTGTCATCATGCAAATGAGAATTTGACAAAAGGAAAATGAGACTTATAAATTTCATCCATTATAACTGAAATTCATGAGGAATCATGACATGGTTAATGAGGATGATTTTTTATCTAATCTCATTCTAAGTGATTTTAAATCATGACATTAAAGCCCTAAAATATGACTTGGCTTAAGGAATAAGTATGGGTCCATCATAAGTCATTCATTGACATTCGTGGAACTTATTCCAAATGGAATATTCAGACATAATTCATTTATCATTTTGAAAGACTATCAACTTGTATCTAAATTTTGTCGCATATGGCCCACGGTCTTAGAAGAAATCTATTCATATATATATACTTAATAAGATTTCTATTAGATATGTCCCTAAAGTTTCTTATGATATCTGGACATTAAAGAAATCAAATAAAGTCTAACGTATATGTGATAGGTTCCCACGTCACGTAGCTCATTGAAACTTCTCTTGTAGCATTTTAGAGATATTAAAGATCAATGGGAGCATTAAGTGTCTTAATAATAACTTGCAATAGTTGCAAGAGGTGGGGGAGTGAAAATTTTACATTACCTCAATTTGCACCTCTTGTACAAGACACCGCTCCATCACGACAATGTTCTATCAAAACTTATCTCCTTAAATCTAATGCTACTCTTACAAAAGTTTCATTGTTGCCTAAGTGTGGGCGCCCTTAGATTTCTTACCTAAACTAACCTAATCCTCAACAAGAGAAACTACAACGACTAACGTCATTAACTCGTTTCTCTATTAGAATTTGTTGGTCGTTACATATTGACCCTAAGCATGCTGAGTTCCTAAAGATTTCTAAGGTTAGTGGGAGCAGTCAAAGTCCTTATCATGACTTGCAAGGAATACAAGAGGCGGGGGGAAGAGTGTCATTAAATTTCACTCCGAATTTCACTCCGATTACACCTCTTGTACACCATACTGCATCAACTCTTACAAACTTAGAATCCTGAAAATGATAGCAACCTAACCAAGAGCAACCTAACCAAGAGCTAATCCATAAAACTGAAACTTTTAAAACCCAATAATCAACTCAGGAGGTCATCTAGGTTTAAAAGCCTACTAACTTTGATGATTACATAACCTCCTTAACTGAAGTTGAAATGGATTTTAGAAAAGTTTACTGATCCTATCTCTTCTAATTAAGCCATTAGTGTCAATCAATCAATCTTCTAAATGGAATAAAACAGTTTTCTAGTAAAACTAATTTTATATGTTCGTATAACGTTTAGGATTTGATTGAATTACCTAAGAGTGTTCATAACTAAACCAAATCCTAATATATAAACGTTAAGACACTAAGAAGCATGATTGATTGTCAAAGGTTATACTTAGGAAGAAATAAATTATCAAAGATTTCTTTGAGGATCATCACTGTTCTAGTAGCTTATAACAATTTAAAGCTACATTAGATGAACATTAAAACAATTTTCCCTAACAATTGGCTGACACATTTACATGTTCATAAAACAACCTGAAAGTTCCAAACTGAAGGTAAAAGAACACTTTATTTGTAAGCCAATAAAATCCATGTATGGGTTAATGCAAACATCATAATGTGATGAAAAGCTAACGTAATTATTTTCATCAAGAATCAAGTGGATTAATGTACCTACCTCAAAATGAGTGGGAGCAACTAAGATAAACTTGTCAATATAGATGATATTCTTTTGACAAGTATATGTTAGATAAGTCAAAGCAATGTTAACACAAACTTTGATATAATAAATCTCAGAGATATCTCTTACGTGATTGATATCATAACATACTGAGATAGACCCAATGGGATATTAGTTCCGTTCCATAAGTTTAACATTAAATGGGTCCTTACATGTGTAACAAACAATACTGCTCTCCTTTAGAGGATAATATGATAAATGAGATTATTTATTTACGCTTCATTAATTAGAAGCCTTATGTAAGTTCAAGTCTATACTCGTTTAGATATTACTCACATTGCAACACACTAGATATGTCTAGATTAATGTGAAGCATCTAATGGAGTATTACAATATCTTTAAAAGAAATGAGAGGCTACAATTTAAAGAAGAAGTGAGAATTAAAACCGTTTTATTACTTTAACTTTGAAATATTCAAAGATGATAAAATGTAATTTCGGGTATATCCTTATGTCAGCAGACAAATCCATCTTATGGAGGAGTCATAATAAACTGATAATAACAACCTAAGTTATAACGACATAATATAGTCACTAAATGTTGTTGAAAATTTATCAGTGGACTCATAAGTTTATTAACTCCATATAATTAATATTTTGAAGACTTAGTGTGATAAAGTCAGCTACCATGACTCCTTGAACAGTAACAGTTCAAGAGGTGCTGCATTAAGTTTCGATACGCAATTAATTATTCGTTTATGAACGAATTGAGGAAACTAAGTTTTGTATCGAATACATTCATGATATGCTTAAAGATCCTATAACTGAAGGGCTATTACCCATAAGTCTTATTAAGAGAGCTCAGAGAAGGGTATTAATTGATGGCCATGCGCAACTACATATCGTACTATGAATGACTAAGTATTAGTTAATTTTCCTCATCAGTTTGATTTTGTATGTCTCTAAGAATATGTCAAGCTAGCATAATGGCATATAGACAAATAAAGTTACAAATCAAACAAAGGGCTTATGCGTATTTTGATCATAACGATTATGTTTTAAATTAAGGCTATAGTATGACTAATGGGGGTCCTGAGTCGCAAAATGATTCAACGGTTGTATTTCTCTGCTATAGTACTTGTTTAAGGCTAAAATGAGTGTTAACTCCTGATCAGGCTTATCTAATACTCATAGTAAATGATTACTCGACTAAGTGGGAGAATGTAAGATTAAATATATTATGGTATAATATTTAATCTAGTAGCCATTATAATCATTTACATTATATGGATCAAAATATATAACAACCTATTAAATAATTAGTTGGTAATTGTTGATGGGCCTAATTACCCTTATTAACTAATTAGGGTTTCCACCTGGGTGCATATATAAGGAGAATATTGTGGAGGTTAAAGGGTTAGACAATTACACAAACCCTAATAACACATAACATCAATCTCACCTCTCTCTCCCAACCGAACACCCTATTCGGTTTCTTCATCACCATCATTAGATTGCACCCTAAGGAGGAACCAGATCAAGCTGACAATCATGTCAAACACTACTGCTGGCCTGTCTGATGCAATAAGGTATGTTTTCATGTTTTACATTATGTTCAAAACTGAACTGAACCAACATCTTGTTCCTAAAAGTAACTATGGTGTCGTACTTGTTTAACATACCATGCTAATGAAACATATAATGAGAAACTAGTAAGAAGCCTTATTGTGGAAATCAAAAGAGAGATTTCACTTCAGTAAAGTCAAAATAATTCCTAAAAAATATACTATTATGCTTTAAATAATTATTCATTTTTTCTTTTTCACAAACGCTGAGTTATTTTATATACACGGTATAAAATATACACTAAAGTATAAAATATGCATGGTAAATGCGCAATTTTTTTATATTTTCTGTTATCTTACTGCGTACTCGCCTTTGTGATCCCCCTTCCAAATTCCTTTACTCCACGGTATAAAATATACACTAAAGTATAAAATATGCATGGTAAATGCGCAATTTTTTATATTTTCTCTTATCTTACTGCGTACTCGCCTTTGTGATCCCCCTTCCAAATTCCTTTACTCTTTAAGTGTAAGTTAGTTTTTTTTTTCTCTGAACGGTAGATATTTTATCAAACCAAAAAACACGGGGCTAGCAAGGAGCTAAGCCTCAATCACCAAAATTGAAAACAAGACCAAAAGAAAGCTGCATAATGAACCTACCCGACCTCAAAAGAACACTGTTTAGCCCAATCTAACGTTAAATTTCTGCTTGAACCTATTCTTTATCTACAAAAACCCAAGCGACTTTATATCTGTAATGATTCTTAACGGGATATCATCATCGGAAAAAACATCTTTTCATTGCACGCCTTACAAAAGCATCAACAAGATATAGACACCGGTATGGTATTGTGATACTCAAGAGTAGTTAGTTTATGAATTTAAATGAATACCCAAAATGATAAATTTGATAAAACTATATGTATTATCTAAAAAGAAAAAAATTATGATACTATGGATGCCTAATATAAAGTTTGATGATACTACGAATACTCCAAGGGGGAATTCGGTTTTACTAATATTTACAACATTTTGGTCTTTTGTGTAAAGGAATAATTGTTAATACCCAAAATACGAGTTTCATGATAATATAATTCCTTTGGATTTGTAATTTCCCTTTCGTTTGCCAACACCACCTAATAATAAAATCATGAAATATAATTGTTAAACATATATTTTGATGGCAAATAGAATATACATTGTAAACATATGCTATTTTGCTATTTTTTTAACAATTAAATTTTCTACTTCGATTCCTATATTAAATTATACCTCTTAATGGTTGAATGATGATCTCCCACAAGAGGTAATTCCAAACTAGGAGGCCAAAGCCTAAGTGGCAAACATATGTCATTCATACCATTATTAAGGGTACAAACAAATCAAGTCAAATTAAAACTTAAACGAGCTTGAGCTTCATTCGAGCTCAGCTTGTTTATTATATACTAAGTATTTAATTTATAGGGTCAGGATTTAGAGAAAACGGTAGAAAGTGTGAGAACGGTGAGAACGGTTATGGATCGTCCGATCAAAACAATTTATGGACTAGATGACGCGGTGGCGTTTTCGTAAATAACATAACTTTTATTGCTGTGGCGCGCTTCATTAAGGGTAAAAAAGTCTTTTGATTTCTCTACAAAAAACGCCATCTAATGAAATAAAACGCCATTAAAATTACCGCCTTAACCTATAGTAGCACACACCATCATAAATCTAAAAGAACCATTAGATATAAAACGGCAAACTTAATTATAATAAAATCTCGCCTAAAAAAACCGCTAAAAAAATGCTATATATACATCTCAGACATTCCATTAAAACACACAAAAAACCCAAACGTCATATTTAATATATACCATTCGTCTTAAAAACGCCAAAAAAACCCAAACATCAAATATCCTCTAAACCAAAATGTTTATTTGAAATTCAGTTTGGTTGTCTGTAAGGCTTCGCTCAATGTAATGGGCGAAATCCTTAAGTGAGGATATTGTCTATTTCATTGAGTAAATTCTTATTGACTTTATCCTCAACTTCCATTCAATTTATAACGCCAAAACATACAAAAACATTATTGAGGTTTGTTGTAAATAAAGTTTAGCTGTATGGGATGGACAACATTGTCAGACATCTTTCTTAACTGAGGATTAACAATGTTGTCCATCACCATACAGCAAAACATTATTGATTTAGCATGATCAAATTTAGAGTATTTAGGTGCTTTTATTTAGTGGCGTTCTTTTTCTCGGCAAAACGCCAAAAAGTTAAAAAATCAAACATCGTTCATTGGAAATTCAAAGATTGTTGGCTGAAGGGTGTAAACTCAATAACATTTTGCTGCATGAGATGGAGAAATATTCAAGAAAAATAGGCTGATTTCAAACTTTGTGCTTCCACACGGCGACAAAAAAACTACTTCAAAAAACAAAAATCAAAATAAATCATACGAAAGTCGAAACAGCCAGTGAAGATGCTTCAAAAGAAGAAAGAGACTGGTGACAGTGAAGATTTGGAAGATCAATTGTTTATATATATATATAGGGGACCGCTAAAATGAGAACCACCTCCAGTTGTAAGAACCGTGAGAACTACACCGTACGGGGCGAGGTGGACCAAATTTTTTTTTCTTCATAAAAGTAGATGCATGTATTATAAACACATTTGTAAAAAAAAATTCAAAAAAAAATTGTCGGGTGTGTAGTTTTGAACACCACAAGTTTGTGTTTACGGGTACCGTAAAATTTATTTTTTCTTCATAAAAGTAGATGCATGTATTATAAACACATTTGTAAAAAAAAATTCAAAAAAAAATTGTCGGGTGTGTAGTTTTGAACACCACAAGTTTGTGTTTACGGGTACCGTAAAATTTAATTTAAATTTTACGGTACCCGTAAACACAAACTTGTGGTGTTCAAAACTACACACACGACATTTTTTTTTTGAATTTTTTTTACAAATGTGTTTATAATACAAGCGTCTACGTTTATGAAAAAAAATTTTGGTCCAACTCGCCCCGGATCAAAAAGTTCTCACGGTTCTTACAACTGAAGGTGGTTCTCATTTTAGCGGTCCCCTATATATATATATAATCTTCTTTTTTCAGTTGATTGTTATATAATAACAACGCCATATGTAATAAAACGCCATATGTAATAAAAACGTCACACAACTAAATGCTTGTCAAAACGCCATCATGCCATAAAACGCCCAAAAAACTACCAAACTATAATAAAATTACTTTTGACAAGTATTATAAAAAACCCAAATAAATAAAAAAAATAAAAACCAAACTTGAAAGATGGGACGTGTTACAGACTTCAGAGATAAAAACTTATCAAAAACAATAATTACAAAACAGTAACTGAAACGACGAATTCTTTATTATAATAATGCACCGCCAAACCTACTTGCCAAAAAGACATCCTATAAAATGATAAGTCTCAGCAACTTCCATTTGATCAAACCAAAAAAACAAACGCCAATACTACTAAATACCACTCACTGTAAAACGCAAAAAAAAAAAATCAAAGATGGCTAATATGCTTTCTTCGATATTCTGTATTGTTCTTCATGAAGTTTCACTGAATGGATTGTTAGGTGACGGGAGTAACTCAGTAAGATTTTGCTGCATGAGATGGACAAATCTTCAAGAAAAAGATACCGATGACAGTCATATGTCATTTTGTGTTCTTTGTTCTTGAAGAAGGCTTGGATGAGGAGAAGCGATCAATGACACTGAAGAGTGGAATGATTATAAAGATGAAGATCAAGTTGAAGAACAAAAGCAAAAAACTCACCCACACGTTATAGATCTATGTCCTCAAACATCCACAAAAAGCCACTTCAATAGACGAGCAGGAAAAATAATCAAACCGATGGGTTTGTTAAGTTTTACATAAAACGCCATATATTTGGTGACAGTTCTTGTAGTATGAAAGAAGAGAGAGACTGATGACAATGAAGATTGTGAAGAGAGATCCGATTAGGATTTTTAATTTATTTTCTTCGCTTCTATTTTTTTGCCTGTGGTTGTAATATAATTTTACAATTGTAAAATGCCAAGATACCACAAACGCCAAAATGTATATAAAAAATAATAGAACAATGGGCCATCTTGTCTAAAACGCCTTGAAAAACGCCATTCAGAGAGATATTCTGACCCCTTGGGGGTTCCAATGGCATACGATTTGAAAAACGCCATAAACGCCAAAATGTTAATACAATGAAACCATTAAAACGCTATTAATTATTGAATTTGGTTAACGCCAAAAATCTTAAACCCCAAAAATAAAACAATATTGTGAAAAGCGGAACTGGAAAAGCGGAAGATAAAATGACAAAAAAGCCCATACGCGCTAATTATATCGTGCGCCACGTGTTGGGCCAGGATGCGTTCTCACCGTTCTCACACTTTTGGGCGTTTTCTCTTGATCCCGTTTCTTAATTTATATATGTACATTTATTTTTAAATAAATATTTATATAATTGTAATTTTGTATAATACATATACACCTATATATATTGTTTTGTTACATTTATAATATTTTTTCATTGCCAATGACCTCTAGTTCAAGTGGTAGGAGGAGTTGTGTTCTTTTTTTGAAGACTCAAGTTCAATTCCCATTTGGTGCAAAAAAGGAGTGAGGCACTAGTGTGCAGTGATAGGAGACTCAGGGAAACCTGGGTTCGATCCTTGAGCCAAACGGGTTTTACCAGTAATTTACCGTCATGCCTACGGGAGGGTGGATTACAGGGTTTTCCCCGGAATTGGTGGTGGATGACTCGGGTTACTCTCGGAGTACTCCGTTTGTCCAGTGGGTGCCCCGAGAGTGTTCGAACAAACCTTTTCCACGAAGACCTCCCATACGCACGAAAGGACCAGCCTTTCGCACGAAAGGGTATGTCCAGTTGTTCAAAAGGTCTTTCTTTCTAAAATCAGCCCATTCGCATGAAAGGACCTACTCCATTCGCACGAATGAGCCAAATGCAGGCATTTTTTGATCGCAATGACGAGACGAGTGTCTGGAAAAAAATTGGTGATTGAAACTTTTTTCGAGATTTTACCGACAAATACGGGTTGTTCGAAGACACCGTCGGGGGCTTCAGAGAATAGATTTGATGAAGCGATCATAGCTTGTTGAAGATAGTGGGGTAGTCATGATACCTATGTAAACTGTTTATTATCTGGGTTATCTGGCTATTTATGGGCCAAATCGAAAAATCCACAATGATGAAAAATGCACTTTTGTGGACCAAAATGACAAATTTTTCGCATAGTGGAGTTTTTCGGCGATAAGATAAGACTGAATTGCCAAGTTTAGGGGGGAATTCTGTAACGCCCACTTTTTATCATTCGAAAATAATAATAATGACATATTAATTTTTATCAGAAATTGGGCATGACCCGTTCATACTATAAACAATTCCCTGTTTTTTTTTAACAATCGTCATTCAAACTAAGTCCTATGACACGTTTCAAAAGACATAAAGGTTGTAACCATACAAGATTTCATCACAAGTATTTTGACCGAACTACCAAAATAGGAAATAAAAATCCTAACTTACTTACGAAACATCATAAATATAAGTTTTAATATTTACATTATGAAAGATTTTTGACCCATTTACAAAAGGCGACTTTAACCGGAAGCGCATAAAGGGCGGTGTAGTGTGGTGTGTTCGATCCGAGCTCGCATCATCAAGAGTGGGATTTACCTATCATTCAAAACACCAATACATTTATTAGTTCGATTAGCCAAACAAAATTCAAGACTTTCATTTTCTTGTCATTATTCGACCCATTTATAAAATTCATCATCTTGTCAACATCCTTATAGTAAATCATTCTTTTTAATTCTAGCATAAATTTCTTTCGGAAACATTCAACATATAAACTTATCAACCCCTACATAATGGGTCGATACCTATGCCATATCTTTAACACTCTTTCTTCAATTCGACCGGTTATCAACAAGTCATTACATAAACCATTCCAAAATTACACTTTCCAACATTTTAACTCGCTCGAAGCGAATCATTACATGACCATTGACATTGCATCTCTATTCATCTTTCGATACTTTACTTATCACAATTTTTTTAACCTGAACCAGCATACACTTTACACTAAGGCTTTAATTCTAAAATTACCATTTGTAAATCTACATAAAAGGTAAATGAAGTTCATATGAACTTACCGTGGTCTTGCTTTGCTTGTGACTTCGAATGACTCGCGCTTTCTTCTTTCTTCGTGCCTATACGTCATAACTTTACACTTTTAGCTTTTTGTATGATTTATATCACATATGCATTTTACTTATTCAACATGGCGTTGAACGACTAAGCATACATTCATTTCCATTTCATAACATCATTTAACAAGAATTGATGTCAAGGCACAACTAAATCATTCTAAGGCATTTCATCGAACACATGGCGTGCATACTAATTACAATACATAAAGTGCAAGCACTTAAATCATATTTTTCCATAGTTCATCTATTGATTAACATAAGTATTTCCAACTTCATAATTTGCAACCCTAACCATATACATATCGTTCTAAATCATCTATTCATCAAAATATCATCAACATTAATCTATTTAGCATGTAGGATTTCCCAAAAGTTTAATCATCTTTTGACATACAAGTGGGTTTTACCCTAATCCATCATTATAGATAAATTCAAGCATAATTTCAACTCCTACATGTTCATATCATCTTACATTCAAGTCTGATTTCATAGAAAATCACAATTACACATAAATCACTTCATCAAACTTTACCAAATCATGAAATTAGACTTACTTGATGTCAAGAACACTTAATTAATCAAAGTTCCTAGCCCATGCATAACAATTTCAGCCTTTAAGCCTCTCAATTTGGTGATAATTTGCTAGGGTTTTGAGGGAAAGGTCTCCCCTGCCCTCTCCTTCTCGATCGTACACACTGCCAGGAGAATACTGGCTTCTTTTTTTTATTATCAATTTTTATTACAAAATTACACTTTTAGTCCCTTGTCTTTTAAAGAATGTCCAATGGTATTTCCCATACTAACTTAGTTACTTTCAACTACATAAGGGGTTTTAACTTATTATTATTTATAGGACTTTCAAAGTGGTAAAAATCTATATTTACCACTCCTTACTATTAAAATATCACGATTAAATTATTATATCATGTCATACGAAATTTGGGATGTTACAAGTCTACCCCCTTAAAGAAGGTTTTGTCCCCGAAACCTGAATACATACATTTTGACGAGTTATCTGTATCCCTTCGCGATTACATACCTCGAACTTCATTAACATGCCTTCATTCGATCATCCCTCGTGATGTATTGGTCGTTACTACTCTAAATTTGTCTAATACATTTGGTAATTCAATCTTGTATGAATCAAAGCGATCCTATTACATTATTTCATGATTATCATTCAATTGTTCAAGATGATTTCTTAAAACTTATCTGTCAGATTATCCCTTCTAGCATACCTCTAACATCTACTTAGGGGAAATAATTATCATAATATTCATACTTGTTCACTCCTATTCATTCATATTTATTCACAAATTAAACATCACTCAATAGTTTCTAACTATTTAGTCCCTACATACTCCCCATCCTTCCAAGGCCAATATCAAGCAAAATTTCTTTCATGTCGTTTGCTTGATAGTTCTTTTCATACTTTTCTTGCAATACCTTCATATAATCTTTACCCGAGACTAATATTTCTTCCACTGATAATCTATCATAACAGCATGGTTAACCATAACTTAATGTATACATTTATACAAATCGTGTACATACTATCCTGCTTTAACCTCTTTACTGTCTATCCCTAGGTTGCAAGGTCCAACATAAGTCTTTAAGCTTTAAACTCTTTACTGTCTATCCCTAGGTTGCAAGGTCCAACATAAGTCTTTAATCAAGCTATCAATAAGATCATGTAATCAATACTTACATTTATTCAAATATCATTCAAATATTCATTATAGTTTACATTCCATTCAACCCCTCTTTATGTAACATTCACCTCTAATAATTACGCATTCTTATATTTTCATTCTAACTTTTCACATTTTCCATACAGTTCTTTCTAATTATTCTAAATTTGGCATACTAAGTGTGTACCCCGCTTTCTTAACAGTTCCTCACTTTTCTTTCCTTTCTACTACCCATTTTCTGATATGCGGATCGACTCTTACTATCTTTCCATCATGACATTTCAAGACATCTAATAATCTTACTCTACAATAAACAAAATTTAGAGCCGTCATTATTTCCTATATTGATATGAAGATTGTAATTTACTTACCAGCATTATGAGTCATTTACTTCTGCCTTCCAAGTTACCAACCATACATTGTTCCTTCACTATGCTGCTTGAATCAATAATGCCCACCATGAGCCTACTACTTGATTCCTCTATTATTAACATCATCATTCTTCCTAGTCACCCTCTAATGTGATGTAAAAACTTTGACTGCTAATGTATGTGTGTGTGTGTATATATATATACTTATACATATACTGGCCTCAAACATTTAGTAACTCTGTTACTATTAGTTGCTTGGTAATCCATTACTACAGTATGGACTAATTCGCACATTTGTAATTCCTTACTGGTTTTAGTCATACTTGTTTTCATCTTACCATTTCTTACAAAAATCTCTATCCTCGTCAGTGCTTAAATCATCCACCTAGGTCTTATCCCATTATTTATTTAGTCCTCATAAGTCGATCATCATATGCTTAATACGCAACGTGTTCGGAGTATACTTCTCTCATCATAATCTTATTATCTTAACATCTTTCTACGTATATATATAATTTCTTACACCATTATATGTTACCATATTTGTCGTATGTTTTTCTCTTACTTGTATATCCCGTTTAGGTCTACAACGATTAACTATCAACATATCCCTACTAATCTTTACTTTTGTTTGACAAAATTTTCATCCTTAAGATCATACTATACTCAGAATTCCATCATCCTTTCATGTTCAATATTTTCTAAGCTTAGTCGTAATTATCATTCTTACCTTTCTTTACATTCTAGGACCATACCATCCTCTTCCGTAATCATTTCTTTTATTCTTTCCTACCGTGTCATTTGTTATCGTTTGTATTTCCTTCGTCCGTCATCTACCTTAAGCATTTTCTACATTCATTACTTCATATACTTTCCATGTCATCTTAAGTTACATTGATTCATTCTTGATCATTTTTCAATAACTTTCATTCCACTTGGGCATCATCATCAACATTGGTCACGATAATCCACATCTTGCATGCCCTTCGTTCATAGGGAAATAGAATCCCTCAACCTTCTTACTTACTATCTCTCACCGTCCGTTACTCGGAACATATTTATTATCAATTTTCTTAATTTTTACCAGCCATCTACTATATCATTCGAGATCCTTATTAAAAGTTATTCTTTGGTCACGTTCATTTCATTCTAACATTTTAAATTTTTTATACTTTCCCTTCTTTCATGCTGGGTGTTAACGGTCCTTATGGTCACACCACCTATCTCTCATTATAGGGTTGATAAACCTAACTAGAATTTCATTCACAACCTTCCAATCATATACGTTCTTATTTCGAAACATTTCGACATGACCCGGTTGACATTTAGAGGATCCTATTTATCATGGGTTGCATTTTTGGAAACTTAACGAAACTATTGGTTTTGCCTTAAGAAATATTCTTCAACATAGTTTAGGAAATATGTTAATATGCCTAACATATTTCAATGACTTTCATTCTCTTACTTATTACACATTCGTAAATTTTATATATATTTTTCACGTCATTATATGCTACTTCATGCCATCATGCTTACGTCTTATTGACCTCTGTCCTTTTATTTGAGGTTATCATGCTTTTATTTCATAATTTTGGGGTGTTAATAGCCACTCAGTGACCATACCGCATTCTTTTCATCATCCTTGGTGTTAACGGCTACTTCGCGCCCACACCGCATACCATTCTTCATCCCCGGTGTTTACGGTCACTTCGTGACCACACCGTATACGATTCATCATTCTCGGTGTTAATGGTCACTTCGTGACTACACCGCATACCATTCATCATTCTCGGTGTTAATGGTCACTTCATGACCACACCGCATACCATTTATCATAGGGCATCATCTTTACCATCATTACTGGTAATACCATTATCATCATCATTTACACTCTCTGCACCCGCTATCTACAATTACATACTTTATTAGATACCGTATCATTCTTTTCTTTATCATTCATATATCATTTGCCATCAATAATTCATTTCCGTAGGTCATAAACCATACTATCCTTCATTATGAACATTCTAGACATGTTTGTTAGGGATAGATTTTCCATACATAAGGATCACGGATCCACAAGTGCAGCCAGGATCACGGATCCTCAATTCTGTTTGAATTAAGGATCCTCAGAAGACGTTGCGGGCTTAAGGATCCAGGATCCTCATTGTTATCCTAACACTAACGGTTGTTTCCAATATATTTAAACTTGTTTTGCAGGAATGAACGAGTGGGACTTAGTCTTGCCGATATTCCTGGGGAATATGCTCTAATATTCTACACGTGCATAGCTAGAATGACCGTTATGGAAGTCATGGGTAGCTTGCACATTTAGCGGATTGTTTGTTACTTAGTTTATTTCTATTTTTAAAGGGGATAACGAGCTTGATAGTTAGAACAAGTTAGCAAACACACACACTCGCAAACTCTCTGCAACTCATTGGCATTTACATACACTCTGCACACTAGTGATCCTTGTAACAAGCTTGTTATCATCCCGAGTTGTACCTTTTACTTGTTTAATTATACTTGGTGATTGGTAGTTTCCATCACCCGAGGTTTTTTTATGCCGGAGATCATACATTGATCAAGGGCTTTTTCCTCGTATAAATCCTTGTGTCACTTGTTCATTTCATTTACAAGTTGTTCATACATTTGTTCATTGATTCAAGCATCATACCTCACAAAAGAAGATTTGGTTACATTATCCTAGTCTGATTTTTGACCAAAACAGTTTGGCGCCCACCGTGGGGCAATTGGTGCTTCATTTATGAGAAATTTTGTTGATTGTGATCATTTCGGTTCACTACTTTCAACCACATGGCTTCTTCAGCAAAGAACACATCAAGTTCCATGCCGGCAGTCACTTCCTCATAGGGCATCCCACCTTTGCCTCCAACACCTTTTGGATCCCAGAAGAGTGCTGAAAATGCTACGAAGAAACAGAGCCCCATTTTCTCAAAACCACCAACTTCTGCTGTTTCTTCTAGCCCTTCTAATAGTGATCTTTATTCTTTGATTTTGCAGATGAGGGATTACATGCAGCAGCAGGACAAAACTAATGACAGGATCCTTCGAGAGATTGAGGACATCAAAAAATTGAAGAGATCAACGGAGGATCACTCTCCATTGGTACCTAGATCACTGGATTTTGACACTCCAGCTATAACCGCCTTGCAATCTGCAGCTTCGGATATCCAATACCAGAGTGGACCATTGGGAAGGCGTTATGGATCAACAACTATGAGTCAGGCTTTAGGGTCCTACTTCCAGCCTTCAGGATCCTCTTTTCAGCCTTTAGGATCCTCCTTCCAGCATCAGGGATCCTTCATTAGCTCAGAAGGATATATGGAGACGTACACAGTTCAAGGATCCTCCCAAGTTTAAGGATCCTCCCAAGTTTAAGGATCCTCCTCTCAGGTTCAGGGATCCTCTCAAGCTCAAGAATCCTCCCAGGTTCAAGGATCCTCCTCTCAGGTTCAGGGATCCTCTCAGGTTCAAGGATCCTCCTTTCAGGTTCAAGGATCCTCATCTCAGGTTTACGGATCCATGGATTATCCTCCAAGACCCCCAGTCACAGCACATCAAGGATCCAATATCTTTCAGGATCAAGGATTCTTAAGGAATGTGCAACCCGGAAGTTCAGATGTTCATCTAGGAGACTTTATTCCTATGCAAACTAATGCTTCATCTGGTCCCTCAATTGTACCAGAATCCCGTCAATATGGATTCACATCTGGAATTCCAAACTTGAATCCTCCAGGAGGTAACGCTTTAAATAATTCTCATAATACTAACCATAGCTTTGTGCAGGATACATGCATCAATCAAGCTATGGCTAGGGAATTACAGAAACTGAAGGATATGATATCCAGCGTTCAAGGAGTGGTCAATGTCACACCCCGACCGCGTAAAACAACAAACCGTGGCGGAAACGTCGGGGAGTGTTGTAACAGAATTATTGTTTCAAACCATGGATACAAAGAGTTTCGTTTTATTGAATATTAAACATTGTATGAAGTTAAACAAACAAGTCAAACACAGTCTATTATCGTTATTAAATCACTAAGGCCTCGTCCGGTCCTAAGTGAGCATGCATCCTATTCTCAATCAACACTAAGCAACTTCACCTGAAACATGTGTAAAAACAAAGTCAGCAAAGAAATGCTGGCGAGTACATAGTTTTTGCGTGAGTATCAGATTCATGGCTCATTTGTATGTTGAAACAACTTGTATGACTTTGTTAATTGATATTAGAAAAAATCTTGTTTTGTAAAATATTTGTATTGTAAATGAATAACCAAGTCAAAATAGACTGGTCATAATGTATAAACCTCGATGCCATGAATCTTAACCCAAAACATTTGTTTATGTAAACCAAATCATAAATCATTCTTGTAAGAAAACTCGTATGGTTTATATAGTTTCGTAACCATCGTTGTGCGACATCGTTTAACTTGTTCTCGTTATAGATCATCGTTCATTTCTTTAAATCGTTCAAAATCGTTCAATATTTCTCGTTTTAATTGTGAAAACTACTTTTGGTCGTCTCGCTAATAACATTCAAAACTTTGTGACTCGTTCATCGTTCCACTCGTTCTCGTATTAACAAACCACCAAAGGGTAAGTTAACAATCATCAGATTCAGTCGTTACCCACCTAACCCACACATAACCATGGGTGCGGTCTGATAACGGGATTTGTCAGATCCTATGGTACCATAACCTAATATTGGTCGGCTTGATCAATGCTAATGAATGTCATTCGTTATGTAACTACCACCAACAAGTTCGTTCACATTATCGAAATCGTTATTAGTTTTGTATAAACCATCTCAATCGTTTTGAAACCATCGTTAGAATATTGAAATCGTTTTGATACATATGAATCACCCCAAAACAATCGAAAACAGTAAAAGAGGGGATCTATGTACTCACCTTCGGGTGCGTTTTTAAATGTTAACACAATCCCTCAAATTGTTTATCCGCCCTAAATTAAATAAGAATGATTTTAATAATCAAAACCCACGCTTCGACATGCAGAATGCTACTTATGTCATTTCTGTTTTAATATATATGAAACTGAACTGTTTTCGGACATTTAAATAAAATAGTTAACTTATTCCAAAAATTCCCAAATTTTTACAGAATGTCTTAAACGATCCAAATATTATTGTGTAAAAATATCGGGGTCCAGTTCGTTACCAATATTATATAAAAATTCATTTTACGGACTGAAATCAGATTTATCTTTTTCTGACTGCAGTCTACGGAATAATTTATTTAAAATTCATCGAGAGTCCGATTTATGAAATTCCAGTGAGAGAATTACAAGTACATCGGTGGTCATCTACAGTACAAATTTCATGATCTAACTCTACACAGAATTCAAGTTATGATGGAAAACAGGACGCATATTTTCAGCAGCAAAAATGCAGCTCTAGCTGCTGTTACGAAATGACACTTTAAAAATAGTAAACGGAGTCCAAAAATTATGATTCCGGTGCCATTAGAACCGTATTTCATAATAACATGTTACAGACTCAAGAAAATCAGTTTTTTTTGTTAAGTTATGTTCTGGTTACAGCCAGTTAAAGTCGGCTGAAAATGCAAATCAGCATGCTTTTTGTAGTATAAGTGCCATTAGAAAGTACACTTACGATTACCATTCATTCTAATAATGATTTATCTCGTAACATAAGTTATTTACAGCAGATTATCACGTATATATTTCAGATTTATCATGCATTATCATATTTCATCATCATTTTAACACTACTTTATCATATGTTAGATGATGTTCAAGACTTGTTTAAGTCTTTTAGACTTTCTATCTTTTTGATATATAAACATCATCAACCACTCAACAATCATGTAAAATGAAAGGATCTAAGTGCTTACCACTAGCACAAGGCTATGGGAGTTCGAGTGTAGAAAAGTGGTGGATAAAAGAAAACGAGAGCGGTCCTTGAGCTTCCGAGTGCACCAAGCTTACTTGTTCGGTCTCTAGCACCTTTGTGTATATGAAAAATGGCTTGAAGGGAACTTAATGGTGGGTGTATGGTGGTGATGGGTGGCTGCCGAAACCAAGAAGAGAGGAAGAGAAGGAGTTTTGCAATTGTTGTTGTGAGAATGAGAGTTGTAGTGAACTCATGGTCCATTAATATAATCCTCCAACATGTTATAATCCACTAGATATTGTGTCTCATGAGTACAATGCAAATCAAATAAACAATTAGGGAAAATCATGGGAGGTTTCCCATGTGTCATAACCGGTTGGGGGGGGGGGGGGTTGGTCTAGTTGGATTGTAATGGATGGTTAGTGATCTAGTTAAGAAATAAATGAAATAATTAAAGGGTTATGGTGTGTTATGAATTTTATAGTGTGTTAGGGTGTTCGGGGACCCTAACTAGCTTAGAAAAATAGGAACAATGCTTCTGGCATTATTCTAGTGTTCCGGGTAAAGTCCGGTTGTTCGGTTGGGTATCGTTCGTTAAAGTGTTTAATTATGTACCGGGTATTTTATCTAGCGTTCAAATCCCGATTTATGGCGTTCTAAATTATTTTTATTATTCTATAAAAATAAACTCGCCAAAATATTACTGAAATAAATCTCAGTTGCCAAGACTGGCTACGTTGTCTGTGTTTCGCAGTAAAAGCACTGTGTCGCGCAGAAACACACGGTACACGCTTAAACTTGAAAAATAACGTTTTTAAGCGTTTTAATTTATTTTTCAACATGAACCTGATTAAAATAAGATTTTAATCATAACAGAATATTTGTGGGATTTAAATATTATCCGGGCGGTCACCAACGTTTGTTTCGCAGTTTTGTCGTAATTAGTTCTTTAGTTCAAATAAACATGTTTTCGCCATACCGAATCCTTCGAAACTTATTTCTTAGTTATGTAAGGGGTATTAGGGTATGTTTGGCTTACGTCACAGTTCCGGAGTGTATGTCGCGTTAAACTGATTGCGTTTAAGCACCAGTTTGCGTATAACCTTCCAGAAAGTGATTTAAAGCTTGAAATCGGTATCGAATCAAATTGTAAAATTAATAAACACAATTGCACATATAATAACACCAAAACACATATAATAACACCAAAGCACAATGTTTTATTGATAACTAACATTGTTTTACATTATACGATGATTACAGAACACAGTTGTCACAGTCTCCCCTACTTTAGGAAATTTCGTCCCGAAATTTTATTTAGAGGATTCTTGTGAAAACAAATGCGGATATTTCGCCTTCATCTGGTCCTTACGTTCCCAAGTAAACTCGGGGCCACGTTTGGATTCCCAGCGAACCTTGACTAAATGAATCCGTTTGTTCTTCAACTGTTTGTATGTACGTTCCACTATCTCCACAGGTTTCTCGACAAAGTGCATCGTTTCATCAATTTGAATCTCGTCGAGAGGAATGTGAAGATCAGTGTCCGCTAAACACTTTCGCAAATTGGACACATGAAAAGTCGGATGAACATTTTCAAGCTCTGGAGGTAGCTCTAGTCGATAGGCAACTTTTCCAATTCTTTCAACAATCTTAAATGGTCCAACATATCGTGGTGCAAGTTTTCCTTTCTTTCCAAATCTCACCACTCCCTTCCAAGGTGAAACCTTGAGTAGGACACGGTCTCCGATTTGAAATTCCATAGGCTTGCGTCCCAAATCTGCATAACTCTTTTGACGGCTTCTAGCGGTCACAAGATTATCGCGGATTTTCTAGATTTTGTCTGTTGTTTCCAGAATGAGCTCAGGTCCAGTAAGCTGAGCTTCACCGATCTCATTCCAACAGACAGGTGAACGCCATTTTCGACCGTAGAGAGCTTCGAATGGTGCCATCTTAATGCTAGCATGATAACTATTATTGTATGAGAACTCGATCAATGGCAGATGAGAATCCCAATTACCACCAAAGTCTATCACGCATGTTCTAAGCATATCCTCCAAAGTTTGAATCATCCTCTCAGATTGACCATCTGTTTGGGGATGATAAGCAGTGCTTAGATTCAGTTGGGTTCCCAAAGCAGATTGCATGGTCTTCCAAAAATGAGATGAAAATCGAGCATCACGATCGGAAATGATATCTAAAGGAACACCATGTCGTGATACAATCTCGTCTACATAGATCTTGGCAAGCTTTTCAGCAGAGAAGTCCTCACGGATTGGTAAGAAGTGAGCAGATTTTGTCAAACGATCAACTACAACCCAAATAGCATCGTGACCTTTAGACGTACATGGTAACTTAGTAATGAGATCCATTACAATGTTCTCCCACTTCCAAACCGGTATCTCTGGTTGTACAAGCAAACCAGAAGGTCGTTGATGTTCGGCCTTGACTTTGAGACAAGTTAGGCATTTCGATACATACAAGGCAACATCCTTCTTCATACCAGGCCACCAATACTGAGTACGAAGATCCTTGTACATTTTATCAGAACCAGGATGGATAGAATATCGAGACTTGTGATATTCGTCCATTACTAAGGTGTGAAGATCGTCCTGATTCGGAATCCATAAACGATTCTCAAAATAGAGTAAACCATCGTCTTTCCTTTCGAGTTTAAGTTCAAGTTGAAGCGGTAGCTCATATTTCAATAAGTCTTTGATCACACAAGATCGTTGTGTTTGAAGAACACGAGATTGAATATCAGATAGAGTTCGAACAGAATGAAGCTTGACTCGTTCCTTTCGACTAAGCGCATCGGCCACGACATTCGCCTTACCAGGATGGTAGCGGATCTCGCAATCATAATCGTTTAAGAGTTCAACCCAATGTCGTTGCCTCATGTTCAGTTCCTTCTGATTGAGAATATGTTGGAGACTTTTGTGGTCTGTGAAAACCACACACTTCGTTCCATAGAGGTAGTGTCTCCAGATTTTTTGTGCGAAAACCACAGCTCCTAATTCAAGATCATGAGTCGTATAGTTCTTCTCGTGAATTTTCAGCTGTCTGGACGCATAAGCTATAACTTTACCACGTTGCATAAGAACGCAACCAAGTCCTAGATTCGACGCGTCACAATAGACAACGAAATCATCGTTTCCCTCAGGTAGAGATAGAACAGGAGCATCACAGAGCTTCCGTTTCAGCGTTTGGAATGCTTCTTCTTGCTTAGGTCCCCACTCAAAAGGCCTATTCTTCTGAGTCAAAGCAGTGAGTGGAACCGCGATCTTTGAAAAGTTAGAAATAAACCGTCGATAATAACCAGCAAGACCAAGAAAGAACTTCTGTAGGTGTCGTCGGTGTATCCCAATCCCTAATTGCAACAATCTTGGATGGATCTACGTGAATACCCTGCTCATTGACAATATGACCCAAGAACTGAACTTCTTTAAGCCAGAATTCACACTTGGAGAATTTAGCAAAAAGTTGTTCCTTCTTTAGGAGTTCCAACGTCAAACGAAGGTGTTGTTCGTGATCAGCTCGAGACTTTGAATAAATAAGAATATCGTCGATGAACACAATGATGAACTTATCTAAATAAAGTTTACAAACCCTATTCATTAAGTCCATGAAGATAGCTGGGGCATTCGTCAAACCGAAAGGCATGACAGTGAACTCGTAATGCCCATATCTTGTACGGAAAGAAGTTTTGGGAATATCTTCTTCGAAAATACGAAGTTGATGATACCCAGAACGCAGGTCGATCTTGGAAAAGCATGAAGCACCTTGCAGTTGGTCGAAGAGATAATCGATTCTAGGTAGGGGATATCGATTCTTGATGGTAAGCTTATTAAGCTCACGATAATCGATACACATTCGAAAAGATCCATCTTTCTTTTTCCCAAAGAGGACAGGAGCTCCCCAAGGCGAAAAGCTCGGATGGATGAATCCTTTATCAGACAACTCTTGAGGCTGTTTTGATAACTCTTGCATTTCCGACGGTGCAAGACGATAAGGTGCTTTCGCAATCGGGTTGGCATTGGGTACAAGGTCAATATGAAACTCGACTTGACGAACTGGAGGCAAACCAGGCAGTTCATCGGGAAAACGACATATCCTTTTCGCAAATAACTTTGGGCCTTTGTACATGACATAAGCTTCAAACCACCTGATGGCTTCTCTTCACGAACTTCCAGAATATCACAAGATGGAAGAGGAATACGAACAATCTTATCGAAATAAACCACCTCAGCATGATGTTTGGTTAACCAATCCATCCCCACGATAATATCGAAACTCCCAAGTTGCATCGGTGTGAGGTCAATGGGAAAAAGATGGTTATCAAGGTTTAACTGACAATCACGTATAACAGAATTGAGGACAAGAGGTTTACCAGTAGCAACTTCGACAGATAAGGGTTTCCTCAGTTTTGTTCTAGGTGTTGCAAGCAAAGGTTCAAAAGATAATGAAACAAAACTTCTATCGGCACCAGAGTAAAAAAGAATGGATGCAGGTCGATTGTTAACAAGAAACGTACCATTGACGACGAGGTTGTCAGCTCGAGCCTCGTTTGCATTTAGATTGAATACTCGTCCATGAGCGGGATTCGCATTCGCATTCGCATTGACATTGACATTCACGTTCGGATTTGCATTCGCATTTGCCAACCTCGGACAGTTGTTGCGGAAGTGACCATACTCTCCACAATTGAAGCATGAACCCGGTGGGAATCTAGCAGCATTCCCCTGAACTGGGGCTTGATTCTGAACAATCTGATTCTGACCCGAATGACAGACGTTGGCCAGATGCCCAAGCTTACCACACGTTGTGCATTGCCTACAAGCTTGTTGTGCAACATGATGACCGTTGCAGCGAGCACAATGAGGTGCGGTACCATCATAAGCTTTCTTCGCAGGCTGTTGAGCTGGTGGGTTCTGAGGGTTCTGAGCAGTTTGTGCAGTTACTGCAAAATTCTGAGCACCCTTTCGCTTTCTCGACTTCTTCGAAGACTCACCCTTCTTACCCTTACCCTTTTCCTTGTCTTTAGCAGAATCAGTTGACTTCTTCTTATCACCCTTGCAGGTAAGTTTACCCTTCCTGACTTGCGACTCAGTCAGGGTAGCAGATAACTCGATCGCTTGACGAACAGTAGCAGGATTAACGCCAGTCACAATATTCTGTATGAAATCGGGTAGACCATCGATATACCTCTCTATCGCTTTCTCCAACGGGGTAACCATAGTAGGACACAAAAGACTGAGCTCCTCAAATCGATCCGTGTACGCACGGTGTTCTCCCCCATCTTGTTTTAGATCGTTAAACTCTCGTTCCAAAGCTCGAATTTCGTGACGGGGACAGAACTCTCTCATCATGAGAGCTCGAAGCTCTTCCCATGTTTGTGCCAATGCCACTTCGGCACCCCTATCGCGCATCACTCCGTTCCACCATGTAAGAGCACGCTTCTCAAACACACTTGATGCAAATTCAACCTTACGCCCATTCGGACATTGCACATGTCTGAATGTGTTCTCGATACTTTCAAACCATTGAAGGAGTGCAGTCGCTCCTTGTGACCCAGAAAACTTTAGCGGCTTTGCAGAATTGAAACTCTTGAAATTACATTGTGCATTATTATTGTTATTGTTGTTGTTGTTGTACAGCTCGTGGATTTGGGTCACAACGCCTGGAAGCACAGCAGCCATTTGCTGAGTGACAAGGGCTGCGATTTCTTCAGCAGTAAAAGATTGTGCATCACGTCGAGGAGGCATTGTCTAACAAGGAAATATAAGAAACGAGTGAGGTCGATAATTTGGAAAAACAAAAGAGGTATTGAAAATATTGACGAATCATAAGGAAGGCGATCATTTGTTTGTTATCTCGAACAAACAAACGACACGCAGTGACTAATCAAAGTAATGAATCAAAATAATGTATCGCGAAGACATGCTCGCCTATAAGTGAACACTCACCCCAAGAGTTCCCAGGTAAGAGTGACTGGTCCGATTATGTGGATTTGAACGAACACTCTAGCCTTAGACAGAAAACTCAGGGTACAGGCATTCACTCTTCCAGTTTGCACGTGTTCACATTATTTAGACCCAAACTTCGACGAGATTTTGAAAACTCAATAGGCACCAAGCCAAAAATGAGTCAAACTGGAAGGGTTCAAAACCTTATAACAGAGGGTTCAAAACCTAGTAATCAATCATCCTAGAACGGATGATTAATTTTCGAAGCAGATTCGGATTTCGTTTTTTTTAATTCTAAACGCAAATCAACTTGCGTTGGGGTCCTAGAAAGTTATAGTCTAGGTCGAAATTTTACTAATAACCTAATTCTCTATAACCATTGGCTCTGATACCAACTCTTCTGTCACACCCCGACCACGTAAAACAACAAACCGTGGCGGAAACGTTGAGGAGTGTTGTAACAAAATTATTGTTTCAAACCATGGATAAAAAGAGTTTCGTTTTATTGAATATTAAACATTGTCTTAAGTTAAACAAACAAGTCAAACACAGTCTATTATCGTTATTAAATCACTAAGGCCTCGTCCGGTCCTAAGTGAGCATGCATCCTATTCGCAATCAACACTAAGCAACTTCACTTGAAACATATGTAAAAACAAAGTCAGCAAAGAAATGCTGGCGAGTACATAGTTTTTGCGTGAGTATCAGATTCATGGCTCGTTTGTATGTTGAAACAACATGTATGACTTTGTTAATTGATATTAGAAAAACCTTGTTTTGTAAAATATTTGTATTGTAAATGAATAACCAAGTCAAAATAGACTGGTCATAATTTATAAACCTCGATGCCATGAATCTTAACCCAAAACATTTGTTTATGTAAACCAAATCATAAATCATTCTTGTAAGAAAACTCGTATGGTTTATATAGTTTCGTAACCATCGTTGTGCGACATCGTTTAACTTGTTCTCGTTATAGATCATCGTTCATTTGTTTAAATCGATCAAAATCGTTCAATCGTTCTCGTTTTAATTGTGAAAACTACTTTTGGTCGTCTCGCTAATAACATTCAAACCTTTGTGACTCGTTCATCGTTCCACTCATTCTCGTATTAACAAACCACCAAAGGGTAAGTTAACAATCATCAGATTCAGTCGTTACCCACCTAACCCACACATAACCATGGGTGCGGTCTGATAACGGGATTTGTCAGATCCTATGGTACCATAACCTAATACTGGTCGGCTTGATCAATGCTAATGAATGTCATTCGTTATGTAACTACCACCAACAAGTTCGTTCACATTATCGAAATCGTTATTAGTTTTGTATAAACCATCTCAATCGTTTTGAAACCATCGTTAGAATATTGAAATCGTTTTGATACATATGAATCACCCCAAAACAATCGAAAACAGTAAAAGAGGGGATCTATGTACTCACCTTCGGGTGCGTTTTTAAATGTTAACACAATCCCTCAAATTGTTTATCCGCCCTAAATTAAATAAGAATGATTTTAATAATCAAAACCCACGCTTCGACATGCATAATGCTACTTATGTCATTTCTGTTTTAATATATATGAAACTGAACTGTTTTCGGATATTTAAATAAAATAGTTAACTTATTCTAAAAATTCCCAATTTTTTACAGAATGTCTTAAACGATCCAAATATTATTGTGTAAAAATATCGGGGTCCAGTTCGTTACCAATATTATATAAAAATTCATTTTCCGGACTGAAATCAGATTTATCTTTTTCTGACTGCAGTCCACGGAATAATTTATTTAAAATTCATCGAGAGTCCGATTTATGAAATTCCAGTGAGAGAATTACAAGTACATCGGTGGTCATCTACAGTACAAATTTCATGATCTAACTCTACACAGAATTCAAGTTATGATGGAAAACAGGACGCATATTTTCAGCAGCAAAAATGCAGCTCTAGCTGCTGTTACGAAATGACACTTTAAAAATAGTAAACGAAGTCCAAAAATTATGATTCCGGTGCCATTAGAACCGTATTTCATAATAACATGTTACAGACTCAAGAAAATCAGTTTTTTTGTTAAGTTATGATCTGGTTACAGCCAGTTAAAGTCGGCTGAAAATGCAAATCAGCATGCTTTTTGTAGTATAAGTGCCATTAGAAAGTACACTTACGATTACCATTCATTCTAATAATGATTTATCTCGTAACATAAGTTATTTACAGCAGATTATCACATATATATTTCAGATTTATCATGCATTATCATATTTCATCATCATTTTAACACTACTTTATCATATGTTAGATGATGTTCAAGACTTGTTTAAGTCTTTTAGACTTTCTATCTTTTTGATCTATAAACATCATTAACCACTCAACAATCATGTAAAATGCAAGGATCTAAGTGCTTACCACTAGCACAAGGCTAGGGGAGTTCGAGTGTAGAAAAGTGGTGGATAAAAGAAAACGAGAGCGGTCCTTGAGCTTCCGAGTGCACCAAGCTTACTTGTTCGGTCTCTAGCACCTTTGTGTATATGAAAAATGGCTTGAAGGGAACTTAATGGTGGGTGTATGGTGGTGATGGGTGGCTGCCGAAACCAAGAAGAGAGGAAGAGAAGGAGTTTTGCAATTGTTGTTGTGAGAATGAGAGTTGTAATGAACTCATGGTCCATTAATATAATCCTCCAACATGTTATAATCCACTAGATATTGGGTCTCATGAGTACAATGCAAATCAAATAAACAATTAGGGAAAATCATGGGAGGTTTCCCATGTGTCATAACCGGTTAGGGGGGGAGGGTTATGGTGTGTTATGAATTTTATAGTGTGTTAGGGTGTTCGGGGACCCTAACTAGCTTAGAAAAATAGGAACAATGCTTCTGGCATTATTCTAGTGTTCCGGGTAAAGTCCGGTTGTTCGGTTGGGTATCGTTCGTTAAAGTGTTTAATTATGTACCGGGTATTTTATCTAGCGTTCAAATCCCGATTTATGGCGTTCTAAATTATTTTTATTATTCTATAAAAATAAACTCGCCAAAATATTACTGAAATAAATCTCAGTTGCCAAGACTGGCTACGTTGTCTGTGTTTCGCAGTAAAAGCACTGTGTCGCGCAGAAACACACGTACGCGCTTAAACTTGAAAAATAACGTTTTAAGCGTTTTAATTTATTTTTCAACACGAACCTGATTAAAATAAAATTTTAATCATAATAGAATATTTGTGGGATTTAAATATTATCAGGGCGGTCACCAACGTTTGTTTCGCAGTTTTGTCGTAATTAGTTCTTTAGTTCAAATAAACATGTTTTCGCCATACCGAATCCTTCGAAACTTATTTCTTAGTTATGTAAGGGGTATTAGGGTATGTTTGGCTTACGTCACAGTTCTGGAGTGTATGTCGCGTTAAACTGATTGCGTTTAAGCACCAGTTTGCGTATAACCTTCCAGAAAGTGATTTAAAGCTTGAAATCGGTATCGAATCAAATTGTAAAATTAATAAACACAATTGCACATATAATAACACCAAAACACTTATAATAACACCAAAGCACAATGTTTTATTGATAATTGACATTGTTTTACATTATACGATGATTACAGAACACAGTTGTTACAGTCAAGCCCATTCCTGTAATCGCAGATGGAAGCCACATGATATCTCATTTTGCACCACCTATTTGTGATGAAGAAATTCCAAAGAGGTTCCAAATACCAACCATGAAGCTATATGATGGCTCGACGGATCCAGAAGAATATGTAGCTCAGTATAGAGAAAGGATGGAGATCAATCCCATCCCGGAGAGGTTAAAAGAAGCATGTTTATGCAAGGGTTTTGGATCCACATTAACAGGATCAGCTCTTAAATGGCTGCTAAGTCTTCCCCCTTACTCTATTACTTCATTTGCTAATCTAGTTAATCTGTTTAATAGCCAATTCTCATGTAGTAGAAAATTTGAACGTTTAACTAGTGATCTATATAGGGTAACACAAGGTCAAAATGAATCAATTAGAGATTATATCACTAAATTTAGTAAAGAATCCTTAGATATTCCTAATCTGGATATAGCTACGACTGTAGAAGCCTTTAAAATGGGTTTACTTAGGGATACATTGTCCTATGATGATCTTGTCATGACCCCTTGTAGGAATCTTGATGAAGTAAGAACCAGGGCCCTTAGATTCATCTGATTAGAGGATGATAAAAGGATACAAGAAAAACTGGCAGGATCCTCGAAACAGGAAAAACAAGGATCCTAATTCAGGAACAACAAGTCCAAGTCTTATAAGAAGTCTGATAACCAGAATGTGCATGTAGTGGAACAGGAAGAGGATGATGAAGATTATCCTCCAATTTCTGAATATTGTTTTTCTGTTGATAACAATGAACTAATCCTTGCAATGCAGAACCTAGGTGAAAAAGCAAGATGGCCAAGAAAAGTGATAAGCTAGCTGCAACGAAAGACAAATCCAAATGGTGTGCATATCATGAAGATTTCGGTCATCTCACTGAAGAATGTATTACACTGAGAAAAGAGATTGGTTACCGGTTAAGCAAAGGACACTTGAGGGAGCTGTTGGGAAGAAAAAAGTCAAGGATCCAGGATCCTGAAAAGGTTCAAGAAAGAGCTCTTGCTCCTCCGGCTGATGCACAAATTATAAACTTCATATCCGGTGGATCAGACATTTGTGGCACTTCCTTTTCAGTAGCCAAAAGGCATGCTAAGGAGACCAAGATGGATAATGGGGATAGACCCATCCGAACCTCTACTGTTACACAGGAAAAAAATTATAACTTTTGATGAGGATGATCGTGTTGATGTCCAGGATCCTCATCATGATGGTCTTGTTATTACTTTGTTTATATCTAATCATTTTGTTCGCAGGATCCTGATAGATGGAGGAAGCTCAGTAAACATCATTCAGCTTGATGTCCTAAAGAAGATGAACATCCCTGAATCAGACATTCTCCCAAGATCCTCAGTACTTGTGGGATTCAGTGGAGAAACCAAGAACACATTGGGGGACATTAAACTTCCCATTTACATAGAGGGACTTCATTCTTATAAAAAAATTTGTGTTATAGATTGCTTATCCTGTTGCAATGTTATCCTTGGCAGGCCATGGATACATGACATGAAGGCAGTCCCATCTACATATCATCAATGTGTAAAGCTTCATAGCCCATGGGGGGTGGTGAAGATTGAGAGTGACCAACAAGAAGCAAAGAATTGCTACACCTCATCAATGAAGCCAGCCTCAAGACCAAGGGAGCAATAGCAATTAAAGCATCCTCCAAGAGATGTCCTCGAGGCAAGAGAACAAGATGTGAAAGATATCCGTATGGATCCTCAGGATCCTGAATCCAAGATTTTCATAGGATCAGGGATCCTCAACAACAATGAACAGGATCTAGCATCCTTCCTCAAGAAGATAAAAACTACCTTTGCCTGGAAGCATGAAGACATGACAGGTATCTCTAAAGATATAATTACTCATAAGCTTGGCATTGACAGGTCATTCAAGCCCATACATCAAAAAAGGAGAAAGTTTGTACCTGAGAGGAATGCCATTATCCAGGAGGAGGTAGATAAGCTACTCCGAGCAGGTATGATAAGAGAGGTTAAGTATCCAAGGTGGTTAGCCAATGTGGTTGTTGTTCAAAAGAAAAATGGAAAGTGGAGGGTATATGTCGATTTTACTGATTTAAACAAGGCATGTCCCAAGGATCCTTTCCCATTACCCCACATTGACTCCATGGTGGATGCTACCGCGGGTCATGAGTTGTTGACTTTTATGGATGCTTCATCTGGATTTCAACAAATTCTGATGGAACCATCTGATCAAGAGGATACAGCCTTTATGACCCCAACTGGTATATATTGTTATATTGCTATGCCATTTGGACTAAGAAATGCAGGTGCTACTTATCAAAGGCTAGTCAATATGATGTTTAAGGAACAAATTGGACACACTATGGAGGTCTATATAGATGACATGGTGGTTAAGTCCAAGAAAGCTGAGGATCACCTTAGAGATTTGGGGGAAGCATTCGATATCCTTGATAAATTCAATATGAAGTTGAATCCCTCCAAGTGTCACTTTGGTGTTAAAGCAGGCAAGTTCCTAGGCTACATGGTAATAAAAAGAGGCATTGAGGCAAGTCTAGAACAAATCAAGGCAATTGTGAATATAAAATATCCTACCAATGCCAAGGATGTGCAAAGATTGACAGGGAGGATCGCAGCCTTGAACAAGTTCGTATCTAAGTCATCAGAAAAGTGCAAGGAATTCTATGACATTATGAGAAAGAACAAGAAATTTGAGTGGACTGAAAAGCATGAAAATGCTCTCAAAGCCCTTAAGGATTACCTATCCTCAGCTCCTGCCTTGATGAAACCAGAAAAAAGGGGATATATTATCCTTGTACCTAGCAATATCTTCTAAAGCAGTAAGTGCAGTCCTTGTTAAGGATCACGAAGGTACACAACATCCTGTTTATTATGTAAGTTAGAGTTTGCTTGATGCTGAATCCAGGTATTCACATCTAGAGAAACTTATCCTTGCTTTGATTATGGCATCTACTAAATTAAGACATTATTTTGAAACTCATGCCATTATTATTAGAACTAACTTTCCAATTAAGAATGTTCTTAGGAAACCTGAAATGTCAGGAAGGATGGCCAAATGGGCAGTGAAGGTTAGTGCCTATGATATAAGATATGAGCCAAGAACTGCCATTAATTCTCAAGCCTTAGCTGACTTTGTGGCAGATTTCAGTAGTGATCTACAAAGGGAAGCTGAGTTAGAAGTTCAGCAGCTGGAAGAGACTAAGGATCCTTGGATACTCTTCACTGATGGAGCCTCTAACATAAAAGGAACTGTACTTGGAATACTACTAAAATCGCCACAGGGGGACATAATACCCCACTCAATAGCTTGTGAGTTTCAAACTACTAATAATGAGGCTGAATATGAAGCCTTGATAGCTGGTTTGCAAATTGCCAAGCATATGAGGATCAGGTATCTTGAGGTACATGTAGATTCATTATTAATTACAAATCACTTTAATGGATCCTATGTTGTTAAAGGTGAAAGGCTAATTAAATATTTAGAGATAGTTAAAGAATTGGCACTCTCTTTTGTTTCTTTTAGTTTGACATAGGTACCTAGAGAAGAAAATGCAGAAGCTAATGCATTGGCCAACCTTGGATCATCCTTGAAGATTCCAGAGGATATTAAAATTCCCATTATTCATATCCTAACTCCTGCTATCGAGGATCATATAGCTATGGAGATAGGAGAGGATTCTGCAATCATCCCTAGTGATGACACACAATCTCATTCAGGATCATGGATCCTCCCAATCATGAGATATATACAACATGGAGAGATCCCTACAGGACAAAATCCTAGAGCTTTCAAAGTCAAGGTATCTCAATTCACAATATTGAATAACATGTTATATAAACGCTCCCTTGCAGGTCCATATCTAAGATGCATCGAGGATCCTGAAGTTCAAGAAGTCCTAAAGGATTTTTGTTTTGGTCAAAAATCAGGCTAGGATAATGCAACCAAATCTTTGTTGTGAGGAATGATGCTTGAACAAATGTATGAATTACTTGCAAATGAAATGAACAATTGACACAAGGATTTATACGAGGAAAAAGCCCTTGATCAAGAGTTGATCTCCGGCATAAAAAACCTCGGGTGATGGAAACTACCGATCACCAACTAAAATTAAACAAAAGATTGTTACAACTCGGGATGATAACAAGCTTGTTACAAGGACCACTAGAGTGCAAAGTGTATGAAATTGCCAAATGAACTATTGAGAGCTTGCGAGAGTGTGTATGTTTTCTAAAATAGCCAAGTGTTCTAATTCAAGCTTGTTATCCCCTTTTAAAATTAGAAATAACTAAAACAACTAACGATCTTCCCCCACCAAGGATCACCAGAAAGATAGTCCTTTGAAAAGCCAAGGGATTATCAAAAGTACTCCGAAGGAACTCTGTAGTTTTACCGATCTGGAGATCGACCGGATTCGCCATTGTTTTCCGGATAACACCGTCTTCAAGCCCTTTGACCCTACCACCAAACGTGATTTTGTTTCTGAAACCTGGGTTGCTTTTCTGGCCACTCCATTCCTGATAGGTGTTAGGGGAGGATTTTCCAATCCTAAGGATCACGGATCCTCAAGCACTGCCAGGATCACGGATCCTCAATTCTGTTTGAATTAAGGATCCTCAGAAGGTGTTGCAGGATCAGGATTCAGGATCCTCATGATTATCCTTACACTAACGATTGTCTTTGCTATGTTTGAGTTTGTTTTGTAGGAGTATACGCCTTAGACTTGGTCTTGCCGATATTCTTGGAGAATATGCTATCAATATTCCGCACGTGCATGGCTTAATGAACGTTATGGAGATCGTGGGAAGCTAGCATGAATTGCGGATAGTTAGTTGTTTTAGTTATTTCTAATTTTAAAAGGGGATAAATAGCTTGAATTAGAACACTTAGCTAAATTAGCAAACACACACTCTCGTAACAGCGCTCAATAAGCTCTCAACAGTTTACTTGGCGATTTCATACATTTTTGCACTTTTGCACACTAGTGATCCTTGTAACAAGCTTGTTATCATCCCGAGTTGTAACAACCATTTGTTTAATTTTAGTTGGTGATCGGTAGTTTCCATCACCCGAGGTTTTTTATGCCGGAGATCAACTCTTGATCAAGGGCTTTTTCCTCGTATAAATCCTTGTGTCAATTGTTCATAACGTTTGCAAGTTATTCATACATTTATACATTTGTTCAAGCATCATTCCTCACAACAAAGATTTGGTTGTATTATCCTAGCCTGATTTTTGACCAAAACAGTTTGGCGCCCACCGTGGGGCAATTGGTGCTTCATTTCTGAAAATTTTGCTCATTGTGTTCATTTTGGTTCATCATCTTCAACCACATGGCTTCTTCAGCAAAGAACACTTCAAGCTCTATGCCGGTAATCACTTCTTCACAGGACGTTCCACCTTTGCCTCCACCACCTATTGGATCCCAGAAGAATGCTGAAAATGCTGCAAATAGACAAAGCCCCATTTTTCCAAAACCACCAATATCTGCTGTTTCTTCTAACCCTACTACTAGTGATCTTTTTTCTTTGATTTTGCATATGAGGGATCACATACAAGATCAGGACAAAACCAACGAAAGGATCCTCCGGGAAATTGGTGATATCAAGAAACAGAAGAAATCCAGGGAGGATCACTCTCCTCTGATACCAAGGTCACTGGATTTCGACACTCCAGCTATGACTGCCCAACAATCTGCAGCTCCGGATATCCAGTATCAGAGTGGACCATTGGGAAGGTGTTATGGAACAACAACTATGAGTCAGGCTTTTGGGTCTCACTTTCAGCCTTTGGGATCCTCTTTCCAGCATCAGGGATCCTTCGTCAGCTCAGGAGGATATATGGGGACGCACACAGTTCAAGGATCCTCTCAGGTTCAAGGATCCTCTCAGGTCCAAGGATCCTCACAGGTCCAAGGATCCTCCCAGGTCCAAGGATCCTCACAGGTTCAAGGATCCTCTCATGTTCAAGGATCCTCCTTCCAGGTTCAAGGATCCAACATCTTTCAGGATCAAGGATTCTTAAGAAGTGTACAACCCTCAAGTTCAGATGTTCATCAAGGAGACTTCATTCCAATACAGACCATTGCTACTTCTGGTCCTTCAATCATACCAGAATCTCGTCAATATGGATTCACATCTGGGATTCCAAACCTGAATCCTCCGGGAGGTAACACTTTAAATAATTCTTACAACACTAACCATGGCTTTATGCATGATACAGGTATCAATCAAGCTTTGGCTAGGGAATTACAGAAACTGAAGGATATGATATCCAGCGTTCCAGGAGTGGTTAAGCCCATTCCTGAAATCACAGATGGCAGCCATAGGATATCTCGTTTTGCACCACCTATTTGTGATGCTGAGACACCCAAAAGGTTCCAGATACCAACTATGAAGCTGTATGATGGTTTGATGGATCCAGAGGAACATGTAGCTCAATACAGAGAAAGGATGGAGATCAATCCAATTCCTGAAAGGTTAAAGGAATCATGTCTATGCAAGGGTTTTGGATCCACACTCACAGGATCAGCTCTTAAATGGCTGCTAAGTCTTCCCCCTTACTCTATTACTTAATTTGCTAATCTAGTTAATCTGTTTAATAGTCAATTCTCATGTAGTAGAAAATTTGAACGTTTAACTAGTGATCTATATAAGGTAACACAAGGTCAAATGAATCACTTAGAGATTACATCACTAAGTTTAGTAAAGAATCCTTAGATATCCCAAATCTAGATATAGCTACGGCTGTGGAAGCCTTTAAAATGGGATTGCTTAGGGATTCATTATTCTATGACGATCTTGTTATGACCCCATGCAGGAATCTTGATGAAGTGAGAACCAGGGCACTTAGATTCATCCGATTAGAGGATGATAAAAGGATCCAGGAAAGACTAGCAGGATCCTCGAAGCAGGAAAAACAAGGATCCTACTTCAGGCACAACAAGTTCAAGTCCTACAACAAATCTGATAATCAGAGCGTGCATGCAGTAGAACAGGAAGAGGATGATGAGGATTATCCTCCCATTTCTGAATACTGTTTTTCTATTGATAACAATGAACTAATTCTTGCAATGCAGAATCTAGGTGAGAAAGCAAGATGGCCAAGGAAAAGTGATAAACCAGCCGCAACAAAATACAAGTCTAAATGGTGTGCATATCATGAGGATTTCGAACATCTCACTGAAGAGTGTATTGCACTTAGAAAAGAAATTGGTTACTTGTTAAGTAAGGGGCACTTAAAGGAACTTTTGGGAAGGAAGAAGTCAAGGATCCGGGATCCTAAGAAGATTCCAGAAAGAGCTCCTGCTCCTCAGGCAGATGCACAAGTTATAAACTTCATATCCGGTGGATCAGACATTTGTGGTACTTCCTTTTCAGCAGCCAAAAGACATGCCAAGGAGACCAAGATGGATAATGGAGATAGACCCATCAGGACCTCTACTGTTACATAGGAGAAAGTTATAACTTTTGATGAGGATGATCGTGTTGATGTGCAGGATCCTCACCATGATGGTCTTGTTATTACTTTATTCATATCTAACCATTTTGTTCGCAGGATCCTAATCGATGGAGGAAGCTCGGTGAACATCATTTAGCTTGATGTCCTCAAGAAGATGAACATCCCTGAATCAGATATTATCCCAAGATCCTCAGTTCTTGTGGGATTTAGCGGAGAAACCAAGAATACATTGGGGGACATTAAACTTCCCATCTACATCGAGGGACTTCATTCTTATAAAAATTTTTGTGTTATAGATTGCTTATCCTGTTGCAATGTTATCCTTGGCAGGCCATGGATACATGACATGAAGGCAGTTGCATCTACATATCATCAATGTGTGAAGCTTCCTAGTCCATGGGGGGTGATAAAGATTGAGAGTGACCAACAAGAAGCAAAAAATTGCTATACCTCATCCATGAAGCCAGCCTCAAGACCAAGAGAGCAATAGCAACTAAAGTATCCTCCAAGAGATGTCTTGGAGGCAAGAGAACATGATGTGAAAGAAATCCTTATGGATCCTCATGATCCTGTATGCAAAGTCTTCATAGGATCAGGGATCCTCAGTAACATTGAACAGGATCTAGTATCATTCCTCAAGAGGAGAAAAACTACCTTTGCCTGGAAACACGAAGATATGACAGGTATCTCTAAAGATATAATTACTCATAAACTTGGTATTGACAGGTCATTCAAGCCCATACATCAAAAAAGAAGGAAGTTTGCACCTGAAAGGAATGCCATTATCCAGGAGGAGGTAGACAAGTTACTTCGAGCAGGTATGATTAGAGAGGTTAAGTATCCAAGATGGTTAGCCAATGTGTTTGTTGTTCAAAAAAAAAATGGAAAGTGGAGGGTATGTGTCGATTTCACTGATTTAAACAAGGCATGTCCCAAGGATCCTTTCCCATTACCCCACATTGACTCCATGGTGGATGCTACCGCGGGTCATGAGTTGTTGACTTTTATGGATGCTTCATCTGGATTTCAACAAATTCAGATGGAACCATCTGATCAAGAGGATACAGCCTTTATGACCCCAACTGGTATCTATTGTTATATTGCTATGCCATTTGTACTAAGGAATGCAGGTGCTACTTTTCAAAGGCTAGTCAATATGATGTTTAAGGAACAAATAGGACACACTATGGAAGTCTACATAGACGACATGGTGGTTAAGTCCAAGAGAGCTGAGGATCACCTTAGAGACCTGGAAGAAGCATTCAATATCCTTAACAAATTCAATATGAAGTTGAATCCTTCAAAGTGTCACTTTGGTGTTAAAGCAGGCAAGTTCCTAGGATACATGGTAACAAAAAGAGGCATTGAAGCAAGTCCAGAGCAAATTAAGGCTATTGTGAATATGCTCTAAAAGCATGAAAATGCTCTCAAAGCCCTTAAGGATTACCTATCCTCAGCTCCTGCCTTGATGAAACCAGAAAAAGGGGATATATTATCCTTATATCTAGCGGTATCCTCTTGTTAGGGGAGGATTTTCCAATCCTAAGGATCATGGATCCTCATATACTGCCAGGATCATGAATTCTGTTTGAATTAAGGATCCTTAGTAGGTGTTGCAGGATCAGGATTCAGGATCCTTATTGTTATCCTTATACTAACAATTTTCTTCATTATGCATAAGCTTGTTTTGCAGGAGCAAAGGCATGGACCAAGTATCACCGAAATTCCTGGAGCATATTCCTTCAATATTCCGCATGTGCTTGGTTCTTGTGAACGTTATGGAGATCGTGGAAGACTTGCACAATTAGCGGACAGTTAGTTAGGGTGGTTATTTCTAATTTTAAATAGGGGATAGCAAGCTTGATTTAGAACACTTGGCTAATTTTAGCAAAACACACACTCTCGAACAGCTCGCGACAATTTACTTGGCGATTTCATACATTTTAACACTTTTGCACACTAGTGATCCTTGTAACAAGCTTGTTATCATCCCGACTTGTAACCTTTTTTCTGTTTAATCTTAGTTGGTGATCGGTAGTTTCCATCACCCGAGGTTTTTTATGCCGGAGATCAACTCTTGATCAAGGGCTTTTTCCTCGTATAAATCCTTGTGTCGCCTCTTTATTTGATTTGCAAGTTGTTCATACAATTGTTCATAGATTCAAGCATCACACCTCACAACAAAAGATTTGGTTGCATTATCCTTGCTTGATTTTTGACCAAAACAGTTTGGCGCCCACCGTGGGGCAATTGGTGCTTCATTCCTAAGAAATTCTTGTTTTTGTGATCATTTCGGTTCATTACAACCAAGCAGATGGCTTCTTCAGCAAAGAGCACTTCAAGTTCAATGACGGCAATGAGTTCATCACAGGGCGTTCCTCCTTTGCCTCCACCACCTTCTGGATCCCAGAAGAATGCTGAAAACGCTGCAAAGAGACAAAGCCCCATTTTTCCAAAACCACCAACTTCTTCTGTTTCTTCTAATCCTACTACTAGTGATCTTTTTACTTTGATTTTGCAGATGAGGGATCACATACAAGAGCAGGACAAAACCAACGAAAGGATTCTCTGGGAGACCGGTGACATCAAGAAACAGAAGAGATCAGGGGAGGATCACTCTCCTCTAATACCGAGGTCATTGGATTTCGACACTCCAGCTATAACTGCCCAGCAATCTGCAGCCCCGGATATCCAGTACCAAACTAAACCATTGGGAAGGCGTTATGGAACAACAACTATGAGTCAGGCTTTTGGGTCTCACTTTCAGCCTCAAGGATCCTGTTTTCAGCCATCGGGATCCTCTTTCCAGCATCTGGGATCCTTTGTCAGCTCAGGAGGATATGTGGGAACGCATACGGTCCAAGGATCCTCTCAGGTTCAAGGATCCTCTCAGGTCCAAGGATCCTCTCAGGTCCAAGGATCCTCTCAGGTCCAAGGATCCTCTCAGGTTCAAGGATCCTTCCAGGTTCAAGGATCCCCCTTCCAGGTTCAAGGATCCAACATCTTTCAGGATCAAGGATTCTTAAGAAGTGTACAACCCCTAAGCACAGATGTTCATCAAGGAGACTTCATTCCAATGCAGACCATTTCCTCTTCTTGTCCTTCAATCATACCAGAATCCCGTCAATATGGATTCACATCTGCAATTCCAAACTTGAATCCCCTGGGAGGTAACACTTTCAATAATTCTTATAACACTAACCATGGCTCTATGCAGGATACAGGTATCAATCAAGCTATGGCTAGGGAATTACAGAAGCTGAAGGATATGATATCCAGCGTTCCAGGAGTGGTCAAGCCCATCCCTGAAATTGCAGATGGGAGCCAAAGGATATCTCGTTTTGCACCACCCATTTGTGATGCTGAGATACCCAAAAGGTTCCAGATACCGACTATGAAGCTGTATGATGGTTCAACGGATCCATAAGAACATGTAGCTCAATATAGAGAGAGGATGGAGATCAACCCCATCCCAGAGAGGTTAAAAGAAGCATGTCTATGCAAGGGTTTCGGATCCACCCTCACAGGATCAGCTCTTAAATGGCTGCTAAGTCTTCCCCCTTACTCTATTACTTCATTTGCTAATCTAGTTAATCTGTTTAATAGTCAGTTCTCATGTAGCAGAAAATTTGAACGTTTAACTAGTGACCTATATAGGGTAACACAAGGTCAAAATGAATCGCTCAGGGATTACATCACTAAGTTTAGTAAAGAATCCTTAGATATCCCTAATCTGGATATAGCTACGGCTGTGGAAGCCTTTAAAATGGGTTTGCTTAGGGATTCATTATTCTATGATGATCTTGTTATGACCCCATGCAGGAATCTTGATGAAGTAAGAACCAGGGCCCTTAGATTCATCCGATTAGAGGATGATAAAAGGTTCCAGGAGAGATTGGCAGGATCCTCGAAACAGGAAAAGCATGGATCCTACTTCAAGAATAACAAGTTCAAGTCCTACAACAAGTCTGATAACCAGAATGTGCGTGCAGTAGAACAAGAAGAGGATGATGAGGATTATCCTCCAATTTCTGAATACTGTTTTTCTGTTGATAACAATGAACTAATTCTTGCAATGCAGAATCTAGGTGAGAAAGCAAGATGGCCAAGGAAAAGTGATAAACCTGCTGCTACAAAGGACAAGTCCAAGTGGTGTGCATATCATGAGGATTTTGGGCATCTCACTGAAGAGTGTATTGTACTTAGAAAAGAAATTGGTTACTTGTTAAGCAAGGGACACTTAAAAGAGCTTTTGGGAAGAAAAAAGTCAAGGATCCAGGATCCTGAAAAGGTTCCAGAAAGAGCTCCTGCCCCTCCAGCAGATGCACAAGTTATAAACTTCATTTCAGGTGGATCAGACATTTGTGGTACTTCCTTTTCAGCAGCCAAGAGACATGCTAAGGAAACTGTTTTGGTCAAAAATCAAGCTAAGATAATGCAACCAAACTTTCTGTTGTGAGGTGTGATGCTTGAATCAATGAACAATGCTAAGGATCACTCAGAAATGTAATGAACAAGTGACACAAAGATTTATACGAGGAAAAAGCCCTTGATCAAGAGTTGATCTCCGGCATAAAAAACCTCAGGTGATGGAAACTACCTATCACCAACTCAAATTAAACAAACAAGGTATTACAACTTTGGATGATAGCGAGCTAGTTACAAGGATCACTAGAGTGTAATGTGCAAAGAAGTGTGTAATCGCCAAGTGAATTGTCGAGAGCTGGTGAGAGCAGTTGCGAGTGTGTGTGTTAAGCTAAAAATAGCCAAGTGTTCTAATTTAGCTCGCTATCCCCTCTTAAATTTAGAAAATATCTAAAGTAACTAACTATCCGCATTTCATGCAAGTCTCCCACGAACTCCATAACGTCCATATTGGTCAAGCACGTGCGGAATAAAAAGGGAATATGCTCCAGGAATATCGCCAAGACCAAGTCCAAGCTCGTACTCCTGCAAAACAACATCATATTCAAAGCAGACAATCGTTAGTATAAGGATCCTTATGATGATCCTGGATCCTGATCCTACAATACTTTCTGAGGATCACTAATTCAGACAGAATTGAGGATCCCTAAGCCCAACAGTAATTGAGGATCACTGATCATCAAGAATCCTCCCCTAACAATTGCCCCCAAAATATAAGGAGTAAAATGTAAATAAACGAGTTATATTTTCTTGTTCTTATCCGTAACAAAACAACGGATATATAGACGTTAAATTCTGACTAGCCGTTGCCATCCTGACGTCACTGAAGTGACTATCCTGTAAGATCATCATTATAAATTGAAGTTAGAGATAAGGGTTAGAGAGCATTTAAATTCGTGCGTTTCCTCCTTTAAATCCTCATTCGAAGACTTGATCAGGTATTTCTCTTTCCTTTCTCTCTTCATCTTCTCAATTCTGTTTCTTGTTTTTCACCATCTTCATGACCAAGATGATGCTGAGGTCTTCACCGGTTAAGGATCATAAAAAGGACAGTCCTTGAAGACCCAAGGGATCATCAAAGATTATGCGAAAGAAAGATGCTGCTTTACCGATCCACAGATAGACAGAATCCGCCATTGTTTCCCGGCGAACACCGTTTTCAAAACTTTTGATCCCACCGTCCTGAGCGACTTTGCTTCTGAAACCTGGGTGGCTTTTTCTGTCACCCCGTTCACGATAGGGTACTCGTATCCTTTTCCTGATTTCACTCAATCCTTCTTCTCTCTCACCGGCATCTCCTACATCCAAGCAATGCCAATGATCTGGAGGGTCTTGTATACCCTTGAAAGAATCATTGATCGTGAAGGAATTAATCTGGGAATGTCGGAGTTAGCAGAGATGTACGACCTTGTTAGCCATGGATCCCACCGATATCTATTCAAACACAAACCCGGTGAAGAGCATCCCATCTTCAAAGCCACTAAAAATGACACCAACTGGAAAAGGCGATTCTTCTTTGTCAGAAGGGATTCTATCCCTGATGGAAAGGATCTGCCTAGGAAATGGACCACCCATGGTAGGATAGAGGATCCTGAGAAGGATCACAGGATAACCTTGTTTCTGCTGAGGATCACTAACATCCTTTCGTTTCTATTTTGCAGCTATTACTGTCGCACACCTTATTACAACACCTGCAACGAAGGAAAGGCTTGCTGCTTTCCGGAGGCTTGATCCTGCAATAAGATCATTCCAAGCAAATACCCAGGATTCTCAAGAGGTATCCTCAGGTTCTGTCACAATGTCGAGTAAGTATCCCATTTTGTGCATAACTTAATATTTAAATAAAAATGAAATAAGGATACTTATCTGTTTTGGATGTGTAGGTGCTGGAAAATCATCGAAGTCTGCTACCCGTTTCAGTGTCACCGACCTCACCACTGTTGGTCCCAGATCTGGGAGGAAGAAGGCTGCTGCTAGCCCAAGTACTCCCATCCCCAAGCCTACCACCTCCAAGGGAAAGAAGAGGAAAGCCTCTGAGGCTGACAATTTAGAAGGCTTGCCTCTAATCCGCCACCAGTTCCTTGAATACTTTGCTGATGTAAGGATCACTGACTTAGCTTAGTTATCCTGCCCACTTGAGGATCATGTGATCCTAAACTTTACATTATCTTTTTGAAGAAATTTGCTGAAATCGAGGACTATGTAGGCAGTATTGAAGAGGTTGAGCAAAAGTGTTTGGACCTCCAGAAGATCATGCTAGCCAAGGATCAGAGGATTGCCTCCCTCGAAAACGATGTCAATCTGGTGAAGAGGGAACTTGTCCTAGCTCACATCACTGCTGACCAAGAGAAGGCTGAAATCACCAATGATGCCAAAGTCTCCGCTGCCATTGCTATGTACAAAACCCAGTTGCAGATGGCCCAAGAAGCTCTGGATCCTGATTTTGACAAGAGCAACTGGGACGTAGAGGGCTGGAAGGCAAGGTTAGCTGAGCTGGACGACGAAGAAGAGGCTGATGAGGTCCTAGCAATCGAGGATGGCGGCAGTGGGGTTAAGGATCATGCGGGTGATGCTGGAACTGGAGGAGCTGGTAAAGGTGATGGTGATGCAGCAAAGGTGTAAGCTGCAGGAATGGGCGATGATGGATATTTCTAGACGTGGCCGGAGCCCATTTTTTAGGACTTGGTAGTTTTATTTTGGTTATGGTGTTTTGAAACAATCTTGGGTTGTATTTGAACAATAGTTTCTAGGGTTATGGATCATGGATCCTAAGACAATAGGTAGGATAATAGGTGGTGAATGGATCCTCTGTTTGGGGGATGAAGCCACTCGTTATCCTTCCGCCTTCATTTCCTGCACTATCAAGACCCGTAAACAATGGACACCCTTTGCCAACCCATGTGGACGGGCCACGTTTTGCTGGTAGAAACGTGGGTTGGCAATTTTGACAACTTTGGAGGGTTTAATGTTTTGTGAATAAAATAACTTTAACTTTTCGGCTATTTCTCGTGTTGTTATCCTTGTGAATACTTTACTTTTCAATTGTTGTGATATACATTTTGTCTGAATTTATTAAGTAAAGAAGAAAAATTTAATAAATAATCTCAAAAAGTTTAGGATATGATCAAGGATCACATAGCCTATAGTCGACAGGTTCTGAAAAGTAGTGTAGTTTGAGGATCATAAGTTCAGTTGTCAAAGGACAAGGGTCACTTAGATAAATAATGACTGAAACCAAAATGATCAAGGATCATACCTGAGAATCCAAGTTAGGATCCTAACCCTTAACACTTATAATTAGGATAACCAAAAGACAAACGTTAATAGAAGGTAAGGATTAAGGATCCTTAATCGTTTAGCTTCAAAAACCTGAAATAGGATACAACTTGGGACTAAGCCAATATAAGATAAAAGTTAGTAACTGGGGACAAGCCCAACAATTCTGGGGACAAGCCCAATATACTGGGGACAAGCCCAAAGGATAACTGGGGACAAGCCCAAAGGATAACTGGGGACAAGCCGAAAGGATAACTGGGGACAAGCCCAAAGGATCGTGTGTAAACTGGAGTATGGCCCTCACTGGCGACTATCCAAACTTAGTGACATGAAAATGCCAAAACCTTAGCTAACGTGAAAACGTTAGAAACCTTAGGAACGGATGTATGGTACGTCTACCATTATACGTAGGATCCTGAATATAGCCAGTACAATGAAATTGTCAGTCCCTAAAGCGAGTACTGGTCCCATTGCCATGAACTAAACCAGGATCATCGTGCGCTACTGGCGAAACTGGGGACAGGCCCAAACTGGGGTCAAGCCCAAATAAATGGGGTCAAGCCCAAATAACTGGATACTTCTGTGGATACTCAACCCTTCGTTAAGGATACCCGAACCTTCAAAACTCAGAATCAAGTGAAAGGAGGATAAAGGATGCAGGATCCTTATCCTTATATAAGATAACTAAAGAATGAAATAGTTTGAGATTAGAATATTACCACAATGAGGATCATATGTCCTGTAAGGATCCTTCAAGGATAGTTGTCAGGTAAGGATCATGGATCCTTGTTACATAAAGTATTTCTTTAAGTGGACAGCATTCCAAGCTCTTGGTAGCAAATCACCTTCCATTGTTAGCAATCGATATGCCCCCTTTCCTGCCTCAGCTTCAATCAAGTAAGGGCCTTCCCACTTTGGTGCCGACTTTCCATCAGCAGGATTGGTGGTATTCTAAAATGCTTTCCTTAACACCATACCACCAACTTGGAATTTCCTGATCCTGACATTTTTGTTGTAGACTCCAGCCATCCCTTGTTGATAACTAGCCATCCTTATCCTTGCCAAATCCCTGAGTTCTTCTATAGTGTCCAAGTCTTGAACCAAGTTTTCAGCATTTTCTTCAGGATCACGAATGCTTGTTCTTGCAGTAGGAACCACCATCTCTGTAGGGATCACTGATTCTGCTCCAAATACAAAAGAGAATGGAGTTTGGCCAGTAGCATTCTTGGGATTTGTCCTATCAGCCCAAAGTACATAAGGTAGTTCTTCTGCCCATTTTCCTTTCTTGGATCCAAGCTTCTTCTTCAAATTGTTGATGATGATCTTGTTGGATGATTCTGCCTGACCATTAGCTTGTGGGTGGACTGGTGTTGATGTTATCATCTTAATCCCCCAGCTGTCACAAAAGTTAGTAGTTCTACTCCCAATAAATTGGGATCCATTATCACAAACAATTTCAGAAGGGATACCAAATCTAGTAATAAAGTTTCTTTTAATAAAGGATATCACTTCCTTTTCTCTGACTTGAGCAAAGGCTTCAGCCTCTATCCACTTGGAGAAGTAATCAGTCATAGCAAGCATGAATACTTTTCCATCAGGTGCTTTAGGAAGCTTACCAACTATATCCATTCCCCATCTCATAAATGGCCAAGAAGAGGATATAGGATGCAAAAGTTCTGCTGGTTGGTGAAGGATATTACTGTGTCTCTGACAAGGATCACATTTCTTGGCATATTCCACAGCATCCTTCTTCATAGTAGGCCAATAGTATCCTGTCCTCAGGATCCTTGAGAATAATGCTCTGCCCCCAGTGTGGTTTCCGCAATCTCCTTCATGGAAATCCTTTAGGACTTCTTGGATTTCAGGATCCTCAATGCATCTTAGATATGGATCTACAAGAGATCGTTTATACAACATGTTATTCAATATTGTAAATTGAGATACCTTGATTTTGAAAGCCCTGGGGTTTTCTCCTGTAGGAATCTCTCCATGTTGTATGTATCTCATGATTGGAAGGATCCATGATCCTGAATGAGATTGAGTATCATCACTAGGGATGATCGCAGAATCCTCTCCTATCTCCATAGCTACATGATCTTCGATAGCAAGGGTCAGGATATGGATAATAGGGATTTTGATATCCTCCGGGATCTTCAAGGATGATCCTAGATTGGCTAATGCATCAGCCTCTGCATTCTCTTCCCTTGGTACCTGTGTCAAACTAAAGGAAACAAAAGAGAGTGCCAATTCTTTGACTATCTCTAAATATTTGATTAGCTTTTCACCTTTAACAGCATAGGATCCATTAAAGTGATTAGTGATCAATAAAGAATCTACATGTACCTCAAGATACCTGATCCTCATATGCTTGGCAATTTGCAAACCAACTATCAAGGCTTCATATTCAGCCTCATTGTTGGTAGTTTGAAATTCACAAGCTATGGAGTGGGGTATTATGTCCCCCTGTGGTGATTTTAGTAGTATTCCAAGCCCTGTTCCTTTAACATTAGAAGCACCATCAATGAAGAGTATCCAAGGATCCTTAGTTTCTTCTAGCTGTTGGACCTCTAACTCAGCTTCCTTTTGTAAGTCACTACTAAAATCTGCCACAAAGTCAGCTAAGGCCTGGGATTTAATGGCAGTTCTAGGCTCATATCTTTTATCATATGCACTAAGCTTCACTGCCCACTTAGCCATCCTTCCTGACATTTCAGGTTTCCTGAGAACATTCTTAATTGGAAAATTAGTCTTAACAACAATGGCATGAGTCTCAAAATAATGTCTTAATTTAGTAGATGCCATAATTAATGCAAGGATAAGTTTCTCTAAGTATGAATACCTGGATTCAGCATCAAGTAAACTCTTACTTACATAATAAACAGGATGTTGTGTACCTTGGTGATCCTTAACAAGGACCGCACTTACTGCTTTTGAGGATACCGCTAAGTATAAGGATAATATATCCCCCTTTTCTGGTTTCATCAAGGTGGGGGCTGAGGATAGGTAATCCTTAAGAGCTTTGAGGGCACTTTCATGCTTCTCAGTCCATTCAAATTTCTTGTTCTTCCTCAGAATGACATAGAATTCCTTGCACTTTTCTGAGGATTTAGATATGAACCTGTTCAAGGCTGTGATCCTGCCTGTCAATCTTTGCACATCCTTGGCATTGGCAGGAGATTTGATATTCACAATAGCCTTAATCTGCTCTGGACTTGCTTCAATGCCCCTTTTTGTCACCATATAGCCTTAGAATTTACCTGCTTTAACACCAAAATGACACTTGGAAGGATTTAGTTTCATATTAAATTTATCAAGGATATTGAATGCTTCCTCCAAGTCTTTAAGGTGATCCTCAGCTTTCTTGGACTTAACCACCATGTCATCTATATAGACTTCCATAGTGTGTCCAATTTGTTCCTTGAACATCATATTGACTAGCCTTTGATAAGTAGCACCTGCATTCCTTAGTCCAAATGGCATAGCAATATAACAATATATACCAGTTGGGGTCATAAAGGCTGTATCCTCTTGATCAGATGGTTCCATCTGAATTTGTTGAAATCCAGATGAAGTATCCATAAAAGTCCACAACTCATGACCCGCGGTAGCATCCACCATGGAGTCAATGTGGGGTAATGGGAAAGGATCCTTGGGACATGCCTTGTTTAAGTCAGTAAAATCGACACATACCCTCCACTTTCCATTTTTCTTTTGAATAACAACCACATTGGCTAACCATCTTGGATACTTAACCTCTCTTATCATACCTGCCCGAAGTAGCTTATCTACCTCCTCTTGGATAATAGCATTCCTTTCAGGTGCAAACTTTCTTCTTTTTTGATGAATTGGCTTGAATGACCTGTCAATGCCGAGTTTATGAGTAATTATATCTTTAGATATACCTGTCATATCCTCATGCTTCCCGGCAAAGGTAGTTTTCCTTCTTTTAAGGAAGGATACTAGATCCTGTTCAATTTCGCTAAGGATCCCTGATCCTATGAAGATCCTAGATTCAGGATCATCAGGATCCATGAGGATTTCTTTTACATCCTGCTCTCTTGCCTCCAAGACATCTCTTGAAGGATACTTTAATTGCTATTGCTCCCTTAGTCTTGAGGCTGGCTTCATTGATGAGGTATAGCAATTCTTAGCTTCTTGTTGATCACTCTCAATTTTCACCACTCCCCATGGACTAGGAAGCTTCACGCACTGATGATATGTGGATGGAACTGCCTTCATATCATGTATCCACGGCCTGCCAAGGATAACATTGCAACATGATAAGCAACCTATAACACAAAATTTCTGATAAGAATGGAGTCCTTCAATATAGATAGGGAGTTTGATGTCCCCCAATGTATTCTTGGTTTCCCTACTGAATCCCACAAGGACTGAGGATCTTGGGACAATATCAGACTCTGGAATATTCATCTTCTTGAGGACATCAAGCTGAATGATGTTCACAGAGCTTCCTCCATCTATAAGGATCCTACGAACAAAATGATTAGAAATAAACAGGGTAATAACAAGACCATCATGATGAGGATCCTGAACATCAAGACGATCATCCTCATCAAAAGTTATGATCTTATCCTCAGTGACAGTGGACGTCCGGATGGGTCTGTCTCCATTATCCATCTTGGTTTCCTTGGCATGTCTTTTGCTGCTGAAAAGGAAGTACCACAAATTTCTGATCCACCGGATATAAAGTTTATAACTTGTGCATCTGCTGGAGGAGCAGGAGCCTTTTCCGGGATCCTTTCAGGATCCTGGATCCTTGACTTCTTTCGTCCCAAAAGCTCTTTCAAATGCCCCTTGCTTAACAAGTAACCAATTTCCTTTCTAAGTGCAATACACTCTTTAGTGAGATGCCCGAAATCCTCATGATATGCACACCACTTGGACTTATCCTTTGTAGCAGCTGGTTTATCACTTTTTCTCGGCCACCTAGCTTTCTCACCTAAATTCTGCATTGCAAGAATTAGTTCATTGTTATCAACAGAGAAACAGTATTCAGAAATGGGAGGATAATCCTCATCATCTTCTTCCTGTTCCACTGCATGCACATTCTGGTTATCAGATTTGTTGTTGGATTTTGATTTGTTGTTCCTGAAGTAGGATCCTTGCTTTTCCTGTTTGGAGGATCCTGTCAATCTCTCCTGGATCCTTTTGTCATCCTCTAGGCGGATGAACCTAAGGGCCCTGGTTCTTACTTCATCAAGATTCCTGTAAGGGGTCATGACAAGATCATCATAGAACAATGAATCCCTAAGCAAACCCATTTTAAAGGCTTCTACAGCCGTAGCTATATCCAGGTTAGGAATTTCTAAGGATTCTTTACTAAACTTAGTGATGTAATCTCTAAGTGATTCATTTTGACCTTGTGTTACCCTATATATATCACTCGTTAATCGTTCAAACTTTCTACTACAAGAGAATTGACTATTAAACAAATTAACTAGATTAGCAAATGAAGTAATAGAGTAAGGGGAAGACTTAGCAGCCATTTAAGAGTAGATCCTGTAAGTGTGGATCCAAATCCCTTGCATAGACATGCTTCTTTTAACCTCTCCGGAATTGGATTGATCTCCATCCTCTCCCTGTATTGAGCTACATGCTCCCCTGGATCCGTCGAACCATCATATAGCTTCATGGATGGTATCTGGAATCTTTTGGGTATCTCAGCATCACATAAGGGTGGTGCAAAGCGAGATATCCTATGGCTACCATCTGCGATCTCAGGAATGGGCTTGACCACTCCTGGGACACTGGATATCATGTCCTTAAGCTTCTGTAACTCCCTGGCCTTAGCCTGATTGTTACCTGTATCCTGCAAAGAGCCATGGTTAGTGTTATATGAATTATTAAAAGTGTTACCTCCCAAAGGATTCGTGTTTGGAATTCCAGATGTGAATCCGTATTGACGGGACTCTGGTATGATTGAAGGACCAGAGGAAGAAATGGTCTGCATTGGTATGAAGTCTCCTTGATGAACATCCGAGCTTGGAGGCTGCATACTTCTTAAGAATCCTTGATCCTGAAAGATGTTGGATCCTTGAGGCTGAGAGGATCCTTGAACCTGAAAGGATCCTGGAATCATAAAGGATCCTTGGACCTGGGGGGGTCCTTGGACCTGGGAGGATCCTTAGACCTGGGAGGATCCTTGGACCTGGGAGGATCCTTAGACTGGGTGCATTCCCAAATATCCTCCTGAGCTGACGAAGGATCCCTGATGCTGATAAGAGGATCCCGATGGCTGAAAATAGGATCCCTGTGGCTTGGAGTGAGAGCTAAACGCCTGACTCATAGTTGCCGTTCCATAACGCCTTTCTGATGGACCACTTTGATACTGGATGCCCGTAACTGCCGATTGTAGGGTAGTTACAACTGGAGTGTCAAAATTCAATGACCTTGGCATCAGAGGAGAGTGATCCTCCACTGATTTCTTTTGTTTCTTGATATCACCAATCTCTTGGAGGATCCATTCAATGGTTTTGTCCTGCTCTTGCATGCGATCCCTCATCTGCAAAATCAGATTAAAAAGATCATTAGTAGTAGGATTAGTGGAAACAGAAGAAGTTGGTGGTTTTTGGAAAATGGGGGCTTGTCTCTTCGCAGCATTTTCAGCATTCTTCTGGGATCCAGAAGGTGGTAGAGGCAAAGGAGGAATGCCCTGTGAAGAACTCATCGCCGGCACAGAGCTTGATGTGTTCTTTGCTGAGGAAGCCATTTGCTTGATTGTAATGAACCGAAATGATCACCAGAACAATAATTTCTCAAGAATGAAGCACCAATTGCCCCACGGTGGGCGCCAAACGGTTTTGGTCAAAAATCAAGCTAAGATAATGTAACCAAACTTTCTGTTGTGAGGTGTGATGCTTGAATCAATGAACAATGCTAAGGATCGCTCAGAAATGTAATGAACAAGTGACACAAAGATTTATACGAGGAAAAAGCCCTTGATCAAGAGTTGATCTCCGGCATAAAAAACCTCGGGTGATGGAAACTACCGATCACCAACTCAAATTAAATAAACAAGGTATTACAACTTTGGATGATAGCGAGCTAGTTACAAGGATCACTAGAGTGTAATGTGCAAAGAAGTGTGTAATCGCCAAGTGAATTATCGAGAGCTGGTGAGAGCAGTTGTGAGTGTGTGTGTTAAGCTAAAAATAGCCAAGTGTTCTAATTTAGCTCGCTATCCCCTCTTAAATTTAGAAAATATCTAAAGTAACTAACTATCCGTATTTCATGCAAGTCTCCCACGAACTCATAACGTCCATATTGGTCAAGCACGTGCGGAATAAAAAGGGAATATGCTCCAGGAATATCGCCAAGACAAAGTCCAAGCTCGTACTCCTGCAAAACAACATCATATTCAAAGCAGACAATCGTTAGTATAAGGATCCTTATGATGATCCTGGATCCTGATCCTACAATACTTTCTGAGGATCACTAATTCAGACAGAATTGAGGATCCCTAAGCCCAACAGTAATTGAGGATCACTGATCATCAAGAATCCTCCCCTAACAGAAACCAAGATGGATAACGGGGATAGACCCATTCGAATCTCTACTGTCACGAAGTAAAAAGTTATAACCTTTGATGAGGATGATCGTGTTGATGTTCAGGATCCTCATCATGATGGTCTTGTTATTACTCTGTATATTTCTAACCACTTTGTTCGCAGGATCCTAATAGACGGAGGAAGCTCAGTAAACATCATTCAGCTTGATGTCCTCAAGAAAATGAACATTCCTGAATCAGACATTATCCCAAGATCCTCCGTTCTTGTGGGATTCAGCGGAGAAACCAAGAATACATTGGGGGACATCAAACTCCCCATCTATATTGAAGGACTCCATTCTTATCAAAAAATTTGTGTTGTAGATTGCTTATCCTGTTGTAATGTTATCCTTGGCAGGCCATGGATACATGACATGAAGGCAGTCCCATCTACCTATCATCAGTGCGTAAAGCTTCCTAGTCCATGGGGGGGGGGGGTGGTGAAAATTGAGAGTGATCAACAAGAAGCTAAGAATTGCTACACGTCATCAATGAAGCCAGCCTTAAGACCAAGGGAGCAATAACAATTAAAGCATCCTCCAAGAGATGTCTTGGAGGCAAGAGAGTAGGACGTGAAAGAAATCCTTATGGATCCGCATGATCTTGAATCCATAGTCTTCATAGGATCAGAGATCCTCAGCAACATTGAACAGGATCTAGTATCCTTCCTTAAAAGGAGAAAAACTACCTTTGCCTGGAAGTATGAGGACATGACAGGTATATCTAAAGACATAATTACTCATAAACTTGGCATTGACAGGTCATTCAAGCCAATTCATCAAAAAAGGAGGAAGTTTGCACCTGAAAGGAATGCTATTATCCAGGAAGAAGTAGATAAACTACTCCGGGCAGGTATGATAAGAGAGGTTAAGTATCCAAGGTGGTTAGCCAATGTGGTTGTTCTTCAAACGAAAAGTGGAAAGTGGAGGGTATGTGTCAATTTCACTGATTTAAACAAGGCATGTCCCAAGGATCCTTTCCCATTACCCCACTTTGACTCCATGGTGGATGCTACCGCGGGTCATGAGTTGTTGACTTTTATGGATGCTTCATCTGGATTTCAACAGATTCAGATGGAACCATCTGATCAAGAGGATACATCCTTTATGACCCCAACTGGTATATATTGTTATATTGCTATGCCATTTAGACTAAGGAATGCAGGTGCTACTTATCAAAGGCTAGTCAATATGATGTTCAAGGAACAAATTGGACACACTATGGAAGTCTATATAGATGACATGGTGGTTAAGTCCAAGAAATCTGAGGATCACCTTAGAGACTTGGAGGAAGCACTCAATATCCTTGATAAATTTAATATGAAACTAAATCCTTGCAAGTGTCACTTTGGTGTTAAAGGAGGTAAATTCCTAGGCTATATGGTGACAAAAAGAGGCATTGAAGCAAGTCCAGAGCAAATTAAGGCTATTGTGAATATCAAATCTCCTGCCAATGCCAAGGACGTGCAAAGATTAACAGGCAGAATCGCAGCCTTGAACAGGTTCATATCCAAATCCTCAGAAAAATGCAAGGAATTCTATGACATTTTGAGGAAGAACAAGAAATTTGAGTCGACTGAAAAGCATGAAAATGCTCTCAAAGCCCTTAAGGATTACCTATCCTCAGCTCCTGCCTTAATGAAACCAGAAAAGGGGATATATTATCCTTATATATGGCGGTATCCTCTAAAGCAGTAAGCGCAGTCCTTGTTAAGGATCACCAAGGTACACAACATCTTGTCTATTATGTTAGTAAGAGTTTGCTTGATGCTGAATCCAGGTATTCACATTTAGAGAAACTTATCCTTGCTTTAATTATGGCATCTACTAAATTAAGACATTATTTTGAAACTTATGCCATTATTGTCAAAACTAATTTTAATGTTCTCAGGAAACCTGAAATGTCAGGAAGGATGGAAAAATGGGCAGTGAAGCTTAGTGCTTATGATATAAGATATGAACCAAGGACTGCCATCAAATCCCAAGCCTTAGCCGACTTTGTGGCAGATTTTAGTAATGACTTGCAAAAGGAAGCTGAGTTAGAAGTCCAACAGCCGGAAGAAACTAAGGATCCTTGGATACTTTTCACTGATGGAGCCTCTAATGTCAAAGGAACAGGACTTGGAATACTACTAAAATCGCCACAGGGGTACATAATACCCCACTCCATAGCTTGTGAATTTCAAACTACTAACAACGAGGCTGAATAGGAAGCCTTGATAGCTGGTTTGCAAATTGCCAAGCATATGAGGATCAGGTATCTTGAGGTACATGTAGATTCATTGTTAATTACTAATCACTTCAATGGATCCTATGCTGTTAAAGGTGAAAAGCTAATCAAATATTTAGAGACAGTCAAAGAATTGGCACTCTCTTTTGCTTCCTTTAGTTTGACACAGGTACCAAGGGAAGAGAATGCAGAAGCTGATGCATTGGCCAATCTAGGATCATCCTTGAAGATTCCAGAGGATATCAGGATCCCTATTATCCATATTCTTACCCCTGCTATCGAGGATCATGTAGCTATGGAGATAGGAGAGGACTCTGCAATCATCCCTAGTGATAATACACAATCCTATTCAGGATCATGGATCCTTCCAATCATGAGATATATCCAACACGGAGAGATTCCTACAGGAGAAAACCCTAGGGCTTTCAAAATAAAGGTATCTCAGTTTACAATATTGAATAATATGTTATATAAACGATCTCTTGCAAGACCATATCTAAGATGCATTGAGGATCCTGAAATCCAAGAAGTCCTAAAGAATTTTCATGAAGGAGATTGTGGAAACCACACTAGGGGCATGGCATTATTCTCAAGAATCCTGAGGACATGATACTATTGGCCTACTATGAAGAAGGAGACTGTGAGTTATGCTAAGAAGTGTGATCCTTGTCAGAGACATAGTAACATCCTTCACCAACCAGCAGAGCTCTTGCTTCCTATACCCTCTTCTTGGCCATTCATGAGATGGGGAATGGATATAGTTGGTAAGCTTCCTAAGGCACCTGGTGGAAAAGTATTCATGCTTGCTATGACTGATTACTTCTCCAAGTGGATAGAGGCTGAAGCCTTTGCTCAAGTCAGAGAAAAGGAAGTGATATCCTTTATTAAAAGAAATATTATTACTAGATTTGGTATTCCATCTGAAATTGTTTGTGATAATGGATCCCAATTTATTGGGAGTAGAACTACTAACTTTTGTGACAGCTGGGGGATTAAGATGATAACATCAACACCAGTCCACCCACAAGCTAATGGTCAGGCAGAATCATCCAACAAGATCATCAACAACAACTTGAAGAAGAAGCTTGGATCCAAGAAAGGAAAGTGGGCAGAAGAACTACCTTATGTACTATGGGCTGATGACAACTCCCAAGAATGCTACTGGCCAAACTCCATTTTCTTTGGTATTTGGAGCAGAATCAGTGATCCCTACAGAGATGGTGGTTCCTACTGCAAGAACAAGCATCCGTGATCCTGAAGAGAATGCTGAAAACTTGGTTCAGGACTTGGATACTATAGAGGAACTCAGGGACTTGGCAAGGATAAGGATGGCTAGTTATCAACTAAGGATGGTTGGAGCCTATAATAAGAATGTCAGGATCAGGAAGTTCCAAGTTGGTGATATGGTATTAAGGAAAGCATTTCAGAATACCACAAATCCTGCTGATGGAAAATTGGCACCAAAGTGGGAAGGCCCCTACCTGATTGAAGTTGAGGCTGGAAAGGGGGCATATCGATTGTTAACAATGGAAGGTGATTTGCTACCAAGAGCTTGGAATGCTGTCCACTTGAAGAAATACTTCATGTGATAAGGATTCATGATCCTTAGCAATATTCATGATCCACATCTTTGAAGGATCCTTAGAGGATGGATAATCCTCATTTTGGTAATGATCTAATCTCAAACTATTTCATTCTTTAGTTATCCTATATACAAGGATAAGGATCCTGGATCTTTTTTCCTCTTTTCACTTGATTCTGAGTTTTGCAGAAGGTTCATATATCCTTAACTAAGGATCGAGTATCCACAGAAGTCTCAAGTTCTTTGGGCTTGACCCCAATTATTTGGGCTTGACCCCAGTTATTTGGGCTTGACCCCAGTTATTTGGGCTTGACCCCAGTTATTTGGGCTTGATCCCAGTCTTTTGGGCTTGTCCCCAGTATCGCCATTAGCGCACGATGATCCTGGTAGAGTTCATGGCAATGGGACCAGTACTCGCTTTAGGGGCAGACAATTTCATTGTACTGGCTGTATCCGGGATCCTACGTATAATGGTAGACGTACCATACATTCGTTCCTAAGGTTTCTAACGTTTTCACGTTAGCTAAGGTTTCGGCATTTTCATGTCGCTCAAGTTTGGATAGTCGCCAGTGAGGGCCATACTCCAGTTTACACAAGATCCTTTGGGCTTGTCCCCAGTTTTTTGGGCTTGTCCCCAGTTTTTTTGGGCTTGTCCCCAGTTTTTTGGGCTTGTCCCCAGAATTGTTGGGCTTGTCCCCAGTTGCTAACTCTTCTCTTGTATTGGCTTATTCCCAAGTTATGTTCCATTTCAGGGTTTTGAAGCTAAACAGCTAAGGATCCTTGATCCTTACCTTTTACTAAGGTCTGTCTTTTGGTTATCCTGGTTATAAATGTTAAAGGTTTAGGATCCTAACTTGGATTCTCAGGTATGATCCTTAACTACTTTAATTTTATTCATTATCCATATAAGTGACCCTTATCCTTTGACAACAGGACTTATGATCCTTAAACTATACTACTTTTTAGAATTTGTCAATTATAGGATATTTGATCCTTGATCATATCCTAAACTTTTTGAGAAGATTTATTAGACTTTTCTTCTTTACTTAATAAATTCAAACAAAGTGTGTAGTAACTGAAAGATAAAATGTATACAAATGAAACAACACATGATAAGCCAAAAGATTGAAGTTTTATTTATTCACAAAATGTTAAACCCTTAAAGGTTGTCAAAATTGCCAACCCAAGCTTCTACCAGCAAAACGTGGCCCGTCCACTTGGGTTGGCAAAGGGTGACACATTGTTAACAGGTCTTGAAAGTGCAGGAAATAAAAGATGGCAGGATAACAAGTGGTTTCATCCCCCAAACAGAGGATCCCTCCACCACCTATTATCCTACCTATTGTCTAAGGATCCATGATCCACAACCCTAGAAACTATTGTTCAAAGTACAACCCAACATTGTTTCAAAACATCACAACCAAAAAACTTTCAAATCCGAAAAAAATGGGCTCCGGCCGCGTCTAGAAATATCCATCATCGCCCATTTCTGCAGCTCACACCTTGGCTGCATCACCACCAGCATCATCACCGCCAGCTTGATCCTTCCCGCTGCCGCTTGCCTCAATCGCCAAGACCTCTGTAGCCTCCTCCTCATCGTCTAGCTCAGCCAGCTTCGCCTTCCAGCCCTCCTTGTCCCAAGTGGTCCTGTCGAAGTCAGGATCCTCGGCCTCCTGAGCCATTTGCAGCTTGATCTTATACATGGTGATGGCAGCAGAGACTTTAGCATCCTCTAGCAGGTCGTGCTTCTCATGATCAGCATTTATCTGGGCCATGACTACCTGCTGCTTTGCCAGAGCGAGGTCCTTCTCAAGATGAGAGATGGTTTGATCCTTGGCCAAGAAGATCTTTTGGAACTCCAGATGCTTCTGCTCCGCCTCCTCAACGTATGCATCAAAGAGCATTTCAATCTCAGCGAATTTCTGCAAAAAAGACAAGGTAAAATTCAGGATCCGTGATCCTCAAGTGGGCAGGATAATCAAGCAGAGTCAGTGATCTTTACATTAGCAAAGTATTCTTGGAACTGGTGGCGGATAAGAGGCAAGCCTTCAAGATTTTCAGCTTCAGTGGCCTTCCTCTTCTTTCCCCCCTTGGAGGTGACAGGCTTGGGGACTAGAGCACTAGGGCTAGCAGCTGTCTTCTTCTTCCCAGACCTGGGAGCCACAGTGCTGAGATCACTGACACTAAAGCGGGAGGCTGACCTTGAGGATTTTCCAGCACCTATCAATCCAAAACAACAGATAAGTATTCTTGTTTTATTTGCATTTCAACATTTAATCATATATAAACTCGGATACCTACTTGACGTTGTAACTGAGCCTGAGGATACTTCTTGAGAATCCTTGGTGTTTGCTTTAAATGATCTTGTTGCAGGATCAAGATTCTAGAAAGCTGCGAGCCTTTCCTTGGTTACAGGTGTTGAAATAATATGAGAAACAGAGATAGCTGCACAAAAGATACCAAAAAGATGTTAGTGATCCTCAACGGAAACAGGGTTATCCTATGATCCTTCTATAAGGATCCTCTATCCTACCGTGGGTGGTCCATTTTAAGGGGAGATCCTTCCCATCCGGGATAGAATCCCTCCTAACGAAGAAGAATCGCTTCTTCCAATTGGTAACATTCTTGGTGGTCTTCAGGATTGGGTGTGCCTCACCGGGTTTGTGTTTGAATAGAAAGCGGTGTGAACCATGGCTCGCGAGGTTGTATAGTTCAGACAATTCCTACATTCCCAGCTCTATATCCTCCTGCTCAATGATTCTCTCAAGGGTATATAAGACCCTCCACATCATTGGCATAGCCTGGATATAGGATATGCCGGTAAGGGAGAAGAAAGACTGGGTAAAAGCAGGGAAAGGATAGGAGTATCCTATCAGAATTGGGGTAGCCGGAAAAGCAACCCATGTTGCAAAAACGAAGTCACTCAAGGCGGTAGGCTCGAAAGGTTTAAAGACAACGTTCGCCGGAAAGCAATGACGAATCCTGTCGATCTCAGGATCAGTGAAGCAACAACGTTCCTTCGGAGAATCTTTGATGATCCCTTGGCTTTTCAAAGGACTATCTTTCTGGTGATCCTTGGCAGGGGATGATCTTAACTTCATCGTGATTCAAAGGTTTTAAAGAAGAACATAGTAAGAAGAAGAACAAAGTAAGAAGGGGAAGAGAGAAAAGGGAGAAAAGTACCTGCTTGATCTTCGAATGAGGATTTAAAGGGTGTAACGCACGAATTTAAATGCTTCCTAACCCTTATCTCTAACTTGAATTTATAATGATGATTCTGCAGGGATGTCGCTTCAATGACGTATGATCGATAACGGCTAGTTCGATCCTAACGGCTATATATCCGTTAGTTAGTTGCAGATAAGATCAAAAAATATAACTCGCTAATTTACACTTTACTCCTTATATTTTGGGGGCAATTGTTAGGGGAGGATTTTCCAATCCTAAGGATCATGGATCCTCATATACTGCCAGGATCATGAATTCTGTTTGAATTAAGGATCCTTAGTAGGTGTTGCAGGATCAGGATTCAGGATCCTTATTGTTATCCTTATACTAACAATTGTCTTCATTATGCATAAGCTTGTTTTGCAGGAGCAAAGGCATGGACCAAGTATTACCAATTCCTGGAGCATATTCCTTCAATATTCCGCACGTGCTTGGTTCTTGTGAACGTTATGGAGATCGTGGAAGACTTGCACAATTAGCGGACAGTTAGCTAGGGTGGTTATTTCTAATTTTAAATAGGGGATAACAAGCTTGATTTAGAACACTTGGCTAATTTTAGCAAACATACACTCTCGAACAGCTCGCGACAATTTACTTGGCGATTTCATACATTTTAACACTTTTGCACACTAGTGATCCTTGTAACAAGCTTGTTATCATCCCGACTTGTAACCTTTTTTTTTCTGTTTAATCTTAGTTGGTGATCAGTAGTTTCCATCACCCGAGGTTTTTTATGCCGGAGATCAACTCTTGATCAAGGGCTTTTTCCTCGTATAAATCCTTGTGTCGCCTCTTTATTTGATTTGCAAGTTGTTCATACAATTGTTCATAGATTCAAGCATCACACCTCACAACAAAAGATTTGGTTGCATTATCCTTGCTTGATTTTTGACCAAAACACCTTTAAAGCAGTAAGTGTGGTCCTTTTTAAGGATCACGAAGGTACACAACTTCCTGTTTATTATGTAAGTAAGAGTTTGCTCGATGCTGAATCCAGGTATTCACATTTAGAAAAACTTATTCTTGCTTTGATTATGGCATCTACTAAACTAAGACATTATTTTGAAACTCATACCATTATTGTTAAGACTAATTTTCCAATTAAGAATGTTCTCAGGAAACCTGAAATGTCAGGAAGGATGGCCAAATGGGCAGTGAAGCTTAGTGCTTATGATATAAGATATGAACCAAGGACTGCCATCAAATCCCAAGCCTTAGCTGACTTTGTGGCAGATTTTAGTAGTGACTTGCAAAAAGAAGCCGAGTTAGAAGTTCAGCAGCTTGAAGAGACTAAGGATCCTTGGATACTCTTCACTGATGGAGCATCTAATGTCAAAGGAACAGGACTTGGAATACTACTAAAATCGCCACAGGGGGACATAATACCCCACTCCATAGCTTGTGAGTTTCAAACTATTAATAATGAGGCTGAATATGAGGCCTTGATAGCTGGTTTGCAAATTGCCAAGCAAATGAGGATCAGGTATCTTGAGGTACATGTAGATTCATTATTAATTACTAATCACTTTAATGGATCCTATGCAGTTAAAGGTGAAAAGCTAATCAAATACCTAGAGATAGTCAAGGAATTGGCACTCTCTTTTGTTTCTTTTAGTTTAACACAGGTACCCAGGGAAGAAAATGCAGAAGCTGATGCATTGGCCAACCTAGGATCATCCTTAAAAATTCCAGAGGATATCAAGATCCCTATCATCCATATTTTGGCTCATGCTATTGAGGATCATATAACTATGGAGATAGATGAGGATCCTGCAATGGTTCCTAGTGATGGTGCACAGTCTCATTCAGGATCATGGATCCTTCCAATCATGAGATATATACAACATAGAGAAATTCCCATAGGAGAAAACCCCAGGGCTTTCAAAATTAAGGTATCTCAATTTACAATATTGAATAACATGTTATATAAACGATCTCTTGCAGGTCCGTATCTAAGGTGCATAGAGGATCCTGAAATTCAAGAAGTCCTAAAGGATTTTCATGAAGGAGATTGTGGAAACCACACTGGGGGCAGGGCATTATTCTCAAGGATCCTTAGGACAGGATACTATTGGCCTACAATGAAGAAGGATGCTGTGGATTATGCCAAGAAGTGTGATGGGGAATGGATGTAGTTGGAAAACTTCCCAAAGCACCAGGAGGAAAGGTGTCCATGCTTGCCATGACTGATTACTTCTCTAAGTGGATAGAGGCTGACGCCTTTGCTCAAGTCAGAGAAAAAGAAGTGATATCCTTTATTAAAAGAAACATTATTACTAGATTTGGTATTCCTTCTGAAATTGTTTGTGATAATGGATCCCAATTTATTGGGAGCAAAACTACTAACTTTTGTGACAGATGGGGGATTAAGATGATAACATCAACACCAGTCCACCCACAAGCTAATGGTCAAGCAGAACCATCCAACAAGATCATCATCAACAACTTGAAGAAGAAGCTTGGATCCAAGAAAGGAAAGTGGGCAGAAGAACTACCTTATGTACTATGGGCTGATAGGACAACCCTCAAGAATGCCACTGGCCAAACTCCATTTTCTTTGGTATTTGGAGCAGAATCAGTGGTCCCTACAGAGATGGTGGTTCCTACTGCAAGAACAAGCATTCGTGATCATGAAGGAAATGCTGAAAACTTGGTTCAAGACTTGGATACTATAGAAGAACTCAGGGATTTGGCAAGGATAAGGATGGCTAGTTATCAACAAAGGATGGCTGGAGCCTACAATAAGAATGTCAGGATCAGGAAGTTCCAAGTTGGTGATATGGTATTGAGGAAAGCATTTCAGAATACCACAAATCCTGCTGATGGAAAGTTGGCACCAAAGTGGGAAGACCCCTACCTAATTGAAGCTGAAGCAGGAAAAGGGGCATATCGATTGCTAACAATGGAAGGTGATTTGCTACCAAGAGCTTGGAATGCTGTTCACCTGAAGAAATATTTCATGTAGAAAGGATCCAGGATCCTCAACTACTTTCATGACCGATATCCTCGAAGGATCCTTACAGGATAAAGGATCCTCGTTTTGGTAATGATATAATCCCAAACTATTTCATTCTTTAATTTTCCTTTATACAAGGAGAAGGATCCTGGATCCTTTATCCTTCTTTCACTTAATTCTGAGTTTTGCAGAAGGTTCATATATCCTTGACAAAGGATTGAGTATCTACAGAAGTATCCAGTTATTTGGGCTTGACCCCAGTTATTTGGGCTTGACCCCAGTTTTTTGGGCTTGACCCCAGTTATTTGGGCTAGTCCCCAGTTTGTTGGGCCTGTCCCCAGTATCGCCAGCAGCGCACGATGATCCTGGTACAGTTCATGGCAATGGGACCAGTACTCGCTTTAGGGGCTGACAATTTCATTGTACTGGCTGTATCCGGGATCCTACGTATAATGGTAGACGTACCATACATCCGTTCCTAAGGTTTCTAACATTTTCACGTTAGCTAAGGTTTTGGCATTTTCATGTCACTAAGTTTGGATAGTCGCCAGTGAGGGCCATACTCCAGTTTACACAAGATCCTTTGGGCTTGTCCCTAGTTTTTTGGGCTTGTCCCCAATATATTGGGCTTGTCCCCAGAATTGTTGGGCTTGTCCCCAGTTGCTAACTCTTTTCTTAGAATGGCTTAGTCCCAAGTTATGTTCCATTTCAGGTATTTGAAGCTAAACAGCTAAGGATCCTTCATCCTTACCTTTTACTAAGGTTTGTCTTTTGGTTATCCTGATTGTAAATGTTTTAGGATCCTAACTTGGATTCTCAGGTATGATCCTTGATCATTTTGATTTTATTCTTTGTTTATCTAAGTGACCCTTACTCTTTGACAACAGGACTCATGATCCTTAAGTTACATTACTTTTTTGAATTTATCGATTATAGGATATTTGATCCTTGATCATATCCTAAACTTTTTTACATAATCTGTTAAACTTTTATTCTCAACTTATGAATTCAAACAAAGTATATAATCGCAACTGAAAAGTAAGGTATCCACAAATGAAACAACACGTAAGATAGTCAAAAGATTAAGATTTTATTTACCCAAAAGTTAAACCCTTAAAAGGTTGTCAAAAATTGCCAACCCAAGTTTCTACCAGCAAAATGTGGCCCGTCCACTTGGGTTGGCAAAGGGTGTCCGTTTTAATAAGGTCTTAGTGCAGGAAATAAAGGCGGAAGGATAACAAGTGGCTTCATCCCCCAAACAGAGGATCCATCCACCACCCATTATCCTACCTATTGTCCAAAGGATCCATGATCCTTAAGCCTAAAAACTATTGTCTAAGTTATTACAGACCAACAATTGTTCATGAAAAACACCATCAAACAAAAACCACTACCAAATCATAAAAAATGGGCTCCGGCCACGTCTAGATAAATCCATCATCGCCCATTTCAGCAGCTCACTCCTTCGCTGCATCACCACCGTCTCCTGCCCCAGCATCACCAGCCTGATCCTTAGCTCCACTGCCGCTTGCCTCCAGCATCAAGACCTTTGTAGCCTCCTCCTCATCATCAAGCTCAGCCAGCCTAGCCTTCCAGCCCTCCTGGTCCCAGTTGGTCCTGTCAAAGTCAGCATCCTCAGCCTCTTGAGTCATCTGCAGCTTGGTCTTGTACATAGCAATGGCAGCAGAGAGTTTGGCATCCTCCATCACCTCGTTTGTCACACCCCCAAAATCCACACGCGGAGCATCACCGCTTGGAGGCGTGACATGACCAGGATCGAGCCACCAATCATATTGAACAACGCAATTAAGTAAATAAAACCAACCACATCATAATTGGTGACCAAAAGCTAGTTAACCAAGTTCAAATTAAACAGCGGAAGCATTAAAGGTAAACCCCAAAACATAAGTTCAATAAGTTCATAAAGTTTAGATGTTTAGAACGGGACATAACAGTCCATATCCCACAACGACCTCCTCCTCGCGCAAGCTCCATAAGTACCTAACGACCTGCAAGGCATGTAACCACAAATCAACAACAAAGTTGAGCGAGTTCACAGTAGGTGTTCGTTATAAAGTAGTTTTTCAAGAACTATGAGTTTGTTTGCAACTGCAGGTTAAATCAACTTTCCTTATTTTCCTAAACCATAAACGGTGGGGGCTACCCCATGTTGTAAACCACAAGACTAGATGTATATATATGTGTCCTTCCCAATCCGAGGACATAGGTACATATTAAATATGTAGGTTTAGCGCTGGTGTCCTTCCCAATCCGAGGACAGTGGTACGTAGTGAGTACGTAGGTTTAGCGCTGGTGCCCTTCCCAATCCGAGGACAGTGGTACGTAGTGAGTACGTAGGTTTAGCGCTGGCGTCCTTCCCAATCCGAGGACGGAGGTAAGTAGTCTAGTAGTGGTGAAAGTACAAGTTCCGTCTCAGCTCTTTAATCCCATTCCCAACCACCGGGAATCCCATGCCTTAGTAAGGGTGTGAACTCACCTTTGGTTGCTCGGTTTGACTCTCAAAAATAGCTAACAGTCAAGGCCGGTCAATCACGTCCTAATATGATTACCAGTTAGTCATTTAGTGGTTTCAAATAGAGCACAAAGTTCCTACACGCATCTATCACATAACATGCATCACTTTAACGGTTCATGCCCATATAAATTTCCCATCTATTCCCGTTTATAAGCAAACATACGACATTGCACATAACACTTTTATTGACATATAACATGTTAGATTATTCTCAGATAACCTACCCGACATTTAGACACACAATTTACTACTTATGTCATTTCAGCTTTAATCTTCAAAACTGGGCTGTTTTCGGGAATTTTAATAAAATAGTTACCCTATTGAAAAAATTCCTAAATTTTTACAGAAGGTCTTAAACGATCCAAATATTATTGTGTAAAAATATCGGGATCCAATTCATTACCAATATTTTATAAAAATTCATTGACCGGACTGCAATCAGATTCATCACTTTCTGACTGCAGTCCACGGAATAATTTATTTAAAATTCATCGTAAGTCTAATTTATAAAATTCCAGTGGGAGAATTACTATGACATCAGTGTCCATCTACAGTACAAATTTCGTGACCTGATTCTACACAGATTTCAAGTTATGACGAAAAATATAACACATATTTTCTGCAGAAAAATGCAGTTTGAGCTGCTGTCCAAAAACAGACCCTTAAAAATAGTAAACCACCACAAAAAATTACGATTCCAGTGCCATTGGATCTGTTTTTCGAAAATACATAATTTAGGCTTCAGAAAATCAGTTTTTCGATTTATTATGATCTGTTTACAGCCAGTTGAAGTTGGCTAAAAATGTCAATCAACATGCTTTTTAGAGTTTAAATGTTAGTAAAACGCATCAACAAACGTTCTAACAACGTGTTTATCAAGAAATCAATGATCAAATATCATGCATGTTTTAACCAACCTTAACCCAACAAGATTTCATCTTCATGTAACTTTTATGTTCAAGTTTCTTGTTTAACCCCTTTTAGTGTTCTTGTTCTTTAGTGTTTTAAACATAATCATCACACTACAACTTTTGATCATAACAACAAGATGAACAAGAGTTTGACAAGGACTTACTACTAGCACAAAGGCTAGGGATGATTCTAGTGAAAATGGTGGTGAAAAAGCAAGAAAGAAAGCTCCTTGAAGTTCCACAAGTTGCAAGCTCCTTTAATCCTTCTTCTACACTTGAATGAAGCTTAAAATGGATGAAGATGGAGATGTTAAAGTGGTGGTGGTGGTGGCGGTTATGTGAGCCGAGAGGAGGGAGAGAAGAGAGTGAGTGAGAGAGTGTGGTCTTGTGAAAGATATGAAATCATGAATGATCTTTGGTGCCATACTTATAAAGATGTTTCATATATTTTGTTAACTCTAACAAGAAACAATCCAAATAAAATATAAACTTAAATCTTGAAGCATGGTGTGGATCTTTGGTGGGGTCCCTTGGGACCGAATTCGGTTGGGGGGGGGGGTTGGATGTAACTTTGTGATGATAGTTGGTAATTGTAAGTTAGAATCCAAGTATATGTTTACATATGATATTTACTAGAGAAATTAGTGGGTGTTATGGTGAACGGGGATCATGACTAGCCAAAAATGATTAAACAATGTATTTGGCAAAAATTTGGTGTCCCGGGTAGTGTCCGGTTATCCGGTTAGATACCGTTCCGTTACAGTGTTTAATTATTCCGTAAAGTGTCTTTTATATATATTTTTGTAACACTTTTAATTCCTAACCCTTAGGAAAACATTCAGGACCATTTAGTCAATTTTCTACACAAGACTAGTATGTTAACAAACACATGTAAGTATGACACAGTAATCAGGAAACAATTAAGTAACTCAACACAGTCACCAAGCACTTTAATTATCATTAATAAATCGTACGGATACATGAAATCATGAGGGTTGTCACATCGTTCTTCTCATGGTCAGCATTGATGTGGGCCATTACCAGCTGCTTCTTTGCCAAGTTCAGATCCTTCTCAAGGCGAGAGATAGTCTCATCCTTAGCCAAGAAGATTTTCTGGAAGTCCAACTCTTTCGCCTCAGCCTCTTCAACATAAGCATCAAATAGCATCTGGATCTCGGAAAATTTCTGCAAAGAAGAAAAGGGTCAGTTCAGGATCCGTTATCCTTAAAATGTGCAGGATGGAATTAAGGATCAAGGATCCTTATATCATCAAAGTATTCCTTGAACTGGTGACGGATGAGGGGCAGGCCTTCAAGGTTATCAGCTTCAGAGGATTTCCTCTTCTTTCCTCCTTTGCCCTTGGAGGTGGTAGGCTTTGGGACTGGAACGCTAGGGCTAGCAGTAGACTTCTTCTTCCCAGACCTGGGAGCAACAGCACTAAGATCGGTAACACTGAAGCGGGTGGCTGACTTTGAGGATTTTCCAGCGCCTATCAATCCAAAACAACAGATAAGTATTCTTGTTTTATTTTCATTTAAACATTTAATCATGTACAAACTTGGATACTTACTTGACATTGTGACTGAGCCGGAGGATACTTCTTGAGAATCCTTTGAGTTTGCTTGAAATGATCTTACTGTTGGATCAAGATTCCAGAAAGCAGCGATCCTCTCCTTTGTTGCAGGTGATGGAATAATATGAGAAGCAGAGATAGCCGCAAAAAAAAAACAAAAAAAAAAACCAGTTATCCTCACAGGAACAGGGTTATCCTATGATCCTTCTATAAGGATCCTCTATCCTACCATGAGTGGCCCATTTTCTGGGGAGATCCTTCCCATTCGGGATAGAATCCCTCCTAACGAAGAAAAAACGCTTCTTCCAGTTGGTGTCATTTTTGGTGGTCTTGAGGATTGGGTGTTCTTCACCGGGTTTGTGTTTGAATAAAAAGCGGTGTGAACCATGGCACACAAGGGTTTGTACAGTTCAGCAAGTTCCGACATTCCTAACTCTATACCTTCCTGCTCAATAATTCTCTCTAGGGTGTATAAAACCCTCCACATCATTGGCATTGCCTGAACATAGCACATGCCGGTAAGAGAAAAGAAGGATTCAGTGAAGGCAGGGAGAGGATAGGAGTATCCTATCAGGAATGGAGTGGCCGGAAAAGCAACCCAGGTTTCAGAAATAAGATCACTTTTGGTGGAAGGGTCAAAGGGCTTGAAGACGGTGTTCGCCGGAAAACAATGGCGAATCCGGTCGATTTCTGGATCGGTAAAACTGCAGTGTTCCTTCGGAGTACTTTTGATGATCCCTTGGCTCTTCAAAGGACTATCTTTCTGGTGATCTTTGGCAGGGGATGATCGTAACTTCATCGTGATTCAAAGATTTCGAAGAAGAACAGAGTAAGAAGATGAAAAGAGAAGGAGGAAAGAGAGATACCTGGTTGATCTTCGAATGAGGATTTAAAGAGTGTAACGCACGAATTTAAATGCCTGCCGATCCTTATCTCTAACCTATTTATAATGATGATTCTGCAGGATTGTCACTTCAGTGACGTAAGATCAGCAACGGCTAGTTCGATCCAAACGGCTACATATCCGTTAGTCAGTTGGAGATAAGATAAAAAATATAACTCGTTAAAATTACACTTTACTCCTTATATTTTGGGGCCAATTGTTAGGGGAGGATTTTCCAATCCTAAGTGTTTTGGTCAAAAATCACACAAGGATAATGCAACCAAATCTGATTTTGTGAGGTATGATGCTTGGTTAATTGTATGAACGACAAGTATATGAAATCAACGATGAACACCGAGATTTATACGAGGAAAAAGCCCTTGATCTTTAGAAGATCTCCGGCATAAAAAACCTCGGGTGATGGAAACTACCGATCACCAACTATATTGCAAAAACAGCAGTGATCCTTGTACAACTTCGGAAGAAACAAGCTCGATACAATGAATTTCTAGTGTAAGTGTGTGTTTTTTGCTAAGTGTTTGCAGAGAATTCGTGCTTTGTGTGTTGTTTCTCTGGTGAGTACGAATTATATCTCTTTTGAGCTTGTTTCCCCTTAAAAAGATAAGAAAATATCAAGAAACCAACTCTCCTAAAAAGGTGGAAGTCACCCATGACCACCACTAACGGTTATTTCTTCATTTAGCACGTGCCCATAAAGCATATTCCACGAGATTCCAGCAAAGAAGTGGTCCACTACGTCCATTACCTGCATTTGCACATTAAAAACGTGCAAAACATAAGTTCTGTTAAGGATCCTGATCCTCAGACTCGTGATCCTCAGACGCGTGATCCTCAGACTCTGGATCCTCAGACTCTGGATCCTCAGACTGTCTGCATCATCCATTAAGCATCCGTGATCCATGCCCAGACTCAGGATAGATGATCCTTAGCATAAAATTCATGCCCTAACAATTGCCCCCAATATGGCAGTTGTGATAAGGATTCACAGCTGTCATATTTCCGTCAGAAGCGGACTAGCCGTTGCTGCTGGTATCTAGTCGTTACACTGCCTGTCATCACTGATAAGACCTGCTATAATCATCATTGCAGAATATAGAGTTAGAGATAACTCCTCAAGTGCCTTTACAGATCAGAAGATCCTTCCGTTCGTGGAGAATGAATCCTTCTACACAGTTTGCTATTAACCTTCCTGCACTTTAATTTCTACATAGACACTTTAACTGTTAGATAGCCTTATCCGGCCTGGGTGGATGGTCCACGGTTTTGCTGGTGAAATCCAGGCCAGATGATTTTGATACATAATGAATAGGTAATAACATTAAACTTTTTTAGCTACATCTATAGTTGTTTCTTCCCTTTTTATTTTTCATGTATGCTTTCTATTTTAAAAAATATCATCACCAAACAACTGGAAAGTTATTGAAAATCTGATGATAATGTAAAACTTTTAACAGAAAACTTGAAGTGTTCGAACAAATGTGGATTAATGATCCCTAACCAAAAATGATAAGAGACAACTTACAGCTTAGAAAAAGTTAGAATATAACATACCAGAGAATCCAAGTTAGGATTCTATATCCTTGTAAATTATTGCTAAATAAGCAAACTATTAAAAGTAAAGCTTCTAGGATCAAGGATCCTTATCGTCAGAACTTGTATAACTTTAGACAGCAGTTTCTAAGGTGAAGGATCAGGGATCCTTGAACAATAGGCAGGATAATGGGTGGTGGATGGATCCTCTGTTTGGGGGATGAAGCCACTCGTTATCCTTCCGTCTTTTATTTTCTGCACTACAAAGACCCGTAAACAATGGACACCCTTTGCCAACCCATGTGGACGGGCCACGTTTTGCTGGTAGAAACGTGGGTTGACAATATTGACAACCTTAAAAGGTTTAATGTTTTGTGAATAAAATAACTTTAACTTTTTGGCTATCTCCCGTGTTGCTATCCTTATGTATCCTTTAGTTTTCAATTGTTGTGATATACATTTGTTTGAATAAGAAAAGTTAAACAAATTAAGTTTAAGAATTTTAGGATATGATCCAGGATCAAATATCCTATAGTTGAAAAGTTCCGAAAAGTAGTATATTTTAAGGATCATAAGTTCAGTTGTCAAAGTATAAGGGTTATTCAAATGAATAATGAATAAAATCAAAATAGTTAAGGATCATACCTGAGAATCCAAGTTGGGATCCTAACCTTTATCATTATAAACAAGATAACCATAAGACAAACCTTAATGGAAGGTAAGGATCAAGGATCCTTGGTCGTTTGTCTCCAAAAAACCTGAAATAGGATACAACTTGGGACTAAGCCAATATAAGATAAGAGTTAGTAACTGGGGACAAGCCCAACAAACTGGGGACAAGCCCAAATAAACTGGGGACAAGCCCAAATAAACGGATGTAAACTGGGGTCAAGCCCATATAAACGGATGTAAACTGGGGTCAAGCCCATATAAACGGATGTAAACTGGGGTCAAGCCCATATAAACGGATGTAAACTGGAGTATGGCCCTAACTGGCGACTATCCAAACTTAGTGACATGAAGATGCCAAAACCTTAGCTAACGTGAAAACGTTAGAAACCTTAGCTAACGTGAAAACGTTAGAAACCTTATGAACGGATGTATGGTACGTCTACCATTATACGTAGGATCCTAAGCATAGCCAGAACAATGGAATTATCAGCCCCTAGAACGAGTACTGGTCCCAAAGCCTTGAACTATACCAGGATCATCATGCGCTACAGGCGAAACTGGGGACAGGCCCAAACTGGGGACAAGCCCGAAACTTTGGAGGGTTGGCCAACCACTTTGATCTTCTGTAAAATGATAACAACTCTGCAAAAGCTTAAACTTTGTGAAAATAGATGTTAACTGATTAACATCTTTAACTTATGATAAGTAATAAGTATAAAATGAATGAAAATGAAAGTAATGTGTTACCAAATGTAGAATTATATATCCTTTGAGGATCCTGGATCCTTAATCAGAATACCGGTATCGCTGAGGATCCCTGATCCTTCTTACTTAAAGTATTTTTTGAGATGAACAGCATTCCAAGCTCTTGGTAGGAGATCATCATCCATTGTTAACAAGTGATATACCCCCTTTCCTGATTCAGCTTCAATTAGATAGGGGTCTTCCCACTTTGGTTCTAGCTTGCCATTAGAAGGATTTGTAGTGTTCTGGAATGCTTTTCTTAGCACAAAATCACCAACTTGAAATCTTCTAATCCTGACATTCTTGTTGTATGCTCCAACCATTCTTTGTTGATAACTGGCCATTTCCTTTTTTCTGACTTTGAGTAAAAGCTTCTTCTTAGGATGCAGATGTTATGTTGGTTGGTATAGAATATTAATGTGTCTTTGACAAGCATCACATTTCTTTGTGTATTCCACAGCATACATCTTCATGATAGGCCTATAGTATGTTGTTCTAAGGATCCTTGAGAATAGTGCTCTGCCCCCAGTGTAGTTTCCACAGTCTCCTTGACTTTGAAAGCTTTAGCATTTTATCCTGTAGGGATCTCTCCATGTTGTATATATCTTAGGATTGGAAGGATCCAGGATCCTGAATTCGACTCTGCAGGATCACCAGGTATGATTGCAGAATCCTCCACTATCTCCATGGCTACGTGATCCTCAATTGCAGGAGTTAAAACATGGGTGATGAGTATTTTTCACATCTTCTGGCATCTTTAGGAATGATCCAAGGTTAATTAAAGCGTCAGCTTCTGCATTTTCTTCCCTGGGTACCTGTGGTAGACTGAAAAAAGCAAAAGAATCTGCCAGTTTCCTGACTCATGATTAGTGGTTTGGAATTCACATGCAATGGATTGGGGTATAATGTCCCCCTGTGGCGATTTTAGTAGTGTGCTTAATTTAGTTCCTTTAACATCTGAAGCTCTATCTGTGAAGAGTGTCTAAGGATCCTTGGTCTTCTCAAGTTGTTAAACTTCTAATTCAGCTTCCCTTTGTAGATCACTACTAAAATTAGCCACAAAGTCAGCTAAAGCTTGGGACTTGATGGCAGTCCTGGGTTCATACTTAATGTCATATGCAATAAGCTTGATTGCCCACTTTGCTATTCTATCTGACATTTGAAGTTTCCTGAGAACATTCTTGATAGGAAAGTTAGTTTTCACAATAATGGTGTGAGTTTCTAAATAATGACTATGTTTAGCAAAAGCCATAATTAAATCAAGAATTAACTTCTCTAAATGAGAATACCTGGCCTCAGCATCAAGTAGAATTTTACTTACATAGTATACCGAATGTTGAGAGCCTTCATGATCCTTAACTAGGATCACACTTACTGCTTTAGCTGAAATAGCTAAGTATAAGGATAACGATTCTCCATTTTCTGGTTTCATCAGGGCTGGTGCTGAGGATAGATAATCCTTAAGAACCTTGAGTGCAGCTTCATGCTTATCAGTCCACTCAAACTTGCCTTGAGCAATTTGTCTACCTCTTCTTGGATAATGGCATTCCTTTCAAGTGCAAACTTTCTCCTTGTTTGGTGTATTGGTTTGAAAGACCTGTCAATAGCAAGTTTGTGAGTAATAACATTCTTAGATATACCTGTCATCTCTTCATGTTTCCAAGCGAAGGTAGATTTTCTTCTTTCCAAGAAGGATACTAAATCCTGCTCAATACTGTCTAGGATCCCAGATTCTATAAAAATTTTGGATTCAGGATCCTCTGAGTTCAACATAATATCCTTGACATATGGCTCTCTTGCCTCCATGACATCTCGCTCCTTGGAGGCTGGCTTCATTGAAGAAGGGTAACAGTTCTTTGCCTCCTGCTGATCAATTTCTATCTTCACCACATCCCATAGAGTTGGGAGCTTGACACATGGATGATATGTTGAGGGGGACTGCCTTCATATCGTGTATCTATGGCCTGCCACAGATAACATTACAGCAAGATAAGCAGTCAATAACATAGAATTTTTAAACAGAATTCACTCCCTATATATATAAATTGGAAGTTTGATGTCCCCCAATGTAATCTTTATCTCTCCACTGAATCCCATAAGGACAGATGATCCTGGGACAATATTTGTTCTTTTGAGAACATCCAACCGGATTATGTTAACCAAGCTTCCCCCATCAATGAGAATCCTGCGAACAAAATGGTTAGATATAAATAATGTAATAACTACACCGTCATGATGAGGATCCTGAATGTCCACACAGTTATCCTCATCAAAGGATATCACTTTCTGCTGGGTAAGGATGGAGGTCCGAACAGGTCTGCCCCCATTCTCCATCTTTGTTTCCTTTGCACGTCTTTTAGCTGCTGAGAACCTCCAGAGATGAAATGGATGATTTGAGCATCAGCTGGTGGAGGAGGAGCTTTTCCAGAAACTTTCTCAGAATCCTTGATCCTTGACTTTTTCCTTCCAAGCAATTCCTTCAACTATCCTTTGCTCAAAAGATAACCTATCTCCTTCCTTAATGCTATGCACTCATCTGTGAGATGACCAGAATCCCCATGGTAAGCACACCATTTCAATTCGTCTTTGGTGGCAGGCAGTTTATCATTCTTCCTTGGCCACCTAACCTTGTCACCTAAACTCTGCATAGAAAGGATTAGTTCATTATTATCAGCAAGAAAACAATATTCAGAAATAGGAGGATAATCCTTATCATCTTCCTCTTGTTCCACAGCATGCACATTCTGGTTGTCATGCTTGGAGTATTGCTTGGATCAGTTATCCTTGAGATAGGATCCTTATTTGTCTTGCTTTGAGGATCCTGACAATCTCTCATGGATCCTTTTGTCATCCTCTAAACGGATGAACCTAAGGGCCCTGTATCTTTCCTCATCTAAGTTCCTGCAAGGGGTCATGACAAGATCATCATAGAACATTGAATCCCTAAGCAAACCCATTTTAAAGGCTTCTAGAGCTGTAGCAATATCTAAGTTAGGGATTTCTAAGGATTCTTTACTGAATTTAATTATGTAATCTCTAAGTGATTCATTATGACCTTGAGTTACCCTATATAAATCACTAGTTAATCGTTCAAATCTCCTACTGCATGAGAATTGGCTATTAAACAAATTAACTAGATTAGCAAATGAAGTAATAGAGTAAGGAGGAAGACTTAGCAGCCATTTTAACGCTGATCCTGTAAGTGTGGATCCAAAGCCCTTGCACAAGCAACCAGATTTGGTGTCTGAAACCTCTTCGGTATCTCTGCATCACAAATAGGTGGTGCAAAACGAGATATCTTGTGGCTTTCATTAGGAATTTCAGGAATGGGCTTAACCACTCCTGGAACGTTGGAAATTATATCCCTAAGTTTCTGCAATTCCTTAGCCATAGCTTGGTTGATACCTATATCCTGCATGAAGCCATGGTTAGCATTATAAGAAGTATTCAAAGTGTTACCTCCTAATGGATTCAAGGTTGGAATTCCAGATGTGAATCCATATTGACGGGATTCTGGTATAACTGAGGGACCAGAAGAAGCAATAGTCTGCATCGGTATGAAGTCTCCTTGATGAACATTTGAACTTCCGGGTTGTTGACTCCCTAAGGATCCTTGATTCTGAAAGATGTTGGATCCTTGATGTGATGTGAATGGGGGTCTTGGAGGATAATCCATGGATCCGGAAACCTGAGATTAGGATCCTTGAACCTGGAAGGAGGATCCTTGAACCTGAGAGGATCCTTGAACCTGGGAGGATCCTCGAACCTGAGAGGATCCTTAAACCTGAGAGGATCCTTGAATCTGCGAGGATCCTTGAACCTGAGAGGATCCTTAAACCTGCGAGGATCCTTGAACCTGAGGATCCTTAAACCTGAGAGGATCCTTGAATCTGCGAGGATCCTTGAACCTGCGAGGATCCTTGAACCTGAGAGGATCCTTGAATTGGCTGCGTCCCCATGCATTCTCCTAAACTGGTGAAGAATCCCTGATGCTGAAATGAGGATCCTGAAGGCTGGAAAGAGGATCCTTGAGCCTGAGACATTGCCGATGATCCAGTACGTATTTCTGTTGATCCACCCTGGTATTGGACATGTGGAGCTGCAAAGTGCTGGGAAGTTATGGCCGGAGTGTCGAAATTCAGCGACCTCGACATCAAAGGGGAGTGATCCTCTGCTGATTTTATCAATTTCGCGAAGGATCCTGCCATTAGTCTTGACCTGCTGCTGCATGTGATCCTTCAACTGCACAATCAAAGCATAAAAATCACTGTTAGTAAGTGTAGAGGAAGAAACAACAGTTGGTTTTGTGAAAATGGGGGTTGTCTTTTTCGGAGAATTCTCAGCATTCTTCTGGAATGCAAGGGGGAGATGATGCAAAGGCGGAATGCCCTGTGAAAAAGTGACCGCCGACATAGAACTTGGAGAAGTTCTCCCTGAGAAGCCATGTGGTTGAAGGTAATGAACCGAAACGAATGGAATGAACAAAATTTCTCAGAATTGAAGCACCAATTGCCCCACGGTGGGCGCCAAACTGTTTTGGTCAAAAATCACACAAGGATAATGCAACCAAATCTGATTTTGTGAGGTATGATGCTTGGTTAATTGTATGAACGACAAGTATATGAAATCAACGATGAACACCGAGATTTATACGAGGAAAAAGCCCTTGATCTTTAGAAGATCTCCGGCATAAAAAACCTCGGGTGATGGAAACTACCGATCACCAACTATATTGCAAAAACAGCAGTGATCCTTGTACAACTTCGGAAGAAACAAGCTCGATACAATGAATTTCTAGTGTAAGTGTGTGTTTTTTGCTAAGTGTTTGCAGAGAATTCATGCTTTGTGTGTTGTTTCTCTGGTGAGTACGAATTATATCTCTTTTGAGCTTGTTTCCCCTTAAAAAGATAAGAAAATATCAAGAAACCAACTCTCCTAAAAAGGTGGAAGTCACCCATGACCACCACTAACGGTTATTTCTTCATTTAGCACGTGCCCATAAAGCATATTCCACGAGATTCCAGCAAAGAAGTGGTCCACTACGTCCATTACCTGCATTTGCACATTAAAAACGTGCAAAACATAAGTTCTGTTAAGGATCCTGATCCTCAGACTCGTGATCCTCAGACGCGTGATCCTCAGACTCTGGATCCTCAGACTCTGGATCCTCAGACTGTCTGCATCATCCATTAAGCATCCGTGATCCATGCCCAGACTCAGGATAGATGATCCTTAGCATAAAATTCATGCGCTAACACTAAGGATCACGGATCCTCAAGCACTGCCAGGATCACGGATCCTCAATTCTGTTTGAATTAAGGATCCTCAGAAGGTGTTGCAGGATCAGGATTCAGGATCCTCATGATTATCCTTACACTAACGATTTTCTTTGCTATGTTTGATTTTGTTTTGCAGGAGTATACGCCTTAGACTTGGTCTTGCCGATATTCTTGGAGAATATGCTCTCAATATTCCGCACGTGCATGGCTTAATGAACGTTATGGAGGTCGTGGGTAGCTAGCATGAATTGCGGATAGTTAGTTGTTTTAGTTATTTCTAATTTTAAAAGGGGATAACAAGCTTGAATTAGAGCACTTAGCTAAATTAGCAAACACACACTCTCGTAACAACGCTCAATAAGCTCTCAACAGTTTACTTGGCGATTTCATACATTTTTGCACTTTTGCACACTAGTGATCCTTATAACAAGCTTGTTATCATCTCGAGTTGTAACAACCATTTGTTTAATTTTAGTTGGTGATCGGTAGTTTCCATCACCCGAGGTTTTTTATGCCGGAGATCAACTCTTGATCAAGGGCTTTTTCCTCGTATAAATCCTTGTGTCAATTGTTCATAACATTTGCAAGTTATTCATACATTTATACATTTGTTCAAGCATCATTCCTCACAACAAAGATTTGGTTGTATTATCCTAGACTGATTTTTGACCAAAACAGTTATAGGATACTCCTATCCTTTCCCTGCCTTCACTGAATCCTTCTTTTCTCTCACCGGCATGTGCTACATTCAGGCCATGCCAATGATGTGGAGGGTTTTATATACCCTAGAGAGAATCAATGAGCAGGAAGGTATAGAGTTGGGGATGTCGAAACTGGCTGAACTGTATAACCTTGTGAGCCATGGTTCACACCGCTTCTTATTCAAACATAAATCCGGTGATGCACACCCAATCCTCAAGACCACCAAGAATGACACCAACTGGAAGAATCATTTTTTCTTCGTTAGGAGGGATTCTATCCCGGATGGGAAGGATCTCCACAGAGAGTGGGCCACCCATGGTAGGATAGAGGATCCTTATAGAAGGATCATAGGATAACTCTGTTTCTGTTGAGGATAACTGACCCATTTTTGTGTCTTTTTGTGCAGCTATTTCTGTTTCTCATATCATTCCATCACCTGCAACAAAAGAGAGGATCGCTGCTTTCTGGAGTCTTGATCCTGCAGTAAGATCATTCCAAGCAAACACCAAGGATTCTAAAGAAGTATCCTCCGGCTCAGTCACAATGTCAAGTAAGTATCCAAGTCTGTATATAATTAAATGTTTAAATGAAAATAAAACAAGAATACTTATCTGTTGTTTTGGATTGGTAGGCGCTGGAAAATCTTCGAAGTCAGCCTCCCACTTCAGTGTCAGTGATCTTAGCACTGTGGCTCCCCGTGTCACACCCCGACCGCGTAAAACAACAAATCGCGGCGGAAACATCGAGGCGTGTTGCAACAGAATCATTGTTTCATAACCATGGATACAAAAAGTGTTTCGTTTTATTAAACCTTGAATAATTACATCGTCTGGAAATCTAAATACACAATTTAAACATAGTCTATCATTGTTATTGAGTCACTAAGGCCTTGTCCAGTCCTATGTGAGCATGCATCCTATCAATCGATATCTTTCAACAATACCTGAAACACATGTGAAAACGAGGTCAGCAAAGAAATGCTGGCGAATGCATTGGTTTTGTAGGAGTGTCGAAATCATGGCTAGTTTAGATGTTGCAATACTTTATTAAAAACCTTGTTTTGAAAAGTGTATATTATTGCAACTTAATTAACCAACTCAAATCAAGCGGGTTATAGTTTATAAAACCTCGTAGCCATGACACTTAACCCAAAAATATTTGTATTAGTAAAGCAAATTGTGAAACATCTAGAAATAAATTGTTAATAAAACTTGTTAATAAATCTCGTTAAAAACTCGTATAGTTTATATCATATCGAAAACCTCGTTTGTGTGACATCGTTTGAAAATCGTTTACCCAAGTGAACTAAATAACGCCACGGTATGTAATACGATGAAATCACTTATATATAGGAAGTACCAGCGGCGTATCCACATTGCTTTCATCACATTACACCCGTCCCGTTATCTAAACACTTAACCAAAAACCAATCGTATATCGCTTTGAAGCCAATCGTTTAACCAAATTGTTTAACTCGTTAATACATCGCGTGAAAACCAATCGTTTAACCAAATTGTTTAACTCGTTAATACATCGCGTGAAAACCAATTGTTTAACCAAATTGTTTAACTCGTTAATACATCGCGTGAAAACCAATCGTTTACCCAAATCGTATCATTCGTTTTAGGTCGTGAAACTACTTATATGGTCGTCTCGCTAATAACATTCAAACCTTCGTCACTCGCTTACCTCGTCGCTTCTCGTTTTCGCATTAACAAACCCTTACCAAAGGGTAAATTAATAATTACAGATTCAGTCGCTACCCACAACACCCACACATAACCACAGGTGTAGTAAATAACGGGATTTGTCAGATCCTATGGTACCATAACCTAATACTGGTCGGCTTGATCATTGCTAATGAATGTCATTTGTTATGTAACCCAACCAACAAGTTCGTTCACATTATTGAAATCGTTATTAGTTTTGTATAAATCGTCTTAATCGTTTTTGAAACCATCGTTATAACATCGAAAACATTTAGCACATATGAGTCACCCCAAAACAATTGAAAGCAGTAAAATAGGGGAATAATGTACTCGCCTGTGAATGCTTAGAGGTCTTGAACAACAACCAAACAAAGCTTGAGGGAGCACGGAATCAGTCGGCAATCTAAAACTATATAAATAAACCGGACTTAAATCGGGAGATCGGATAGGATGAGGCTTGGTAAACCAAATGAGTATTGGAACTCATATGATATGGTTTAACAAGGCCTACATACTACATTGAGACTAACCTAAGTGCTTTCGACCCATCGCGACCCATTAAGGTAGCTTATGCTACTTTAACGCGTCGTGCGCGTGAAACGCGTTCGGACCGTCTAACTAGTCCTATGACAAGTGTTATATGCCTAAACATGTTACATAATCAGTTATGTGACAAAAGTTTAGGTTACATATGCTTAATTACCAATTATACATGAAAAGGGTATTCTGGTAATTTACCTAAGGCATATAAACTACCTATCATACAACTATTCAAACGAAGCGACCATAGGGTATAACCTCGGAAGGTTATTCCCTACCTACTATGGTCACCTAATGTGTTTGGTCGGATCCTAATGATCGACCAAATAGGTCGGGTTCGAAGGTATAAGCGATTTATTAGATCGCTTACCCTACGACCCTTGACAACGTGGTAATCAGTAGGCATAGTCCCAAGGGACTATAACCAACGTGATTACACTCACGTTGCGAAGTTCAAACGAACTTCGCATTGACCATAAACTGGTCAACGCAGAAAGTCAAACAAAGTTTGACTTTCAGACTCAAAAAGACTCGAAAAACAATAAAAGAACGAAAGAATACTTACGAAGGGTCCCCGAATGCTAATCCCGATCCAAGTAGCTCAGGTATGAAACAAAGGTTTCAACTTAGAGCTTCTCAAATCAGAATTCTAGTGGTTTTAGCAATGGGTGGGGTTGGGTATTTATAGTATTCGGGTAACCGTTAAGATCGTTTCTTGGAAAAGGGGGCACGATCAAAGCCGTACACTTGTCGGAACCTTATGGTAGCTCATTTGCCACTCACCATAGGAAATTGACACTTGGAATTGGGATTGGGGGTGCAAAACAGCTGCAAACAGGCTGTTAAACATTGAATCTGGTCTGCAGAGGCTGAGGCGGCCCGCTTCAGGATACACCAAAACTAATGCGGGCCGCATGGGGGTTCTGATCAGAATATAAGTTTCAAAAATGACAGTTTTGGTCCCTGTTGTGTATTTAAGCCATTTCCGACACTTCTAAGGCCCGTAAAGCCAACTTTAAGGCCCTAAAATGATGCCTAAACATTGTGGACATGAAACATGCTCAAAAATATGCCGGGTGTTGGTTCGTTTGGTCGTACGAACGCGATGTTCGCTTAATTACGACGGAATGCGCATAAGCGCGAAAAACGATCCAAATGACGCAACGAATGGATTTTTGGCAAGACAAACACTAAAGCATAATATAGTCATGCTTACATAAATTTTTGGATGTCCGGATGTATTCAGAACGTGAGTTATGCGCAAAGGTGCAAACTTGTGCACTTTTTGACACTTTTAGTCCCTGAATGACCCAAAAGTTTATTTTAGCATACCGAACACCTCAAAGCCTATTTCTAAGCTATGTTAAGGATATTTATGGTATGTTTAACTTATGGTCATGTTCCAGAATGTCTGTTACAGTTCAAATTGGCATATTTTCGCAGTTTGTCAAATTTAGTCCCTGTAGACGAATTAACTTGTTTTTGCCATACCAAAGCCTTCAAAACTTATTTCTAAGTTATGTAAAGGTTATTTAAGGTATGTTAAGCCAATGTCACTATTCCAGAGTGTTCGTTTCATTAAACTGGTTATATTTACGCATCAGTGCGCGTATAACCTTCCAGAAAGCGATTTAGAGTTTGGAATTGAACAAAAATTGATATGTGCAAAGGATACACATATTTATACAAATCCCAAGTATGAAATACAATATTTCATTGGTTTGGTATTTGTTTGATGGCCGTGGAGGCACAGGTGTTACAGTCTCCCCTACTTTAGGAAATTTCGTCCCGAAATTTATTTAGAGGAAACTTGTGAGAGCTTGAAAACATGAAGTTGAAAAGATCGAACAACATTGGTTAGTGTTCTGAACTTCTAGTAATCTTTAATAACATCATGATTGCAATGTAAGAGGGATACTTATATAGAAGTATATGAAGCGTCATTGGTGCGTCCACCGTACCTCCATTACATCGTTCTCATTTCTTTATTTTTGTCACTATCGGTTCTTACACATAATAAATCTTACTGTGGTTACCGTGCACTGAATCTCACAATTATGTACGCGTCCATAATTAGACAATTCCTTGCACAGTTCACACAGTCTATTTTATAATATGTAGGGTAAAACCAAATGAACAATCCTGTGATGAGTGTGACTAGACCGCCTTAGAGTCCTTTTGACTAAATCAATAAATGATCTAAATAGACTATCAAGGAGTCTGTCCAGCTACATCACTAGATGTCGTCCTTTAACCAAATTGTGAATCAATCTTTTTGACTAGACCACTAAAGGGTCTCGTATGAATCAAGGAGTGGTACTATATAACCCAAGGGTCTTAACTACCACGTAGAAGCCCATAAGGATTTAAGGTAGTACCTTTTAAATATCCTACTATGAATCCCTCATATGAAGATATGAAAGATTCTATGAGGATTTGAAAATCGTATCACACAAAAACATAGAGAAGAACACATAAACACATATCACATAATCGCATAATCGCGTACTCGCATAATTGTTTAATTTGACCTTTAAATTTGTTATCTTTGGACACGGGTATTTAAAGCATACTAGGAATCAAATCCTTAATTGCTTCAATTTGGATGGATCCACATGAATACCCTGCTTGTTGACTACATGACCCAAAAACTGAACTCCTTTAAGCCAAAATTTCCTCTTGGAGGATTTAGCGAAAAGTTTGTTCCTTCTTTAAGGGTTCTAGTGTCAATGAAGGTGTTGATCGTTATCGGCTCGGGACATGAATAGATCAAGATGTCATCAATAACAACAATGACGAACTGATCCAAATAAGGCTTGCAGACTCTATTTATTAAGTCCATGTAGATGGCTGGAGCATTTGTCAACCCAAAAGGCATGACTATAAACTCGTAATGGCCATACTTCGTGCAGAAAACCGTTTTGGGAATATCTTCTTTGAGAATACAAGTTGATGATACCCAAAACGCAAATCGATCTTGGAAAAGCATGAAACGCTATGCAGTTGATCGGAGAAATCATTGATTTAAGGCAGGGGATATCGATTCTTGATGGTAAGCTTACTAGGCTTACGTTAATCGATATACATTCGAAAAGATCCATTTTTTTCCTTTTCACAAAGAGGACATGAGTTTCTCCAAGGTGAAAAGTTCGGACGAATGAATCCTTTATCAGACAACTCTTGAAGCTGTTTTGATAATTATTGCATCTCGAACGGTGCAAGACGATAAGATACTTTAGATTTAAAAGAAACAAATGTTTGAGGTTCTTAGAGAGATCACAAGTGATCATAAAAATGACAGAACCACACGAGTAGTTTTGTCTTTGTGTTGACATCATAAGGTTGGATCAAACATTCATACAATTGCATTAGTTAAAAAAATAAAACCACAAATTTTTATTTATATAACAACCGCATTGTCTTTAAATGTTACAAGATAACAACCAAAGGAAAAACAAAATTCTAATTGTTCACTCCTTCATCATTGAGTGCCTCATTGATGTTAAACACTCGACCACGTGCTGGATTCACATTGACGTTGACGTTCGCATTTGGGTTTGCGTTAGCATTTGCATTCACCAGTCTCGGACAGTTGTGGCGGAAGTGACCAATCTCTCCGTAGTTGAAACATGACCCCAGTGGGAATCTCACAGCATTCCCTTGAACCGGAGTTTGAACCTGAGCAGCCTGATTTTGTCCCAGACGACAAACATTGGCCAAATGCCCAAGTCTACCACACGTTGTGCATTTCTTGCAATCTTGTTGTGCAACGTGATGACCGTTGCAACGGGCACAATGTGGTGCGGTACCAGCATATGCCTTCTTTGCAGATGGCTGTGCCGGTGGGTTTTGTAAGTTCTGAGCAGTCTGTGCTGTAACAGCAAAATTTTGGGCACCCTTCCGCTTCTTTGATTTCTTTGACGTCTCACCTTCCTTACCCTTCTTGTTTCGACCTTTCTTGCTATCCTCCTTGTCAGACCCCTGCTTCTTACCCTTGTCACCCTTTCTGTGTAACTTATTCTTTCGAATCTGCGACTCAGTCAATGTCGCAGCTAACTCGATCGCCTGACGGAGTGTGGTAGGGCTACTACCAGTAAGGATGTCTTGTACCGAGTCAGGTAGGCCGTGGATGTACCTTTCGATAGCCTTGTCGAGTGGGGTAACCATTGTCGGGCAAAGCAGACTCAACTCCTCAAACCTATCAGTATACGCCCTGTGCTCACCACTATCGTGCTTCAACTCATCAAATTCCTTCTCCAAAGCTCGCTGCTCATGACGAGGACAGAATTCCCTCATCATAAGGGCCCTAAGTTCAGCCCATGTCTGTGCTAGAGCAACTTCTGCACCACGATCCCTCATAACCCCGTTCCACCATGTGAGAGCCCTCTTCTGAAACACACTCGAAGAAAACTCGACCTTGCGATTGTCAGGACACTGCACATGGCGGAAAGTATTCTCAATGCTCTCGAACCATTGAAGAAGCCCAGTCGCTCCTTCAGAACCACTAAACTTGAGTGGTTTAGCCTGGTTAAAATCCTTGTATTTGCATGGAACGTTGTTGTTGTTGTTATTATTGCCATTGTTGTATATTTCTTGGACTTGGGTTACAACCCCGGGCACACAGCAGCCACCTGCTGAGAGATCAGGGCTGCGAGTTCTTCAATAGTAAAAGTCCGAGCATCGGTTCGAGCATCGCGTCGAGGAGGCATTGTCTAAAAGAGGAAACATGAAATGAAACGAGTGAGAGAATTAGACGAAAAGAATGAGATGAACAAATCTGATGAAAGCAAGGATAGTGGTCATTTGTTTGTTACTACAAAGCAACAAACGACCCTGGTGATTAATCAAAGTAAATAGGTCAAAAATAATGTATCGCGAAGACATGCTCGCCTATAAGTGAAAACTCATCCCAAGAATTCCTAGGTAAGCACAACTGGTCTCGCGTCTGATGAGATATATACGAAGTGCTTGCCTAGACAGAAAACCCAGAATACAGGCATTCACCCTTCCAGTTTGCACGTGTTCACATTATTTAAAACCCAAAACTTTGACGAGATTTTGAAAACCCAAAGGGATTCAAAACCATATAATAGAGGGTTCAAAACCTAGTAATCAATCATCCTAGAACAGATGATTAGTTTTCAAAGCGGTTTTGAAATTTATGTTCTTGTTGTGGTCGTCGCCTAAGGATAGGTGAGGGTATCGTTTTATGACTAAACGCAAGTAAACTCGCGTTAGGGTCCTAAGAAGGTTATAGACTAGGTCAAAGCATTACTAATAACCTAATTCCCTATAACCATTGGCTCTGATACCAACTTTTCTGTCACAACCCGACCGCGTAAAACAACAAATCGCGGCGGAAACATCGAGGCGTGTTGCAACAGAATCATTGCTTCATAACCATGGATACAAAAAGTGTTTCGTTTTATTAAACCTTGAATAATTACATCGTCTGGAAATCTAAATACACAATTTAAACATAGTCTATCATTGTTATTGAGTCACTAAGGCCTTGTCCAGTCCTATGTGAGCATGCATCCTATCAATCGATATCTTTCAACAATACCTGAAACACATGTGAAAACGAGGTCAGCAAAGAAATGCTGGCGAATACATTGGTTTTGTAGGAGTGTCGAAATCATGGCTAGTTTAGATGTTGCAATACTTTATTAAAAACCATGATTTGAAAAGTGTATATTATTGCAACTTAATTAACCAACTCAAATCAAGCGGGTTATAGTTTATAAAACCTCGTAGCCATGACTCTTAACCCAAAAACATTTGTTTTAGTAAAGCAAATTGTGAAACATCTAGAAATAAATTGTTAATAAAACTTGTTAATAAATCTCGTTAAAAACTCGTATAGTTTATATCATATCGAAAACCTCGTTTGTGTGACATCGTTTGAAAATCGTTTACCCAAGTGAACTAAATAACGCCACGGTATGTAATATGATGAAATCACTTATATATAGGAAGTACCAGCGGCGTATCCACATTGCTTTCATCACATTACACCCGTCCCGTTATCTAAACACTTAACCAAAAACCAATCGTATATCGCTTTGAAGCCAATCGTTTAACCAAATTGTTTAACTCGTTAATACATCGCGTGAAAACCAATCGTTTAACCAAATTGTTTAACTCGTTAATACATCGCGTGAAAACCAATCGTTTACCCAAATCGTATCATTCGTTTTAGGTCGTGAAACTACTTATATGGTCGTCTCGCTAATAACATTCAAACCTTCGTCACTCGCTTACCTCGTCGCTTCTCGTTTTCGCATTAACAAACCCTTACCAAAGGGTAAATTAATAATTACAGATTCAGTCGCTACCCACAACACCCACACATAACCACGGGTGTAGTAAATAACGGGATTTGTCAGATCCTATGGTACCATAACCTAATACTAGTAGGCTTGATCATTGCTAATGAATGTCATTTGTTATGTAACCCAACCAACAAGTTCGTTCACATTATTGAAATCGTTATTAGTTTTGTATAAATCGTCTTAATCGTTTTTGAAACCATCGTTATAACATCGAAAACATTTAGCACATATGAGTCACCCCAAAACAATTGAAAGCAGTAAAATAGGGGAATAATGTACTCGCCTGTGAATGCTTAGAGGTCTTGAACAACAACCAAACAAAGCTTGAGGGAGCACGGAATCAGTCGGCAATCTAAAACTATATAAATAAACTGGACTTAAATCGGGAGATCAGATAGGATGAGGCTTGGTAAACCAAATGAGTATTGGAACTCATAAGATATGGTTTAACAAGGCCTACATACTACATTGAGACTAACCTAAGTGCTTTCGACCCATCGCGACCCATTAAGGTAGCTTATGCTACTTTAACGCGTCGTGCGCGTGAAACGCGTTCGGACCGTCTAACTAGTCCTATGACAAGTGTTATATGCCTAAACATGTTACATAATCAGTTATGTGACAAAAGTTTAGGTTACATATGCTTAATTACCAATTATACATGAAAAGGGTATTCTGGTAATTTACCTAAGGCATATAAACTACCTATCATACAACTATTCAAACGAAGCGACCATAGGGTATAACCTCGGAAGGTTATTCCCTACCTACTATGGTCACCTAATGTGTTTGGTCGGATCCTAATGATCGACCAAATGGGTCGGGTTCGAAGGTATAAGCGATTTATTAGATCGCTTACCCTACGACCCTTGACAACGTGGTAATCAGTAGGCATAGTCCCAAGGGACTATAACCAACGTGATTACACTCACGTTGCGAAGTTCAAACGAACTTCGCATTGACCATAAACTGGTCAACGCAGAAAGTCAAACAAAGTTTGACTTTCAGACTCGAAAAGACTTGAAAAACAATAAAAGAACGAAAGAATACTTACGAAGGGTCCCCGAATGCTAATCCCGATCCAAGTAGCTCAGGTATGAAAGAAAGGTTTCAACTTAGAGCTTCTCAAATCAGAATTCTAGTGGTTTTAGCAATGGGTGGGGTTGGGTATTTATAGTATTCGGGTAACCGTTAAGATCGTTTCTTGGAAAAGGGGGCACGATCAAAGCCGTACACTTGTCGGAACCTTATGGTAGCTCATTTGCCACTCACCATAGGAAATTGACACTTGGAATTGGGATTGGGGGTGCAAAACAGCTGCAAACAGGCTGTTAAACATTGAATCTGGTCTGCAGAGGCTGAGGCGGCCCGATTCAGGATACACCAAAACTAATGCGGGCCGCATGGGGGTTCTGATCAGAAAATAAGTTTCAAAAATGACGGTTTTGGTCCCTGTTGTGTATTTAAGCCATTTCCGACACTTCTAAGGCCCGTAAAGCCAACTTTAAGGCCCTAAAATGATGCCTAAACATTGTGGACATGAAACATGCTCAAAAATATGCCGGGTGTTGGTTCGTTTGGTCGTACGAACGCGATGTTCGCTTAATTACGACGGAATGCGCATAAGCGCGAAAAACGATCCAAATGACGCAACGAATGGATTTTTGGCAAGACAAACACTAAAGCATAATATAGTCATGCTTACATAAATTTTTGGATGTCCGGATGTATTCAGAACGTGAGTTATGCGCAAAGGTGCAAACTTGTGCACTTTTTGACACTTTTAGTCACCCAAAAGTTTATTTTAGCATACCGAACACCTCAAAGCCTATTTCTAAGCTATGTTAAGGATATGTATGGTATGTTTAACTTATGGTCATGTTCCGGAATGTCTGTTACATTTCAAATTGGCATACTTTCGCAGTTTGTCAAATTTAGTCCCTGTAGACGAATTAACTTGTTTTTGCCATACCAAAGCCTTCAAAACTTATTTCTAAGTTATGTAAAGGTTATTTAAGGTATGTTAAGCCAATGTCACTATTCCAGAGTGTTCGTTTCATTAAACTGGTTATATTTACGCATCAGTGCGCGTATAACCTTCCAGAAAGCGATTTAGAGTTTGGAATTGAACAAAAATTGATATGTGCAAAGGATACACATATTTATACAAATCCCAAGTATGAAATACAATATTTCATTGGTTTGGTATTTGTTTGATGGCCGTGGAGGCACAGGTGTTACACCCCGGTCTGGAAAGAAGAAGTCTGCTGCTAGCCCAAGCGCTCTAATCCCCAAGCCTGTCACCTCCAAGGGAGGAAAGAAGAGGAAGGCCACTGAAGCTGACAATCTGGAAGGCCTGCCCCTCATCCGTCACCAGTTTCAGGAATACTTTGCTGATGTAAGGATCACTGATCCTGACTAATTATCCTGCCCACTTGAGGATAGCGGATCCTGAACCCTACCTTTTCTTTTTACAGAAATTTACCGAGATCCAGATGCTCTTCGATGCATACGTTGAAGAAGCTGAGCAGAAGCATTTGGAATTTCAGAAGATCTTCCTGGCCAAGGATCAAACCATCTCCTCCCTCGAAAAAGATCTCAATTTGGCAAAGAAGCAGGTGGTCATGGCCCAGATTAATGCTGATCATGAGAAAGCTGAGGTGATGGAGGATGCTAAAGTCTCTGCTGCCATCACTATGTACAAGATCAAACTTCAGATGGCCTAGGAGGCTGAGGATCCTGACTTTGACAGGACCAATTAGGACCAGGAGGGTTGGAAGGCTAATCTGGCTGAGCTGGACGATGAGGAGGATGCTACAGAGGTCTTGGCAATTGAGGCAGGTGGCAGCGGAGCTAAGGATTAGGCGGGTGATACTGGAGCAGGAGGTGATGGTGATGCAGCGAAGGTTTGAGCTGCAGAAATGGGCGATGATGGATTTATCTAGACGCGGCCGGAGCCCATTTTTTATGATTTGGTAGTGGTTTTTGGTTGTTGATGTTTTTCTCGAACAATAGTTGGTCTGTAACAACTTAGACAATAGTTTTTAGGGTTGAGGATCACGGATCCTTGGACAATAGGTAGGATAATGGGTGGTGGATGGATCCTCTATTTGGGGGATGAAGCCACTTGTTATCCTTCCGCCTTTATTTCCTGCACTTAGACCTTGTTAAATATGGACACCCTTTGCCAACCCAAGTGGACGGGCCACGTTTTGCTGGTAGAAGCTTGGGTTGGCAATTTTGATAACCTTTAAAGGGTTTAACTTTTGGTAAATAAAATCTTAATCTTTTGACTATCTTGTGTTGTTACTTTTGTAAATATTTTATCTTTCAATTATTGTGATATACTTTGTTTGAATTCACAAATAAAGAATAAAAGTTCAATAGATCATGTCAAAAAATTTAGGATATGATCAAGGATCAAATATCCTATAATCGATAAATTCAAAAAAGTAATGTAACTTAAGGATCATGTATCCTGTTGTCAAAGAATAAGGGTCACTTAGAAAAATAAAGAATAGAATCAAAATGATCAAGGATCATACCTGAGAATCCAAGTTAGGATCCTAAACCTTTGACATTTACAATCAGGATAACCAAAAGACAAACCTTAGTAAAAGGTAAGGATCAAGGATCCTTAGCTATTTAGCTTCAAAAACTTGAAATCGAACATAACTTGGGACTAAGCCAATATAAGAAAAGAGTTAGAAACTGGGGACAAGCCCAACAATTCTGGGGACAAGCCCAATATACTGGGGACAAGCCCAAAAACTGGGGACAAGCCCAAAAAACTGGGGACTAGCCCAAAAAACTGGGGACAAGCCCAAAGGATCTTGTGAAAACTGGAGTATGGCCCTCACTGGCGACTATCCAAACTTAGAGACATGAAAATGTCAAAACCTTAGCTAACGTGAAAACGTTAGAAACCTTAGGAAGGGATGTATGGTATGTCTACCATTATACGTAGGATCCCGGATACAACCAGTACAATGAAATTGTCAGCCCCTAAAGCGAGAACTGGTCCCATTGCCATGAACTGTACCAGGATCATCGTGCGCTGCTGGCGATACTGGGGACATGCCCAACAACTGGGGACTAGCCCAAACAACTGGGGTCAAGCCCAAATAACTGGGGTCAAGCCCAAATAACTGGGGTCAAGCCCAAAATACTGGCTACTTCTGTGGATACTCAATCCTTTGTCAAGGATATATCAACCTTCTGCAAAACTCAGAACTAAGTGAAAGATGGATAAAGGATCTAGGATCCTTCCCCTTGTATATTGGATAACTAAAGAATTAAATAGATTGGGATTAGTTCATTTCCAGAATGAGGATCATCTATCCTCTAAGGATCCTTCGAGGATATCAGTCATGAATATTGCTAAGGATCATGGATCCTTATCACATGAAGTATTTCTTCAAATGGACAGCATTCCAAGCTCTTGGTAGCAAATCACCTTCCATTGTTAGCAATCGATATGCCCCATTTCCAGCCTCAGCTTCAATCAGGTAGGGGCCTTCCCACTTTGGTGCCAACTTTCCATCAGCAGGATTTGTGGTATTCTGAGATGCTTTCCTCAATACCATATCACCAACTTGGAATTTCCTGATCCTGACATTTTTATTGTAGGCTCCAGCCATCCTTTGTTGATAACTAGCCATCCTTATTCTTGCCAAATCCCTGAGTTCTTCTATAGTATCCAAGTCTTGAACCAAGTTTTCAGCATTTCCTTCAGGATCACGGATGCTTGTTCTTGCAGTAGGAACCACCATCTCTGTAGGGATCACTGATTCTACTCCAAATACAAAAGAAAATGGAGTTTGGCCAGTAGCAATCTTGGGGGTTGTCCTATCAGCCCATAGCACATAAGGTAGTTCTTCTGCCCATTTTCCTTTCTTGGATCCAAGCTTCTTCTTCAAGTTGTTGATGATTCTCTTGTTGGATGATTCTGCGTGACCATTAGCTTGTGGGTGAACTGGTGTTGATGTTATCATCTTAATCCCCCAGCTGTCACAAAAGTTAGTAGTTCTACTCCCAATAAATTTGGAATCCATTATCACAAACAATTTCAGGAGGGATACCAAATTTAGTAATAATGTTTCTTTTAATAAAGGATATCACTTCTTTTTCTCTGACTTGAGCAAAGGCTTCAGCTTCTATCCACTTAGAGAAATAATCAGTCATGGCAAGCATGAACACCTTTCCTCCTGGTGCTTTGGGAAGTTTACCAACTATATCCATTCCCCATCTCATGAATGGCCAAGAAGAGGATATAGGATGCAAGAGCTCTACTGATTGATGAAGGATATTACTATGTCTCTGACAAGGATCACACTGCTTGGCATAATCCATAGCATCCTTCTTCATTGTAGGCCAATAGTATCCTGTCCTAAGGATCCTTGAGAACAATGTCCTGCCCCCAGTGTGGTTTCCACAATCTCCTTCATGAAAATCCTTTAGGTCTTCTTGGATTTCAGGATCCTCAATGCATCTTAGATATGGACCTGCAAGAGATCGTTTATATAACATGTTATTCAATATTGTAAATTGAGATACCTTGATTTTGAATGCCCTGGGGTTTTCTCCTATAGGAATCTCTCCATGTTGTATATATCTCATGATTGGGAGGATCCATGATCCTGAGTGAGACTGTGCACTATCACTAGGAACTATTGCAGAATCCTCCTCTATCTCCATAGTTTTGTGATCCTCAATAGCAGGAACCAAAATATGGATGATAGGGATCTTGATATCCTCTGGAATTTTCAAGGATGATCCTAGGTTGGCCAATGCATCAGCTTCTGCATTTTCTTCCCTAGGTACCTGTGTTAAACTAAAAGAAACAAAGGAGAGTGCCAATTCCTTGTCTATCTCTAGGTATTTGATTAGCTTTTCACCTTTAACAGCATAAGATCCATTAAAGTGATTAGTAATTAACAATGAATCTACATGTACCTCAAGATACCTGATCCTCATATGCTTGGCAATTTGCAAACCAGCTATCAAGGCTTCATATTCAGCCTCATTATTAGTAGTTTGAAACTCACAAGCTATGGAGTGGGGTATTATGTCCCCCTGTGGCGATTTTAGTAGTATTCCAAGTCCTGTTCCTTTGACATTAGAAGCTCCATCAGTGAAAAGTATCCAAGGATCCTTAGTCTCTTCAAGCTGCTGAACTTCTAACTCAGCTTCTCTTTGCAAATCACTACTAAAATCTGCCACAAAGTCAGCTAAGGCTAGGGATTTGATGGCAGTCCTTGGCTCATATCTTATATCATTAGCACTAACAATTTTCATGAAGGAGATTGTGGAAACCATACTGGGGGCAAAGCACTGTTCTCAAGGATCCTTAGGACAGGATACTATTGGCCTACCATGAAGAAGGATGCTGTGGATTATGCCAAGAGATGTGATGCTTGTCAGAGACATAGCAATATCCTTCATCAACCAGCAGAGCTCCATCATCCTATATCCTCTTCTTGGCCATTCATGAGATGGGGAATGGATATAGTTGGTAAACTTCCTAAGGCACCTGGAGGAAAAGTATTCATGCTTGCTATGACTGATTACTTCTCCAAGTGGATAGAAGCTAAAGCCTCTGCTCAAGTCAGAGAAAAAGAAGTGATATCCTTTATTAAAAGAAACATTATTACCAGATTTGGTATCCCTTCTGAAGTTGTTTGTGATAATGGATCCCAATTTATTGGGAGTAGAACTACTAACTTTTGTGACAGCTGGGGGATTAAGATGATAACATCAACACCAGTCTACCCACAAGCTAATGGTCAAGCAGAATCATCCAACAAGATCATCATCAACAATTTGAAGAAGAAACTTGGATCCAAGAAAGGAAAATGTGCAGAAGAGTTACCTTATGTGTTATGGGCTGATAGAACAACTCCCAAGAATGCTACTGGTCAAACTCCATTTTCTTTAGTGTTTGGAGCAGAATCAGTGATCCCTACAAAGATGGTGGTTCCTACTGCAGGAACGAGCATCCGTGATCCTGAGGGAAATGCTGAAAACTTGGTTCAAGACTTGGATACCATAGAAGAACACAGGGATTTGGCAAGGATAAGAACGGCTAGTTATCAACAAAGGATGGCTGGAGCCTACAATAAGAATGTCAGGGTCAGAAAGTTCCAAGTTGGTGATATGGTATTAAGGAAATCATTTCAGAATACCACAAATCCTGCTGATGGAAAGTTGGCACCAAAGTGGGAAGGCCCCTATCTTATTGAAGCTGAAGCAGGAAAGGGGGCATATCGATTACTACCAATGGAAGGTGATTTACTACCAAGAGCTTGGAATGCTGTCCACTTGAAGAGATACTTCATGTAATAAGGATCCAGGATCCTTAGCTACTTTCGTGTCCAATATCCATGAAGGATCCTTAGAGGATAGATGATCCTCATTCTGGTAACGATCTAACCTCAATTTATTTAATTCTTTAATTAATTTGTTTACACGGAGAAGGATCCTGGATCCTTTATCCCTCTTTCACTTAGTTCTGAGTTTTGCAGAAGATTAATGTATCCTTGGCAAAGGATCAAGTATCCATAGAAGTCTCCTACGTTTTTTGGGCTTGTCCCCAGTTTTTTGGGTTTATCCCCAGTTTTTGGGCCTGTCCCCAGTTTCGCCAGTAGCGCACGATGATCCTAATGCAGTTCAAGGCAATGGGACCAGTACCCGCTTTAGGGGCTAACAATTTCATTGTACTGACTGTATTTAGGATCCTACGTATAATGGTAGACGTACCATACATCCGTTCCTAAGGTTTCTAACGTTTTCACGTTAGCTAAGGTTTTGGCATTTCCATGTCAGTAAGTTTGGATAGTCGCCAGTGAGGGCCATACTCCAGTTTACACAAGATCCTTTGGGCTTTTCCCCAGTTTTTGGGCTTGTCCCCAGTTTTTTGGGCTTGTCCCCAGGATTTTTGGGCTTGTCCCTGTAGGATCGTGTTCTGTCCTGTTTGAGACGTTCAGAAGACTTCGTATCCAAATCTAGAGGCGGAAACTAAAGATTTGGTGCAATTTCAGTCACATACACTATAAACTGCTGTTATATTGATCACTGTTACTATTACAGACTCTGACAGCACTTCGGCAGCACTTCGTGGCTCACCGGAAGAAAACACACTGACCTCTATCTGATTTCGCTCTGATGTCCATATATATAGATGTCTGATTTCGCTTATATGTCCATGACATATAAGCGAAACCCATTGTCACATGAGCGAAACCTTACATAAGACTGACACATAAGCGAAACCTATTTAAACCATATAAGCGAAACCCTGAATAACACACTTTCTAGGGTTTTGAGCTATGACTAAACTATCTCACTTCTAGACTCGATACAAGACGTAATCAACAGACGTAATGCACCAACAAACTCCCCCTCGAATGTTGATGGAGTTGTAGTGTCGAGTCTCTGATCTACTATCTTTATCAGTCTTCAATCTTCATCTTGAAGTATTTCACACTGTAAGAATCCACTATCTCTATCTTCTCTTCTCTTCTCTTTTCAGGCTCTCCCTCTCATTCAGCTAGGATCGTAGCCTGAAATTCACTTTCCACAGGTTCTTAGATCGTAACCTGGCATTCCAACAAACTCAGGTTTCGGAACCTGGCTAACCTGCATAAACTCTACCTCACAATAAATTTTACAATTTACACATTTCAAACATATAAACTTTCACTAACTCAGACTCTTCTCTAAAAACCTAATCAAAATGATCTTTCAATCTGATGAACCACTTGAAGTTTTGACAAACATAATCAGTTCTAAACACAAACTCCCCCTCAAATCATACTCATCATGTTTAGCACTCAGACTTTTGAAAATCAGCTTTTCAATATCAGTTGTCGAAAATCTTTTTGACTTTTTCAAAATTTATGCTAAAACACACTAAAATCTTTTTGGATTTTTTTTTTTTTTTAATGAAATGAAATGCAGTAAAGAAATATTTACAAACAATATTTTTGTGAGTTTGTGCAAGAGGATCATATCAGTTTCTGAGACAAATCACCAACACCGTTAAGCTTCATTACATTTTAAGTTCTAAACGATTCACTTAAATTGTCAGTATACTTGTCCACTTAAATTTTCACACAAAGTTCAATTGATCCGAGATACGAGGTTAATGTTTTAAGCACTTAAACTTATCCGTGTGTCCCACTACTTGAATATACTCCCGTATCCAGAATCTCAATAATCAGTCTTACAGGTGAGAATACTACAATGATATCTGTATATAATTTAGGTATGCGAGGGCCGAGGGATCTCAGATCGATACTTCCGTATACGCAGAGAGATATCAGCTTCGACTTTTCGGTGTGTCCCCTTTAGAGGATCTTTTTGCTTACAACAGCAGCATATATCAATTTTATTGTTTCAGCATGCTGAGGGTTTAATGCTGTGTTTCAAGCATTGCAGCAAGTATTAGCCAGGGACTAGGTCAGAACTACCGTTCAGCAGAAGTCCCGGAATAATACCCCAGATATCATAGAGTATAAAGACCTAGTATATCAGATTAAGAGACCTTTCAAACGAGATTTCAGGGGTTACCTATATATCCAAGTTTGTGTTAACCCACAGAACAAGCAAGTTAAGTTTGAAATTTAGGTTTATATCTCGTCACAATCTACTAGATGTGCAAAAACCTACTGACATATCCACAGTAAGATTGTTTATCACATTTTTACTTTACATTTCTTTAGCATGTTGTGATAGTCCACTGATGTACTATCATTTCCTCTATATGCAACAAAACTCATTTTTCATTTTATCATGTTTTTGGCTTTTTCAAATTTTCAAATGTTTTTGGATTTTCTAAAATTTCTTACTCCCCCTAAAATGCAAACACATTTTAGGAAATTTGAAAACAAACTGTACACAAACATGACAACTAATATCGAATTGCTTCAAATCTCCATCCACTTGGCATAAACAATCAGAACTCCCCCTTTCACAAAACTATTTTCTCATTATGATTTCAAAACACTCAAGTTTGTTTTAACCAAAATGATTTGTCCGGAAAATAAGTTTTGTTAATTTTCAAACCACTTGTAGATTAGGGGTTCATCACATTGTTTTTTTTTTTTTTTTTTTTAACCACTTGTAGAAAATCAGATACAACTTAATGTCCCTGATTTACCACTTGTACGAGAAACACAATCAAATACACAGAATGATGCCGATTCCTGATCCCCGATTACCAACTTGGGATCTCCGGCAAGTCCACAAACTCACTGTTCATAGTATGACCCATCCCAGTCACGAACTAGGGATGGTTCCGTTTTCTCCTTCTGTGTCTTCTTCTCATAAAACTCCTTCGTTCCTTTGACCTTCCTGTCAATCATTTTACCAAAAATATGATGAACTTTAGAGTTAAAAACTTTCTCAACATCGAAATCCTTTTTGTCATCATAAAATTGATTTGATATCTCAACTTTACCAATTTTCTTTTTATAATTTTCAGCCCGAAGTAATGGAAAATTATCATCATTCACATTCGGTATTGAGTTATCACCTTTTCCCTCAACCTGTGGCTCAACTAACTTTATGGAATCAGTTTCATCGCCAGAAGATAGCTCCTCTGATTTTGACCCATCAGAATCATCGCTAGGACTATCAACAGACTTCTTAACAACCCATTTCTGGTTGTCAAGATTTCCTCTTTTCTTGTAAAACCTGTTTGAACTTTCACCAATTTCAAAAATCGAATTTTTGAATAATTTGGTTCGGTCAATTGGTGGTTCAAACACAACTTCTTTTTCTTTCTGTTTACGAGAAACTCCCTGTTTTGATGATATTGTCTTACAACAATCTCTGGCAATATGTCCAACAGTGTTGCATTGGAAACAGGTTCTCATATCTTTCCTTTGTCCAGCAAACTTCATCTCTTCTTGCTTCGTTGCAAGAAACTCACTATTTGACTGTCTCCAAAACCTTTTCTTTTCTTCCTCATCTCTTGATGTACCTGAAACAAATGTCATCTTTGCTTTAAAATTACGAACATATGTTTCATTTTTCTGTTTTTCTGTTGGAGTAAAACCAAGACCTTTCTTTTTGAAATTACGGTTAGGGTTTGGTTTCTTGTGAAAACCAGAACCAGAACTGTAACCTTTTTTCTTGTTTAATCTTTGTTGTACTCTTGAGGTGTATTTTTTAGGTTTATCAATAAGATTTACATCTTTTAATTCAGAAAAATTGATTTCTGTTAGTTTGAAAATCTTTTTGATCATCTCAGTTTTTACACCTCTTAGTGGAAATTCCTCATCAGAATATAATTTGTCGGAATCATTCAATGTATATGCAACTTTGAATGTTTCGTCACTCAAATTAGATTTTGATAACAGGAATTCTTTGTTGTAAACCCTTTTAACTGAAGAATTTTGACTGTTGACCGTCGAACTTGAACTTTCAGAACCAAACTTTGACTCTGACTCTGACTTTGAGTTGGACTCCAACTTTGACTCCTCAGTTTCATCTTTATCCAACACCTGATCGACGACTTTCTTAATTAACTCGGACTCATGATCAGTGTCAGATGATGTAAACACGACATCAATATTTTCTGGCAAATTGACTGACGACTCCGACTCCCATTGTAAATTTGTTGCTTTTTCGACTCTTTCCTGATTTGGATTCCTGGGCAAATATCCATTTTCTAGCGGGGGTGGACATTTGTTATAACTGATTTCTTGTTTCTTACCAGAATCCTTCTTGTCAGTCTTTTTCTTTGTATCATTCTTCTTCTTGTTCTTCTTTTCTGGAGTCTTTTCTTTAGTCTCTTTTCCATCATCCTTCTTTTCTTCAGTTACTTCATCTTCTTCAAATGCCTTCAACAGTTGGATAAATCCTGTCAATGACATAAGAAGTACATGAGTAACTTTTCAACAAACGATTTACTCTTTCAGTTTCGATTCTTTGCAGTTCCAGTTTCTGTTCAAGAGCAGCACACTTCTCAATGTAATTGTTCACCACTTTTTGCTTAGTCATAAAAGCTCCTTGAAGTGTTTTCATCGCTGTTGCTTGTTCTTCACTAGTTAAATTGTATTGGTTCATTGCTTTGTTCAGTACATCATAAGATTCCTTCAAACTATTCAAGTTATAAATCAATGTGCTGTTCTGCTTCTTTATAGCTTCACAAGTGTCACACTTCACAGAAATCTTCTTTGCATCAACTTCATCTTTAACTTTGAACTTTGCAACTTCAACTTTTACTTGCCTTTTGATCACTGGAATTTCTTCGTCATCACTACTTACTGGAGTCTTGACCTTTTTCTTTTTCACTAAAACCTCCTCATCATCACTGCTGACTGGTGTTTTGATCTTTTTCTTTTTCTTTTTAACTTTATCATCATCACTATCACTTTCAGCAAGCAGTTTCATATCAGCATCAAATTTTCTTGCCCAATATTCAGTATCATCATCACTGTCCTCTTCAACTCGGGCTACAAAAACTTTGTGAACTGTATCTTGATTAGGAACATAATCATCCCATGTGAAATTTTCCCAACTAAATCCTTCAGGTAACTTTTCGTCGTCTTGATCTATTATCAAAGCACTACCATTAACTCTCTTTAAAGAATCTTGATTCACTGCACACGCTCTCTTTCCAGAATCTTCAATCACATCCCTTCCATGTGAAGTTTGTGCTTGATGTTGACGTTGTTGAGATGGTTGCTGAGCAACTTGATGGTAAATGGCCTTTCGATAGTAATCATTGTTGTTGTTAAACAGATTTTGAGCTCCACTTGCTTCGCGGTTTTTGCACTCCCTCTTGAAATGTCCTTTTTCCCTGCAACGAAAACAAGTGACTTTAGATTTGTCAAAACCTAAAGTAGAAGTACCAGCCTCACGAAGATCATCTCTTCCAGTGATTTGCTTGAATTTCTCAGCTCTCCTCAATACGCTGGCCAAGCACCATTTTATGTCCATCAGTTCCATCTCTTCAGCATCGATCTGGTCGTAATCTTCCTTTGTCAGCATTGGATTCCCGATTCGACCTGCAACAAAACTACCATAAGATTCAAGAACAGTTCCCAATAAAGACATGTGACTCTTAGCAATTTCTGCTGAATATTCTTCATCATTTTCCAAATTCAGTACAATGTTGCACTGAAATTTCTTGCTATTCTTTGTTGTTGAAATGTTCGGGTCAAAAGACGGAAATGATGTGAAACTTGTTTTGCTGTTTGATCCTGAAGATGAACTTCCAGAATCATTCTTGGCGTTGTAAGCAGTTTCTATTTTTGGAGATAGATTTGTAGACTTCTCATTCACCCCTGCTTTGTAATACAACCCAATATCCTGTTCACCATCGAAATCTTTCATCCGAATAACCTTTCTCTGCTCCATCTCCTGAGCTTCAATCTTTTCGATAAACTTGCTCAGTGTCAAATCTTTAAAACCTTTCTTGTTTCTTAGCATCATGAGATAAGTACCCCATGTTTCATACGGTAATGCATCTGATAATTTTTCAATCAATTCCTCATTGTCTTTAATGATCTTCAATCGTTTCATATTCGCCAACAAATTGCAGTATCTCTCAATTATTTGCTTAGTGTCCTCATTTTTCAATCTTCGAAACAAATCAAACTCTTTTTTCAGTAAAGACTTCTTGTTCTTGATCATTTCCTCACTGCCTTGAAACTTAGATCGTAAAGCTTTCCAAATTGAATATGAAGTTCCATTATGTTGCAATAGAACCAAAATATCTTCTTTCACAGCTTGTTGCAATAAACTCAGCATCATTTTCTCATCTTTGTATTTTTTTCTAGCATCAGCAGTCAGATCTTTAATCGGAACCACTTCTTCATCATCATTCATCGGTCGAACATATTTTGTCTCAACACATTCCCATGCATCTAGATAATTTGCCTGTACCCAGTTTTCAAACTTTTCTTCCCAACTCTTGTACTCCTCGATGTTCATGAGTTTCGGAGGTTTTTGCATCGTTCCTGTTTCGTTTTCCATCATCGTGTTTTGAGCAATACTCATCGAACTAGTTGGAGTAGCAAATGCATTGAAGAAATCCTCGTCCATGTTTCAAATTTCAAAAATTTTCCCAGCAGACCTTTAAAGCGAAATCTAATATAACCACAAAAGCGAGACCACTTTGTACGTTGGAGCGAAACCTTAAACTGTTCACTGGAGCGATACCCTAAATGACACTGGAGCGAAATCTATTCAATCCCTTAGAGCGAAATCACAAGTTGCCACTAAAGCTAAATCAACTAATAATTGTCCAAATAAGCGAAATCATATGCTGATGTCATCTTTGGTCATTGTCATAAAAGCGATACCCCTAAAAACTTGATTTCTAGGTTGATTTTAATTCTGAAACTTTCAAAGATTTGTTAATGTATGATTCCGAGTGCAATGTGTGATTTTGAGCCAATTTTACCGTGAAAAATTTTGAAAAATATAAGAAAGTGTAGAAAATGAGATGAAATGCGGCTGAAATGGCAAGAACTCTTCCTCCTGAGCTCTGATACCACTTGTAGGATCGTGTTCTGTCCTGTTTGAGACGTTCAGAAGACTTCGTATCCAAATCTAGAGGCGGAAACTAAAGATTTGGTGCAATTTCAGTCACATACACTATAAACTGCTGTTATATTGATCACTGTTACTATTACAGACTCTGACAGCACTTCGGCAGCACTTCGTGGCTCACCGGAAGAAAACACACTGACCTCTATCTGATTTCGCTCTGATGTCCATATATATAGATGTCTGATTTCGCTTATATGTCCATGACATATAAGCGAAACCCATTGTCACATGAGCGAAACCTTACATAAGACTGACACATAAGCGAAACCTATTTAAACCATATAAGCGAAACCCTGAATAACACACTTTCTAGGGTTTTGAGCTATGACTAAACTATCTCACTTCTAGACTCGATACAAGACGTAATCAACAGACGTAATGCACCAACAGTCCCCAGTTACTAACTCTTCTCTTATACTGGCTTAGTCCCAAGTTATGTTCCATTTCAGGCTTCTGAAGCTTAACAACCAAGGATCCTTGATCCTAGCATTTTACTAAGGTTTGTCTTTTGGTTATCCTGATTGTAATATTAAGGGTTTAGGATCCTAACTTGGATTATCTGGTATGATCCTTATTTACCTTCCCTTTATCCTTAATTTATTTAAGTTACCCTTATTCTTTGACAACAGGATATATGATCCTCAATATACATCACTTTTTGAATTTTATGATTAAAGGATATTTGATCCTTGATCATATCCTAAGTTTTTTTAACGAAATCTAATATACTTTTGTCCGAAACTTGCAAATTCAAAGAAATAAACAATAACAACTAAAAAGACATAACATATACAACATGAGATAGCCAAAAGATTAAGAGTTTATTTATCAAAAGTTAAACCCTTTAAAGGTTGTCAAAATTGCCAACCCAAGTTTCTACCAGCAAAACGTGGCCCGTCCAATTGGGTTGGCAATGGGTGTCCATACTAAGTGTTCAATAAGTGCAGGAAATAAAAGCAAGGGGCACCAAAGGCTTCATCCTCCACAAACAGAAGGACCCATCCACCTTTGTTACCCCCTATTGTTCGAAGGATCAGTGATCCTTAAACCTAGATACTATTGTTCACCATTACAAACCAACCATTGTTCTAAAAACGTCAACAACCAAAAAAACTACCAAACCATAAAAAATGGGCTCCGGCCACGTCTAGAAATTTCCATCATCGCCCATTATTGCAGCCTACACCTTCACTGCATCACCATCACCCGCTGCATCCTCAGCTTGATCCTTCACCCCGCTGCCACTGGCTTCAATCATCAGGACCTCTCCAGCCTCCTCTTCATCATCTTGCTCAGCCAGCTTGGCCTTCCAACCTTCCTGGTCCCAGGCAGTCCTGTCAAAGTTAGGATCCTCAGCTTCCTTTGCCATCTGCAGTTTAATCTTGAGCATAGCAATTGTGGCAGAAAGCTTATCACTCTCCATCACTTCAGCCTTCTCCTGATCAGCTGTGATGTGGGCCAAGACCAGTTCCCTCTTCGCCAGGTTGACTTCATTCTCGAGGGAGGCGATCTTTTGATCCTTTGCCAGGAACAACTTTTGGAAGTCCAGCTCCTTTTGCTCAGCCTCTTCAGTATAGGAATCCATGAGCATATGGATCTCAGCAAATTTCTACAAAGGAATGATACACGTCAGGATCCGTTATCCACAATATGAGCAAAACAGGCTTAAGGATCAGGGATCCTTACCTCAGAGACATATTCTTCAAATTGGTGCTGGATTAGAGGCAGGCCTTCAAGAGTGTCAGCAGTTTTCCTCTTCTTTCCACTCTTGCCCTTGGTGCTGACAGCCTTAGGAGCTGGGACGCTAGGACTAGCAGCAAGTCGTTTCTTGCCGGACCGGGAGGAGGCAAATGCATTAAGATCACTGACGCTGAAGCGAGAGGCTGATTTTGAATACTTTCCAGCACCTACAAAGGGCAAACAACAGATAAGAATCCTTATTCTATATCTATTTAAATATTTAATTATGCATAAATGTGAATACTTACTTGACATGGTGACTGAACCAGAGGATACTTCTTGTGAATCCTTTGTTTTGGCCTAGAATGTTCTAACAGCAGGATTAAGGTTCCAAAAGGCAGCGATTCTTTCTTTTGTTGTAGGGGACTCAATGAGATGAGAAACTGAAATAGCTGCACAAGAAAAACAGAAAAGGATCAGTTATCCTCAACAAAAACAGAGTCATCCTATGACCCTTCTATAAGGATCCTATATCCTACCATGGGTGGCCCACTTTTTGGGGAGATCTTTCCCGTCTGGGATAGAGTCCCTCCTAACAAAGAAAAATCGGTTTTTCCAGTGGGTATCGTTTTTTGTGGTCTTGAGGATTGGGTGAGGATCACCAGGTTTGTGCTTAAACAAGAAACGGTGTGAACCATGGCTGACAAGATTATACAACTCGGCCAACTCATACATTCCTATCTCTATACCCTCTTGCTCGATGATATTCTCTATGGTGTACAGGACCCTCCACATCATCGGCATGGCCTGGATATAGCACATGCCGGTGAGTGCAAAGAGAGATTGAGTGAAGGCAGGGAAATGATAGGAGAATCCTATCAAGAATGGGGTGGCTGGAAAAGCAATCCAGGTGTCGGAGACAGAATCACTTTTCGCAGAAGGGTTGAAAGGTTTGAAGACGGTATCCGCCGGGAAACAATGGCGAATCCGGTCAATCTCCGGGTCGGTGAAGCGGCAGAGTTCTGATGAAGGATTTTTGATGATGCCTTGGGTTTTTAGGGGGCTATCCTTCTTAGGATCCTTGGCTGGTGAGGATCGGAGAACCATTTTCACCATGGATGTTAGGAGAAAAGAAATCAAAATAAGCAAGTGAAGAGAGAAGGAGAAGAGAGATACCTGATCGGTCTCCGGATGAGGATTTAAAGAGAAGTAATGCACGAAATTAAATGCCCCTTGATCCTTATCTCTTATTTCGAATTTATCATGATGATTTGCAGGTTGTCACGTCGCTGACGTATGATTTGCAACGGCTAGTTCCATTTTAACGGCTATATTTACGTTAGTTGGTTCGTTGCATATAAGATCAAAAAATATGACTAATTAAGTCGTATTTTATTCCTCATATTTTGGGGGCAATTGTTAGGGATAGATTTTCCATACCTAAGGATCACGGATCCATAAGTGCAGCCAGGATCACGGATCCTCAATTCTGTTTGAATTAAGGATCCTCAGAAGACGTTGCAGGTTTAAGGATCCAGGATCCTCATTGTTATCCTAACACTAACGGTTGTTTCCATTATATTTAAACTTGTTTCGCAGGAATGAATGAGTGGGACTTAGTCTTGCCGATATTCCTAGGAAATATGCTCTAATATTCTGCACGTGCATAGCTAGAATGACCGTTATGGAAGTCGTGGGTAGCTTGCACATTTAGCGGATTGTTTGTTACTTAGTTTATTTCTATTTTTAAAGGGGATAACGAGCTTGATAGTTAGAACAAGTTAGCAAACACACAGACTCGCAAACTCTCTGCAACTCATTGGCATTTACATACACTCTTCACACTAGTGATCCTTGTAACAAGCTTGTTATCATCCCGAGTTGTAACTTTTACTTGTTTAATTATACTTGGTGATCGGTAGTTTCCATCACCCGAGGTTTTTTATGCCGGAGATCATACATTGATCAAGGGCTTTTTCCTCGTATAAATCCTTGAGTCACTTGTTCATTTCATTTACAAGTTGTTCATACATTTGTTCATTGATTCAAGCATCATACCTCACAAAAGAAGATTTGGTTACATTATCCTAGTCTGATTTTTGACCAAAACAATGTTAATCAAAACAAACATTCATTCTTACACTTACTTCTTATTCCTTCGTTCTTTAACTAATAACCTTCATATTAGTCAACTTATATTCATGGTTTCATTATCATTCACGTTTACATTGTCCGTCATCTACATAAAACATTCATTTCATTCATTAAATTTCTTTTCATCATATTTAAACTTATGTTATCACATTACATTCCATTTACAATTCATACTTTATCCATTATCGTCATTGACGATCAAGTTGTATCGTGTAGATCATAATCTTTAATCATAACGATTTACCTTCTCTACCTTCATATATATATATATATATATATACTTTCTCTCATTATTTTTACTATCAAAATCACCTTAAACGTTAGTTACGTGGTCTTTAAAACCAATTAAAAGAAGCCCCATAATCAAATCAGCAACAATAAACAATCTGCCAGTGTCAAGGTCCCTGGCGGGCTGCGACATCCTTGGCTGATCTCTTACGCGGGGCGCAATAGAGTCACCGTAAGCTACGGTGACTACCGTAGCTTACAGTGCTGAATGAAATGCTACGATGATCCTTAACTGCCTTACAATGCACATATGTTTTCAGTTCCTAGCGTAGCTTACGGTGGCTACCGTAAGCTACGATAGAGCGCAGTGTTTGTTGGCTGAATTTCTTATTTGCAGCCACTTTGATCCGCTTTCAAATACGATTTCAACCAAGCCAGTCCCTGAGGGTTCTAATTACACATTATACTAACATTCCTAAGTTTTCATTTCTTTCTAGTCTTTCCATAACGTCACCAATTCATATCATAATTTACTAAAGAATTCATTAAAATAAAATAAAAAAATAATATTACCTTTTCTTGCGTCTTGGAGCGAACACACCCTTTCTTGCGAGCTTTCGGTTTGAGTCCCAGCACTCTAACGTGCTCGAATCTCTTAAACGTGGGCTCTAATACCAACTTGTAACGCCCACTTTTTATCATTCGAAAATAATAATATTGACATATTAATTTTTATCAGAAATTGGGCATGACCCGTTCGTACTATAAACAATTCCCTGTTTTTTTAACAATCATCATTCAAACTAAGTCCTATGACACGTTTCAAAAGACATAAAGGTTGTAACCATACAAGATTTCATCACAAGTATTTTGACCGAACTACCAAAATAGGAATTAAAAATCCTAACTTACTTACGAAACATCGTAAACATAAGTTTTAATATTTACATTATGAAAGATTTTTGACCCATTTACAAAAGACGACTTTAACCGGAAGCGCATAAAGGGCGGTGTTGTGTGGTGTGTTCGATCCGAGCTCGCATCATCAAGAGTGGGATTTACCTATCATTCAAAACACCAATACATTTATTAGTTCGATTAGCCAAACAAAATTCAAGACTTTCATTTTCTTGTCATTATTCGACCCATTTATAAAATTCATCATCTTGTCAACATCCTTATAGTAAATCATTCTTTTCAATTCTAACATAAATTTCTTTCGGAAACATTCAAAATATAAACTTATCAACCCCTACATAATGGGTCGATACCTACGCCATATCTTTAACACTCTTTCTTCAATTCGACCCGTTATCAACAAGTCATTACATAAACCATTCCAAAATTACACTTTCCAACATTTTGACTAGTTCGAAGTGAATCATTACATGACCATTGACATTGCATCTCTATTCATCTTTCGATACTTTAATTATCACAATTTTTTTAACATGAACCAGCATACACTTTACACTAAGGCTTTAATTCTAAAATTACCATTTGTAAATCTACATAAAAGGTAAATGAAGTTCATATGAACTTACCGTGATCTTGCGTTGCTTGTGACTTCGAATGACTCGCGCTTTCTTCTTTCTTCGTGCCTATACGTCACAACTTTACACTTTTAGCTTTTTGTATGCTTTATATCACATATGCATTTTACTTATTCAACATGGCGTTGAACGACTAAGCATACATTCATTTCCATTTCATAACATCATTTTAACAAGAATTGATGTCAAGGCACAAGTAATCATTCTAAGGCATTTCATCGAACACATGGTGTGCATACTAATTCCAAAACATAAAGTACAAGCACTTAAAGCATATTTTTCCATAGTTCATCTATTGATTAACATAAGTATTTCCAACTTCATAATTTGCAACCCTAACCATATATATATCGTTCTAAATCATCTATTCATCAAAATATCATCAACATTAATCTAATTAGCATGTAGGATTTCACAAAAGTTTAATCATCTTTTGACATACAAGTGGGTTTTACCCTAATCCATCATCATAGATAAATTCAAGCATAATTTCAACTCCTACATGTTCATATCATCTTACATTCAAGTCTGATTTCATAGAATATCACAATCACACATAAACCACTTCATCAAACTTTACCAATTCATGAAATTAGACTTACTTGATGTCAAGAACACTTAAGTAATCAAAGTTCCTAGCCCATGCATAATAATTTCAGCCTTTAAGCCTCTCAATTTGGTGATAATTTGCTAGGGTTTTGACGGGAAGGTCTCCCCTGCCCTCTCCTTCTCGATCGCACACACTGCCAGGAGAATACTGGCTTCTTTTTTTTATCAATTTTTATTACAAAATTAAACTTTTAGTCCGTTGTCTTTTAAAGAATGTCCAATGGTTATTTCCCATACTAACTTAGTTACTTTCAACTACATAAGGGGTTTTAACTTATTATTATTTATAGGACTTTCAAAGTGGTAAAAATCTATATTTACCACTCCCTACTATATCACGATTAAATTATTATATCGTGTCATACGAAATTTAGGATGTTACAAATTCAGTGATAAAGATTAGAGAAGTCTGAATTTGCAAAAATGAGGGGGAATAAAAATTCCATAGAATACATTGAAATTCCTGCATTTTTGAAATTCGTGACGTGCAATAGTATTCAGGTGGTTCCGACTTCAGATTTTCTGGGGATTCGTGATCATAGGAAGTTCAGATTCTACAGATCATGGTTAGATTGATTTCTTAGGGTTTGAGTCCCGGGTCTTCGTTGTGACATCTGTGTATTTTAATCCTTGTACTATTCCGAACAACTTTGTATTTAATAAAATATGGTGTTTTAATTTCAATATTTATTTAATTATTTGTGACATTTACACGTTTTCAATCATTGTTCAATTCCGAACTCTCAAACCTGTTCTGGAAGTGAAATCATAAACCGTTACGTAAACATAATCAGTTTAACACGACGTACACTCCGAAACTGTGACATAAGCCAAACATACCCTAAATACCCTTTACATAACTTAGAAATAAGTTTCGAAGGATTCGGTATGGCAAAAACATGTTTATTCGAACTCTAGAACTATTTGCGACAAAACTGCGTAACGAACGTTGGTGACCGCCCGGATAATATTTAAATCCTCAAAATATTCTTTTATGATTAAAATTTTATTTTTAATCATGTTCATGTTGAAAAATAAATTAAAACGCTTAAAAACGTTATTTTTCAAAGTTTAAGCGCGTACCGCGTGTTACTGCTTAACACAGTGTTTCTACTGCAAAACGCAGACAACGCAGCCAGCGAGCAGAAAGCTTTCTTCAATAGTTGTCGTCTTCGCAGCTTGAACGAAATCAGCCACGCAATCTGGTAGAGCATGAATATACTTCTTGATGGTGATTACGGGGGTAGTAAGTTGGCCTGGACAGATTATACTCAGCTGCTTAAAGCGAGAAGTTAAACCAGCGTTGTCGCCATCCTTCTGTTTGATGTGCCAGAACTCGTCCTCCAACTTTTGAAGCTCGTGGGGAGGGCATAACTCTTTCATCATGATGTCCTTCAACTCGTCCCACGTTAGCCCGTAAGCTGCATCATTTCCATGCTTGTTTCTTTCGGCAGTCCACCAGTCCAGAGCCCTGGACTGGAAAACGCCGGTGGCGTTAACAGTGCAGAGATTATCAGGACAGTTGCTCTGACGCAGGGTGACTTCGATAGAATCGAACCATTGAAACATGGCAGTAGGTCCATCTTCTCCGGTGAATTCTTTGGGTCCGCAGGCTTTGAACTGCTTGAAGCTAAAAGTAGCTTTAGGGGAATCGGTCTGGGACTCTTCAGAAGACTTGCTAGCATTTTCATTTAGCTAGCTAACAATTTGCGGGATAACTTTCGCCATCTACTTAGTGACCAGAGCAGCGATGCGTTTGTCTTCATGATTGCGGTGAGCGGTGCGGGAGTGAAACGATCCAAATGACGACATTGTCTGCAACAGAAATCGCCATAGGACTCAAACACTATATAATCTAATATCACCTAATGCGCATTACTACTTAATTAAAGCTCAGGAACACGTTCAATCACGTAAGCACATAATCACAAAAACACATAAGCACGTAGAGCACAGAGGCACATAAGGCATATAGAACACATAAACCACACTATATTTTGCACGTAGTCACCTACATTTGTCTTACATATTCACCTATCATTCAAGATTTGCACGTTTGAGAATAGCGATTGTGATTAGCGAGTACACAGCGAGTAGCATAGCATGCGATTTGATAGCGTGGTGTCGTGAGTGTTGTGTGTTCAGCGGAAACAAAAGCGTTAAATTGAAACCAGTAGTACCTCAAAACGCTAACAAATAAGCATATAAGACCACATAAAACATATAAATCCCACATAAAACGATGGATATCAGAGTCAGCAGTTGCGGGCTCAGAATCGAAACACATAAAAGCAGCGATTGCGAGCTTGAAATCGAACATAGATTGTCTTAGGCTGATAGACGTTGACTACCCAAAGTGATTTGACTATTCTCAAGGACTACAAGTGTACGTTTGGCCTAATAGACTGTGCTCTATCACCGACATACGGTGAATGGCACGCATCCTTTCGGTTATTTACACAACTCGAGTCGTTGGAATCCATTGAGACTTTGGTGAGAGTTTCGTAAAATCAAAATAAAGAATTTGGAACTGGCCATTAAGATGCGGGTTTCACCCCTAACTTAACGACTTCGTTCCAGTAAGTGCGGTAAAAATCATGAGATAGTGCTGTGGTCGATCTGCTCTTTATTTATCGGAGAATTTGGTCGAAGTATGGATTTCACTCCTGATTCAGCGCAAATTCTTTTGTTTATAATAAAAGAGTGCGGGCCGAACAAGCGATCTGATCGAGAGTTTGCGGTTTTCACACCTAATCTCGATCTAATCACTCGTTCATTTTCGAAAATTGTGCAGTGCAACTGCCTTAGGGAAGGCAGTGTGAATGTATAGCAGGATTGCGAGTCAATCGAGTAACAGAAATAAGCTCGTGCGGAACCCCTACCGGGTTCGCACAAGGTGGTCTGTTGGTACTTAGACTATTGACTAGGTCGTTTCTAAGACATCAGCCCAGACTAGATCGAGTCTTGCCTAATTCCCTATAGTCATGGCTCTAATACCAATCTGTCACACCCCAACCGATGACGGAAACATCGGGGCGCGACACTGAGCGTAACAGATTGTGCAGGAGAATCAATAACAACTATTAGTTATAATATATTAAAGGTTCATGTCCCATACCACAAACATATAAAATAAAAATAGTTATTACATACATTGTTCTCAAAGACAAATATACATTCCGACAACTCAGATTTTATTTTGTTTGTTCCTAGACTCCATCCTAGCTCAATTCCAACAAGTATCAAGCAAGCATCCTAAGCACCTGTCACATATGTTAAAATAAAGTCAATACACATAGTGTAAAGGTGAGCATACAAGTTTGATACTATAATAGAGTTCGAAATCGTTTACGCATAACCAGCATGTAACATGTAGCAAAGCGAAGGTTAGTAGGTTATCGACAATGAAATATGCGCAGACGTGACAGCAAGTTGTAGAATGCGCAACACATATCTCCACTGGGACACGTGAAGTAAAGCCCTTAACAACCCCTGTCCACGACAGGTGCTGAGTCCAAACTATAGTACTATTGTTGCTAAGGTGTCAGGCAACAATCGCTGTGTTAACATAACATACAAGCATTTATCGAATAACACGTAATCATGCAATAAAGGTCAGCGTATAAATAGTGTTTGCGTTGTGTGTCGATTGTGATTTGAATAAGTAACGTATGTAACACCCAAAAGTGCGTAAAGCAAAAAGGGTTCGAGTATACTCACAGATTGTGTTTAAGTAAATAAACACTCTCTTGGATTGAAGGGAGCGCTGAGAGATTAGCCTGAACAGTTAACGATAGCATAAGCGAAGAGCGGCGCGTTAAATTGTGAAAATAACCAAGTGTCGAATGGTAATCCGATCGGATGGTCATCCGATCGGATGGCCATTCGGTCGGATTGACATTCGTTTGGGATGGATGTGTTTGTGTATAATGGCTTTGAAGTTTTCGTTGTAGCATTTTGAAATCAGAGAGTATCTCTACCTTTCAGGTCGTCGATCGAATGGTCGTTCGATTGGATAGCGTTCCGATCGGTGAGACATTTCTAGTGAGAACAAGTTCACAGCAGGATGGTCATTCGATCGGATGGCAATCTGTTAGAAACTAATGATCTTTGAAAATTAAGAAAATGATTAAGTGTTGAAGTCCCAAATGTCAATTGAGCGGATTGTCGTTCGATCGGATGGCAATCCGATCGGACAACAATCCATTCGACATTCAGATTGTTTGAAAATTGAAAATGTTTTAAGTGTTGGAAGCTCAAGTGCAATCCGATCGGATTGTTGTTCGATCGGATGGCAATCTGATCAGAAGATAATCCGTCCCAACGGTCTGATCGTCTTGAACTTGGTTATTTTGAAAGGTTTTACGGTTTGCTTGAGACGGTTTGACAACGTACTAAACAACGGAACCTCATCAATGTTCCAAGTTGTCCGATCGAACATGGATCACCCTAATCTGACCAGTTAACTATTCTTGACGGTTGTTCATGTTCAATCTGAAATCGGTTGTCCCCTTGACAGAAATCAGATCTCAGACCGACACTTCACTAAGAATTGAGAAGAAGACCTAAATGAGCTCCGATTCTATCGGTTTTGAGTGCATTGAGTGTAAAAGAGTTGAAAGAAAGTTGGAAAAATATCTTTCAATCCTTTTAACTTTGAAAATGTTTAGTTCTATGCGAAAAAAATGTTTAATCATGTGGAAATCCTTCAGATCTGAGTCATTCTTGGTGGAATGAGGTCAAAACTTGAAGTTTATAAGAACTCCATGATGACATCATCCTTAAACACCTCAAATCCGCTGATTTCACGGTTAAAAGTTAAGATTCAAAGGTTAAAATGAAGAAGAAGTGTGTGTAGATCATAGAAGTACAAGATTTGTGTTGAAAGCTTACAAGAATCGCGAGAAATCGAGAGAAAAGAGGGCTAGAGCGTGCTGGTCGAACGAGAGAGCTGTCACATCACTGTTGTGGTGTGACAAGGGGTATTTATAAGTTACCAAAAGAGTAAAGAAGAGCAGGTGTGCGGATCAGATGGCACTTCAATCGGATGGTCATCCGTTCGGATGACCATTCGATCGAATGGTCATCCGATCGAGTGGCTCCGGCGAGTTGCGTTTCGATGTCTTATTTTGCATTTGAGCGTTGCATTGCGTTTAAACGAGTGTTGATTAAGCGATACGATAGACTAATAATTACCACACAAATACTATATCTAATATACAATCATCCTAAATACTTGCGTTTAGCATTTGCGATTTAGTTGCGTTGCGATAGAGTTGCGATTGCGTTTTGATTAATCACCACCAAACAATAAAGTAAACATGCAAAAGTAACACATAAGTAGCACACACACGTAAAACAATACATAGAACCTATAATTCAAGTTGAGAATGCGATTGCGGCGCGATTAGCGATAAAGCGATAAGACATCGATTAAACCTCGATTATTAATAGATACTCCACATAATACAACTAAAACAAATAAAATAAAAGATTCGATTACAAGTCAAGGTGTAAAATCAATAGTCGAGCAAGGAGTGCAGATCGCAATTAGCAACCTTTCCTTCCTTTGACTTTGACTTTGACTTGTATTTTGACTTTCGTAACACGGGGTGTTATAGCCTCCCCCTCTTAAGGGAATTTCATCCCAAAATTAAGGCGCATGCGTAACAAAGAGCTGTGGATACTTCGCCTTCATGTTGCTTTCGAGTTCCCAGGTGAACTCTGCGCCCCGTTTGCCCCGTTTCTCGATCCATGATCTCGACATGCTTCTCCACGAAGTGTAATGTTTCGTCCACTTGTAGATCCTCAAGTGGAACTTGTAAATCCTGCTCGGCTAGGCACTTTCTGAGGTTCGATACATGGAAAGTCGGGTGGACGTTGCTAAGTTCCTCTGGTAGTTCGAGTCTGTAGGCCACTTTTCCAATCCTTTCCAGGATTTTAAAGGGTCCAACATATCGAGGCGCGAGCTTTCCTTTCTTGCTGAATCTGATCACACCCTTCCAAGGTGCTACCTTTAGGAGTACGTGATCGCCAACATCAAATTCAAGGGGCTTGCGACGTCTATCGGCGTAACTTTTCTGACGACTCTGAGCTTTCAGCAGATTGTCTCGAATTTGGAGGATCTTGTCAGTCGTTTCTTGCAGCAGGTCAGGACCGGTTATTTGCGCATCTCCGATCTCATGCCACACAATCGACGATCGACATTTTCTTCCGTATAATGCCTTAAATGGTGCCATTTGTATGCTAGAATGATAACTGTTATTGTAAGAGAATTCAACCAAATGTAAGTGCACGTCCCAATTACCACCGAAATCTATGACACACGAGCGAGGCATGTCTTCAAGAGTACGAATCGTTCTTTCAGTCTGACCGTCGGTTTGGGGATGGAAAGCGGTACTTAGATTAAGAATAGTACCGAGAGCAGATTGAAACGTTTCCCATAGACGCGAGGTAAACCGACCATCGCGGTCAGAGATGATGTCACGAGGCGTCCCGTGTCGACATATGATCTCGTCGGTGTAGATCCGACCTAATTTTTCTACCTTAAAGTCTTCTCGTATCGGCAGAAAATGTGCGGATTTAGTCAGACGGTCAACGATAACCCAGATGCTATCATGATCTGAAGTTGTATGCGGGAGTTTCGTGATAAAGTCCATAGCTATAAACTCCCATTTCCACATCGGGATCTCGGGTTGGATGAGTAAGCCAGAGGGTCTTTACTATTCGGCCTTGACTTTCGAGCAAGTCAGGCACTTTGAAACATAGATTGCGATATCCTTCTTCATTCCAGGCCACTAATACTGTAGATGAAGGTCATGGTACATCTTGTCGGCGCCAGGATGAATGGAATATCGAGACTTGTGGGCTTCGTCCAGCAGAATTTGTCGCAAGTTAGTGCGCTTGGGAATCTAAATTCGGTCCAGATAATGGAATATCCCATTCGATTTATTCACTAACTGTTCGCCATTATGGTGGATCCTTTCTTTCTTTAAGGTGTGTTCGGTAAAACAAGCATGCTGAGCGTCATGGATAAGAGTTTCGAGATGGTGTTGGGCTTGAACATTACGAACACTATGCAAGTAGCTTCGTCTGCTGAGGGCATCGGCAACGAAATTTTCTTTGCCAGGATGATAACAGATCTCACAGTCGTAATCGTTGAGAAGTTCTACCCATCGTCGTTGGGGCATATTCAGTTCTTTTTGGCTGAGGATGTGTTGTAGGATCTTATGATCGGTGAAGATCGTACACTTGGTGTGACACCTGTGCCTCCAGGGCCATCAAACGAATACCAAATCAATGAAATATTGTATTTCATACTTGGGATTTGTATAAATATGTGTATCGTTAACACATACCAAATCTCGTTTGATTTCGGGCTCTAAATCGCTTTCTGGAAGGTTATACGCGCACTGATGCGTAAATATAACCAGTTTAATGCAAAAAACACTCCAGAACATCAATATATGCTTAACCTACCTTAAATAACCTTTACATAACTTAGAAATGAGTTTTGAAGGCTTTGGTATGGCAAAATCAAGTTTATTCGCTTACAGGGACTAAATTCGACAAACTGCGAAAGTATGCTGATTCGTACTGTAACGGACAATCTGGAACATGACCATAAGTTAAACATACCCTAAATATCCTTTACATAGCTTAGAAATAGGCTTTGATGGGTTCGGTGTGCTAAAATAAACTTTTTGGTCATTCAGGGACTAAAAGCGTCAAAAAGTGCATAAGTTTGCATTTTCGCGCATATCTTACGTTATGAATACATCCGAACATCCAAAACTTTATGTAATCATTAAAATATTTTATTTTAGTGATTGGCATGATAAAATTCCATTCGTCGCATAATTTGGATCGTTTTTCGCATTCGTTCGTGTTTCGCCGTAATTAACCGAACAACGCAACCGTACGACCAAACAAACCGACATCCGAGATATTTTTGAGCATTTTCATGTTCCCTATACTTTAACTTCATTTTAGGGCCTTGAAATGGGATTAACAGGGCTTAAACGTGTCAAAAATGCATCAAAAACCATGTTTTGCACATTTAGGGACCAAAATTGACAATCTGCCATAGTTATCTTAGGAAGGGACCAAAGTTGAAAATCTGATTTCCAGCTTGTTCCAGCTGTTCCCCTCATTTGCACATGGTTTTAATGAAACTAGGGGCTTGTTTTGGGGTACCCATGGTATTCTAAGTTGCAACCCACACTTTTGATCTGATTTGGCTCTCTAAGTTGGAGTATTCACTTCATACGTGAGAGTAATCGGATCAAAACTTTCGTTCTTGGACCCGTTGTAAGTCCTCTTTCGTTCTTTTATGCGTTTTTAGCACGAAAGTCAAACTTTGTTCGACTTTCTGCATTGACCAGTTTATGGTCAACACGAAGTTCGTTTGAACTTCATAACGTGAGCGTAATCACGATGGTTTTAGTCTCTAATGACTGTACCTACTGATTACCACGTTATCTAGGTATAGTGGCGAGTCGTAGTTTCGGCCAAAATGCGTATTCTTGCGTATTTTGTAACCAAACTATTTTTAGGTATCAAAACCGTTTGTTTTGATACCAAACCTGTTTTCAAACCTCGTTAAACATGTTTTAACATGTTTAGCTCGTCACTATAGGTTTAGTGCTTATATAGGGTCGTAAAGGTAAGCGGTCTAAACAACCGCTTATACTTTCGAACCCGACCCATTTGGTCGATCATTAGGATCCGACCAAACACATTAGGTGACCAAAGTTGCATAGGGAATAACCTTTTGAGGTTATACCTTATGGTCACTTCGTTTAAGTAGTTGTATGATAGGTAGTTTATATGCCTTAGGTAAATGACCAAAATGCCCTTTGTGCGCATAAATTTATTTTAAGCATATGTAACATAATTTTTTATATCTAAACTGATTAGACAACAATATTAGACATATTAAGGCATATAATACTTGTCATAGGACTAGTTAGGCGTTCTGAACGCGTTTTACGTGAACAACGCGTTAAAGTGGCGTAAGCTACCTAAACGGGTCATAATGGGTCATAAGCACTTAGCATAGGTTTCGATTTAGAATGTAGGCTTTGTTAAACCATGTTACATGAGTTCCTATACTCATTTGGTTTACGAAACCTCATTTTATCTGATCTTCCAATTTAGGTCCGTTTATTTACATAGTTACCTATATTAGGTGCCGTTTGATTTCCATGATCCCTCTAGCTTTGCTTGGTTGTTGTTCAAGACTTCTAAGCACCCTCAAGTGAGTACATAGTCCCCTCTTTTATTGTTTTCAAACGTTTTTGGGGTGAAACACATATGCCTACTTGTTACTTTCATGCTTTCCATGTTTTCATATCATATACTTGCTATGTTCATTAGTACACTTATAGTACATGATTTCATTATGTTTTTGCTATCTATGTTCACTTAGTGCATACTTAGTACATCGATTTACATTACGTTTTATGCTATGTATGTCCATTTAGTGCATACTTAGTACATCATTTACATTTCATTTTAGGCTATGTATGTCCGTTTAGTGCATACTTAGTACATTATTTTACATTTCATTTCATTTCATGCTATGTATGTCCATTTAGTGCATACTTAGTACATTGTTTTACATTTCATTTCATGCTATGTATGTCCTTTTGTTGCATACTTAGTACATTGTTTTCATAAAACATGCTTACATTTTGGTATGACATTTGGTTTGTTTAAATGACTCAAAAATACATTCATTAACATTAGCTACGCCGTTCGTTATTAGGTAGTGGTACCATAGGAATTGACAACTCCTGTTCCTGACATCCTAGGTATGTTTGGATGGAAGGAATGACCGAATTCGATAAACATAACTCAGATAAATCTTTAATTCGTTTAAGGGTTTATCGCCACAGTCTCAAGGCTTGAATGTATGCATTTTCACAACACCGCATAGATGTTTGTATCAGTAAAGCATGCATTATTTTACAAAACATAAATTTTGATTATAATTTATCAATTGCATTGTTTTGTACATTTCTTTCTTATAGGGTCGAGTAAATGCTTTTAATCAATAAAGGCTTTTTATTCACTCTACATTACATTTGTTTACACAATAACATTTCAACATTTGTTTAAAACATTACATTTAGTTATACATGAAGATTTTTACATTGGTGGTTTGATTGGGTAAGTGATTTAAGTAACGAGACGTGTGTAATTTGATAAAAGCATGGTGGATACGCCGCTGGTACTTCCTATATATAAGTGCTTTTATGATATTACATATCGTAGCGTGTTGGTGCATGCATCTGTCGACTTCGTCTTGTATCGAGTCTTGTATGTTTGTAGATAGTTTAGGGCACATTAAACGAGGAAAATGTCAAGAATAGGCTGAGTGGCATGTTCAAACAAAATTACTCTTTGTAATTTCGTTTGAAACTGAAGTGTCATGTTCAAACGAAATAGGTAATTTCGTTTGAATGAGATTTCGTTTGAGTCACTCTCAAACGAAATTACCTCACCTATATATACTTGATGTGTTGTGTCATTTGTAACGATTCCGGTCAGAGCAACGAAGTGCTACCGAAGTGTTGTCAGACTTGTAAACGCATCAGAATCAATCATACAACAGTTTAAAGTGTAAATCTAGCTGAATTGACCTCTACACGTTTGTTTCCGCCTCTCGTGTTGAGATAATCTCTTCTGATCGACTCGTTCGGGTCTGAAAACGATCCTACAAGTGGTATCAGAGCTCAGGAGGAAGAGTTCATACCAATTCAGTTGCAAATTATGTTTTTCTACACCTTCTTTCAATATTGAAAAAGTTTCCACGGTTAAAAATGTCTGATTTTCACATATCATTTGCGTAATGTTGTTTTAACAAACCCTACAAAGTTTCAGAACTAAAATCAACCATTTGCTTGACCAATTGGACCAAATTCAGATCGAAATAATGACATCATGGTGATTTCGTTTGAAGGGAACTTTGTGATTTCGTTTGAGAGAGTACATGTTTACTGATTTCGTTTGAAAAGAGCTGGTGATTTCGTTTGAGAACACACTTATCATCTGATTTCGTTTGAAGTTACCAGTTAATTCCGTTTGAATGGGGAATTTCGTTTGAGGGTGTCATTTGAACTAGCTTATCTCGTTTGAAAGTTACAATTTCGTTTCAAGAGACAATCTCGTTTGAAAGATCATTCAAATATCAGCAATTTCGTTTGAAATACTTGTTGGTTCAAACGATATCAGAGATATTGTTTGTAAGGAGATATTCCGTTTGAGAGTTGTGATCTAGTTTTAGAGGGTATTTCGTTTGGAGTTGTATTCCGTTTGAAGTTGTCAGTTTGTGAATCTTTGAAAATCAAAATTATGGAGAACGAGTTTTATAACGCTTTTGCTAGTCTGATGACTGTGACTCAAAGTACATTGCTTGAAAATGAGACGGGGACATCACAAAAACCGCCTAAGCATTTGGATATTGATGATTATAATGGTTGGTCCGAACGTTTTGGTAACTGGGTTGAAGCTTATCATTTGGATGCATGGGAACATACTGAAGTTCAATATGAAAGACCAACAAAGAACGGTAATCAGATAATGCCAATCAGAGAAATGAGTGCTGATGAGAAAAAGAAGTATAGAGATGAGAAATTGATGGTGAGTCTGTTACAGCAAGCGATTAAAGAAGACATTTTGGTTCTACTTCAACATGATGGAAGTGCTTATTCGATCTGGAATGAATTGGAAGCAAGAATTCGATTTATTTCGTGGTTTGAAATCAGAAAACACCAAGCAGATTATTGAAAGATATTGTAACTTGGTGAGAAATATGACGAAATTAGGCATCAAAAAGGATACAGATGAGCTGATTGAGAAACTAGCTGATGCTTTACCACATGATATTTGGGGAACTTATCTGATGATGTTGAGGAATAATAGAAAGGAATATAAAAAATTGACACTGGGTGAGTTCATCAAACATCTGGAGGCTCAAGAGATGGAGCAAAGATAGATTGCTAGGATGAAGAACTATGATGGAGAACAAGACATCGGATTGTATTTCAAGAGTGGTGTTAGTGAAAAGACAAATCTTTCTCCAAAAGTTGGAACTGCTTTCAGTGTAAAAGATTCTTCAGAAAGCTCATCTCAGGGATCAAGCAGCAAAACTGGATTCTCCTCATTTCCAACATTTAATCCACATTTTTCTACAACAAAAAGTGGCAAAGTTCTTCAATGCAACATTGCTTTGAACCTTGAAAATGATCAAAATTATACCGAGGAAGTTGCTAAAAGCCACATGTCTTTGTTGGTAACTGTGCTTGAATCCTATGGAGGTTTAGTTGCAGGAAAGATCGGAAATCCAATGCTCACAAAGGAGGATTACGATCAAATTGATGCTGAGGAGATGGAATTGATGGATATAAAATGGTGTATGGCTAGTGTGTTGAGACGGGCTGAAAAGTTTAAAGAAATTACAGGCAGAGATGATTTTCGCGATGCACATGTTTCAGATTTAGGATTTGATAAATCTAAAGTTACTTGTTTTCGTTGCAGGGAGAAAGTGCATTTCAAGAGGGAGTGCACCAATCGTGAAGCAAGTGGAGCTCAAAATCCCTTGGAAACAATGAATACTATCGAAAAGCGATATATCATCAAGTTGCACAACAGCCACATCAACAACAACAGCCACAAACAGTTCATGGTAGGAAAGAAATTGAAGATTCAAAGAGAGCATGTCTTTTTAATAAAGATAAAGGAAATGGTCTCAGTTGGGATAAATACATTCCAATAGATACTAAAGTATGTGTGGCAGAACAAGAAGATGAAAAATTGGCAGAAGGTTTTAGTTGGAACGATTATTGCCCAGACAAAGAATTCCTGGCCAAAGGTTTTGTTGCTCATGTTGTTAATAATTATACTGATGAATATTGGGCAGAAAAATACAGAAAAACTAGGGAAGCTGAAGAGGAGAAATGGAAAAGAGAAGAAGAAGAAGAAAAGAAAAAAACTGAAGCTGAGAAAAAGAAAAGAGAAGAATAAGTTCAAGTGAGAATAGTCAAAGAAATTCCAGAGTTTGAAATTAAAACAGATACTGATGCAGTCAAAGTTCCTGAGAAGTGTATGAATTGTGATTCTCTGATTGAGCAAAACAATGAGTTGCTACATAACATAAAAAGGTTGAAAGAATCATATGATACCTTGAACAGAGAAATGAATAAGTATAACAATTCAAGTAGTGAACAAGCTGTAGCAATGAATACACTCAAATGGGCATACATGAGACAGCTTGACAATGTCAACTATTACACTGAAAAGTGTGCTGAGCTTGAGCTGAAACTGGAAACTCAGAGAATTGAAACTGAGAGAGTTAACAGATTATTAAAAAGTTACTCATGTTCTACTTTTGTTGTTGACAGGATTTACCCAATAGTGGAAAAATTGAAGACATTTGAAGAAGAGAAGACTTCAGAAGAAGAAAAATTTGTGACAAAAGAAGATGATGAAGTGAATACATCTGGTAAGAAACCAAGTGTGGTTTATAACAAATGTCCGTCTCCTGTTGAAAATGCATATTCTCCGCGAAATGCTAATTCTGAAAGTGTCAAAAAGGCAACGAACTTACAGTGGGAGTCTAAATCGTCAGTTAATTTGCCTGAAAGTATAGATGTCACTTTCACGTCGTCCGATACTGATCATGAGTCCGAATTAATAAAAAAGGTGGTCGATCAGGTGTTGGATAAGGATGAAACAGAGTAGTCAATGTTGGAGTCAAAATCAAAGTCAAAGTCAAAGTCCGACACGTCAAGTCAAAAAGCTAAACACGGAAAACGGGTGTATAATAAAGAGTTTTTGTTATCAAAATCTAATTTGGATGACGAACCAATCAAAGTAGCATATACTTTGAAAGATTCTGACAAATTATATTCTGATGAAACTTTTCCAATAAGAGGTGTTAAACCGGAAATGATTAAAAAGGTTTTCAAACTGACAGAAATTAATATTTCTGAAATAAAAGATGCAAATCTTTCTGAAAAACCTAAACCTTACACCTCAAGATATCAACAACGCTTAAACAAGAAAAAGGGTTACAATTATGGTTATAGTTTTCAAAAGAAACCAAACCATAATGGTAATTTCAAAAAGAAAGGACTGGGTTTTATTCCACCGAAAAATTATAAAAATGAGAAAATTTATAAACCTAAAACTGTTTTTGTTTCAGGAACAAGTGCTGAGAAAGAAAAGAAAAGTTCATTCTGGAAACAAACAAATGAAGAATTCCTTGCAAACAAGCAAGAAGAGATGAAGAAAAGTGTTGTTCAGAAGAAGACAGAGACAAGAACCTGTTTTCAATGTAAAACAGTTGGTCATATTGCCAGAAATTGTCCCAAGACAATACAAACAAAAAAGGGAGTCTCTGGTAAACAAAAAGAAAAAGTTGTTGAGAAAACTGAACTTAAAACCAGAAAATTTACAGGTTTTGAAAATTCAATTTTTGAAGTTGGTGAATGTTCAAGGAATGTTTTAAAAAGAAAAGAAAATCTGAAAAATCAGAAGTGGGTGATTAAGGGTTCAGGAAGTAGTTCTAGTGATGAATCTGATTTGTCAAAATCAGAGGAGCTATCTACTTGCGATGAATTTGTCTCCATAAAGACAGAGGAGCCACAGGTTGTTGAGAAAAATGAGAAATTTGTCCCGATTATGAATGATGAAAATTTTCCATTACTAAAGGCTGAATATTTTAAAAAGAAAGTTGGAAAAGTGGAAATTTCAAATCAATTTTATTCTGAAAAGAATAAGTTTGATGTTGAAAACATTTCAATGGAAAGGTGAAACACATTTTTGGAAAAATGGTCAATGGAAAGGCCTAAGGTGTGAAAGAATTTTATGCTTCCAAAAGGAAAGTTCACAATTCTATTGAAAGTCATAGTGAAGAAGTGGTTGTTTCACCCAAGGATGGTCAGGCCTGGGTGTCAATATTTTTCAAAGAATAAAAATCTGACTTGCCGGAGCTCCCAAGTAGGTAATTGTGGAGCATGAATCGGCATCTTTCATTGTTTATGAAAATTGAAAGTTTTGATAAGTGTGACTTGCCGGAACTCCCAGGTTGGTAAGCGAGGAGTAGGAATCGACATCTTGAGAATTCAACCTACATATGGTTACTTACAAGTGGTAGTGGTTGGTAAGCCATTTGGTTGAAAAAGATTTTTAACTACAAGTGGTAAATCAAGGACATTAAGTTGTACTTGTATTTTCCTACAAGTGATATTTGGTTGGAAGACAATGTGATGAAACAAACCCCTAACCTACAAATGGTAAAGTAAAATCAACAAAACTTATTTTCCGGAAAAACCATTTGATTAAAACAAACTTAAGTGTTTTAAAATCAATGGGAAAATAGTTTGTTTTGAGGGGGAGTTCTGATTGTTTATGTCAAGTGGATGGCGAATTGAAGCAATTCGATATCAGTTGTCACGTTGTTTGTACAGTTTGTTTTCAAATTTCCTAAAATGTGTTTGAATTTTAGGGGGAGTAAGAAATTTTAGAAAATCCAAAAACATTTGAAAATTTGAAAAAGACAAAAACATGATAAAATAAAAAATGAGTTTTGTTGTAAAAAGAGGAAATGATAGTACATCAGTGGACTGTCATAGCATGCTAAAGAAATGGAAAGTTAAAATGTGATAAATGATCTCACTAAAGATGTGACGGTAGGCTCAGCTAGACTAGTAGATTTGTGATAACGATACAAACTTAAATGAAAAAGCCTAGTTCTAGTGGGAAACATGGTTAAAAGCATAGTACTTAGTTTTGTCCTTCTTGATTGTGTACCTACTCAGTAATCGCTGATTGTCGAAAGACATAAAACTGGTTACGTTTGTGAACTTTCACAACTTTGTTGAAAAATCGCTGTGATTGTGCATTTCATTTTGCAAAAATTTAAACTTGTTTTATTTCTTTATTTTGTTTAAGCATTGGACATCCTCTGCGTATACGTGAGTATCGACCTGGATGTTATTGCCTAAACATTCTGCTTTATTTTCTTTGGTGTTTCGTTTAAGCTTTGGACCTCCTCTGCGTATACGGAAGTATCGACCTGGTGGTTAAAGCCTAAACAACTTCAACTTATTTTTATTTTCTTATTTTGTTTAAACATTGGACTTTCTCTGCGTATACGGAAGTATCGACCTGATTGTTAATGTTTAAACATTCTGCTTTGTTTTTGCACAAATCACAGTTGATAAGAGTTTAAAGGCATTACTTGAGTCAGTGTATTGCATGATGAGGGGATATGCTGAGATCGTGGGGTCCATAAGAGTTTAGTGCAAAATTAATATATCTTAACGTATCGGTAAACATTTCGAAAGTTTTTTAGATTGAGTTTAACTGGACAACCATATCGTCAATCTATGTGAATCGTTTAGAGCTTAATATGTTTATAGCTTAACGGTGTTGGTGATTGGTCTCAAAAACTGATATGATCCTCTTACACAAACTCACAAAAATATTGTCTGTAAATATTTCTTTATTGCATTTTTGATTATATTCAAAAATCCACAAAGATTTTAGTGTGTTTTAGCATAAATTTTGAAAAATACAAAAAGATTTTCGACAACTGATGTTGGAGAGATGATATTCAAAATTTCAAGTGCTAAATATGATGAACAGGTTTGGGAAAGAATGAATGAAAAAGTTGTGTTTTGAAATGATTATCAAAGATTAAATCATTTTTTAATAATATCTGCAAGTGGTTTCTAAATTTGCAAAATATTAAAATTTATGAAACTTACTTTTGGGTAGAGATTGTGCATGTTAACCAGGTTCCGATACCTGAGTTAGATGAGTGCCAAGTTACGATCTGAGAACCTGTGAAAATGAATTCCAGACTGCGATCCCAGCTTAGCGAGAGGGGGAGTCTGAGAATATCAAGAAGGAGTCTGAAGATTGTAGAGACAGATTCTGATCCTGAAGATTACAAGAAAGAGAAAGAGATTGAATGTGGATGCTTACAATGGAGAATTTTGGAGAGAGCGAGCAGACTGATAAAGACTAAAGGTTTGACAACCGAAGACTCGACACTGAAGACTCGTCAACATTCGAGGGGGGAGTCTGTTGGTGCATGCGTCTGTCGACTTCGTCTTGTATCGAGTCTTGTATGTTTGTAGATAGTTTAGGGCACATTAAACGAGGAAAATGTCAAGAATAGGCTGAGTGGCATGTTCAAACGAAATTACTCTTTGTAATTTCGTTTGAAACTGAAGTGTCATGTTCAAACGAAATAGTTAATTTCGTTTGAGTCACTCTCAAACGAAATTACCTCACCTATCTATACTTGATGTGTTGTGTCATTTGTAACGATTCCGGTCAGAGCAACGAAGTGCTATCGAAGTGTTGTCAGACTTGTAAACGCATCAGAATCAATCATACAACAGTTTAAAGTGTAAATCTAGCTGAATTGACCTCTACACGTTTGTTTCCGCCTCTCGTGTTGAGATAAACTCTTCTGATCGACTCGTTCTGGTCTGAAAACGATCCTACATAGCGTTATTTAAACCATTTCAATTTTGACATATTACATTTTACACAATTAACATATCTTTACAAAACATTGTTTTACAAATAACACATTTTATACAAACTCAGTTTTACTTGATTATTTACATAACCATACATATTCTTTTATATCATCTGTTTCCTTATCGACTTTTATATGATTTATAAAACAAAAACATTTTACAAGGTTCATGACTACTTTTGTTAAACATTTTTCTTTAAACTTACAAGTCATGAATCCTAAATCAATAAAACCTATGTATCTCACAGGCATTTTTATGCTGACGTACCTATTTTCACATGTGTTTCAGGAAATGATGCATATGATTGATCAAGTTACACATAGGCAGACTCGGGCCTTAGTGACAATAAAAGATGCAAGACTAGTTAATTGTGTTATGTTTCCTTGTTGTTAAGACATTGTAATTTCTTTTAATCAATAAAACAACATTTAAATTTCCATGTGTTATGAAACAATGATTATGTTACAACACTCCCCGACGATTCCGCCACGATTTGTTGTTTTACGTGGTCAGGGTGTGACAGAAAAGTTGGTATCAGAGCTCATGGTTATAGGGAATTAGGTTATTAGTAATGCTTTGACCTAGTCTATAACCTTCCTAGGACCCTAACGCGAGTTTACTTGCGTTTAGTCATAAAACAATACCGTCACCTATCCTTAGGTGATAACTACAACAAGAACATAAATTCCGAATCCGCTTTAAAAACCAATCATCTGTTCTAGGATGATTAATTACTAGGTTTTGAACCCTCTAAGTTTTCAAAATCTCGTCAAAGTTTGGATCTTATAATGTGAACACGTACAAACTGGAAGGGTGAATGCCTGTACTCTGAGTTTTCTGTCTAAGGCTAGAGTGTTCGTACAAATCCGCAGTATCGGACCAGTCACTCTTACCTGGGAACTCTTAGGGTGAGTGTTCACTTATAGGCAAGCATGTCTTCAGTGATACATTAATATGACCCGCTTACTTTGAATAGTCACCGTCTCATTTGTTTGCCTTAGGTAACAAACATATGATCGCAATTTTTATGCATTGCCATTCTGTTTTGATTTATCCAATAACATTTCACTCGTTTCTTCCCATGCCTTTCATTCCTCCAAAATGTCTCTTCATCGCAGCGACACTAAAATGTCCGAGCAAACTGCCAAATTTGCCCAGCGAATAGGCGAAGTAATCCTAAAGTCTGTGGATTTAGGTATCGCCATGTCTCATCTCAATAATAGAGCCACTCAAGAAGCATCGAAGGAAGCAGAAGCCAAGCCTTCGAAAAGGTCAAGGAAGCGTAAAGCTTCAAATAATTCTCCAGTCATTACACCAAATCAGACCAGACCTAGCCAGGTGGCAGCACCACCAGCTAAGAAGCAATACAAAGGAACGGCACCGTTATGCAACAAATGTAACGAGCATCACCAAGCTCACCTACAGTGTCGTGTGTGTGTATCATGTGGGCGAATTGGTCACCTGGCAAGTGCTTGTCGAACTAACCCAACCCAATGTGGTCCAAATCAACCACAAGCCAACCCTATCCAAGCTCTTTTTCCACCTGGATCGTGCTATAACTGTGGCGAGACGAGCCATTTTAGGAACAAATGCCCAGAGATTGTCAATGCAAATCCAACCCACAAATGAACATTTGGCCGATCAGAAGAAGCTGCTTTAAATAATCTGAACTTTTATGCTTTGTATCTTTTGTTGAACCCTGAAACAATCTGTTTTAAATAAATGATTGTTCACAATTCTGATGTACAAGTGTAGTTACATATGTGTATGGCATTTCCCTATAATACCTACATCAAGGAACTATGTTCTTTAAACAAACTGCTCTTGTGATTCCCCCTTTCATGTGATCACTCATGATTTCCTCGAAAATTTTAAGTACTCGTTTCATTCTAAGAAACGAAGTACAGAAAATAAGTGACATTTTGAGTAATCGTGCATTTTGCACATCTGTGCCTTTAAATCCTTGGTTAGATAATTAAGGGTAATTTTTCGATCTCATGCCCATTGCATTCTGATTTTCATAACAACATGCATAGCATAAGTTTTCAAAACAACCTTCATGATTTCAAAATGTTTCATATAGTCTGAAAACAATATTAACACAGTATATTTTCTTATTATATCAAGTGCATGATTTCAAAAAGCATTATTCATATTTTCAAAAACCTTATACATAATTTCAAAATCTCATCTTGCATGATTTTAAAACATTTTATAAATATACTTACTTAATACACCTACTTTATGATTTCAAAAGTAATATATAAAAGGTTTAAAAAACATTAAACACATTTCAAAAAGAAACCCCATGCATAGTTTTCAAAAACATTTTCTCATGCATTGACTTAACCTTCAAATTCTGCTTCGTATGTCGCCTTGGCATATCTAGCACCTCAACTTCATGAGCATTTTTACCTCATGTTTCGACTTAAGCACGTCTAGTGCAAGGTTTTGAAACGCCTCCCGCTTTTCAAATCAAAAAATCCATATGGGATCTTCTTACCTTCACAATTAGATCCTTGTGGATGATTATTGTTCAAATCAGAGTCCTTCATTGGATTCCTTGTATGCCTTAATTCGAACATTTCGATTCCTTATAATCAAGATCGAATTTTCTTTTTAAGATCTCCCTATCTTTATAGTTAGATTCTTGGAAAATATTTAAAGTGCCAATCAAAATCCACGGATTGGATACCTGGTGTGCTTTAAATACATGTGCACAATTAACAAAACAAATTAACAAAATGATAACAAATTAAAGATCAAGATAAACAATTTTGTGGTTATGTGATTATGTGTTTTCTTGTGTGTTTTTGTTTTCATTATCCAAATCCTTGTAGAATCTTCCATACCTTCATATGAGGGATTCATAGTAGGATATCCAAAGGTACTACCCTAAATCCTTAACGGGCTTCTACGTAATCGTTAAGACCCTTGGATTATATAGTACCATTCCATGATTCAAAAAGAGACCCTTTGAGTGGTCTAAGTCAGAAGATTGATTCAAAATCTGGTTAAGAATGGCATGTGATGATATGGCTGAAAGACCCCTTGGTGGTCCACTTAAGAAGATCATTCATTAATTTAATTAAAAGGACCCTAAGATGGTCTAGTCACACTCATCACAGGTTTGTTCATTTGGTTTTTCCCTACACATTATAAAATGCATTGTGCGGACTATGCAAGGAATTACATAATTATGGACGCGTACATAATTATGAAACTTAGTGCGCATAAACCACAGTAAGATTTATCATGTGTAAGAACCTATAGTGGTAACAATAACGAAACGTGAATAATGTAATGAAGGTACGGTGGACTCACCAATAACGCTTTATATACTTGTATATAAGTGTCCCTCTTACATTGCAAGCATTATGTTATTAAAGTTACTAGAAGTTCAAAACCTTAACCAGTGTTGTTTTATCTTTTCAACTTCATGTTTCAAACCCTCACAAGTTTCCTCTAAATAAATTTCGGGACGAAATTTCCTGAAGTAGGGGAGACTGTGACACCTGTGCCTCCACGGCCATCAAACAAATACCAAATCAATGAAATATTGTATTTCATACTTGGGATTTGTATAAATATGTGTATCATTAACACATACCAAATCTCGTTTGATTTCGGGCTCTAAATCGCTTTCTGGAAGGTTATACGCGCACTGATGCGTAAATATAACCAGTTTAATGCAACAAACACTCCGGAACATCAATATATGCTTATAATACCTTAAATAACCTTTACATAACATAGAAATAAGTTTTGAAGGCTTTGGTATGGCAAAATCAAGTTTATTCGCTTATAGGGACTAAATTCGACAAACTACGAAAGTATGCCGATTCGTACTGTAACGGACAATACGGAACATGAACATAAGTTAAAAATACCCTAAATATCCTTTACATAGCTTAGAAATAGGCTTTGAGGGGTTCGGTGTGCTAAAATAAATTTTTGGTCATTCAGGGACTAAAAGCGTCAAAAAGTGCATAAGTTTGCATTTTCGCACATATCTTACGTTATGAATACATCCAGAGATCCAAAACTTAATGTAATCTTTAAAATATTTTATTTTAGTGATTGAAATGATAAAATTCCATTCGTCGCGTAATTTGGATCATTTTTCGCATTCGTTCGTGTTTCGTCGTAATTAACCGAACAACGCAACCGTACGACCAAACGAACCGACATTCGAGATATTTTTGAGCATGTTTCATGTTCCCTATACTTTAACTTCATTTTAGAGCCTTGAAAATGGGATTAACGGGGCTTAAACGTGTGAAAAATGCATCAAAAACCATGTTTTGCACATTCAGGGACCAAAATTGACAATCTGCCATAGTTATCTTAGGAAGGGACCAAAGTTGAAAATCTGATTTCCAGCTTGTTCCAGATGTTCCCCTCATTTTCACATGGTTTTAATGAAACTAGGGGCTTGTTTTGGGGTTCCCATGGTATTCTAAAACCATGGGCACACATGTAAGGTCCAGATCGAAGCTCGGTTTTCGATGAACGATCTTAACGGTTGTGCAAAAACTCTAAATACCCCACCCATTCATTGTTGCAACCCACACTTTTGATCTGATTTGGCTCTCTAATTTGGAGTATTCACTTCATACCTGAGAGTAATCGGATCAAAACTTCCGTTCTTGGACCCGTTGTAAGTCCTCTTTCGTTCTTTTATGCGTTTTTAGCACGAAAGTCAAACTTTGTTCGACTTTCTGCATTGACCAGTTTACGGTCAACACAAAGTTCGTTTGAACTTCATAACGTGAGCGTAATCATGATGGTTTTAGTCTCTAATGACTGTACCTACTGATTACCACGTTATCTAGGTATAGTGGCTAGTCGTAGTTTCGGCCAAAATGCGTATTCTTGCGTATTTTGTAACCAAACTACTTTTAGGTATCAAAACCGTTTGTTTTGAAACCAAACCTGTTTTCAAACCTCGTTAATCATGTTTTAACATGTTTAGCTCGTCACTTTAGGTTTAGTGCTTATATAGGGTCGTAAAGGTAAGCGGTCTAAACAACCGCTTATACTTTCGAACCCGACCCGTTTGGTCGATCATTAGGATCCGACCAAACACATTAGGTGACCATAGTTGCATAGGGAATAACCTTCTGAGGTTATACCTTATGGTCACTTCGTTTAAGTAGTTGTATGATAGGTAGTTTATATGCCTTAGGTAAATGACCAAAATGCCCTTTTTGCGCATAAATTTATTTTAAGCATATGTAACATAATTTTTGATATCTAAACTGATTAGACAACAATATTAGACATATTAAGGCATATAATACATGTCATAGGACTAGTTAGGCGTTCCGAACGCGTTTTACGCGAACGACGCGTTAAAGTGGCGTAAGCTACCTAAACGGGTCGTAATGGGTCATAAGCACTTAAGATAGGTTTTTATTTAGAATGTAGGATTTGTTAAACCATGTTACATGAGTTCCTATACTCATTTGGTTTACGAAACCTCATTTTATCTGATCTTCCGATTTAGGTCCGTTTATTTACATAGTTACCTATATTAGGTGTCGTTTGATTTCCGTGATCCCTCTAGCTTTGCTTGGTTGTTGTTCAAGACTTCTAAGCACCCTCAAGTGAGTACATAGTCCCCTCTTTTACTGTTTTCAAACGTTTTTGGGGTGAAACACATGTGCCTACTTGTTACTTTCATGCTTTCCATGTTTTCGTATCATATATTTGCTATGTTCATTAGTACACTTATAGTACATGATTTCATTATGTTTTTGCTATGTATGTTCATTTAGTGCATACTTAGTACATCGATTTACATTACGTTTTATGCTATGTATGTCCATTTAGTGCATACTTAGTACATCATTTTACATTTCATTTTAGGCTATGTATGTCCGTTTAATGCATACTTAGTACATTATTTTACATTTCATTTCATGCTATGTATGTCCATTTAGTGCATACTTAGTACATTGTTTTACATTTCATTTCATGCTATGTATGTCCATTTGTTGCATACTTAGTACATTATTTTCATAAAACATGCTTACATTTTGGTATGACATTTGGTTTGTTTAAATGGCTCAAAAATACATTCATTAACATTATCTACGTCGTTCGTTAGTAGGTAGTGGTACCATAGGAATTGACAACTCCCGTTCCTGACATCCTAGGTATGTTTGGATGGAAGGAATGACCGAATTCGATAAACATAAATCAGATAAATCTTTAATTCGTTTAAGGGTTTATCGCCACAGTCTCAAGGCTTGAATGTATGCATTTTCACAACACCGCATAGTTGTTTGTATCAGTAAAGCATGCATTATTTTACAAAACATAAATTTTGATTATAATTTATCAATTGCATTGTTTTGTACATTTCTTTCTTATAGGGTCGAGTAAATGCTTTTAATCACTAAAGGCTTTTTATTCACTCTACATTACATTTGTTTACACAATAACATTTCAACATTTGTTTAAAACATTACATTTAGTTTTACATGAACATTTTTACATTGGTGGTTTGATTGGGTAAGTGATTTAAGTAACGAGACGTGTGTAATATGATAAAAACATGGTGGATACGCCGCTCGTACTTCCTATATATAAGTGCTTTTATGATATTACATATCGTAGCGTTATTTAAACCATTTCAATTTTGACATATTACATTTTACACAATTAACATATCTTTACAAAACATTGTTTTACAAATAACACATTTTATACAAACTCATTTTTACTTGATTATTTACATAACCATACATATTCTTTTATATCATCTGTTTCCTTATCGACTTTTATGTGATTTATAAAACAAAAAAATTTTACAAGGTTCATGACTACTTTTGTTAAACATTTTTCTTTAAACTTACAAGTCATGAATCCTAAATCAATAAAACCTATGTATCTCACAGGCATTTTTATGCTGACGTACCTATTTTCACATGTGTTTCAGGAAATGATGCATAGGATTGATCAAGTTACACATAGGCAGACTCGGGCCTTAGTGATAATAAAAGATGCAAGACTAGTTAATTGTGTTATGCTTCCTTGTAGTTAAGACATTGTAATTTCTTTTAATCAATAAAACAACATTCAAATTTCCATGTGTTATGAAACAATGATTCTGTTACAACACTCCCCGACGATTCCGCCATGATTTGTTGTTTTACGTGGTCGGGGTGTGACACTTGGTACCGTAAAGGTAGTGTCGCCAAATTTTCAACGCAAAAACAACTGCGCCTAGCTCGAGGTTGTGGGTTGTATAGTCCTTCTCGTGGATCTTGAGCTGACGAGATGCGTAAGCGATAACCTTGTCCCGTTGCATGAGAACACAACCAAGACCAAGGTTCGAGGCATCACAATAGACAATAAAGTCATCGTTTCCGTCGGGTAAAGTGAGAACGGGAGCGTTGCAGAGCACATGCTTTAGAGTTTGAAAGGCAGTCTCTTGTTCGGTTCCCCAAACAAAAGCCTTGTCTTTATGCGTCAAAGAACTAAGCGGGACAGCGATTTTCAAGAAGTCAGTGATGAATCGACGGTAATAGCCCGCCAATCCGAGGAACAAACGAACATCGGATGGAGATTTTGGAGTAACCCAACTGTTAACAGCTTCGATCTTCGTGAGGTCGACGTGAATACCTTGACTATTGACGATGTGACTGAGGAATTGAACCTCCTCCAGCCAGAATTCACACTTGGAGAACTTGGCATAGAGTCGATTCCCTTGGAGTAGCTCGAGAACCAAACGTAGATGCTACGCGTGTTTGGTTTTTGACTTCGAATAGATAAGGATGTCATCGATGAACACGATTATGACGCGGTCAAGAAACGGTTTGCACACACGGTTCATCAAATCCATGAAAACCGCAGGTGTATTGGTTAAACCAAAGGGCATTACGACGAATTCATAATGGCCATATCGGGTTCGAAAAGAGGTTTTCTGTATATCTTCTTCCTGAATGCGTAACTGGTGATAGCCTGAGCGTAAATCGATCTTCGAGAAACACGTAGCACCTTGCAATTGGTCAAACAAGTCATCTATTCGGGGTGGGGGATAACGATTCTTGATAGTCAGCTTATTCAACTCTCTATAGTCGATGCACATCCGGAACGACCCATCCTTCTTTTTGACTAAAAGGACTGGTGTGCCCCAAGGAGAAGTGCTAGGGCGAATGAAGCCTTTGTCAAGTAATTCCTGGAGTTGACTCGAGAGTTTGCGCATTTCGGATGGAGTGAGGCGATAAGGAGATTTAGCAACAGGGTTGGCTCCAGGAATGTGGTCGATACGAAAATCAATATCACGACTCGGGGGTAAACCAGGTAGATCATCAGGAAAGACATTAGGAAAATCACAAACCACAGGCACCTTATCTATTGCCTTCTCTTTCTTTTACTTCTCCACTACTACAACGTTTGCCAAGAAAGCTCTGTATTCCTTGCGGAGATACTTGCTTGCTTGGATACACGACATGAGTTTGAGACCTTTCGAAGGAGTTTCGCCATACACACAAAGTTGATCACCATTAACGAGCGAGAAACGAATCATCTTATCGAAGCAAACGACTTCAGCATGATTTTCGCAAAGAAAATCCATGCCTACTATGACATCAAAACTACCAAGCTGCATCGGAATGAGATCGATAGGAAAGATGTGATTGTTGAGTTCGAGAGTACAATCACGAAGAACAGAATTGACAGCGACGGTTCTTCCAGTGGTAACTTCAACATCGAACGTCGAGGGGAGATAGGTGCGCTTACGATTAAGGAGCTTTTCGAATTCCAACGATACAAAACAGTTATCGGCTCCAGTACCAAATAAACATGAAGCATATATACCATTCACAAGGAACGTACCATTAACCACATTGTTGTCTGCTTGGGCTAGCGGACGTTGATATTGAAAGTACGTCCGTAGGCTGCTGGCTGCAGCTGCTGCTGAGGCTGCTGCTGGGGCTGCTGTTGTTGTGGCTCTTGCTTCACCACTCGATTGGGGCACATGTTTGCGAAGTGGTTGGGATCACCACATGCAAAGCAAGCTCTAGCGTGGATTGCGGGTGCAGGAGCCGCTTGTTGGCCTTGAGGAGCATGAAGTAGAGCTTGTTGAGCAGGAGCTTGACCTTGAGCTGGAGCTGGAGCTTGACGTGGACCAGTACGGCAGTTGGTGGTGAAGTGGCCGTACATGTTGCAGTGCACACAGTATCTGCAAGCATTCCCCACAGGATGATGATAAGTACAAGTAGGGCAAGCCGGGTGAGGACCAGTGTATGCACGCTTAGCCGGTGGTGCATGGGTGACCGGTGCCGCTATTTGGCGGTGTTGAGGTTGCGGTTGAGCAGGTACAGCTTGAAGAGGAGCGGCAGCTGTGACAGCACAATTCTTGCTACTGTTATTCTTGTTGTTCTTTCTCTTGCGGCGGGAGGACTTCGAAGACTGCGGAGCGGCGGCGGTTTCATTGGTGGGAGCAGCGGTAACTTGATGGAGATTCTTGGAGGCTTTATCAAAGTAACCAGCCTTAACCCGCTTGTCGTTGATCTCGGCAGCGAGCAGAAAGGTTTCTTCAATAGTTGCTGTCTTCACAGCTTGAACGAAATCAGCCACGCAATCCGGTAGAGCACGGATTTACTTCTTGATGGTGATTTCGGGGGTAGTAACTTGGCCTGGACAGATTATACTCAGCTGCTTAAAGTGAGCAGTTAAACCAGTGTTGTCGCCATCCTTTTGTTTGATGTGCCAGAACTCATCCTCCAACTTTTGAAGCTCGTGGGGAGGGCAGAACTCTTTCATAATGATGTCCTTCAACTCGTCCCACGTTAGCTCGTAAGCTGCATCATTTCCACGCTTGTTTCTTTCGGCAGTCCACCAGTCCAGAGCCCTGGACTGGAAAACGCCGGTGGCATTAACAGTGCGGAGATTATCAGGACAGTTGCTCTGACGCAGGGTGACTTCGATAGAATCGAACCATTGAAACATGGCAGTAGGTCCATCTTCTCCGGTGAATTCTTTGGGTCCGCAGGCTTTGAACTGCTTGAAGCTAAAAGTAGCTTTAGAAGAATTGGTTCGGGACTCTTCAGAAGACTTGCTAGCGTTTTCATTTAGCTCGCTAACAATTTGCGGGATAACTTTCGCCATCTGCTTAGCAACCAGAGCAGCGATGCGTTTGTCTTCATGATTGCGGCGAGCGGTGTGGGAGTGAAACGATCCAAATGACGACATTGTCTGCAACAGACATCGCCATAGGACTCAAACACTATATAATCTAATCTTACCTCACACGCATTACTACTTAATTAAAGCTTAGGAACACGTTCAATCACGTAAGCACATATTCACGTAAGCACATAATCACAAAAACACATAAGCACGTAGAGCACAGAGGCACATAAGGCATATAGGACACAGAAACCACACTATATTTTCCACGTATTCACCTACATTTATCTTACATATTCACTTATCATTCAAGGTTCGCGCGTTTGAGAATAGCGATTGCGATTAGCAAGTTGTAAGGACTCTCAAAATTTTCCCAATTTTAACCGTAAGTGAATACCCGGACCCCTGAAACCCTAATAAATATCAAAAATCAAGAAATCAAGAATTGTGGGTTTCAGGCGGGCCGCGTAAGGGTTAGTTTAACCTTACGCGGGCCGCGTCAATATTGGGTTGACCGGATAAGTGTTCCGAATCCACGTGTTGACCAGCTGGCATACCTACTCGTGACTAATCAAACCTACGCGTAGAATAGGTGGTTAGGCGGGCCGTGTAAAGGTGAGCCCATGGCTCACGCGGGCCACGAAAGCCCCGTATTTCAGCTATAAATAGCTTAGCACAGGAGCTTTCATTCTGTGTCGAAACCAAAACTTAAAAATGAAGTTATACTGCTGTAATTTGAAATTTACTTTCAATATAGCGAGGCGCTGCTACGATACAGGGTATTAACTCGATCGCTGCTACGATTCAATGTCCGATTGATTGAAACTATCCGATGAATGTTTAAGTGCTGCTCAAATTGGGTTTATACTTTGTCATTCGTCGTGAATTCAATGGATGTTTAAGTATTGCACTTTGTCATTTGTCATGAGGGTTTAATCTCATGAGTTATCGTAAATGCTGTATTAGTTACTGACCTAGTTCGTGTGCATGTTGTTTAAATTTAGGTTAAAAGGCTAATCAGTAGGCTAAACTCTGCCCGTATAAAATCTGCAATGTGAGTCATTCTCTTTTTATCAACTGTTTTACAATACCTCAAATTATTTTCAAAAGTTATAATTACAGGGAGTAAGTCGTGGATATCTTGAATCACTGGCTAGTGGGGTATTATGCACATTACTAATTTCTCTCCCGGTTAGGTTCATTGACCTAACAGGGATAATCATCACTACTTGGGTGACAGGACCCAATAGTGGTATGACCATCGTCACACAGTGTGACACGGCGCCAGATAAAAATAAGATAGAAGCCATTGTAATCGCTCTTATGCTGTAATTTATAACTATGTGTCATTTCATTAAAATGAATGATTCACCAGTATTTCCCCGCTGACAAAATATTTTTAAAACATGTTTCAGGCGACCTGCTGTAAATCAACGAAAAACGTGTTACGGAGCACTAACAAGCTTGAAGAGGTGGCTCAGTTAAAAATAAATAAACATGTTTTAATAAATCAGGGAATTTCCTAGTTAAATTCCTCTATTGTAAATTACGGGGTTTTATCCCAAATTATGGAATAAAATAATTGGGCATTTTTTAGTTTTAAAAAGATCCTGTTAAAAATCTTCCGCTGTCGCATCATGGATACCACGGGTTCCTGTCCCGCGGCTCCTGACCGGGTCAAACCGGGGCTGGGGCCGTGATAGGAAAAGGTGGTATCAGAGCTATTGATTGAGTCACTGATTTAAGCCTATTAAGTATTTAAGAAATACTTAATTTTTTTCTAATTACCATTTTGTGATTACGTGTTTTATTATTTGAATATCTGTTTACAGTATGGGTAAAAAAAAGACTTTCGGACATCTATCATAAATTAGATGCTTCTCCGAAAGATAAAGGAACTTCATCCTCAAAATACCCAACATATACTGGGGAAGGAATATTTGTCCGTAAGACACAATTTGAGAAACCACTTTCTCCTAATAAAAGAAGTTTGATTATTAGGAAAAGTCAAGAGAAAATAAAGAAATCTCAACCAAAAGAAGTGAGGGTTAATCAAGAAACCCAGGAACTAGGCAGTAATCCACCATGGGAAGACGAATTAGATGAAAAATGGGCAGATCTCTATATGTTAGCTACGGTAGCAGTCAATGCTAACATTTAAATACCCTGACTCAGTTCTAGCACCCTTATCATCTACAAACCAGAAACTTTACCCAGTAAATAAATAAGTTTACAATAAACCCTAGTATGTTTTAATTGTCAGTTGTCCTTTGTATTAAATTAGTCCCATGGTGTGCAATAATACTTGATTAATTATCTGAGAAAATTTTTATTATAAAATTTTAGCTTAGCATTTTGTGTGCATTTTGCATATATGCTAAACATCATGAATGAGTTATCTGAAGCCCTTCAGAATTTCAATCTCTATCCCGTGAAAGTGGAAGTTTCCAAAGATTTTACTGGTTACTTACCCGATATGGAGGAACCGATGGAATTCCGAGCTCCACCTCCGGAAAAACCAAAGCCTAAGAAAAAGAGAAGATTTGTAGGCTGGAGGCGTGTACGCAGGAAGAAACCAACAACTAGAAATGTTCCCAAAATAGAGAATCCCATAGAGAAAGGAAAAGGAATTATGATCGGGGAAGGTTCTAGGCAAGTAGAAATGGAAATTGGGGAAAGTTCTAAACAAATCGAGGAGTTGCCATTACAAGAGGAGTTTGATCGCATATTGGCAAGCTGTGATTTCATTAGACCTATCAATACCAACCTTTACCCTTATCCTGCCGAAACCCAACTTCCAATAAACTTAGAACTGGCTATTCCAGATCCTCTGATCCATACCTAACCTCTAGGAGAAATAGATGAATGGTGGACCAATGATTGGCAGTTTCAAAACCTACTCAATAACCCTTACTCCTTTCTCCCTCAGTTCGACCCATAACCTATACCAAACCCACCAATGAGTAATGAAAACTTAGCTGAACTCCGCCATTTTGGCGAGGAACTGGTGAGTGCAGGGAATAGGATTCGGGAAGTAGGAGAACAGATCTCCTGGAAATACGACGAAAGGGAGCGTCGCTTCTAATGTGCCCAGGGATAGGATGACGGTGAAGTTGTGATTGTATAATAGTAATAATAATAATAAAATAAATCTGTAAAATAACCTACAAATAAAACCTTTGTAAAATAACGGTGTGTAATGATGCATAACATATATATAAAATGGGAATCGAGAAATCGATAATTTTGGCTATATATGTGTTGTGAAATTTGCATGATTGTTTTGTGTATAATTGTTATTTATTCTATACTAATAAATTATATATATTAATTATCAGATGGAAAACGCTAATAATGAACCAGTTAATGAGGTTAACCAATCTGAGCAACACCAGGAGGATCAATTTATGACTAAGCAAGATATAGAAAATATTGTTGCTATAGGAATGGCCAATGCTATTCCAGCAATACTTGCTTCTGCTCGACATCCAGTTGAACCTCAAATTATTCCTAGCAAACGTACTCATGAGGAAAACTTCAGTAATATTGTAAACGGAGGCGGCAACAACAACAATAACGATAATATTCTGCAAGTCCCGATTCTCAAGAAAATGAAAGCTGCAACGCCTGGTTGCACTTACAAAGAATTTCTTGCCTGTAAACCAGCTGAGTTTGCAGGTAACGATGGGGCGACTGCAGCACTGCGTTGGTTAGAGAAAACCGAGGCAGGAATTACCATAAGTAAATGTGCTGAAGAAGACCAGGTCATGTATGCGTCGAATCTTTTTAAAGAAGGGGCTTTAGAATGGTGGAATACAGTTCTACAAGCTAAAGGAAGAACGGTGGCGTGTGCTATGAAATAGGAAGAGTTTAAAAATCTCGTAGAAAGAAAAATTTTGTCCCGAGCATGAAAAGGAACAAATGATAAATAAGTTCCTAAATCATCGAATGATTGGTGTAGATTGTCGAGGGTATACTTCGACATTCTTCGAGTATGCAAGAGTAGTACCAACTCTGGCTTCGCCAGAACCAGTACTTATTTCCCTCTATATTTGGGGATTGATTGGCGAAATCCGTAATATCGTCAAAGCTGCTAAAACCCGCACGATTGATGATGCTGTGGATTTAGCCAATACTCTGACTGACGAACTGGTAGGGACGCGAGAAGAAAATAGAAAGATGGAAGTGGCCCAAAAGATTACCCAAGGATTCCGTATAGGTAACCGTAACAATTTCAAAAGAAGGGGGACTGGGCAATCTTCCACTGGTCCATTTTGCAATTCTTGCAAAAGGAAGCATTTTGGAAGATGCAAGGGATATTGCAATTTTTGCAAAATTCCGGGGCATCAAGAGGAAGACTGCAGGAAGAAGAAATTCACAGTTTGCTACAAATGTGGAGAAGCTGGACATATTAGGCCAGACTGCCCTAAATTAGCTAAACCAGCTGATAATAAAGCCAAACCTGCAGAAGGAACTACCAAGAAGAACGTAAGAGCCTTTCAACTGACGACTCAGGAAGCCGAATTGATTCCTGATGTGATAGCTGGTAAGTTCCTAGTTCACAACGTTTATGCAAAAGTATTATTTGACTCTGGTGCAAACCAAAGTTTTATAAATACTTCATTCTGCCAAGCACTTAAGTTACCCTTAACCCAACTTAGGCAGATTTTTACAGTCGAAACGGCAGACGGAAATTCTGTTAATATAGATAAGGTTTTGCAAGAAGGAAAGATAGAACTCTTAGGACATAATTTTTCTGCAAACCTGTTACCTATGAAATTAGCCGGATTCGATGTGGTGTTAGGAATGGATTTGTTAGTAGCCAACCATGCTCGAATTCTTTGTGATAAGAATTCCATAGAAATTCATACACCCACAGGGGAATTAGTGGTGATTACAGGAAATAAGCCACGGAAACCAATGAAGTTCATTTCAGTAATGAAAGTTGCTAGTTATGAACGAAAACAAGGAATAGTATATATGATTTCAGTAATCATTAACACTAAGGGAAAGGAACTTAAGGACATTCCAGTAGTATCAGAATATTCGGAAGTATTCCCAGAAGAACTACCTAGATTTCCACCTGATAGGGAAGTAGAATTTAGAATTCATCTAATTCATGGAACTACACCGATAGCTAAAGCACCTTATCGGTTAGCACCCATCGAAATGTTAGAATTGAAAAAGCAGTTAGATGAATTACTAAGCAAAGGATTCATACAACCTAGCTCATCCCCTTGGGGAGCTCCAGTGTTGTTTGTGAAAAAGAAGGATGGTTCGATGCGAATGTGTATCGATTATAGGGAATTGAATAAGGTTACAATTAAGAATCGATACCCATTACCTAGAATTGATGATCTTTTTGATCAACTTCAAGGAGCTAGATACTTTTCTAAGATCGACTTGCGCTCCGGATATCATCAGTTAAAGGTACAGGAAGAAGACATACCTAAAACAGCTTTTAGAACTAGGTATGGTCACTACGAGTTTACAGTCATGCCCTTTGGGTTAACAAATGCACCTGCAACATTTATGGACATGATGAATAGAATCTGTAAACCGTATTTGGATAAATTTGTAATTGTCTTCATCGACGATATACTTATTTATTCCAAAAGTCAGGAGGAACATTGTGAGCACCTGCATGTACTCTTAACTTTGTTAAGAAAGGAGAAGCTTTACGCCAAATTCTCGAAGTGTGAATTTTGGCTACAAGAAGTGCAATTCTTAGGACATATGGTGAATCACGAAGGCATTCACATAGATCCTGCTAAGATAGAAGCGATCACCAAATGGAAGGTTCCGCAATCAGCAATGGAAATTAGAAGTTTTATAGGTTTAGCCGGATATTATAGACGGTTTATTAAGGATTTTTCCAAGATAGCTGTACCATTAACTAAGCTAACCTGTAAAGCAACAAAATTTGAGTGGGGACCTAAACAAGAAGAAGCCTTTAAGATTTTAAAGCAGAAATTAACAAATGCTCCAATTCTAGCCTTACCAGAAGGAACATAAGATTTTGAAGTATATTGTGATGCTTCAAAGCTAGGATTAGGATGTGTGTTAATGCAACGCAAAAAGGTAATTGCATATGCATCAAGGCAATTGAAAAAGCACGAGGAAAACTATACGACTCATGATTTAGAGTTAGGAGCCATAATTTTTGCCCTTAAGATTTGGAGACATTATCTGTACGGAAGTAAGTTTACTGTCTATACAGACCATAAAAGCTTAAGATATATATTTGGGCAAAAAGAATTAAACATGAGGCAAAGGAGATGGATGGAAATCCTAAGTGATTATGATTGTGATATTCAATATCACGAAGGAAAAGCAAACGTAGTTGCTGACGCCTTAAGTCGTAAGTATCATGAGAAGCAAAGACGAGTTCGTGCTCTCAGATTAAGTTTACAATTAGACTTAATGGACCAACTGAAAAACATTCAAGAAATAGCAATCAAGGATGATGCTGAAGGAATGAAAGGAAGAATAAAAGAATTAGAGCAAGGAAGTGATGGAATTTGGAGATTCCATAAGAAACATATTTGGGTACCTAAGCAGGGAGAATTAAGAAATAAGATTCTAGAGGAAGCTCATAAATCTAGGTATACCATGCATCCAGGAAACAATAAGATGTACCAAGATTTAAGAAATAACTTCTGGTGGATTGGTATGAAAAAGGACATAGCTAGATATGTTTCTAAGTGTGTTACTTGTTCACAAGTTAAGGCAGAACATCAGAAACCTTCAGGTCTACTACAACAATTAGAAATGCATGTATGGAAATGGGAACTCATAACAATGGACTTTGTTACTAAGTTGCCCAAAACCAGAAAAGGTAATAATGCGATTTGGGTAATCGTGGATCGATTAACCAAATCAGCTCATTTTCTACCTATGAAAGAAACCTTTAGCATGGAAAGGTTGGCAAAGCTGTATATAGACGAAGTAGTATCCTTACATGGAGTTCCACTCTCCATTGTATCAGATAGAGATAGTCGTTTCACTTCCCACTTCTGGACCAGTTTCCAGAAGGCAATGGGAACCCGACTAAATTTGAGTACTGCATATCATCCTCAAACAGATGGACAAAGTGAAAGGACGATCCAAACCCTGGAGGACATGCTTAGGGCATGTGTGATAGATTTTGGTGGAAACTGGGATAACCATTTACCTTTAATTGAATTCTCCTATAACAATAGTTATCATTCAAGTATTGAAGCTGCCCCGTTCGAAGCACTGTATGGACGAAAGTGCAGAACTCCATTTTGTTGGGCAGAAATAAGAGAAAGTCAATTATCAGGACCAGAGATTCTGCAAGAAACTACCGACAAGATTACTCAAATCAAAGAAAGATTGAAAACGGTTCGAGATCGCCAGAAAATCTATGCTGATAATCGACGTAAGCCACTCGAGTTTCAAGTTGGAGACAAGGTACTTTTGAAAGTATCTCCTTGGAAAGGAATATTTCGATTCGGTAAGAAAGGAAAGCTAAGTCCAAGATACGTAGGACCATTCCCAGTGATCCAACGTATAGGACCAGTTGCTTATCGTTTACAACTACCAGAAGAACTAGCTGGAGTACATGATGTGTTTCATGAATCCAATCTCAAGAAATGTCTGTCTGACGAATCTCTGGTAGTACCTCTCCAAGATATAGAGGTAAACGAAAAATTAAAATTTGTGGAGAAACCTCTTCAGATAGAAGATAGAAAGATCAAGTTTCTTAAACACAAGCGTTTAGTGCTTGTCAAAGTCAAGTGGGATTCGAAAAGAGGACCCGAATACACTTGGGAGCTGGAATCGGAGATGAAGCGAAAGTATCCTCACTTATTTCAGTAAATCTCGAGGACGAGATTTTAAATAAGGTGGGGAGGATGTAAGGACTCTCAAAATTTTCCCAATTATAACCGTAAGTGAATACCCAGACCCCTGAAACCCTAATACATATAAAAAATCAAGAAATCAAGAATTGTGGGTTTCAGGCGGGCCGCGTAAGGGTTAGCTTAACCTTACGCGGGCTGCGTCAATATTGGGTTGACCGGATAAGTGTTCCGAATCCACGTGTTGACCAGCTGGCGTACCTACTCGTGACCAATCAAACCTACGCGTAGAATAGGTGGTTAGGCGGGCCACGTAAAGGTGAGCCCATGGCTCACACGGGCCGCGACAGCCCCGTATTTCAGCTATAAATAGCTTAGCACAGGAGCTTTCATTCTGTGTCGAAACCAAAACTTAAAAACGAAGTTATACTGCTGTAATTTGAAATTTACTTTCAATATAGCGAGGTACTGCTACGATACAGGGTATTAACTCGATCGCTGCTACGATTCAATGTCCGATCGATTGAAACTTGATGCGTGTTAGGTGTATATGTAGGTTTAAGTATATTTTAAGCCCTTTTACACTTTCTTTAGCCAAGTTTTAAATTTATAAAACATGATATTTACTAACACTAAACACACATATGGGCAAGTGCACCCATCGTTAGCGTAGTATAGTGTTGGTAAGATACCGAGGTCGTCCAAGGACACAAGAGCTTTTAGTACCGGTTTATCCTCAACGTCTAATCAAATCAAAAGTTTAGAAAAAAAAAGTTTTAAACTAAGAAAATAAAAACTAACTCAAATGTTGAAAAAATAAAAATAAAAGAAAAACAGATAGACAAGATGAATCACTTGGCTCCGACTAGTGTTTAGTGTAACCTTTGATTATTTTTCGCACTTTTGCACTATTTAAGAGATTATCTTAGTTATTGTAGTAGGCCCCTCTTTTGGAGGTGACGTTACCCTCAACCCAGTAGTTTGAGTCAGCAAGGATACAATCCTAAAGGGTCGGATTATTGAAAGATAATTAATTAGGTTATTAATGCATATTGTGGTAGGCCCCTCTTTTGAAGGCGACGTTACCCTCGGCTAAGAAGTCTGAGTCAGCATGGATACAGTCCTAAGTAGCCGGGTTAAAGTTTTAATAGTAGTTTAACCTATGAGGGGATCAAAGAGTTTGGACCCCCGCCATCCAATACCGTTAAGTATTGAAGGAGGTCCTACTAAATTTGACCCAGGTCCTTTGCAGGATCTATACACTGAACAATGGCAAGACTCTTACCAAACCGTTCCCTTAACCCCCGACCAGGTAGCCAACATACCTCCATATAGACCGTGGAGATATGAATGGTGAAAATCTTTTATTTTATATAGACAGTAAAATAATGCCAAGACACCACGGACAAACGATAAGGAAAAATTACCTTCAACATAAGAAACTAGTTATTAAAGTCATTAATACATAACCAATTAAAAAGTGCGAAAAGATTAAAAATAAAAAGTATTACACTAGACACTTTGTCTTCACCAAGTGATGTAAGAGACTTAGGCAAACATGGCCTTGATTGTCAAGAACTCTTACGATCAGTCTTGGATCCCGAGACGACTCACACACTCTATGATGGACAATGGATGATGGTGGTGGATGATGGTGTTATGGTGGTGGTGGGTGGTGGGTGAAGTGTGAGAGAGGTGGTGTGCCAAGGGATGGTTTGAGCTTGAGCCAAGCATTCCTATTTATAGGCTGAACAGAAGCTCGGGCACGGCCCCGTGTCCACATCCTTCTCTTTCTTCATTAATTGCTCTTGTCTTTATTAGTTGACCACGGCCCCGTGTCCGCTGGGCACGACCCCGTGTGCAGAAGCATATCTATACTATCAAGATTTGCCTAGATTCTGCGAATCTTATAGTTGACCACGACCCCGTGTCCGCTGAGCACGGCCCCGTGGTGGGCGATGGAAGCTTCTACAACTTTGTCTTTTATGCTGACACTTGGGCACGCCCCCGTGCTCACTGAGCATGGGGTGTGTTTAGGCTTCTGTTCTCTTGTTTTGCTTGGGAAGATGCTTTCGGGGAGGTCGGGCATGCCACGTTTATTCCTTTTCTTGTATTTATGTTAGATTTAGCTGCCTTTTCCTTTCTTTTGTTAATTTGAGCTCATTTAATCCTGAAAATGCAAAAGGAAGACAAAAACACACTTTTTCCAACATTAGTACTAAAAAAGGGTTAGTTTTACGCCACAATTGATGTAATTTATATGTTGCATTTTGCACACATCAAATACCCCCACACTTGAATCTTTGCTTGTCCTCAAGCAAAACTCTTTATAATATGGCTTTACACTCCCAAATGGAATTGGTAGAAAAGAAGTTTTTTGGGCTTGTCATAGAGTGTCGGGATTTCCAAGATCCTTTATTTAGTTTTATTTTTATTTATTTACAATTCTATTCGTCATGATTTATTTAAAACTTTTCATAAGATAAATTACTTATTAGGGCATAACATGCCTCTTTAAAATTCTATTTATATACAAGTTCACATACCTCACAGGGGATCACTCAACACTCGGCCGAAGATGTATTTTAGTGAATCACTCGAGAGCGGCATGGAACTTACTCCTACCATAGGCTTGCCAAGCAATCAATCCTTCTCCTTTTTAACTTTATACCTTTGTAAATATCAAGAGGTCTTTTTAGGTGAAGGGTTAGGCTTGGGTTAAAGGTAGGTGGTTGGGTTAGTGGTTAGTGGTTAGTAGAAAAGGGCGAAAAAGCGTAAAAAGTATCGGTTTTCGTAAGACTTTCTATTTTTTTTAACGTTTTATTTTGATGAAGCCATAATTCCAAACAAAGTTATTTTTGATAAACTTGCTTGTTTATTTCTTTTTGCTTCATCATCAACACATTTTTTTTTTGAAAGTCATATGAAAAACCGAACTTGTTACTAAAACAAAGGGTTAAAAATAAAAAGGTTTTGGTGGGTGAAAGGGTGTTTGGTTTGGGTTAAGAAATGAAAAGGTTTAGGCTCAAAGGGGTTAACTAGGGGGATTTTGGGTAGGTGGTAAAAAAAGATAATGGTGTAGAAATAAAAAGGGTTAGTCCTATTGCCTCTATCATATACTTACTCGGGTTTAAGTTGGTAAGGACCGGGAATGTATCGTCGTGGCAAGTTCTAGAGTTGTAAGAACCAAGCGGCTATTCACACAAGAAACGAAAAATGAGCATTTAATTTAAAGATATATATTTGTATGCTCAATAAAGGCTCAAAACTCACTTTTGTAGGAATGGTTTTTTTTATGTGATCAAGTATATATAATCAAATTTTAACTAAGCTTGTCATGTCTTTTCATCATTTTCTTATGTTGGTTCTTTTTTTCACGACGCTATCGGTTGTAAATTCGTAAAAATATAACCTTTTTAGAATTTTGAAATTCTCAAATTAAACCTAGACAAGTAAAAAAATGAAAATTTTTGAAAAAAATTTGGGGTGATTAGCGGTTCCAATAGAGTTTTGTGTAAGGCTTGTTATTAGGACTTACAAGATTCAAGGTTTTAGCATCCCCCCCACACTTAAATTACACATTGTCCTCAATGTGTCCCAAAAATAAGTTTTTAGGTTGATTGAATGTGTAATAGGTGTGAATCAAGCAAAAATTTGTGTTACTGGGCGCTGGACACGGCCCCGTGTTGTCCGGGCACGACCCCGTGTTCAAGTGCCAGTAACAAAAATTAAACAAAAGAAACAGAATCCTGGGCACGGGGGCGTGTTGGGTGAACACGACCCGTGTCCAGATACCTGAACTGGGTCTTTTCTACAGACTGTGCAGCACGGGGCCGTGTTGGGCGGACACGACCCGTGCTGAGCTTTCTGTTAATGAAGAAAATCGTCGGATGGCCCTGTTTTCCTGCATGGGGTGCTGGTTCAAGTTTCCCTTGTTATCCTTTGCCATCCAGAGTGTGTTTTATTTATTTTAACACCATCCATACACCAAGTTAACTAAAACCATCTTTCATTAAGTCATAGAGAGAATTACATAGTAGTCCTAAAAATTAAAATACTAGATAATTAGGTCAAAGAAACACAAGAAATCCAAACCAAGAAGTTCTAGCCCACTACTTATTCTATTAGCAAAATTTCCGAAAAGGTAAATCCCTCGGTTAAACGTGGCTTGAAAACTTCTTTCTCTGGGCATGGGTTCCTCACATGTCAGCGAGCCATTCTTCGATCTCCCTAGGGAGAAGAAAAGCGGGCTCATTGGTTTGAGGAGGTGCAACTTCCACCGGGACTTCTTGTAGATCCTCAAGAGGAGGTTCCGCTGGAATGTCGTCCCAACCGGTAGGATTATGGATTCCAAGTGCTAGGTTCCAATCCTCTTGAGGGAGGATGGGTTCCATGGGAGGTGTTACAAGAATGTTTAACCTCTGGTGCAAGAGGTTTATTTCTCGATAACTGTTTTCCAACCCCACTGTAAGATAATTTATACGGTCTATCAGGACCTCCTCTACCGAAGTCATCTCATCAAGAGCTTCACGTAACGCCATCACGTATCGTACGAGAGTTGCTTCAATTGATGGCCTCCTTTCCCTTCGACTGTTTCTGGAGTGCGCAGAAGAGGTTCCACTGTTTTGGCTAGACATTCTATGAAAACAAACCAGAAATAGTTCATTTTAATGAAACAGTACCACGGACACGGCCCCGTGTTCACCTTTCTGCAGTTTTTTAGAATAAGGAATCTTGAAGTTTCAAATTATTTTCCCAACTCATGAAGCATTTTTGAACAGAAATAACTTAAAACAATGTTGTGTAACTTATTTTTAACAAGATTCCTGGAACAAAAAGTTACCAAACATCACAATAAAGCTTTAAATCAAGCTTCAATGGAGGTGTTGTTGCAAGAAAGATGAAGAAGAAGGTAATGGATAAAAGAGGAAGGGACAAGATGTTTGTTAGAAACTTCTTTTAGAACATACCTAGGATGGTAAGTTAGAAAATCCTTTCAAATCTCTGTCCCTGGATGGTCCAAATGTGCAGGATTCTTGGCTGTATTTATAGAAAACGACAGCATACTGGACACGGCCCCATGTCAGCTGGACACGGCCCCGTGTGCAGCCAAGATCCTGACACGTTTTGTCCGTATTCTGACAAAAGTCAGAAGGGAATATTTTGGTGGACACGGGGGCGTGTTGACCTGGGCACGGCCCCGTGTCGAAAGGCTGTTTATGAAGTTTTGTCTATTTTCAAGGAACATTTTCAGATCGGGTGGTTCCTTACTGGATGGAACAACCCCAAACTGCCTAAGATACCTTAATTGCTCTAGATTAAGATGAGAACGCAAGAGGTTGTCGGTGAGGGTGATTCCTATGCTATATGTAGGTGGACAAGTCCAACCCTTTCCCAGGCTCTCATCAAAGAAGGTGTATGCCGAATCGCTCAGGTCTATGTATGCATCGAACGAAGTCGATGGGGAGTCCTTCACGGCACAATCGCCACAGGGACGACTATCGCTCAAGTCCTAACTAGAGTTAGAAGTATCGTCGGGGACAACGAAGTTGTTTGAATGCGATTCCAACACTTCTTCTTGGTTATCATCTTGAGATAAATTATTGAAATCTATCCTAAGTTCTTTTAACCAATTAAGAATTAGATCTTCTAATTGAAATAATTCATCAAGAAGCATTTCTCCTAGAAAATCTGGTTGGGAGCATTCGAGGGAGAGATAGGGATTATTTTTACTTTCGCCCATCTTAAGGATACAAGGAAACGATGGGTCTATATAGTGGGGCTTATAATTTAGAAAATAACATTCTAATTCCTTATGGGTACCACCACATAATTGACACCACGTACCATAAGAGTGCCGAAAGTAAAAAGTATCAGTATCACTCATGTTTGTGTCAGAAATTACCAACCGTCGGGATCTTACGGTTCTGTTTTCAGTAACTGAATCTTGGGCACGGAGCGTGTTGAGTGGGCACGGCCCCGTGTTCAGCTTACTGTCTGACTTAAAACAGGATTGCCAGTTCCAATGATTGGGCATGGGGCGTGTTCAGCGGGCACGACCCGTGCTGAGTTCTGCAGAAGCTGAAAAACTAAGAAAAATCCTAAAAAAAATAGAAAAATAAGAAAAACGATTAGGCCGTTGATTCCTAACTTTCATAAAATCCTTGTGTCCCCGGCAACGGCGCCAAAAACTTGATGCGTGTTAGGTGTATATGTAGGTTTAAGTATATTTTAAGCCCTTTTACACTTTCTTTAGCCAAGTTTTAAATTTATAAAACACGATATTTACTAACACTAAACACACATATGGGCAAGTGCACCCATCGTGAGCGTAGTATAGTGTTGGTAAGATGCCGAGGTCGTCCAAGGACACTAGAGCTATTAGTACCGGTTTATCCTCAACGTCTAATCAAATCAAAAGTTTAGAAAAAAAAGTTTTAAACTAAGAAAATAAAAACTAACTAAAATGCTGAAAAAAATAAAAATAAAAATAAAAGAAAAACAGATAGACAAGATGAATCACTTGGCTCCGACTCGTGTTTAGTGTAACCTTTGATTATTTTCGCACTTTTGCACTATTTAAGAGATTATCTTAGTTATTGTAGTAGGCCCCTCTTTTGGAGGTGACGTTACCCTCAACCCAGTAGTTTGAGTCAGCAAGGATACAATCCTAAAGGGTCGGATTATTGAAAGATAATTAATTCAGTTATTAATGCATATTGTGGTAGGCCCCTCTTTTGAAGGCGACGTTACCCTCGGCTAAGTAGTCTGAGTCAGCAGGGATACAGTCCTAAGTAGCCGGGTTAAAGTTTTAATAGTAGTTTAACTTATGAGGGGATCAAAGAGTTTGGACCCCCGCCATCCAATACCGTTAAGTATTGAAGGAGGTCCTACTAAATTTGACCCAGGTCCTTTGCAGGATCTATACACTGAACAATGGCAAGACTCTTACCAAACCGTTCCCTTAATCCCCGACCAGGTAGCCAACATACCACCATATAGACCGTGGAGATATGAATGGTGAAAATCTTTTATTTTATATAGACAGTAAAATAATGCCAAGACACCACGGACAAACGATAAGGAAAAATCACCTTCAACATAAGAAACTAGTTATTAAAGTCATTAATACATAACCAATTAAAAAGTGCGAAAAGATTAAAAATAAAAAGTATTACACTAGACACTTTGTCTTCACCAAGTGATGTAAGAGACTTTGGCAAACATGGCCTTGATTGTCAAGAACTCTTACGATCAGTCTTGGATCCCGAGACGACTCACACACTGTATGATGGACAATGGATAATGGTGGTGGATGATGGTGTTATGGTGGTGGTGGGTGAAGTGTGAGAGAGGTGGTGTGCCAAGGGATGGTTTGAGCTTGAGCCAAGCATTCCTATTTATAGGCTGAACAGAAGCTCGGGCACGGCCCCGTGTCCAGTGGGCACGGCCCCGTGTCCACATCCTTCTCTTTCTTCATTAATTGCTCTTGTCTTTATTAGTTGACCACGGCCCCATGTCCGCTGGGCACGACCCCGTGTGCAGAAGCATATCTGTACTATCAAGATTTGCCTAGATTCTGCGAATCTTATAGTTGACCACGACCCCGTGTCCGCTGAGCACGGCCCCATGGTGGGCGATAGAAGCTTCTACAACTTTGTCTTTTATGCTGACACTTGGGCACGCCCCCGTGCTCACTGATCACGGGGCGTGTTCAGCCTTCTGTTCTCTTGTTTTGCTTGGGAAGATGCTTTCGGGGAGGTCGGGCATGCCACGTTTATTCCTTTTCTTGTATTTATGTTAGATTTAGCTGCGTTTTTGCTTCTTTTGTTAATTTGAGCTCATTTAATCCTGAAAATGCAAAAGGAAGACAAAAACACACTTTTTTCCAACATTAGTACTAAAAAAGGGTTAGTTTTATGCCACAATTGATGTAATTTATATGTTGCATTTTGCACACATCAAAACTATCCGATGAATGGTTAAGTGCTGCTCAAATTGGGTTTATACTTTGTCATTCGTCGTGAATTCGATGGATGTTTAAGTATTGCACTTTGTCATTTGTCGTGAGGGTTTAATCTCGTGAGTTATCGTAAATGCTGTATTAGTTACTGACCTAGTTCGTGTGCATGTTGTTTAAATTTAGGTTAAAAGGCTAATCAGTAGGCTAAACTCTGCCCGTATAAAATCTGCAATGTGAGTCATTCTCTTTTTATCAACTGTTTTACAATACCTCAAATTATTTTAAAAAGTTACAATTACAGGGAGTAAATCGTGGATATCTTGAATCACTGGCTAGTGGGGTATTGTGCACATTACTAATTTCTCTCCCGGTTAGGTTCATGGACCGAACAGGGATAATCATCACTACTTGGGTGACAGGACCCAATAGTGGTATGACCATCGTCACACAGTGTGACACGGCGCCAGATAAAAATAAGATAGAAGCCATTGTAATCGCTCTTATGCTGTAATTTATAACTATGTATCATTTCATTAAAATGAATGATTCACCAGTATTTCCTCGCTGACAAAATATTTTTAAAACATGTTTCAGGCGACCTGTTGTAAATCAAGGAAAAACATGCTACGGAGCACTAACAAGCTTGAAGAGGTGGCTCAGTTAAAAATAAATAAACATGTTTTAATAAATCAGGGAATTTCCTAGTTAAATTCCTCTATTGTAAATTACGGGGTTTTATCCCAAATTATGGAATAAAATAATTGGGCATTTTTGAGTTTTAAAAAGATCCTGTTAAAAATCTTCCGCTGTCGCATCATGGATACCACGGGTTCCTGTCCCGCGGCTCCTGACCGGGTCAAACCGGGGCTGGGGCCGTGACACGAGTACACAGCGAGTAGCATAGCATGCGATTTGATAGCGTGGTGTCGTGAGTGTTGTGTGTTCAGCGGAAACAAAAGCGTTAAATTGAAACCAGTAGTACCTCAAAACGCTAACAAATAAGCTTATAAAACCACATAAAACATATAAATCCCACATAAAACGACGAATATCAGAGTCAGCAGTTGCGGGCTCAGAATCGAAACACATAAAAGCAGCGATTGCGAGCTTGAAATCGAACATAAATTGTCTTAGGCTGATAGACGTTGACTACCCAAAGTGATTCAACTATTCTCAAGGACTACAAGTGTACGTTTTGGCCTAATAGGCTGTGCTCTATCACTTACATACGGTGAATGGCATGCATCCTTTCGGTTATTTACGCAACTCGAGTCGTTGGAATCCATTGAGACTTTGGTGAGAGTTTCATAAAATCAAAATAAAGAATTTGGAACTGGCCATTAAGATGCGGGTTTCACCCCTAACTTAACGACTTTGTTCCAGTAAGTGCGGTAAAAATCATGAGATAGTGTTGTGGTCGTTCCGCTTTTTATTTATCAGAGAATTTGGTCGAAGTATAGATTTCACTCCTGATTCAGCGCAAATTCTCTTGTTTATAATAAAAGAGTGCGGTTCGATCAAACGATCTGATCGAGAGTTTACGATTTTCACACCTAATCTCGATCTAATCACTCGTTCATTTTCGAAAATTATGCAGTGCGACTGCCTTAGGGAAGGCAGTGTGATTGTATAGCAGGATTGCGAGTCAATCGAGTAATAGAAATAAGCTCATGCGGAACCCCTACCGGGTTCGCACAAGGTGGTCTGTTGGTACTTAGACTATAGACTAGGTCGTTTCTAAGACATCGGCCCGGACTAGGTCGAGTCTTGCCTAATTCCCTATAGTTATGGCTCTGATACCAATCTGTCACACCCCAACCGATGATGGAAACATCGGGGCGCTGCACTGAGTGAAACAGATTGTCCAGGAGAATCCATAACAACTATTAGTTATAATATATTAAAGGTTCATGTCCCATACCACAAACATATAAAATAAAAACAGTTATTACAGACATTGTTCTCAAAGACAAATATCCATTCCGACAACTCAGATTTTATTTTGTTTGTTTCTAGACTCCATCCTAGCTCAATTGCAGCAAGTATCAAGCAAGCATCCTTAGCACCTGTCACATACGTTAAAATAAAGTCAATACACATAGTGTAAAGGTGAGCATACAAGTTTGATACTATAATAGAGTTCGAAATCGTTTACGCATAACCAGCATGTTACATGTAGCAAAGTGAAGGCTAGTAGGTTATCGACAATGAAATATGCACAGACGTGACTGCGAGTTGTAGAATGCGCAACACATATCCCCACTGGGACACGTGAAGTAAAGCCCTTAACAACCCCTGTCAACGACAGGTGCTGAGTCCAAACTATAGTACTATCGTTGCTAAGGTGTTAGGCAACAATCACTGTGTTAACATAATATACAAGCATTCATCGAATAACACGTAATCATGCAATAAAGGTCAGCATATAAATAGTGTTTGCGTTGTGTGTCGATTGTGATTTGAAAAAGTAACGTATGTAACACCCAAAAGTGCGTAAAGCAAAAAGGGTTCGAGTATACTCACAGATTGTGTTTAAGTAAATAAACACTCTCTTGGATTGAAGGGAGCGCTGAGAGATTAGCCTTAACAGTTAACGATAGCATAAGCGAAGAACGACACGTTAAATGGTGAAAATAACCAAGTGTCGAATGGTAATCTGATCAGATGGCAATCCGATCGGATGGTTATTCGATCGAATGTCAATCCATTCAGATGGTCATCCGATCGGATGGCCATTCGGTCGGATTGACATTCGTTTGGGATGGACGTGTTTGTGTATGATGGCTTTGAAGTTTTCGTTGTAGCATTTTGAAATCAGAGAAGTATCTCTACCTTTCAGGTCGTCGATCGAATGGTCGTTCGATCGGATAGCGATCCGATCGGTGAGACATTTCTAGTGAGAACAAGTTCACAGCAGGATGGTCATTCGATCGGATGGTCTTCCGATCGGATGGCAATCCATTAGAAACTGATGATCTTTGAAAATTAAGAAGATGATTAAGTGTTGAAGTCCCAAATGTCAACCGATCGGATTGTCGTTCGATTGGATGGCAATCCGATCGGATGGCAATCCGTTCGACATTCAGATTGTTTGAAAATTGAAAATGTTTTAAGTGTTGGAAGCTCAAGTGCAATCCGATCGGATTGTTGTTCGATCGGATGACAATCCGATCGGACGGCAATCCGTCCCAACAGTCTGATCGTCTTGAACTTGGTTATTTTGAAAGGTTTTGCGGTTTGCTTGAGACGGTATGACAACGTACTAAAAAACGAAACCTCGTCAATGTTGCAAGTTGTCTGATCGAACAGGGATCACCCTAATCCGACCAGTTAACTATTCTTGACGGTTGTTCATGTTCAATCCGAAATTGGTTGTCCCCTTGAAAGAAATCAGATCTCAGACCGACACTTCACTAAGAATTGAGTAGAAGACCTGAATGAGCTCCGATTCTATCAGTTTTGAGTGCATTGAGTGTAAAAGAGTTGAAAGAAAGTTGGAAAAATATCTTTCAATCCTTTTAACTTTGAAAATGTTTAGATCTATGCGAAAACAATGTTTAATCATGTGGAAATCCTTCAGATCTGAGTCATTCTTGGTGGAATGAGGTCAAAACTTGAAGTTTATAAGAACTCCATGATGACATCATCCTTAAACACCTCAAATCCGCTGATTTCATGGCTAAAAGTTAAGATTCGAAGGTGAAAATGAAGAAGAAGTGTGTGTAAATCATAGAAGTACAAGATTTGAGTTGAAAACTTACAAGAATCGCGAGAAATCGAGAGAAAAGAGGGCTAGTGCGTGCTGGTCGAACGAGAGAGCTGTCACATCACTATTGTGATGTGACAGGGGGTATTTATAGGTTGCCAAAAGAGGAAAGAGGAGCAGGTGTACGGATCGATTGGCACTTCTGTGACACCCCAGGAAAACCAGTAAACCAAGCAACTTAACTAGCTTCCTCAGTAACCGCATGCTAAATTTCGGGACAAAATTTCTTTCAAGTTGGGGATAATGTGACAACTCGAGTTTCCAAGATTCCATCTTCGCATTAATTTCACGTTAATTGTTTAAGTTGTTTGTTTACAAGACTTGTTTGCCTTGTAACCGTACACGTTTGTGATATGTAAAACGTATTGTGATTATTGTATTATATGCTTGGTGTTATAACATGTAACTTAAACTATTAAACATTGAATGAGTTCGACGAAACCCCAAGGGTTTCGCCATAAACCGCTTTGACGAAACAAAGGAGGGTTTCGCCATCTTCATCTCGATGAAACCCAGGGTTTTGCCGGCCCAGAGTTGCGCTGAAGCCCAGTAAGGGCCCAGTACGCTGTTTTAGATTTAACTAAGTGAAACGATTTCATTTTCTCACACGGTTAGCAAAGTAGAAACCCTAGAGCTCTCTCTCTCCCTATTGACGGCGATCTTGTGTTCTCGAAGCCCCTTTAGATCGATCAGGTTAGTATTTCCATTTATCACGGTTAGTGTTTACCCCTTACATGACTAATTGATTGTTATCATTGCTACCTATTAATTGAAAACATGATTCATCAATGTTATGTGATGCTTAATCTTATGTTTGGATTCCCTTTGATTCTTGATGATGATTATTATGATATGTATGAACAAGAATGATACTTGTAAACGCTATTCGGATTATGTGACGGCAAGATGTTGAGTCTGTTGACGATTAGGGTTTCTTGATGTTATTGAGTAATTGGGATGTTGAACGATGGGATAAGTTGATTGATATTGTTGAATCTATGAAATTGTGTTCGTGTAATGGACATGGTATGTGCTAGATCGTTTAAGATTAATGCATGGTTCTGTTGTGATTGAATGATTATTGTATGATTTACGTATGATGTGATCGGCGGTTAGGGTTTCTGGGTAATCATCAATTACACGACGTAACTGACGTAAATGGACGAAACGCCGATGTCAACGAAACCAGGGGGTTTCACCGAGGGTAGTCATGACGAAAACCTGAGGGTTTCGCCGAGAGGGTTCACGACGAAACCTAGGGGTTTCGTCAAAAGGGATTCATGACGAAACAAGGGGGTTTCGCCATATAGGGGGTTTCGCCATAAGGGTCTTTGCATGAACAGTAGGGTAGTATGTCATGACTACTGTGTGAATATTAGTGTTTGTCTATGTGATTAAGATTCGTTACGATTGTAGTCAAATGGTATAAGTTGGTTCTTGCAATCAATACACTCAACTGCTAGATATTGTTACATAACATACATGTGAACTATGGACTGATATGAACTAAAACAACTGTTAAATGCTATGTGTTAGTTTGTGCTCAAATACCTGTTATGGTCATGACTGTTACTTGAACTATGTGATTATCAACTAATTAAGCATGTATGAACACTATAGGATTGGATTGAATTATTTGTGAGCGAGTAATTAATCAAACTGTGCAAACCGAGGTGAGTTCACACTTTCTACAAGGCATGGGATTCCCGGTGGTTTGGGAATGGGTTAATACACTAAAACGGAATCTACATATCCTCCTTGGGTAGGATATGTACGGCCATCCTCCTTGGGTAGGATGCCACTATAAATCCTGCGTATTCTCCTTGGGTAGAACTACGTATGTTCGTCCTCCTTGGGTAGGTCAACAACCTTAAACTTACTAGACAAAACTCTATCATGATGTCCCTCACTTTATATCGACTTAATCGCCGAGGCGGATGGCGAGCGGGTCATTAGTTAATAGCGCTATTAGGTTTGACAAACCTAACACCGTGTCGTTCGAACGGGCGTGTACTAATGGACTATGGCAAACTGTCAGTGATGATAGACACTGATGTAGGGCACAACTTATTTTCGTTAGTAGTCAATATGGTACGGTCTAGTGGTTCACATGGGAAGCCCCCACTGGTTATGGTTATGGTTTGGGAAACAAAAGGTTACTGGTTAACTCGTGGTTTACGAAACAACGTATGATTTCAAAACAAACTGGTAAAACTAAACAACCAACTGTGAACTCGCTCATCTTTGTTGTTGACTCGTTGTTACATGCCTTGCAGGTCGTTAGGTACTTCTGGAGCATGCACGGGGAGGCGTGATCGTTGTGGGATATGGAATGTTATGTCCTACACTTAACATTTGAACGTTAAACTATGTTTTGGTTATTTACACATTACTATGCTTCCGCTGATTTCTTAAACATGTTTGGTTTATTTTGAAACACCAATTATATTGGGTTTGGTTTTTATTTACTTAATGGTATTGTTCAATATGATTGGTGGCTTGATCCTGGTCAATCACGCCTCCAAGCGGGGATACTCCGCGAGTGGATTTTTGGGGGTGTGACAGATTGGTATCAGAGCCATTGGTTATAGTGAACTTGGTTTTAAAAAGGGGAAAAGTTTTTTGATAAAACCAGACTATAACCTGTATAGTGCTCAACGATCCACAACGACGCTTCACTCCACGTGCAAGGCTCAACACTATAGGTGATATGGTTTATGTTTTTATTGCCTACTTGCTAGTTACATAAAACTTTTCTCATGGTATGCTTAGATGAATGTAACAACTACTGCTTGAAACACATGCGTGCTTACTCTCTTCTGTCATCGCACTTTTGCGATACCTTTTCTCACACATGTTTCCTTTGATATGAAGATCAGCTAACGACTTTGATCAATGAGCAAGTTACTGCAGCACTCGCAGCTGCCCAGGCAGGAGGTATAACCTGCCGTCGCAACTTACTCTAGGATCTTTAGATCCTATTCTCGTAAACCAACACTTGTGCATAACTTTGTCTATTCTTACACACACAACAGGTCAACACGCTCAGCCTCCTGTGTGTACTTTCAAAACCTTTATGGATTGCCGACCTACTACTTTCAACGACACTGAAGGAGCTGTAGGCCTCCTCCACTGGTTTGAGAAGCTCGAGTCTGTCTTCGAGATGTGTGAATGCCCTGAGGCACGTAGGGTGAAATATGCTACTGGTACCCTTGAGGGTATAGCGCTCACGTGGTGGAACGCTCAGGTTCAAATGCTGGGGATAGTTGCTGCTAATGCCACCCCATGGAACGATTTCAAGGAACTGATCAAAGAAGAGTACTGTAATCGTGATGATATTCACAAGTTGGAAGTCGAATTCTTCAACTTGAAGATGATAGGGTCGGAAATTGAAGTGTACACGAAAAGATCAAACGAGCTGGCAATCTTGTGTCCTACTATGGTAGATCCTCCTATCAAGCGCATCGAGCTGTACCTTAAAGGGTTAGTGCCAGAGATCCAGAGTCATGTGACCGCAGCAAACCCCGCCACCATCCAGCAAACTGTTCGTGTGGCTCATCGTATCACCGATCAGGTAGTCGAGCAGAACAAACTGCCCAAGCGTATTGGTACTACTGCTACAGTTACTACTACTTCTGATGCCCCCAGTGACAACAAGCGCAAATGGGATGGAGTCTCAAGCAAGGGTTCGACATCAGCTCAGTCTCAGTCTCAGCAGTGAAAGACTGATGACTACCAAAGTCCTGGTCAGCAATCTTCTGGTAGTCAAGGGCAGGGTGGATACAGGGGAAACCACCCCAAGTGCAACCGATGCAACATGCATCATAGTGGGCAGTGCAACAAGGGTCGTTGTCTGAGGTGTAACAAGTTTGGTCATGAAGCAAAGGATTGCAGGGGTGCACGACCTGCGAATCAGAATCGTCAACAGCAACAGCAGGCTCCACAGAATCCGCCGCAGCAACAGCAGGGTAACAGGGGATGCTTTCAGTGTGGTGCTGAAGGTCACTTCAAGAGAAACTGCCCCCAGTTGAATCAGAATCAGAATAACAATAATAACCAGGGGAACGAGAACAACAATGGGGGTAACAACGGGGGTAACAACAATGGCAATGGCGCCCGGGGCCGTGCGTTCGTGATTGGGCAAGGTGATGCAAGGAACGATCCTAACGTTGTGATGGGTAAGTTTCTTCTGGATGACTTCTTTGTTAATGTTTTATTTGATTCGGGTGCCGATACTAGTTATGTGTCTCTAAAAGCTAGTTAAATGCTTAAGCGCGTCCCAACACTTTTGAACACCAAGCACATCGTAGAACTAGCAAATGGTAAAAGTCTAGAGGCCACACGCATAGTTAAGGGTTGTAATCTCGTCTTAGCTGGTCAGACCTTCTCTATCGACCTCATTCCTATTGTTTTGGGTAGTTTCGACATTGTTATTGGTATGGATTGGTTATCGCAACATCGAGCAGAGATCCTATGCAAGGAAAAGATTGTTCGCATTCCTCGTTCAAATGGAGAACCTTTAGTGATTCATGGCGACAAGAGTGGTGTTGTTGTGGGCATCATTTCTTTCCTTAAGGCCCAAAAGTGTTTGCGAAAGGGCCACACTGCTATTCTAGCCCTCGTGACTGAAACCTCAAAGAAAGAGAAGAAGATAGAATATATTCCGGTCGTACGTGATTTTCCTGAGGTATTTCCTGAGGAATTACCTTGTCTTCCGCCTCATCGTCAGGTTGAATTTCAAATCGAGCTAGCTCCTGGAGCAGCACCAATAGCTCGAGCACCTTATCGTTTAGCTCCATCGGAACTTGAAGAACTGTCCACGCAACTGCAAGAGCTCCTGGATAAAGGTTTTATTCATCCTAGTTCTTCGCCTTGGGGAGCTCCAGTATTATTTGTGAAGAAGAAAGATGGTACCTTCAGAATGTGTATCGACTACCGCGAACTCAACAAGGTGACTGTAAAGAATCGCTATCCACTTCCACGTATTGATGACTTATTCGATCAGTTGCAAGGGTCGAGCTACTATTCGAAGATTGACCTGAGGTCAGGCTACCATCAACTGAGAGTTCGAGACGAAGATATCTCTAATACAGCATTCAGTACTCGTTATGGGCATTATGAGTTCCTGGTTATGCCTTTTGGATTGATGAACGCGCCTGTAGTCTTCATGGATCTTATGAACAGAGTGTGCAAGCCCTATTTGGATAAATTTGTTATTGTATTCATCGACGACATCCTGATCTATTCTAAGAGTCAGGAGGAACACGAGCACCATCTACGGCTTATCTTAGAACTCCTTCGAACAGAGCAGTTGTACGCTAAGTTTTCGAAATGCGACTTTTGGCTTCGTGAAGTCCACTTTCTAGGCCACGTGGTAAACAAGGATAGGATTCATGTCAATCCATCCAAGGTAGATTCGATCAAGAACTGGCCTACACCCCGTACACCAACAGAAATCCGCCAATTCTTGGGTTTGGCGGGCTACTATAGAAGGTTCATCAAGGATTTCTCCAAGATTGCACAACCCCTCACCTCACTAACTCAGAAAGGCAATACCTATCGTTAGGGTAATGCACAGGAATCAGCATTTCAGCACTTAAAGGATAGACTTTGTAGCGCACCTATTCTTTCATTGCCAGAGGGCACAGACGATTTCGTGGTTTATTGTGACGCGTCAATTCAGGGTCTTGGTTGTGTGTTGATGCAACGGGATAAAGTCATTGCTTATGCATCGCGTCAACTTAAAGTTCACAAAAGGAATTACACTACACACGATCTGGAACTGGGAGCTGTTGTTTTCGCACTCAAGATATGGAGACATTACCTGTACGGTACCAAGTGCACCATTTACACCGATCACATGAGTCTCGAGCATATCTTCAAACAGAAGGAATTAAACATGCGACAACGTCGTTGGGTTGAACTCTTGAATGACTACGAATGCGCGATCAGGTACCATCCAGGCAAAGCCAATGTTGTGGCCGACACCCTCAGCCGAAAAGATACTACACCTAAACGCGTGCGTGCATTACAACTTACCATCCAATCTAGCCTTCCTACTCAGATACGAGATGCTCAGGTTGAATCATTGAAAGCAGAGAACGTCAGGGTGGAGTCCCTACGTGGATCAAGAAACGATTAGAACAAAAGGGAGACGACGCTTACTACGTTACAGGGCGCATTTGGGTCCCACACTATGGAAACTTACGCGAGCTTGTGATAGATGAAGCACATAAGTCTCGTTATTCGGTACATCCTGGTTCGGATAAGATGTACCACGACATAAAGACTACATACTGGTGGCCTAGCATGAAAGCCCATATAGCAACCTACGTTGGCAAATGTTTGACTTATGCGAGAGTCAAGACTGAATATCAGAAACCATCGGGCCTACTCCAACAACCAGAGATACCACAATGGAAATGGGAGCAAATTTCCATGGATTTTGTTACTGGCCTGCCTAGATCTCAACGTGGAAATGACACTATTTGGGTGATAGTGGATCAATTGACTAAGTCTGCACACTTTTTGGCTATCAAAGAAACGGATAAGTTCTCCACTCTAGCAGACGTCTATCTTAAGGAAGTTGTCTCGAGGCACGGGGTGCCAACCTCTGTTATTTCCGATCATGATGCACGATTTACTTCTAAACTGTGGCAAGCAATGCACAAGTCCTTTGGCTCACGTTTAGACATGAGCACCGCTTATCATCCACAGACGGATGGGCAGTCTGAGCGCACCATCCAAACCCTTGAAGACATGCTTAGGGCATGTGTGATTGATTTTGGCAATGGTTGGGAAAAACATCTACCGTTAGTGGAATTCTCGTATAATAACAGCTACCACACCAGTATTCAGGCCGCTCCATTTGAGGCATTGTACGGGCGTAAATGCCGATCACCTCTTTGTTGGGTAGAGGTGGGTGATAGTCAGATCACGGGTCCAGAACTTGTAGTAGACACAACGGAAAGAATTGCTCAGATACAACAACGAATGGCGGCAGCTCGTGACCGTCAGAAAAGCTACGCTGATAAGCGCAGGAAACCACTCGAGTTCCAGGTTGGGGATCGAGTGCTACTCAAAGTCTCACCATGGAAGGGTGTAATTCGTTTTGGCAAAAGAGGCAAACTCAATCCGCGTTATGTCAGACCGTTCGAAATCATCGAGAAAATAGGCAAAGTGGCCTACAAGCTAAACCAGTGGAAATCACGGACCGAGACATTAAGGTCCTCAAGCACACCAGAATACCTCTTGTTCGAGTTCGTTGGAACTCCCGTCGTGGCCCAGAGTTCACCTGGGAACGAGAAGACCAAATGAAACTCAAGTATCCCCAGTTGTTCGAGAACAATGCAACTACTACTGAGGCTGAAGCTACTACAGAATTTCGGGATGAAATTCCAAACCAACGGGGGGATGATGTGACACCCCAGGAAAACCAGTAAACCACGCAACTTAACTAGCTTCCTCAGTAACCGCATGCTAAATTTCGGGATGAAATTTCTTTCAAGTTGGGGATAATGTGACAACTCGAGTTTCCAAGATTCCATCTTCGCATTAATTGCACGTTAATTGTTTAAGTTGTTTGTTTACACGACTTGTTTGCCTTGTAACCGTCCACGTTTGTGATATGTAAAACGTATTGTGATTATTGTATTATATGCTTGGTGTTATAACATGTAACTTAAACTATTAAACATTGAATGAGTTCGACGAAACCCCAAGGGTTTCGCCAAAAACCGCTTCGACGAAACAAAGGAGGGTTTCGCCATCTTCATCTCGACGAAACCCAGGGTTTCGCCGGCCCAGAGTTGCACTGAAGCCCAGTAAGGTCCCAGTACGCTGTTTTAGATTTAACTAAGTGAAATGATTTCATTTTCTCACACGGTTAGCAAAGTAGAAACCCTAGAGCTCTCTCTCCCTATTGACGGCAATCTTGTGTTCTCGAAGCCCCTTTAGACCGATCAAGTTAGTATTTCCGTTTATCACGGTTAGTGTTTACCCCTTGCATGACTAATTGATTGTTATCATTGCTAGCTGTTAATTGAAAACATGATTCATCAATGTTATGTGATGCTTAATCTTATGTTTGGATTCCCTTTGATTCTTGATGATGATTATTATGATATGTATGAACAAGAATGATACTTGTAAACACTATTTGGATTATGTGACGGCAAGATGTTGAGTCTGTTGACGATTAGGGTTTCTTGATGTTATTGAGTAAATGGGATGTTGAACGATGGGATAAGTTGATTGATATTGTTGAATCTATGAAATTGTGTTCGTGTAATGGCCATGGTATGTGCTAGATCGTTTAAGATTAATGCATGGTTCTGTTGTGATTGAATGATTATTGTATGATTTACGTATGATGTGATCGGCGGTTAGGGTTTCTGGGTAATCATTAATTACACGACGTAACTGACGTAAATGGACGAAACGCCGATGTCGACGAAACCAGGGGGTTTCGCCGAGGGTTGTCATGACGAAAACCTAAGGGTTTCGCCGAGAGGGTTCACGGCGAAACCTAGGGGTTTCGTCAAAAGGGATTCACGACGAAACAAGGGGGTTTCGCCATATAGGGGGTTTCGCCATAAGGGTCTTTGCATGAACACTAGGGTAGTATGTCATGACTACTGTGTGAATATTAGTGTTTGTCTATGTGATTAAGATTCGTTACGATTGTAGTCAAATGGTATAAGTTGGTTCTTGCAATCAATACACTCAACTGCTAGATATTGTTACATAACATACATGTGAACTATGAACTTATATGAACTAAAACAACTGTTAAATGCTATGTGTTAGTTTGTGCTCAAATACCTGTTATGGTCATGACTGTTACTTGAACTATGTGATTATCAACTGATTACGCATGTATGAACACTATAGGATTGGATTGAATTATTTGTGAGCGACTAATTAATCAAACTGAGCAAACCGAGGTGAGTTCACACTTTCTACAAGGCATGGGATTCCCGGTTGTTTGGGAATGGGTTAATACACTAAAACGGAACCTACATATCCTCCTTGGGTAGGATATGTACGGCCATCCTCCTTAGGTAGGATGCCACTATAAATCCTGCGTATTCTCCTTGGGTAAAACTACGTACGTTCGTCCTCCTTGGGTAGGACAACAACCTTAAACTTACTAGACAAAACTCTATCATGATGTCCCTCACTTTATATCGACTTAATCGCCGAGGCCGATGGCGAGCGGGTCATTAGTTAATAGCGCTATTAGGTTTGACAAACCTCACACCGTGTCGTTCGAACGGGCGTGTACTAATGGACTATGGCAAACTGTCAGTGATGATAGACACTGATGTAGGGCACAACTTATTTTCGTTAGTAGTCGATATGGTACGGTCTAGTGGTTCACATGGGAAGCCCCCACTGGTTATGGTTATGGTTTGGGAACAAAAGGTTACTGGTTAACTCGTGGTTTACGAAACAACGTATGATTTCAAAACAAACTGGTAAAACTAAACAACCAACTGTGAACTCGCTCAACTTTGTTGTTGACTCGTTGTTACATGCCTTGCAGGTCGTTAGGTACTTCTGGAGCATGCACGGGGAGGCATGATCGTTGTGGGATATGGACTGTTATGTCCTACACTTAACATTTGAACGTTAAACTATGTTTTGGTTATTTACACATTACTATGCTTCCGCTGATTTCTTAAACATGTTTGGTTTATTTTGAAACACCAATTATATTGGGTTTGGTTTTTATTTACTTAATGGTATTGTTCAATATGATTGGTGGCTTGATCCTGGTCAGTCACGCCTCCAAGTGGGGATACTCCGCGAGTGGATTTTTGGGGGTGTGATAACTTCGATCGGATGACCATCCGATCGGACGTCCATCCGATCGGACGTCCATCCGATCGAGTGGCTCCGGCGAGTTGCGTTTTGATGTTTCGTTTTGCATTTGAGCGTTGCAATACGTTTAAGCGAGTGTTGATTAAGTGATACGATAGACTAATAATTACACATAAATACTATATCTAACATATAAACATCCTAAATACTTGCGTTTAGCGTTTGCGATTTAGTTGCGTTGGGATAGAGTTGCGATTGCGTTTCGATTAATCACCACCAAACAATAAAGTAAACTTGCACAAGTAACACATAAGTAGCACACACACGTAAAACAATACACAGAACCTATAATTCAAGTTGCGAATGCGATTGCGGCGCGATTAGCGATAAAGCGATAAGACATCGATTAAACCTCGATTATTAATAGGTACTCTACATAGTACAACTAAAACAAATAAAATAAAAGATTCGATTACAAGTCAAGGTGTAAAATCAATAGTTGAGCAAGGAGTCACATATCGCAATTAACAATCTTTTCTTCCTTTGACTTTGACTTTGACTTTGACTTGTATTTTGACTTTCGTAACACGGGGTGTTATACTATAGTTATTAATGATTTTCAATATATATATATATATAAAGAGAGAGAGAGAGAGAGAGAGAGAAACGGGATCAGGAGAAAACGTCTAAAAGTGTGAAAACGGTGAGAACGGATCCTGGCCGAACACGTGGCACGCGATATAATCAGGGCGGAGGGGCTTTTTTGTCTTGTCATTTTTTTTCTAATGCGTGTGTCACAATACTGCTTCATTTTTGGCGTCTAAGATTGTTTTGGCATGTAGTTAGATTCAATAACTATCTTGCGTTTTATTGGTCTTTTTAGTTCCACCTCGTTGAATTAATCGTTTTTGTGTTACATAGTAAATATTTTGGCGTTTATGGCGTTCCCAAATTCATTAAAATTTATTAATAATTTTAACATCTTGGCGGCCATGGTGTTACCAAATTCATTATATACCTTTATTAATTCAAACTTTACAATTTTTTGGCGTTTAGGTAGATTTCACTAGTTGTATTAATCCCATATATGTTATTAAGGTAAATTTTTTGGCATTCATTGCGTTCTTAATAATTCATTAATAATTCAAAAGATTACAATAAGACGAAATTAAAACAATCTAATAGTCTTCTATGTATGGGATTGCATCAGAGATGTACCCATCGCTTTGTTCATCACTTACTTCAGAATCATCATCATCATATTGTACATTGGAATATAACGCCATTATCTCGTCTCGTCTTTGTTGCAACCTATACTTAAATATCATGATAACCCTGGATCTTTCATCGTTCGAAGGTGCTAAATCACAAAGTTGTTCAAGAAGATGTAGTCTCTCTGTATTCAGCATTTCGTCCATCGACAATGAATATTCCACCCCGTGTCGATAAGTCACTTTAACTGTTCTTGCTTGTTCATCCAAACCCCAACTGGTAACTGTTGGTAAACTAGTATCGTCAATATCATCATCATCATCATCATCATCATCTGCTGGAAATTTTCTCTTCAATCTTCTTATTACTGTTCGAGTCCTTTCACAATCGTCGGCCCTTGGAATCCCAAAGGCCAGAATATCCATATGAACGTCTTCATCCATACTAAGTATGGCCTTGATTATCTTGACCTTCACCCTTCTCCTATCAGAGAACTTTAGGACGAAACGTCTCTCCGACCTCTTAAACCACCATGCAACAACCTGAGCCATTTTTTTAAGTTGTATGGAGTTTTAGACAATATGTAGCGTGTTTAGAGAATGTCTGGAGTGTAAAGTTTTGTTTACCTGTTCTACTTATATAATGACCTTTTTTTACCGCCACATAGGATGCAGTCCTATAATGTGACAGGTAATTATGGCGTTTTTAAAAGATAAATGAATTCAAGTACCCATGGAGTGGCATTTAATATAACAAATGTTAGTAATAAATTTTCCGTCGTTTTAGTTATTGTTTGTAGTTACTGTTTGTTCAGCTTCATCTGTTAAGGCTGTAACACGTCCCATCTTTTAAATTTTTTCGTTTTGTATTTTTAGTGGCGTTTAGATAAAGATGGCACATTGTTCTATTCTCTTGCACATTGTTTTATACATTTCAGTAATGTTTTTTGGAGTTTTTAATAATACTTGTCTAAAGTAATTTTATTATAGTTTTGGAGTTTGGCGTTTGTGGCATCTTGGCGTTTTACAAGCATTTTTTTAGAGAAATAATGTATTTTTTTAGCGAGAAATTAGATAACAAACCACAGAAAAAAATAGAAGTGAAAAAAACAAATTAAAAAACCTAATCCAATTTCTCTTCCAAATCTTCACTATCACCAGTCTCTTTCTTCTTTGAAACTACAAGAACTGTCACAAATATATGACATTTTGGTTTTGGTGTGATTTATTGTTGTTGGTTGTTGAAGTGGCTTTGTGGATTTTGGAGACATAGATCGATGCCGTGTGGGTGGATGCTATTTGTCCGTCATCCTCATTATCATCATGGAGTCCAAAATAGCATTTACACTGGGATCGGTCTCTTCTTCTCATCCAAACCTTCTTCAAGAACAAAGCACACAAAATGACATATTACTGTCATCAGTCACTTTTTCTTGAAGATTTGTCCATCTCATGCAGCAAAATCTTATTGAGTTACCCCCCTCACCTAACAATCCATTCAGTGAAACTTCACGCAGAACAATACTGAATATCCAAGAAACGATGTTTGCCATCTTTAGTTTTTTTAAACATTTTTGGCGTTTTACAGTGGGTGGTAGTTAGGAAACATGGCGTTTGTTTTTTGGTGTGATCAATGGAAGGTGTTGAGACAATTTTGCGAATTTAAGCACACACCGCGCGATATCGCGTGAGTACTGCGAGGCGTAGATAATGCAGTCAATCTAGAATGACAAAATATTATCCAGTAATATTTTAGTAAGATTATTTTATAAGTTGATAAAATGATTTTTAAAAGCGTTAAAACGCCAGATAAAATACCCGGTAGTTAGTAAAATACCTGCTTTTTGCCTGCATTATGTGTATATATTATATGTATATGTGTGATATGTGAGAGAGGTGATAGGTGGCGGCATTAGTGATGCCCACCTCTTTCTTGTTTTGTGCAATTTGACAAGTGTAAGAAGCATGTAAAATTAATCATTCTAAAACCACTTAACCATTTCAAAAACCATCAAACAAAAAATTCCTTTCCTTCCTTCATCACTCTCGGCCGAAACCTTCAACCATACACCTTCTTTCAAAATTTCAACTCATTTTCTTGAAGATCATGGCGATTTCAAGCTAGTTTTGATTCGGTTTGAAGATCTAAAGGTGATTCCAAGGCGATTTCAAAGAGGAACAAGCTCATTATCATCAAAAATCTTATCATAATTCCACTTTCGTACTTGAAAGGTATAAAAAATTTAATTACATTAAAAACTTGTTCTTGATGATGATGATGATGATTAGCATGGTTCTCGAATACGTGGATTCTCACAACTCTTGTAAACAAAACAATAAATAGTTTTTACAAAATAAAAAATGAGATGAATGTGTGTATGTGTGTGAAGCATGGGTTTGTGTGTGTATTTAAGAATATGTATTTTGATTTTTGATTAAAAGTGTTCTTGAAGAATGATTGCTGGAATGATTTAAGTAACATGCATGTGAAACTTGAATGATATATATGATGAAAGTAACTTGAAATTTCTTGAAATAATATTAGTTATATGTATGATCATATGGCCGAAATATATAGGCTAGTGTGAAGATGACTGTGTTATGATTAAGTAGTTTAACGTATTGTAAGAACTATGCAAAGCATGCATGATTAATCAAAAGGTTTTCATGAAGGATACTTATAAATCAGAATATAAACTCACAAAAACAATACTGTATGATGTGTTTTGATGTAATAAAACTATGTCATAAATTCAGTAGCTTCACATGTTGTACATGTAGTTTAAAAAGTAGTAAAATGAGTGAAATCGCATGATTTTTGTGTCATACATGAAACATGAATTATCATGAGTAAAATTATCATTTTGATCAGTATATAATGTGTGTTATGTTAAAATATCAAGTCATGATGATTTGGGATGGTTACGGTAAAGTTCGGTACGAAACTATGCGTTAAAAATGGTAAAATCGGCTTTTTAAGTGATTTTTATAAAACTGTTTTGAATCTGATTATAAACTGATATTTTATGATAAATATAAGTATTTTAACTTATATTAAATATCTTTGGTAATTGGTTGGTCATACGTGACTTCTGACACCCAAAAACGCTACCGAAACGGTAAATACACATATTTCAAAGTACGCGACAACGGGAAGTTGAAAGGTGAACTTTGAGTGATATAAGTTGATATGTGAATATGAATATGTGAAAATAGGTTTGTTAAGTGATTACATGTTAATATGGATTGATGCTATGTTTAGGCGTTCGTGTGATAAAAAGGTAAACTAGATCAAAATCACGTTATATGTGCGTAAATTGTGATGAAAATGAAAATTTACGTTTAAGATACTTTGATGAATTATTTGACATATTAAGTGTTATGTGAAATATATGTGTGAATCAATGTAATATGAGAATTATGAAATGTGTCGAATATGTCAATACTTATGCATATATATTACGAAGCGCAATTCGTAGATATATGGCGAATAAGTAGGCATAATAAAAAGGTCACATATAAAATCGTTCAAAACGCAAATATCTTAATATGTATATATATGTAAGAACATAAGGGAAGGTTCAAATGAAAACCACTAATTAACGCGAAAACTAACTAAAAAAACCTAAAAACATACAAATTGTTTTTTTCATACCAATTTTCGCTATTTTAGGTATATAAAAAAAAACTTTTTTTCAAAAAAAAAAAATTTTGTAGTACACATGTCTACTACAAATTTTTTTTTGAATTTTTTTTATATAAAAAAAGTAGCGATTTTTTTATAAAAAATTGTAAAAAAATTTGGTGTGTTTTTTAGGCTTTTTTAGTTAGTTTCGAGTTTTCGCGTTAAAAATGGTTTTCATTTGAACCATCCCCTATGAATATATATATATATATATATATATATATATATATATATATATATAAATTGCCAACATAATCAAAATAAAGATTTTCGTGAAAATCTTAGAGATGTGTGAAAATTCGAAGTATCTGAGAAAGGAAATTGTTTGTAGAATAATTATTTATTAAATCGTTCCTATTTAAATTAGAATATGTAGATTCAAACTAAGGGATTGCGATAATAAACACGCACCCAAAGGTGAATGTCACAGAAACCCCTCTTTTTACTGTTTTATATACTTTTTTCGGGGGAAGAACACGCCTTTAAAAAGAAAAGTATATGTTTTCATATATTATATGCTTTCAAATTACATAAAAATGTATTTTCAATGAAAATATGTTTTTTAGAATATTATAATGTGTTTTGTAGAAAACACGAAATCATATAGATGAATGACTTAAACTGTTTTCAAGAAAATAACAAGTTTTGATGAAATAAATAGTTTTCCGGGAAAACGGGGGAAATGACGATGTTATGGGTATAACGATCGTAAAGATTTAAAAACGGTTTTTAAATCTAAGTTGGGACAAATTTGCCAAGTCTCAAGAGGGTAAGTAGTAGCATTGTCTTACATTGCCTGGGGGATGTCGGAAATTTGTACAACGCCAAATATTAAATTGTTATTCAGTAGGTTATATATATTGTTGAATTGGGGAATGCAAGTGGTTTCCTAAATGCGGGAAACTGGGCGCAATTAATAGCATTTAATCATTAAGTAATGCACACGTGGAATCGTTAATAGATCTATTGGGTTGACTACCCCGTCGTGATCGGTCGCTCTGATCTACATAGCGGCAAATTTGAGTTCTTTAACCGTCTAGTATTGATTAAAACCTCAATCTTAGTATATAGCTCGTAATGTCTAGTTAACTTACAAAACTGAAGTTATAACAAAAAAATTAATATTACTAAAAATCATGGGGTATAAGTTTTCATCAGAGACATGCCTACGGGGCCGTTTCGAATGAATTCTTCCATGACATTTTACGAAGGAAATAAAATGATCTTTCTTAAACATATGTGAATGTTTTCGAACCATCAAATGGTTGAATTAAGAAAGTTTTCCATAAACAAAATTGTTACGAAATTATATGTGAACTCACCTTCTATTGTGTTGACACTTGATTTTTACGTGTTCTTCAGGTACATGAGTTCGGCTTCGAGGATTTTGGCTTCTGTCGTCATGTGGTTGGTGATGCTTGTTGTAATTAAATAATTATGTTTGGACACTTTAAAAAACTGTCATGGGACCGTGTGTACTAAGACCCCTAAGGGTCAAATAACTGCTATGGTTGTGGACTATGTTTACAACTTTAAAACTTAATGTTTTTAAATAATAAATTATCCAAATAAATAATGCATTAACCACTAAGACATTTTATGGGTACCAACCTCCCTCACCGCCACGTTTGTATTTCCACTGCGACGTTTTTGGGGTGTGACACTTCCTGTGCTCCGTTGTCACATATAACGGTGATCATGTCTGTATCTTCATCAAAACGCCATGATGTGATGAGTGGGTCCATTTTTGCATTTGCTTTGTCCAAATTTTCTAGTTAATCTTCTCATAACCTTATATGTTTCGTTACATTCGTTATGAAGAGGGATGCCAAGTGATAGGATCCCCCTCGGTACCTCTTCTTCCATGTTCAAAATGGCTTTGATTGTTTTGACAAACACTCTTCTTCTGTTGTCAAAACGTACCACGAATCGTCTGATTCTGAGGGTGAATCTACATGAAACGATGGTTGCCATTTTGGTGTTTTGGTTAAATCTGGAGTTTTGGTTAAAGATGGCGTTTTTAGTATGATCAATGGAAGTGATGATGGAAGGGATGGTAACATCGTTTATATAATGATGTTTTTGGCGCGTAGTTTAGGAGAGATTTTTTTGTAATAAATGTTAATAATTGACTTTCATTTAGTGTTTGTTCCATTTACCCGCTAAGTCTGCAACGCGTTTTATCATTAAGCTTTGGCGTTTTGTACTAATGATGTTTTAGTCGTTTTTGAATGACCTGTTACTCATTAGGATGGTGTTTTGAATTAGAGCAGTAAAAAGACCCTTTTACCCTTAATGAAGCACGTTCCAAGTAATAAAATTGATGTTATTTACGAAAACGCCAACGCACCAATCTAGTCCATAGATTGTTTTGATCTGACGATCCATAAGCGTTCTTACACTTTTCACCGTTTTCCCTAAATCCTGACCCTATATATATATATATATATATATATACATACTAGGTTATATAACCTTGAGCTTCACGGGTTATGGGTTGTGTTAAAAAAATCTATTAAGTAATTGCAATGTGCGGTTATCTCATTTGGTAGAGGCTTATTCTCTAAGAGGTGAGGCCCCAATTTTAAACCCGGGAAACAGATTAATTTAGGATTATTAGAGTATAACGTTGGAGAAAAATTTATTTATATGCGACACGGGTAGAAAAAATTTATTTATATGTCAAACCATGCCACTTTGTAAATCGAGTCACCTCTACAAAAAGAACCAACCAAATCGTAAGTGTTTAAATATATTAAATAAACTTTGGTGTCGATACTTTTCTACTATGCGGTACCATTGGTGGACCCATGTTTTTTTTTTCATTGAGGGTCAATCACGTGGCTTAACCAAACTTTTAGCTGGACAATCGGGACATTTGCTAAATAACTCTTTGAACTTTAAGTCTTCATTTGAACTTTTAATAAGATTCTAATAGGTGCAAACTTCACCAAATCCTCAAGACACAAAATCCTCTAACATAACTTTTCAATCAACATGTTTTAACTAATTTTCCTAAGCCACCTGGTCATCAGCAACTCCGAAGCACTTCAAGCTTTTACGTGCAAGCTTTTACGACTGTATAACATATCCTTGAGAAGATCGGATGCAGAAGGTCTTGCTCGTGGTTGGCCAACACATTGCATAATAAATGCTTTTAGTTCAAGATCGTTTACTTTAGTAAACGCTTGAGGCATAATAACACCTGTAACTTTGCGATATATTTTAGCAATATTGTCACACTCACTATATGGTATTTCCATTGTAGCCATTTCAAGTAAACACATTCCAAATGAGTAAATGTCTACTAATTCGTTGTAATCTTCCTCGTATAGTTCAGGAGCCATGTATTCAGGTGTTCTTAGTAACGTATGAACCGCATGATTCTTGGCTACCACTGCGGCTAAACCGAGGTCACCAATCTTAACTTGTCCATGATAATGGAGTTGATATCATGACACGGATGATGTCACACCCCAACTGATGGCGGAATCATCGGGGCACGGCATTGAGCGAAACAGATTGACCAAGAGAAATTCCATAACAACTACTTTACCGAATAGTTAATATTATGTCCCATACCACAACCTATTAAGCAAGTAAATTATTACAGACAGCGATATCTCAAAGTCAAATAACATGTTTCGACAACTCAGATTTAAACAAAGTAAAGTAAATTGTCTTTGTTTCTAGACTCTCGATCCTACTTGATTCCATGAAAAGCAAGCAACATCCTAGCATCTCAAACACCTGTCACATACGTTAAAATACAGTCAATACACATAGTGTAAAGGTGAGCATACAAGTTTGATAGATATAATAGAGTTCGAAATTGTTTACGCATAACCAGCATGTAACATGTATAAAGTGGAGGCAATTAGGTTATCGACAGAGAAATATGCACAGACGTGACTGCGAGTTGTAGAATGCGCAACACATATCCCCACTGGGACACGTGAAGTAAAGCCCTTAACAACCCCTGTCCACGACAGGTGCTGAATCCAAACTATAGAACTATCGTTGCTAAGGTGTCAGGCAAAAATCACAGTATTAACATAACATACAAGCATTCATCGAATAACACGTAGCATGCAATAGCGGTTAGCGTATAAATAGTGTTTGCATTGTGTGTCGATTGTGATTTAGAATAAGTAACGTATATAACACCCAAAAGTGCGTAAAGCAAAAAGGGATCGAGTATACTCACAGATTGTGTTTAACAAGTAAACACTCTCTTGGATTGAAGGGAGCGCTGAGAGAGATTAGCCTGAACAGTTAACGATAGCAATAATGATGAGTGACGCGTTAACCAGTGGAGAAAATACCAAGTGTCGGATGGTAATCCGATCGGATGGTCATTCGATTGGATGTCGATCCCTTCGGATGGTCATCCGATCGGATGGCCATTCGGTCGGATTGACACCTTGTTTGGTAAGGATGTGTTTGCGTATGATGGCTTGTCTTTTGAAGTTTTCGTTGTAGCATTTTGAAAACAGAGAACTATCTCTACCTTTCAGGTCGTTCGATCGAACGGCGGTTCGATCGGATAACGATCCGTTCGGCGAGGTATTTCCCAGAGAACAAGTTCACAACAGGATTAACATCCAATCGGATGGTCTACCCATCGGGTGGCAATTCGTTAGATCTGACTATACATTGAATATGTTGAAAATCGTTAAGTGTTGAGACTAAGTGCAATCCGATCAGATTGTGGTTCGATCGGATGGCAATCCGATCGGACGACAATCCGTCCCGCGACCTGATCTTTTGCAACTTGAAGATTTTTTAAGTTTGCAAAGTTTTTGCGGTTTGATAGAGACGGTATGACAACGTGCTAAACAACAGAAACCCCATCATGACCCAAGTGATTCGATCGAACAGGAATCACCCAAGTCCGATCAGTTCACAGGTTTGTGACGGTGGTTCATGTTTAACCTGAAACCGATTGTCTCTTTGATAGAAACTAGATCTTGAACCAACACATCACTAAGAAGGAGTAGAAGATCAGAACAAGCTTCGTTTCTATCGGTTTTGAGTGCATTGAGTGTAAAAGAGGAAAACCATCTTTCAATCCCTCTAACCTTGAATATGTTCAGATCTATGCAAGATCTTTGTTTATTCATGTGGAAATCGTCCAGATCTAAGTTGTTCTTGGTGGAATGAAGCCATAACTTGAAGTTCATAAGAACCGCATGATGACATCATCCTAGAACACCTTAAATCCGCTGATTTCACGGTTAAAAGTTAAGATTCAAAGGTGAAAAAGATGAAGAAGTGTGTGTAGATCATAGAAGTACAGGATTTGAGTTGAAAAATTACAAGAACCGTGAGAAATCGAGAGAAATGAGTTCTTGAGCGAGATGGTAAAGTGAGAGAGCTGTCACATCACAAATGATGTGACAGGAGGGTATTTATAGGGTTTCCAAAAGAGGAAAGTGCGCAGGGTCGGATGGGTCATCGATCGGATGGCAATCCGATCGGATGGCCACTCGATTGGTTGGCCACTCGATCCTGGTGTCCGACGTGTTGAGTTTTGTCGTTTCGATTCGCGTGTTGAGCGTTACGATGTGTTTCGAGCGAGCGATGCGATAAATGAATAATAAAGACCCAAATACTATATCTAACATACAATCACCATAATTAACTAGCGTTTAGTATTTGCGATTCGATTGCGATAGGGTTGCGATTGCGTTTCGATTAATCACCACAAACAAAATTAAACATGCACAAGCAACACATAAATTGCACACACACGTAAAACAATATCCAGAACGCATAAATCGGGTTGCGAATGCGATTGCGATGCGATAAGCGATAAAGCGATAAAACATGCGATAAATATCTATTAACTCTTGATTATTCACAGATACTCCACATAATACAACTAAAGCAAATAAAATAAAAGATTTGATTACAAGTCAAAGAAGTCAAAACAGTAGTTGAGCAAGGAGTGACAGATCGCAATTAGCAATCTTTTCTTCCTTTGACTTCGATCTTGATTTTGACTTTGACTTTCGAAACACGGGGTGTTACAGATGATGGGTTTAAGTTTAGTCTAAACACGCTCCGGTTAGTTTGGGGCCAAACTCATTAACACGTTTAGCTAAACGGGCCGTGTTTGAGTTGACCTGGTTGGTTCACGAGTTAACCCTTTTAACTTTATACTTATTATTTTAAGATATGTTATACATTTAACTGTTTACTTAAAGCAATTGAGTTTTTTTGGCAAAAAATAAAATGTAAAAGAGAAATGAATCAAGTTTTTTAGTTTAAATGTAAATTACTTAATATACATTCGTGATTTCAGTTATAAATTGTATATTTAGAGTATTAATATGTAAAGAGTAAAATGTCAAAATGGTCCCTGAGTTTACTTTACTTTTGCCAGTATAGTCTAAAAATGAAACTTTTTGTATCTGGGTCCCCGATGTTTCATTTTTGCTTGTCATTTTCTTCCAACTGGAAAACTGAGTTAGAATTTTCTATCAACCTCCACCTTTTTTGAAGTCTTCCTCATTTAAATGAAGGGTATATTTGTCATTTTACGTATGAATAATAATTAATTTAAATGAGGAAGACGACAAAAAAGGTGGAGGTTAACCAAAAATTTTAACCCAGATTGCCAGTTGGATGAAAATGGCAGCAAAAATGAAACCTCAGGGACCCAGATACAAAAGATTTCATTTTTTGGATTAAAGTGGAAAATGGCAATTTACTCGTATGTAAATAAACAAATAAAATTTTGTTTTAAACGGGTTGTGTTTATGTCAACCCGTGAAAACTCATGTCATGTGTCAGAAACGATATTCAGGTCCGTGTCAAAGGTTAGTTTTCTTGTTATCTTCGACCCGCCAACACATAAACATGACCCATTTAACACCCCTACTCCCTAAATTAAATCGTATGGAATGGAGTTAGAGAAACATGTTTACCTTTCCAATGTTTCCATTGATAAAGATATTGCTGCAATTAAGATCCGTGTGAATAATACATGGTTCATGAGTATGCAAATACTCCAACCCCCTCAAAATCTGTCTTGACCAGTTCTTCATAGCCTTAAGCGACACGCGTCTATGTTTCTTCCTGTAATCCCTCAAATTACCTGAATCAGTCTTTTGAGGGCGGATGGATCGCCATTGAAATTTCATAGTTTGACTTGGTTCCAGGCCACATCTCGGTCTTCTTCTTGATCGAACCCTCTATAGACCTTTTTATGGCACCAACACCTAACAGGTCGCTGTACCACCCAAATTGTCAAGATGGATCAACCTCAACAAATGGTTCTCGGTCCTGATCGGATGTCTCAGACGGCATTGTGCGGCTAAGATTTGTAAATACAAATATTCTGCAAATTTAAGTTATGGTCATATCATGATGAAAGTTTCAGGCCAAAATTATAGAGCCTTAACTGATAACTAACAGTAAAAATCATGATGAAACCAAAAAAAAAACACATAGAAATTGACAAAAGTAAGGAAGCAAAAAACCCCTGTTCCTGAAAAAAAATGAAGAAAATAACCGAGACATACCTTTATTGACCAGTGAAAGAACAAAAAGCAACTGTGTAAATGCTGAAAGCTTTTAGTTTAAACTCACCAGTTAGGCTCTGATAAGTGATAAACACCTAAAAATCCCAACAAAAACCTACTAATCAAATCATAAGTCTACAGCCTCCAAACGCAATCAATCACCGAAACCCTGGACCGATACGGCGACACAATCGCAATGTAACACATAAACAATTAAAATCTTAAATCATCTACTTATACGAAACACATATACGTGTGAGTGTGAATCAAATCTTCCACAAGAAACATAATACAATAAACTAATAAACAGATTCCTTCCAACAACTCAGTTCACAAATCATAAATCACTCATAAAAAACCAGCATTTATAACTTATAATAATAATATGTTAATTGCTAAAACCACGGAACACGAATCATGCATGAAATGTCACAATCACAATCAAAACGTAAAAAAAATAAACAATTAAAAAAACAAATCACATCATAGTCAATTGAATAATTTAATGAAATTAGAGCAAACCTTGAGACCTGAACAACTTTCTGAACGAACAAAACCCTAACTCCGTTCCGGTGGTGGAGAAGCGGTGGTGGCTGATACCGATGGTGGCGACGATGTTGATAATCGTTGTTTCTGGTTCAGCAGTAACTATGGTTGATTGGAAGCTATTAATGAAAGAGAAAGCTCACGAATGGATGGATCAAGGCAAGTGAAGAGATGGAACAACTGGTGAAGAGATGATCAGTTGCTTGGAACGGAGATGAAGATGGAGGCTCTCTAGGGTTTTAGAAAAGAAACGTTGAAGGGGAAGCGTGAATGGGAAGATACAGTCTAGGTTTTGGAATTTGTTTTTCACATATGGTTTGGGAATGATTTTGAATTTTGAAGGAGAATAGTTGTTTGAGGAAAGCTGGAAAGGCACAGCCGTCTGACATTTGAACCAGATAAAGCTGGTTTGAGATGCAATATTATTTTTAATAAAACAAAATTAAAAATTCTAAGAAAATGACACATAGGATAAAGATTAAAGGAGGGCTTAGAATTGTGATACCTCAGATTTCCAAACCTTCCTTTATTATGGTGTTGACAACTCATCTTTGCCACTTTGCTTTATTATATTGGTAATATATATATATATATATATATATACATACATAACCGAAACCATCACATTCCCATCATTCGGAGCATTCACAACATTCAAATAAATCGCATTCATCCTAGCCGGCTAGACATTCATACTCACATCCCTCCAATTCCCACCATTCATATCATTCCCAATCCTACTCACACCATGACCCATTCCATGCATCTAATTACCTAAAATACCCGCACCCTAGCCAAAACCAATGGGATAATGATTCCGACCTCGAGATGCCACATTCCGGAACCAAACAACATCCAATTGAACTTTCCAAAGACACATCTTCTTATGCTATTTCACCATACCAAGGTCCTGACGAATAGGACCAATATATTCATCAATTCACCTTTTCCTACACTCCTGAACATCAACAACAAACACCCCTATATCCACCTCCTCAAACTTCAGCACCTCCACAAGATGAAGCACCGGTGGAGCAACAACAACAACAACAACCACCACCACAATCGAGGAAGCCCCGTATTGGAGCACGAATGTCAGTACGTGCCGGAGAATGGTCTAGATCTCATCCACCTCTTCCACTATCATATCCACCAATACTAGAGGACCCCCAAATGGGTGGACCCCCTAACACCGCTCCTATTACCGAGCCACCACTTATGGGTTTTGATAACCCCATTCCCACATATCGAAATGTGACCGGATATGATAGTTCCTATGTCACGGCCGCTACCGATTACAATTATCCGACGCCATCTTATGACCCCTATTTACAAGCGGTCATTCAAAATGTTTTGTACTCGCCTCCATTCCTCCCACCTATCAAAATCCGGGTTATCCAAACCCCGGATATCAGTACCCCGTACCAAAGCACGAATGTCAGTATGCGCCAGAGAATCTCTTCCACCTCTTCCAGTATCTTATCCACCAATATTAGAGGACCCCCAAATGGGTGGACCCTTTAACACCGCTCCTTTTACCGAGCCACCACCTACGGGTTTTGATAACCCCATTCCCACATATCCAAATGTGACCGGATATGATAGTTCCTATGTTGCAGCCGCTACCTATTACAACTATCCAGCACCATCTTATGACCCCTATTTACAAGCGGTCATTCAAAATGCTTTGTACCCACCTCCATTCCTCCCACCTATCAAAAACCGGGTTATCCAAACCCTGGATATCAGTACCCGGTTATGCCTCAACCACAACCACCTCAATAACAGGTACCTCTTGAAGCTATTAACCAGGCGCTGAACGAACTGAACAAATCCAACGAAAAGTCGAAAGAAGTGAACGGAGGACGACAAAATATACAAAAAGCTCTCTAAGCCAGTGAGAGGAAGGAGAGACGACTAGAAATTTTAAATTTTATTTATTGTAATTTTATTTTTCTAAAAGTCCTTTAAGGACATAGTATTGTAATTTTCATTCCAAAAGTCCACTTGGGGTATGTGTTGTATTTTATTAATTCCAAAAGTCTATTATTGGGAAAGGTATTGTAATTCCTAAATTTTTCAATTTTAAATTGTATTGTTTTATTGAAAATATTCAAGCGTTCATATCAATATTTAAATTCAGTATTTCATTGATCTGCCCTGAACGATAAATTTATTGTTGGCCTTTAGCCTAATTTTTGGTATAATGACGAGACAAATTTCTAGCGACGATCACGACAGACGTGAAGATGTGGCACAAGCTGACCAAGAGGGCGGAGGAGATAACCTCCGATCCCTAATTGATATTGAGGTCAGCAAAGCTATGGCAGAGTTCATGGCTAATTTTTAAGGGCCAAGACCAACAAATTCTAAATGTACATCTATCCTTCCATCTTGTTGGAACCTGAAGGTTTATCCATAGAGGGTTACAATAGTATAGGGATTGGTTTGTAATGTTTTTTTTAATGTCTGTTAGGATCTGAGTTTGGTTTTGATTGTGTTTTACGTTTGAATTAAGATGAATAATGAATGAGTAGTGCAGCGGAATATAATGGAAGCAAACTTTGCACACAATCAAACGAGAGAATTGCTTTTAACATACAAGTTTAACATTGAATCGAATGCTTGAATTTATTACAAGATTCAATTACAATTGCAAGTATGTAACAAACTCCCCCTCAGCCTGAGCTCACAGTGATTTGTTCGTGCAGAAGAAAAATGGTGAAGAGCTAATAGAACAGTACAGAGCACTGTTCTATTTATAGGCACGAGCAAACCACTGAAGCATCTAAGCTGACGTCACCATGAAAGTGACATCTAACCTCCTAACAAACTCTAACATCTGATCTATACAACCTCTGCTATACTAACTACTGTTTTACATTACATTTCATAATATAAACTAAACTACTGCTGCACCCTTCCACTGATGTGAACCCAGCAGTACTTGTCATGATCAGCAGAGCTTGACCCATAGCAGTAGATTGAATCAGTAGAGCTTTAGTCTTCCATCAGTCTTTGACTTGGACAGCAGTTGTAGGTCAGCAGTTTAGTAGAGATCAGTAGTTTGGAGGTCAACAGATGTTGAAACCACTTTCAAGGGGAGAGACTTGTATACATAATATCTGCTTATTCTAGATCCACTACTCTGATCCAGTTTTGGCTTTAATTATCTATTCCTCTGATAGGGTTCAATCCCAACAATCTCCCCCTGGAACAGATAATGCCAAAACTCTTCATTATTGGTAGATCTTTATTGCCTCATCAGCAGTTCCCTTATTTGCCCTTTGAGTTGTAACTCAAAGGCTAAGGCATCTGTGTCATCATCATCCCTGCACAGTGGAAGATCAAGGAGATCCTACAAATCTTCAAGACTTAGGCCAAATGCTTGTTCCCTTGTTATTTTCTTCACTTCTCCACTAGACTTGAACACTGTCAGTACATGGGTCTGTTTGTCAGTTTTCCATTTTAGTACTTTTGAGTCTGGTGGGTTTCTTGGGAGATTTTTATTAGATGAGGTGTTTGGTGATGCTGGCCTATTAATGACTGACTGAGCAGTACTTGCAGTTTGATCCAATCCAAGAGTTTCTACAATCATCTTCTTAATGCCCTCTTTCACAAGTTCATCACCTTCCATTAACTCTTGTATTGTTTCAGCATCCAACTGTTTTTGTTGCCTTCTTTTATAGATGGCAGCACCAGCAGGAGCAGTGGCTCTCCTGATTTGCAGCTTTGGTGGTCTTGTTGAAACCTCTGCTTCAGGGTAGTCAGGTTTTTGTGGAGCATTAGGATCTGTCTTCCTTAATCTCTCCAAGCTTTTGTAGGTGGACCTGACTTTCTCTTCTTTCCATCTCAACACTTGATTCAAGGACCCATAATCAGCAGCAACTAATTCCTCTTTCATTCTCCTCAGCTCTACCTTTTTATCAGGTACATTCTTTTTGTATTTTGCCCATTCTGGAGGAGTGTGCTTGACCTTATTCTTGATCATTTCTTGAATCCTGGCTGCTTCACTTTTAAGCTCAGAATGGTCCAGTCTTTATATATGTATTTCTCTCCTTTGTATTTCTTGTAAGCCATGATGTTATCAACATAATCTTTCCTCAGGACTCATCTGCCTTTTCTGAGATTTGCTGACACATATTCTTTGCAAATTGCTCCAAGGATCTAACTTGTGTAAGCAAAAATTGATAATGTCTCTGAATTTCTTTGTCAGTCTTTCCTTGAGCATCTCTTTTTGAGATATCCTCTGCTTGTTTAGCTTTGACTTTCAAATATTCTTCAATGTTATTTGGCATGGGATATCCTTCAACAGATGGTAAGCTCCTTTTAGCAGGGTCATCCTCATAATAAAAGGATTTGATTTCTTCTCTGACTGCTATAAGTTCAAGAGGAAATTTAACACCTGCAGGAGCTATTGGCTTTAAAATCTGAGCTGATGAGAGAGGAACAGGGTTTGGTATGGTAACAAGTGAAAGAGATTGTGAGGATGTTGGTGGTGGTGATGGAGAATCATCATCAGGTATGAAAATCCATCTCCTTTTTATTGTAGGAGAGGCTAATGATGTCTTGGGTGGATCAGTGGTGGTGATTTGAGTGGTAGAAGGTGGCTGACTAACAGCTGTTGAAACAACTGGTGTTTCAACCACTGTTGTCATTACAACAGATGTTGTAACATCTGATGTCTTCTGCTTTTTGGCAGGAGGTGATGGTGGTAAGGCAGTGGTAGTGGTGTGTGTTGAAGTGATGGCAGGTGTTTAGCTGACAGTAGTTGAAACCACTGAAGTATCAGTAGTAGTTGACACAGCAGGTGTTACAACAACTGTTTTGGTGGAAGTTTGATATTGGGGGCTTTTGGACGGTGGTTTTGGAGTATGCTTTGTGAGTCTGGATGATATGGATTTGGGTTCCCTCACTTTTCTAGTGGGATTTCTTTTTGGCATATGATTTTTAACATCCTCTGGCTCAGAACAACCCTGCGCATTCAGCTCCATGTAAGCTCTTTTCTCCTCATTCCACCTTGACATATCCTTTGCCGCTCTGTCCCTTTTTACACTTGCTACAGCTTCATCAAGTGTATTTTGGGTAACATCAACCTTTTTGCTGCCATCTGGCAAGGGAATCTTTCTAGTCATGGCATCTTTTTCTGGTTCAATGTAAAGACCATCATCTATTCCCTTCTTCTTCCACTCCTGAATTTTCTCCCCCTTTTTGGCATTATCTGGGGGTAATTGATCAATGAAAAGAACAGTTGGAGGAGCAGTGCCAGTGGTGTTCAATATGTGAGCCTTGATAGCCTTAATGTCTGCTTGTGTGTTCTTGAACCTAGACTCCATTGTGTTTCTCAACTCTTGTACATGTATTGCATGTTGCTGATCAGCCATTTGTTTTTGTTGTTGGAGAAAAGGTTGAAATAGGTTCCATATCTCATCTGCAGCAGGTGCTTGTGGTGGAGCAGGTGCTTGAGGTGGAACAACAGTGGATTGCACCTTTTGTATTGTCAACAACTGTTGTAGCATTTCTTTGATTTGTGCAACAGAGTTATCCAGTTTTTTAACTCGTTCCGTCAATTCCAGGTACTTTAAACCATCACCCAATTTAATGGGATCATCTGATTTCCCACTAGCAGTGGTTGTAACAGTGGTTGATGCAGGGAGTGTACTCCAGACATTAACCACTGATGCCCCTTTTTCTTGGTACTGGGGTCTTCTTCCTTCAACACTTGATAGCCTTTTGATTGTACCAGAGGGTAAAACAAACTCACTGGTGGATATCAGAGGTGCTATGGAAGGAATTGCCTCCAAGGAAGTCTTATTGATGTAACCACTGTCCAAATGTAAACCAGTGGGTTCAACACTTGTAGTGGCTGCTTCACTTGGACTACCACCAAGAGTTACTTGTAACTTAAGGGATGTAACCTCCTCAGGTCTTGTTGGTGGGATAGCTATGATTGATACATCAGACCCGGTCATTTGTTGAAGTATATTCTCATTGATAGGTGATTGAGAAGGACTAGTTTGTGCCTGGTTCAGATCAATAGCATCCAACAATAATTTAGTTGGTGGGGGAATTGTGAATGTGAGGTTGGGTGTGGAAAGAGAATTGGCCCCGGGCATTGGGCTGTGGATGATGGAAGCAAGTGATTCCAGAGCATCATATTGTGGTGTCCCTATTTGTACAACCTTTTCTTTTTCAGAAGAAACAAGAGGAGTTTCAGCCATGGGGTGAGATATTTGTACCAACTGCTGTGAGGAAGTAGCAGCAGTGGTTTCTTGTGACTTTTGTGCTGTCACTGGCAGTTGCTCTGGTATCTCATCCTCCAGAGTTGCCTTTTTGATAGGTTTGGGGGGTTTTTGAGTTTTCTTTTGTTTTGGATTTTTGTGGATTATAGGTGTGGGTTTCAAAACAGTTGTTTTGCTACTTTGATCACCTTGAGCAGTGGGCTCAGTAGCAGATACCTGAGGAGCAGTGGTAGCTGCTAAATTCTGCTCAGGCACCTCTGCTTGTGTTTTGCAAGGTGTTGACATTCTTGTGAAAGTTTCAGCAGTTAAGCTGTGTATTTGAAAAGATTCAGCTTGTTTTATTGCAGAAGCATCATTCTTACCAAGTTTCTTTTCAAAATAATAACTTAGAAATCTTGGAAACAGTAAGAATGCCTTTGTTTCAACATTTTTAACCAAATCATTAAATATTTCCTGAGAATAATTGAAATTTTCATCTTGAAGAATAGCATATCCCAGGTTTTGAATCTTTAATGGTATTTCATTAAAAGCAGTGGTTTTGTTAGAAACACACATTAGGAGGGTATGAAATAAAAACCTTGTTGTAGGAGGGAAGAAACCTTTTTGTAAGTTATCCCTTTTCATCATTGTATCTGCATACCCTCTTTCAAGAAAGTCAATTTTTAACTCGTTTTTAGGAAAGGAAGTTTTATCTTGCTGATCATCGAGTTGAAAGACTTCCGAGATGGATTGTGGTGTAATTTTGACAGCTTTACCCTTTAGAGAAGAGTTAATGGCTATGACAGTCTCACCTTGTTTGTCAAGGGTTACATTTTTCCAGAACTCTCTTTGGGTCGCCAAGTAAATTGGTGCATCTGCTATTAACAAAGTTTTATACTTTGATGCAGACATGATATCAATGATGGAGTCGAAAGCATCAGTGGTGCCGGGTTTTGTGAGAAGACCTAGAAGGATGTGAGAAGGTTTGTGTGGGATTTCGATGGGTTTAGCCTTTTGAGAGGCCTCTTTGGAGGATGATTTTGAAGTGGATTTTGCGGAGGACTTCGATTTAGTCATTTTGGAGAAGACGATCGAAGAAAGTTGTGAAGGAATTTGTGGAAATGAGATGAAAACTGCTTTGAGAAAGGAATTTTGATGAATTCAATTCGACAGTAAAACCCTGTTTGGGGTTTTGAAAGGGGTTTTATGGAGAAAAAGTGAATGCTGACATGGCAGCGGTTACAAAAGGTCTGACCACTATGTACTGTCCACGTACCAACCCCTGATAAAATGAAGGACAATACTTTTATGAAAACTACTAATGGAAGGCAGTGGTTACAACGGTAACAAATGGAAGCAGTGGATGATTTTTACTATCAGCAGATAGCACATCAGTGGATAAAACACTGATTTTGAGCATCAGTGCTTATCAGGAAAATGAGAGAACAGGGGTTGACTTTCAGCAATGGACAGACTTTGAAGTAGAGCAGACTTTTGAACAAGCAGTGGTTATGGCAAACTTTTAAGGATTTTAATGAAAACTTCATTTTTAGCTATTTTTAAGGATGGATTTTTGATTTTCTGAAAACATTTTAATGCTTTTATTCATAGAAAAACAGGATTTTTCCTGTTATTCCATGTTTAGCATGCCAATCCTAGAGATCAAGCTTTCAAAGGTGGATGTGTATAATGCTTTGGTTAGCACATCTTCCAGCTGATCCTTAGTTGGAACATGGTGCAGAGACATCAAACCTTTTTCATAGCAATCCCTCACAAAGTGATGTCTGATGTTAATGTGTTTGGTGGTTGAGTGGGAAACTGGATTTTTGATGATATTTTCTACTGCCTGGCTATCCAACATGAGTGGTGTTTTTAGGGCAGTGATACCAAAATCCAATAACTGATTTTGAAGCCACAGGAGTTGGGTTGTACAGCTTGCAGCAACAATGTATTCAGCTTCAGCAGTGGATGTTGAAACAGCTGCTTGCTTTTTGCTTTGCCATGAAACTAAGCAATCACCTAGAAACTGGCACCCTCCTGAAGTGGACTTCCTTGTAGTGTTACATCCAGCAAAGTCACTGTCTGAAAATCCTGAAAGCTTGATGTTCCCATTAGCTGGATACCAGATACCAAGTGTGGGAGCACTTTTTATGTATTTGAATATCCTTTTTACAGCAATAAGGTTGGATTTTCTAGGGGCTGATTGACTTCTTGCACAAACACATGTTGCAAACATGATGTCTGGCCTAGATGCAGTTAGGTACAGTAAAGACCCAATCATGCTTCTATATAGAGTTTGGTCAATCAGCTCATCCTTTTCATCAGACATGACTAGCTTATTTGTTGCCATGGGTGTGCTGCATGGTTTGCAATCATTCATATCAAATTTGTTTAAAAGTTCTTTAGCATATTTGCTTTGATGAATGAAAGTTCCATTTTGCATTTGCTGAACTTGGAGACCAAGAAAGCATTGCAGTTCACCCATTGCACTCATTTCAAACTCAGCTATCATGAGTTGCCTAAACTCTTCTCACATTTTATTACATGTGCTTCCAAAAATAATGTCATCCACATAAATTTGTACAATCATTAAATCCTTTCCTCTCCATTTTAGAAACAGTGTTTTATCAATGGTACCTCTTTTGAAACCATTTGAGAGTAGAAAGTTGGAAAGAGTTTCATACCAGGCCCTAGGTGCTTGTTTCAGGCCATACAGAGCTTTGTTTAGCCTGTAGACATGATCTGGATAAAAAGGATCCTCAAAACCTGGAGGTTGACAAACATACACCTCTTCTTGAATTGTACCATAGAGGAAAGCACTTTTTATATCCATTTGGAACACCTTCATTTTGTGGTTGACAGCAAAGGCTAGGAACAGTCTTATAGCTTCCAATCTTGCTACAGGGGCAAAAGTTTCATCATAATCAATCCCCTCCTCCTGTCTGTAACCTTGAACCACCAGCCTGGCTTTATTCTTGACAACAATGCCCCTTTCATCAGTTTTGTTTTTGAAGACCCACTTTGTGCCTATGGGACTCACATCCTTTGGCAGTGGTACAAGCTCCCATACTTGTTGTCTTTTAAACTGTTGGAGCTCCTCTTGAATGGCTTCTACCCAACTGTTGTCTTTCAGTGCCTCTTGGTACTTGACAGGTTAATGGAGTGATAGAAAACCAGCAAAAAGACAAATGTTTTGGGTTTGGCTTCTTGTGAGCACCCCTTCATTGATGTTGCCAATGATTTGATCAGGTGGATGAGATCTCAAGAAGATTCAATCTCCTTGTAATGGAATGATGGCATTTGTTGGTGAAGGCTGCAGATGTGAATCATCTGAGCTAACCACTGCTGGTGACTTAGATGATCCAGCAGTGGCTTCAAAAGGTGGTGGAATAGGTGGTAAAGGGGTGGACATATGCTGACTTTGATCCAATGTTTGAGGACTTTTATCAACAGTGTTTGATGATGTGGAAGCAGGGGTTAAAGGGCTACTTTGGTCAACAACTGTTGAGGTAGTAGTGGTTGAGCTTTGACAGCTGTTTTGAACATCTGCTGCTCTTCCCATTGTGACAGACTTTTGTTGAGGAATGATGATTTCATACCCATAGTCTGGTGATGAATCTTCTGATGGACCTGCACTGTTAGTCTTGACAGTAGTATTTTCAAAAGTAAATTTATCAAGATCAAACAAATCTGCAGGATTTGCTGGGATTTTCATTGAGGAAAGTTCATTAAACTTTACATTCAAAGTCTCTTCCACTGTTTTGGTCCTTGTGTTAAACACTTTGTAGGCCTTAGCAGTGGTAGAGTATCCCAGATGATAACCACAATCAATTTTGGCTGCAAACTTAGAAATGGAATCTTTTAAGTTTAAAATGAAGCATGGGCAACCAAAAACTTTGAAATATGAAATCAATGGCTTTATTTTATACAGCAGTTCATAGGCAGTCTTTTGATGCCTGGGGTTGATTAAAACTCTATTTTGGACATAGCAAGTAGTGTTTACTGCCTCTGCCCAAAAAGTTAATGGCAAGCCTGAATCAACAAGCATGGTTCTGGCAGCCTCAATCAAAGTTCTGTTCTTTCTTTCAACAACCCCATTTTGTTCTGGTGTTCTTGGAATGCTGTATTGCCTCACAATTCCTTTTGACACACAGAAATCATCCAACTCCTTGTTCTTGAACTCTGTGCCATTGTCACTTCTGAAGATTTTCACTGGAAGGTCAAACTGCTTTTCAACCTGTTTCACAAAGTCTTACAGAATACCTGCAGTCTCATCTTTTGAGTGTAAAAAGTATGTCCATGTAAACCTAGAAAAGTCATCAACAATAACCAAGCAATACCTCTTTTTCTTAAGACTCATGACTTTAACTGGGCCAAACAAATCCATATGAAGCATTTGCAAACATTTGGTTGTTTTGAACTCATCAATGGATTTGTAAGAGCTTTTATGTTGTTTTCCTTTTAGGCAGGAAACACAATGCTCAGGACAGGTGAACAGTTTTTGAGGTAAACCTGTTACTAACCCCTGTTTTGAAATGGCAGTGATTGTCTTGAGATTTGTGTGCCCCAATCTTCTGTGCCATAGTTCTGTCTCTTTGTTTGATGCAGCTGAGAACAGACATGCATCAGTTCTGGGGCTCTCTTTTGACATATCCACCACATAAACATTGCCACTTCTTTGAGCAACAAGTTTGGTTTTTCCAGTTTTTTTTATTGCTTCAATCTTCTCAACCATTTCTGGTCCAACAATCCTACAACACTCCTTTGTGAAGAATGACCCATATCCCTTGTCACTCATTTGTGAAACACTTAGGAGGTTGAATTTTAGATTGTCTATCAGATTGACATTTTCAAATTTTACATTACCAGACTGTACTGTACCAGACCCCAGAACTTTCCCTTTACTATTATTACCAAAGGATATATCACCCCCTCCATGGATTTTGAAATCTTTGAGAAGGGCTTTACATCCTGTCATGTGCCTGGAGCCTCCACTATCTACATACCAAAGACTATCTAAGCATGCAGAAGCTCCCTGCACATGAAGTAAAAGGATTAGTTCATTAGGGTCTGTAACACCCATCATATTATTACTTGAATTTAATAAAATTTCATACGATTTATATAAAAGGTGTCTACATTAAAACATAGTTACCAAAATAAAGTTCCAAGTAATCAAAACTAGTCAACAAACGACTAGTTAAAACATTCACGACCTGATTAGCAAATTGTTTACATTCAAGTAAATAGAAACATTGTTTAACAAAGTTATGAAATCGCGAAAGCTTCAAAAGTTGTGTTCGGTTCTTCAAAAACTTGCTTGATCGCTTTCCGTATTCTTGCAATACCTGGAAACTGGAAATTTTGACAAATATTAATATTAGAAATCTTAGAAAATTTGTAAAATCGAACTACGCTCAAAAACGGATTCGATTATCTAAGTTATACAGAAATTCAACATTCATGGCAGGGCTCTACCGTAACTTACGGTAGACACCGTAAGTTACGGTAGCTCCTGGACAACACTGTCCTACCGTAAGACAGTAGAATCCTACCGTAACAGTTTGGCCTCTACCGTAACTTACGGTAGCCACCATAAGTTACGGTAGCTCCTGGAATGTTATGTTTTGGCTGATTTGATTATTTAGCCCAAACCCAACTCTCGGATTTCTTATTCTTACAAACCAACATATTAAATTCTCGTATTCTAATATGACGTTTATCAACAATAACAAAATACCAATTTACTATATCACGAAGCATTTGCCACGCATTAATCGATTATTCGACCCGTTTGGCTCATCTACGGAATCCTCCATTATGATGACTACCAACAAGTTCTAACGAATCCTGGTCTTATTAATCAATATAGCGAACATTATCGCTTTCATTCAAGACAACCTTTATTCTACAATTCACTACACATATGCAAATTATCAAAGTTTACCCAATGTAACGAATCAAGTTACATACCTTTAGTGCACGCCCTTCAAACGCAAATCGCCACCGACTTGTCCACTCGACGTTCCGGTATCTTTTCCTATAGAGTTCAATCATAACGTGTTTAGAACTCTTTTCAATCATGTATCGCATAGTTTGTCAAGACATCACAATAATGCGTTTTAACTTTAAATTTCAGTTTCGGGCCCTCTTTGAGGCATGTTTACGAACACTTAAAGTGCAGGATTTTATATCTTTTATTTTCAAGTTCATGGCTTGTCACTTAGCCAAAATTAACATCAATCGAGTTAACACATATAGAATCAAACATCACATTTTTCAGAAATCAGTTTCTATGAATCATATTACACTAGAATGACCTTCAAAACCCTAGTGTTCATCAAGTTCCATCTAACCCACATATCATCAACAATGTTGGCCATGGATTTCACTAGAATTTAGCATGATTTCAACATGCACTTGTCTAGGGTTTACTCCTAGATATTCTAATGTTCCTATTTCATCTACAAATCACATATGCATCATCAGATTTCAGATTCTCTAAATTCATAAGAATTTCGAGTAGAGGGTTTTCGTTAAATTTTACATACCTTATGATCTCCTTGCAATGGGGATCACTAATCCATGCTCTAATTTCGATTTGGGGCAGATATTGACCTTCAATTTGTAAGATTTAAGAGAGTCTAGGGTTTGAAGGGGAGCTTGGGTTCGCCCCTGTCTCCTGGTCGATCTCAGCAACACAAAACAATTGTGTTGTGAGTTTAATTTTGTTATTTTATTAAAAATAGTTTTCATTTAGACACTTTTAGTCCCTCATCTTTCATTCTTTATTTGTTTTAACTCTTAACTACTCATAAGTGATCAACTAACTAAGTTAGTGTCATTCCAAGTTAGTTTATTTTATTAATTTATTTGCAACCTAATTGCAAATTTAAGAATTTGCATTTTCGGGATGTTACAAGTCCACCCCCTTAAAAAGGGTTTCATCCCCGAAACCAATGTGCGTACCAAATAAAGTAGGGTAGAGACGTCGCATCTCCTCTTCGGACTCCCACGTAGTGTCCGAACCTTTCCTATGGTCCCACTTGATCTTGACTTGATCGATTTGTTTGTTTCGCAAGTGCTTGACCTTTCGATCTAAAATCTCCACTGGTCTCACCGCATAATTCAGGCTATTATCCACCTCGATATCGTCCTAATGGATATAAGTTGTTTCCTCCGCTAGACATTTCCGCAATTGCGACACGTGAAACGTGCCATGAATTCCATTCAACTCTTCCGGTAGTTCGAGGTGATAAGCCACCTTGCGAACCCGTTCGATGATTTTAAATGGCCCAATAAACCTCGGGCTTAGTTTCCCCCTTTTTCTGAATCTGATAATGCCCTTCCACGGGGAAACCTTTAACATAACCATGTCGCCTATCTGAAATTCAATCGGTCTTCGTCTTTTGTCGGCATAAGACTTTTGCCTATCTTGGGCTGCTTTCAAATGGGCTCGTACCACTTCAATTTTCTCATTAGTGGCTTGGAGAATATCTTTATGGGCCAGTTCGCGTGGTCCCACTTCACCCCAACACACCGGGGTTCTACACTTTCTACCATATAGCATCTCATAAGGTGCCATGCCGATACTCGAATGGTAACTATTGTTATATGAAAACTCGGCCAAGGGTAGACAAACATCCCAACTTCCACCGAAGTCGATGATACATTCACGTAACATATCCTCTAGTGTCTGTATTGTTCTTTCACTCTGCCCATCCGTCTAAGGATGGTAGGCGGTGCTAATGAAGAGTTTCGTTCCCATCTGTTCTTGGAAATCTCGCCAAAAATTTGAAGTAAACCGGGTATCTCTATCCGACACAATAGATACCGGTACTCCGTGACGTGCCACTATTTCATTTGTATACACCTCGGACATCTTTTCTAAAGTATATGTTTCACGTATAGGAATAAAGTGTGCACTCTTCGTCAATCTATCTACAATCACCCATATGGCGTCGAATCCCCGAATCGTTTTAGGTAGTTTGGTCAATAGGTCCATAGTGATATGTTCCCATTTCCAAACCGGGATCTCCAGAGGTTGCAGTTTCCCATAAGGTTTCTGGTGTTCCGCCTTGACTTGTAAACAAGTCAAGCACTTCTCTACATACTTCACCACATCCCTCTTCATTCCGGGCCACCAATAATTTTGTTTCAGATCGTTATACATCTTGGTCGCACCCGGATGAATAGAATATCGGGATTTATGGGCTTCATAAAGTAGTAGCGCCTTCACTCCACAAGTATTTGGAACCCATATTCTTCCGGATCGAGTCTTCAACCCGTTCTTCCCATCCGACAAGTCTCTCAACTGGCCGATTATTCTTTCCTTCTTCCAGTTCTCCTCTTTAACCGCTTTTACTTGCGCCTCTCGGATACGTTCAAGTATACCCGAGGTCACCACAAGTTGCATTGACCTTACTCGTATTGGGACATAGTCCGCTTTTCTGCTCAGAGCATCCGCCACCACATTTGCCTTTCCGGGGTGGTAGTGTATTTCACAGTCGAAATCCTTCACCGTTTCCAACCATCGTCTCTGGCGCATATTTAACTCCTTCTGATCGAAGAAGTATTTTAAGCTTTTGTGATCGGTGAATATGGTGCACTTTACTCCATATAAATAGTGCCTCCATATTTTTAATGCAAATACCACCGCAGCCAATTCAAGATCGTACGTGGGATATTTCTTCTCATGTATCTTCAATTGCCTCGAGGCATAAGCTATAACCTTGCCCCGTTGCATCAGAACACATCCGAGCCCCGATAATGAGGCATCCGAATAAACCACCAAGTCCTCGACTCCATCTGGCAACGTTAATACCGGAGCTTGGGATAACTTCTCTTTTAGCGTGTGAAACGCCCTTTCTTGTTCAACACCCCAAATGAACTTTTCCCACCTTCCGGGTTAACTTTGTTAGTGGCGACGCAATCTTGGAGAAATCTTGAATGAATCTCCTATAGTATCCCGCAAGCCCTAAGAAGCTTCTAATTTCCGAAGGGTTCTTCGGGGGATTCCATTTTGACACGGCCTCGATCTTTAACGGATCTACCAATACTCCATTGGCACTTATGATGTGGCCGAGAAATTGCACCTCTCGTAACCAAAAGGCACACTTAGAAAACTTCGCGTACAACCTTTCTCGTCTAAGTGTCTCTAACACCTCTTGTAAATGGTGTGCATGCTCAGCTTCACTTTTCGAATACACCAAAATATCATCGATGAACACGATGACCGATTTATCCAGCATTGGCTTGCAAACCTGGTTCATGAGGTCCATGAAAGCCGCGGGTGCATTTGTTAGCCCAAATGACATCACGAGGAACTCGTAATGTCCGTATCGCATGCGGAAAGCCGTCTTCGGCACATCTTCTTCCTTGACCTTTAGTTGGTGATACCCCGATCTAAGGTCAATCTTTGAAAACCAGTTCGCACCTTGTAATTGGTCGAATAGATCATCTATCCTCGGAAGCGGGTATCGGTTCTTTACCATGAGTTTGTTTAACTCCAGGTAATCGATACACATGCGCATGCTTCCGTCTTTCTTTTTCATGAACAGTATCGGTGTGCCCCAAGGAGACACACTCGGCCTTATGAATCCTTTGTCAAGCAGGTCTTGAATCTGGGACATCAACTCTTGTAATTCCGACGGTGCGAGTCGGTACGGTGCTTTAGCTACGGGTTTCGTGCCCGGAATCAATTCGATTCCGAACTCTATTTCCCGTTCGGGCGGTATCCCCGGTAAATCTTCCGGAAACACATCTTCGTAGTTCCGTACTACTGGTGCATCTTCAATCTTCAGTGATTGCTTCTCGGGCTCATTCGCGTATATCATAAACGCCTTGCATCCTTGCTTCATAAGCTTGTGAGCTTTTAACATCGAGCATATTATGGGGTTACCTCCTTTTTCACCATAGATAGTAACGTGTTTCCCGCTCAGAGATGTTAGCTTTATCTCCTTACGAAAACACATGACCTTTGCGTGGTGCTGAGATAGCCAATCCATCCCAACGACTACTTGAAATTCCCCCATTGACATCGGGATTAGGTCTATCAAGTATTCTTCATCGTCGATGCTTAATTTGCAGCCTCGACAAACATCACAAACTATAAAACTTTTGTTGTCCCCTATTTCAACTTCTAAGGGTACATATAATTTTGTCAATACAAATGAAGGATGTCGAATAAATCCATGTGAAATAAAGGATTTATTCGCACCCGTATCAAATAATACACGTGCGGGGATCGAGTTTATTGCGAATATACCTGAGACCACATCGGGTTCTGTCTTTGCTTCAACTGCTGTAAGTTGGAAGGACCTAGCTTTCGCCTTTGGAGCTTCCGTTGGAGATTCTTTAGTGTGTCTCCTTCTAACTAAGTCCGGGCATTCGGACTTTTTGTGGCCGGGTTGATAACATTTGTAGCAAACCGAGACTTTACCCGGGCATAGCGACGCTGTGTGCCCCGTCTTACTACATATGGGGCATGGTTTGTCTTTGAACCGACATTCTCCCTTGTGTCCTTTCCCGCACACTTTACAACTTGGCGACCCACCTTTAGCATCCACCTTCTTTCCCGATTCTCCAGTTCGAGCTTTCTTCGTAGGGCTTGGATTCACATCATGTGCCCTTCGCTCACCCCTTTCAACTTGTTTCTTTAACTCGATTTCCCGTTCCCGAGCAACGTTTATGATCTCGGTAAGGGTCTCGTATTTTGAAGGAGTCATAAACTCCCTATATTCAGCGCTCAACATGTTATAGTAGTAGTATATTTTCTGTTCTTCATTCGTCACCAATTCACTACTAAACTTCATCTTATCCATAAACATCGCCGTAATCTTGTCTATGGTCTCGCCCTTGTGCCTAAGTTGCATGAACTCTTCCTTGATTTTATTTATGACTGCCTTGGGACTATGATGTTTAAGAAACGACGTCTTAAACTCCTCCCATGTCATGGCTCTCGCCGCTTTGGCTCCTATTTCATTCTTTTTATTGTCCCACCAATCTTTGGCTTGACCTCTCAACTGGCCCGTTCCGTAAGCAACAAAGTCACTTTCATCACAATGGGTTCTTTCAAACACCCCTTCAATGTCGCCCAACCATCTTTGGCAAATTATTGGGTCAACCTCCCCGTTGTAGATTGGCGGTTTACACGCCATAAATTCTTTGTATAAACACCCTTTACGTTCTCCCGATTTCTCCTTCATAAGGTTGACACTATCCTCCAACCTTTTGACTCGCTCTTCGACAAGTGACAACACCGTGCTTTGAATTTTGTCTATAAACCCGGATAGACTTCCTTCAATTGCCTTTCCTACCTCTTCGGCAATTATCTCTTTCATTTGTTCGGTGCTTGTCTGCACCAGATCATCATCGTTTCTGTTCGACATCTTGAAACTGAAATGTTTACATTAAACGTTAAACATTTCCTTTATAACATTGCTTTATTTGTTTCGGTTTAGCCAAGTTCCCAACTTGCTTTAACCGTTCACATTTGGTGCACTTTCTGGGTTTGAGTGAATTTACACACTTTTCCCATGCACGTCAAATCACTTCTCATTTCTTACATAAGATATAATCTACTAAAATAATAAATTAATTCTTACCGGACGATCGATCAAGCTTGAACCGAACACTTTGTTGACAACCTTAAGCTCTGATTACCAACTTGTAACACCCATCATATTATTACTTGAATTTAATAAAATTTCATACGATTTATATAAAAGGTGTCTACATTAAAACATAGTTACCAAAATAAAGTTCCAAGTAATCAAAACTAGTCAAGAAACGACTAGTTAAAACATTCACGACCAGATTAGCAAATTGTTTACATTCAAGGAAATAGAAACATTGTTTAACAAAGTTATGAAATCGCGGAAGCTTCAAAAGTTGTGTTCGGTTCTTCAAAAACTTGCTTGATCGCTTTCTGTATTCTTGCAATACCTAGAAACTGGAAATTTTGACAAATATTAATATTAGAAATCTTAGAAAATTTGTAAAATCGAACTACGCTAAAAAACGGATTCGATTATCTAAGTTATACAGAAATTCAACATTCATGGCAGGGCTCTACCGTAACTTACGGTAGACACCGTAAGTTACGGTAGCTCCTAGACAACACTGTCCTACCGTAAGACAGTAGAATCCTACCGTAACAGTTTGGCCTCTACCGTAACTTACGGTAGCCACCGTAAGTTACGGTAGCTCCTGGAATGTTATGTTTTGGTTGATTTGATTATTTAGCCCAAACCCAACTCTCGGATTTCTTATTCTTACAAACCAACATATTAAATTCTAGTATTCTAATATGTCGTTTATCAACAATAACAAAAGACCAATTTACTATATCACGAAGCATTTGCCACGCATTAATCGATTATTCGACCCGTTTGGCTCATCTATGGAATCCTCCATTATGATGACTACCAACAAGTTCTAACCAATCCTGGTCTTATTAATCAATATAGCGAACATTATCGCTTTCATTCAAGACAACCTTTATTCTACAATTCACTACACATATGCAAATTATCAAAGTTTACCCAATGTAACGAATCAAGTTACATACCTTTAGTGCACGCCCTTGAAACGCAAATCGCCACCGACTTGTCCACTCGACGTTCCGGTATCTTTTCCTATAGAGTTCAATCATAACGTGTTTAGAACTCTTTTCAATCACGTATCGCATAGTTTGTCAAAACATCACAATTATGTGTTTTAACTTTAAATTTCAGTTTCGGGCCCTCTTTGAGGCATGTTTACGAACACTTAAAGTGCAGGATTTTATATCTTTTATTTTCAAGTTCATGGCTTGTCACTTAGCCAAAATTAACATCAATCGAGTTAACACATATAGAATCAAACATCACATTTTTCAGAAATCAGTTTCTATGAATCATATTACACTAGAATGACCTTCAAAACCCTAGTGTTCATCAAGTTCCATCTAACCCACATATCATCAACAATGTTGGCCATGGATTTCACTAGAATTTAGCATGATTTCAACATGCACTTGTCTAGGGTTTACTCATAGACATTCTAATGTTCCTATTTCATCTACAAATCACATATGCATCATCAGATTTCAGATTCTCTAAATTCATGAGAATTTCGAGTAGAGGGTTTTCGTCAAATTTTACATACCTTATGATCTCCTTGCAATGGGGATCACTAAACCATGCTCTAATTTCGATTTGGGACAGATATTGACCTTCAATTTGTAAGATTTAAGAGAGTCTAGGGTTTGAAGGGGAGCTTGGGTTCGCCCCTGTCTCCTGGTCGATCTCAGCAACACAAAACAATTGTGTTGTGAGTTTAATTTTGTTATTTTATTAAAAATAGTTTTCATTTAGACACTTTTAGTCCCTCATCTTTCATTCTTTATTTGTTTTAACTCTTAACTACTCATAAGTGATCAACTAACTAAGTTAGTCTCATTCCAAGTTAGTTTATTTTATTAATTTATTTGTAACCTATTTGAAAATTTAAGAATTTGCATTTTTGGGAGGTTACAGGGTCTCCAAAGCCAATAAGGCTTTGGATGGGGTTTCAACAGTGTCTGGGATGAGTTCAGATGCATGGGTAGTGGTTAGGTCAGGGGTTTGGATAGTTTTAGGACTGTTTCTCTCTAACCAATGTTGTGGGTTTTGACCAATCACCTGCTGATAACCAAAAGGATGCCTGTTCACTCTTGGTTTAGAGGGCCCTTTGTAGGTCTCATAAACGTGTGGAAACCTTTGGTAAGATGATTGTCCCTTGCTTCTTCTGAATTGGTTGGCAGGGGGTGCATCAGTCACTTGAACATCTCTTTGGATAGATGTTTGATTCAGCTGTTTTGTAACAGCTGTTTGGACTGGCACAAACAGTGGTTGATTCTTGGTAAATTTGACAGATGATGTTGATGGACTCAAGGATGTTTTAGCAGTGTACTCATTCTTTTTAACATCAAAGTTTTTGAGATACACATATGCTTGAGTTTTGTGGTTTGTTTTACCACAGATGGTGCAACTTTTAGCAGGGACAATGACACTTGTTTTGTTTAGATCATATGCTTTTAGATGAAAACAGTCTTTTGTTAGATGATTTCTCTTTTCACAAAAATCACAAAACAGGTTTTTGATCTTTTCTCTTTTCTTCCTTTTCTCAGACTCCTTAGCAACAGAGTTTTGAACCACTGTTGGGATGTCTTTGATAGGAATGACCTTTGCTTTTGGAGCTGTGACACCATCAGTGGTTGTAAAGTCCATAGGCTTGAAATTTTCAAGAATGTCACACTCATCAGACCATGTGGGTTTAAATTGGTATTTCTCAATTTCCTCAAAAGTTAAGGACCCCACAGATCTTTCCAAAGTGATTTTGTTACCAAGTTTGTCGGTTATTTTAACCTCTTGGCCATTCTTGTTGGTTGGTTTAATTTCGGATGAACCAGCTTGTTTTCCAGCAGTGTTTACAAGATCATCATATTTTCTATATCCTACACCAAACTTGACATTGCTTTCAAGCTGTTTCTCAAGCATAACCTCATACCCTTTACAAGATTCCACCCATCTTTCACAAGTGATCTGGGTGGACTCCAACTCCTTTTTGCAAACTTGGTATTTTTCTACCATAGTTTGGAGTTGAGTCTTGGTTATGCTCTGCTCTTCTTTGAGACTGCTGATTACTTTGTCTTTTTCAGCCAATTTGTTTCTAAGTTCTTTTAATAACTTTTCAAATTTGACTTCATCAGTTAAGACTTTATCCCTAAGGTTTTCATTTACCTCTTTAATGTTAGCAAATGCAATAATACATTTGTCTGAACATAGTTTTTCAAGAACTTGAGGTGTTACCTTAGCAGCAGCCATCATGGCACAATCACATTGATGATCACCTTCTTCATCAGCTCTATCTTCTTTCTCACCTGCTTTCTTCTCTTCCTTTTCTTCTTTGTCTTCTTCGGACCAGGGGTCAGACAGTGGTTCAACCAGGTTTTCTGAATTTTCTCCCAGCAGTAGTTCACCAGCAACTGCAGTAACCACTGCTTTAGTCACTTCATCCACTGTTTCAGCACTTAGCTGTTCACATTCAGTTTCTACCCCTTCTGGTATCGACTCTAATTCCATCAACTGCAGTAACCACTGCTTCAGTCATTTCATCCACTGTTTCAGCACTTAGCTTCAGTCACTTGGCACCATAGGAACATGGGGACCAAAAACAACAGACCTCCAACATACATGTGACAACCCTCAAAATTCCATGTATTCCATACAATTTATTAATGATAATTAAAGTGCTTGACGACTGTGTGGAATTACTTAACTACTCTCTGATTACTGTGTTATATTTACATGTACTTGTTAACATACTAGTAGTATACAGAAAAGTTACTAAATAGTCCGGTATGTTTTCCTGAGTGCTGAGAATTAAAAATGTTACAAAAATATATATATAGGACACGTTACGGATTAATTAATCACTTTAACGGAACAACACCGAACCGAACAACTAGACTTTACCCGGAACATAAAAATATTGTCAAAGACATTGTTTCTGCTTTTCTGAGCTAGTTAGGGACGCCGAACACCCTAACACTCTTTATATTATTATACACACATTAATACACTAACTTATCATTTGAAACTAACTAGATCCTAACTAAATCATCACCACCCAACCCTATACCCCCCCCCCATTCGAACCGGTTTGTGGAGTGGGGACACACCCCACAATTCTTTGATTATTTTATTCACCATTGTTGGTTATCAAGAAGACATGTTACATGGTGGATTTTAGTGAAATTGGTTTATAAGTATGTTTAAGAGATAACCATTCTCTTTCATCAAACCCAACTTCAACAAACCACTCTCCTTCCTCCTACACCACCTCACGACCGCCACCATCAACCACACTATCACCACCATCCAACCTCCATACAAGTATTTCACATACATACAAAGGTGCAATAGGATCAACAACGAAGCTTGGTGCACTCGGAAGTTCAAGAACCACTTTCGTTTCCTTTTATCCACCACTTTTACACCTTGTTTCTCCCCTAGCCTTGTGCTAGTAGTAAGTGCTTCTAATCATCATCTTGTTCTTGTATTTGGTGGTTAATAGATGATTTAATGGTGAAAAATTGAGAAACACTAAAGAACTTACATTATTCTTAAACATAAAGTGATAAAGGGTGGATAAAGAGAAGTTATGTGTGTAAATCATGTAGATCTTGTGTTGTTATGATTCTTGATTGATTTCCTGATGATTTGCTGGTTAATATTGATGTTTGATGTTGTTGTGATCACTAAACATGCTAACGGAATCAATCGAACGCGCTTTAGAAGGTTAAAGACTGAAAACAGAAAGTTGTTTAGTGATTACAGCCAACTTCAGTTGGCAGTAACAGGACCGTAACTTAATGAAAAATGTATTTTCTGAAGTCTAGGTTTATGTATTATGAAATACGGTTCTAATGACACCGGAATCATAATTTTTGGACTCCGTTTACTATTTTTAAAGTGTCATTTTGTAACAGCAGCTAGAGCTGCATTTTTGCTGCTGAAAATATGAGTTCTGTTTTCAGTCATAACTTGAATTCTGTGTAGAGTTAAATGATGAAATTTGTACGGTAGATGGCCACCGATGTATTTGTAATTCTCTCACTGGAATTTTGAAAAATCGGACCCTCGATGAATTTTAAATAAATTATTCGGTGGACTGTGGTCAGAAAAAGATAAATCTGAGTTCAGTCCGGAAAATGAATTTTTATAAAATATTAGTAATGAACTGGACCCCGATATTTTTACACAATAAAATTTGGAACGTTTAAGACATTCTGTAAAAATTTGGGAATTTTTGGAATAAGTTAACTATCTTATTAAAATGTCCGAAAACAGTCCGGTTTTGAATATTAATGCTGAAATGACATAAGTTGTAATTTGCGTGTCTAGATGTCGAGTATGCTATCTGTGAATGATCTAACATGTTATATGTGTTATGTGCATTATCGTATGTTTATTTATGAACGGGAATAGATGGGAAGTTTATATGGGCATAAACCGTCAAAGTAATGAATGTTATGTGATAGATACGTGTAGGAACTTTGTGCTCTATTTGAAAATCACTAAATGACTAACTGGTAATCATATTAGGACGTGATTGACTGACCTTGACTGTTAGCTATATTTGAGAGTCTAACCGAGCAAACCGAGGTGAGTTCACACTCCTAAGGCATGGGATTCCTGGTGGGTTGGGAATGGGATTTGAATAACTACTCGTACTATCATTTCTATTAAACTACTTTTCACTGTCCTCGGATTGAAGGGCACGTACGTAAAACCTACGTACACTCATACTTGCTACGGTCCTTGGATCAAGAAGGGCACGTACACACACGACTAGTCTACAACATGGGAAGCCCCCACTAATCATCGCAAACATGTTTGGGAAACCGCGATACGGATTAATACTATCCACATGGGAAGCCCCCACTAATCTTCGCAAACATGCCTGGGAGACCGCGATACGAATTAACACGATACATGGTTTACAAAACGAACATATGATTTACGAAACGAATGCTATAACTAAATAACCAACTGTGAACTCGCTCAACTTTGTTGTTGACTTGTTGTCACATGCCTTGCAGGTCGTTAGGTATCTATGGAGCTTGCATCGGAGTGGGAAGAGTCGTTGTGGGACATGGACAGCTGTGTGCCATGCTAAACTTTTGAAACGTTTAAACTTATGACTTGGTTTTAAACATTATGCTTCCGCTTGCAACTGAAACTATTGTTTTGTTTAGACACCAATTGTATTGTGTTGAATCTTTATATATTACTTACATGCTTGTTCAATATGATTGGTGGCTCGATCCTGGTCATGTCACGCCTCCAAGCGGTGATACCCCGCATGGTGGATTTTGGGGGTGTGACAGATTGGTATCAGAGCCATTGGTTATAGAGAACTTGGTTTTAATAAGGGAAAAAGTTTTTATTAAAACCAGACTATAACTTGTACAGTGCTCAACGATCCACAACGACGCTTCGCTCCACGTGCAAGACTCGACAATATAGGTGATACGATTCATGTTTATATTACCTACTTGTTTGTTATATAGAACATTGCTTATGGTATGCTTAGATAACATAGTATCTACTGCTTGAAGATTTTGTGTGATCACTCTCTTTTGTCACCCCACACTTACGCACCTTGCGACACCTTTCTGACGTGTGTTCCTTCGATGTGAAGATCATGAGTGGACGTCTCGACTTGACCCAGGGTCAGCTGATAACCTTGATTGACGAACGGATTACTGAAGCCTTATCAACCCAAACAGGGAGTCAACCCATGCACCCTCAAACACGCATGGGCACCTTCAAGGCGTTCCTGGAATGCAAACCTCCCACTTTCGACGGCACTGGAGGAGCAATCGACCTTTTGCATTGGATACGAAGAATCGAATATACATTCGAAGAAAGTGAAAGCCCTGCCGGCAAACGAGTAGAGTACGCTACTGTCATGTTGCAAGGGAAAGCGTATTCTTGGTGGAACGCACAAGTTCAGATGCTCGGGTTGGCAGACGTAAATGCCACCCTCTGGAGCGACTTCAAGGATTTGATTAAGGAAAAATTATGCCACCTGGACGACATTCTGGAACTTGAAACAGAGTATTATGGTTTGAAGATGGAAGGATCAGAAGTTGAGGCGTACACAAAGAGGTCCAACAACTTGGCTGACTTATGTCCTAACTTGTCACGACCCATGTCTAGACGGATCAAGCTTATGGAGTATGGAAGCTTATGGAGTTGCCAAAAGGGAAACGCAAACTTGGAACTTGATGGGTTTTCAGAAACAAGCAAGATTCCGCAGGAATCATTATTCGAAACAAAGCAAGATTGGTGGTCCAGGGATTCAGATAGATAGAGGGACTGAATTATGATGAAGTTTACGCCCCAGTTGCCCGACTTGAGGCCATCCGAATTTTCTTAGCATACGCATCCTACATGGGATTCACTGTTTATCAGATGGATGTCAAGACTGCATTTTTGTATGGAGATGTGAAGGAGGTAATCTTTGTTGAGAAACCCCCTGGTTTTGTCCATCCAGATCACCTAGAATATGCCTACAAGCTTGACAAGGCATTATATGGATTGCACCAAGCACCAAGAGCTTGGTATGCAACTCTGACTGAACATCTTCTGGCTCATGGGTACATGCGTGGCACGATAGACCAGACTCTGTTTATCAAGAGAGTGGGAAAGGATCTGATCTTGGTTCAAATTTATGTCGATGATATTATCTTCGGATCGACAAGTGACGAGCTTTGCAAGGAATTTGAGAAGGTTATGAAAAAGAAGTTTGATATGAGTGCGCTCGGAGAAATGACATTGTTCTTGGGTTTACAAGTCAAACAGGATTCTCGAGGCATTCTTATTCATCAAGGGAAGTATGTGGACGATGTGCTGGCAAAATTCAAGTTCACAGACGCAAAACCGGCTGAAACTCCAATGGTAGAAAGACCTTTACTGATTGAAGATGCAGAAGGATCCCCTGTTGATCAACGCCTTTATAGGTATATAATCGGGTCATTAATGTATCTGACAGCGAGCCATCCAGACATCATGTTTGTTGTCTACAACTGCGCGCGATATCAAGCTAATCCTAAAACTTCTCATCTTACTGCTATTAAACGAATCTTTCGGTACCTTAAAGGCGGACCTGGGTTTGGTGTGTGGTATCCGAGGGATTCCAATTTTGACCTGTTTGCGTTTTCTGATAGTAATTTCGGATGCACTGACAAGGACAGGAAATCCACATCAGCTGGATGTCAGTTTTGGGGTGATAGGATCATTTCTTGGCAATGCAAGAAACAGCAAACGGTGGCAATTTCAATAGCTGAAGCAGAATACGTTGCGGCTTCGGCATCTTGCTCCCAAGTGGTGTGGATGCAACATCAATTGCAGGACTACGATTTGACGTATCTTAACACTACCATTTACTGCGACAATGATGCTGCTATACAAATTATGAAAAATCCTGTCTTTCTCTCAAAAACCAAGCACATTGATATTAAAATTCACTTTATACGAGACTGTTTTAACAGAGGTCTTATCAAACTAGAGCAAATCGACACAGATGCAAATGCTGCCGATTTGTACACAAAACCTGTCAGCAGCTCGAAGTTTCAAGTGCTTGTGGATTTTCTGAAAATGATCTGTTATACCGACTGAGCATGTTTTTTGTATTCTTAGGTAGTTTTTTACTTATGCACAAGTTTAGGGGGGGGGGGAATTTGAAAAATACAAAAACATTGAAAATTTTTGAAAAATACAAAAACATTGAAAAATTTAGAAAAATACAAAAAGAGGCATCGCATGACATGGGAAATGAAATGAATTTTCACATTGTGGTAAAGGGCTGACTCATGTAAAACCAGTATCGAAATAGTTTGACTCTAGCATGATATGTTGGTAGGCTCTATCCTTAAGGCTGGAAATATTGGCTGTTTCTGTTCAGAACCTAAATTAGTTAATGACCCCAGGAAAGAAATCACTTGGAATTAGCTCATTTCTATTTGAATGTTTGTGTGATGTCCCGATACACACAATTTTGGTCTGGTTCTAAAATCTTCTCTGAAAAAAGTCGTGTATCTCCTTTGTTTTGCGTGAGCAAAGACCTGGAGGTGCTAGGCAGCGTTTAGCTTCTATTTTGCGTGAGTAAAGACCTAGGTGAGTGTCTGTCGTCTTATAGATCAATTTACACCCGAAAGAGGCCCTCAAGTGCCCAAAAGGAACCCTAGAAACCTATATCAAACTGAGAAAAACTCATTTGATCTGTACATTATATCATCTCTGCTAATGAGGTTTCAGAAGTTTGGAACGGACTTGTGGAAATATGTGGTAGGGAAACTGCTTGCATGATAGAGTGTGCTATCTATAATTCCAGGATTTGATTAGTATTTATTTGGGTTTTCATTGTCAAGAAATCAAATCATGATAAAATTAGTTACAGGCAGTTATATGGAAAAGGTCTAGGGAGATGAGTTTAGGTGGACAAATATACTGGCAATCGTCTAGATCATTCGGTAGTAGATCAGTGTTGATAAGTGAAGTCAAGCCCGAAACCTCGTGATTTAATCCCTGAGCAATTACGATATTTCCTATTTTATTTTTGTAGATTATTTTTTATATTATATATTTTTTGTGTTTTAGGTTTTTGTTTTCGTAAAACGTGCTCGGGAAGTTAATTGGGTTATTAAAAATTATACTTGGTTTTAAAGGATTCTTGAAATAAATTCAAAAATTAATTAAAGAAAATCCTTAAACTAACTGTGAATTTGAGACGGTCTCAGCCCAATCTTTGGTCTTGGCCCAATTCAAAGGCCCAGTCCACACATGGGTTGCGGTATAAGAGGCAGGTCTCGAGTCGAGACCTCATTTCTCACTTGAGACCAGCTACAAGTTCTCTCAAATTCTCTCTAGAATTCCAGCAAACTCTCACTGTTCCAGTGAAGTTTCTTGTTTCCGACGTATTTTCCGGTCTCGATTCATCAAGATTTGAAGGTATTGTGATGAGTTTTTGAAGATTTGCAGGTTGATTGAAGATTGTTTGAAGATTAGTTGAAGATCTTTTGAAGATTTGAACATGATCAAGAACCCTAATTATGAACTTATCTTGGTCTTCAAAGGAATTTAAGGATGTTTTTGGAATTTGATCCAAATGAGGGCAGTTCAAATCGTGTTAGTGCGGTCTCGGCTCAGATTGCAGCAAATGACTTAAGGACTCGAGACCTCTGGTTGCGATTCCCAACCTCATCGGTCTCGACTCAAAACATATTGGTTTCGATTGAGGTCTCGGTTCAAAACTACTCGGTCTTGACTGAGATCTTGACTCGAAACCTCTTGGTCTCGACTCATTTCATGTGTTTAACCTACAATCTGAATTGTTGAATGTTGACTTATTGTTGATTGTTGACTTGCTTTGACTTGTTGACCAGTTTGACCAAGTTAACCAGAAGTCTTTCAAATGTGATTCTATACTTAATAATTTTTGTTTTGCGTAGGATATGGATTTGAAATTCATCTCGACGCACAATCAAGCAGCACCACCTCCAGAGAAGCACAAGAAGATGTACACTTCGTTGATCAAGGGTCTGAATAGTTGCCGAATCGTTCACGCTTTACGAGAAAAAATTTTCGTCTATGAAATCCTCGTTCAAGAATTTTGGAAGTGTGCCAGATTTGATGCTTTAGGAGCAGGAGGTAAAGGTGCAATTGTTGCCGACATTCAGAAGAAGGTCGTTACTTTGACCGAACAGATGATAAGGGAGGTTTTGTAGTTTAACGATCAAGAAATAGATCCCATTGAACTTCCAGCTGGAACCGTGGAAGCTATTCTGCCTCGCCTAAGCTATGAAGGAAAGTATCCCTCGCTGGTGAAGAAGTTTGTGCATCCGTATTGGCGTTTGTTGGTGCACATGTTCATTCTATGCCTGACAGAAAACAGAGGGGGAATGGATCAGTTGAGTATCACACAATCTGCTGCGTTTGTTTGTCTGATAACAAACCAGCCATTCAACTATTCGAAATACATCTTTGAAGGCATGAAGAGAAATGTGATTGGGGTTCGAAAGGATAAGTTCATCATGTATCCGAGGTTCTTACAAATGATGTTTAATGCTCATTATCCAGAGTTGGAGAGATCTGAAAACACCTTGGATTTGAAGCCAATGGGTCCTGCTTGTTTTGGTACTCTCACGACTAAGAGGGGTACTGAAAAGAAGTTTGAAGGACTGATTCCGTTAAAGAAGTTTGGTCAGTTTGCTGAGACGGAAGATGTAGCAGCTGAACCAGTGTTAGTACAACCAGCACCTGTGAATGTTGCACCTGTTAATGCGCCAGTCAATGCTATGATTGCTGAAGAGCACGTTGTTCAAGGTGCTGTTGAGGAAGAGCCTGAGACAGAGGTCCTAACAATCAACTCTGATGGTCAAGGCATTGAAATTAGCTATGATGATGATGATGAAGCTGAGCTTCCTCCTGAAGCTGAAGTTAGTTCTGTCGTTTCTGCTGTTCAACCAGTGATCACGTCTGAAAGTTTGGCTCAACTGTTGAAATCCATAACTGAAAAGATGGGAAATCCTCCTTCCAATCCTTCAGTTAAAATTGAAGAGCAAACGTCTAATGACCCTAAGGATCCTGAAATTCAACCTTTGAAGCTAAAAAGAGGGGATCCTCGACCTTGAGTGTATGTTGAGCAAAGTAAAGATCAACCCATGAATGATGCTGAAGATGAAGATGGTTTGTATGACTTTGACTTTGAGAAAGATGTTACTACTACTGCCACTGCTACAGAGACAGTTTTTGATTTTGATGTTGATGCCCAAGAAATGGATGTGGATGTTACCTCTACAGAGATTCCGGCTGTTACTACTGTTTCTACTCCAGTCACCGAGTCAACACCACTTGTAACTGCAGCTATTGCAAGTTCGTCTGGTACTGTTCATGAAGAACCATGCAGCTCAAGTGGAAAACGGCCTGAAGAACCAGTGAGAATGCCGTTTGTTGATGATTCAAGTAACGATGATGAGTTTATCAGTATGAGAGAGATGAAGAAAATAATGATTCTCTTTGAGCAAGATTCGATTCACAAAGATGCTAAGATTATTTAGCTTGAAGATATAATCGGGCAAAAGAATCAACAGATTGATCAGCTTCAAGGCGATGTCAGTTTATTGTTCAATATGGTTTATGATCTACCTAGCAAATTGGAGAAGAAGTTTGGCAGCGAATTCTCTGATCCAACTGACACACAGAGTAGAAGAAAGGCTGAAGAGGATCGGGCAAGAGCTTTTGCTAAGGATGATACTGAAAGGGATGCTGCTATGAATCAGTATTTTGAAAGAGTAACTGATAGAGAGACTGATAAAGCAAAAGCTGAGAGAGTGAAGAAGAAAAGAGAGCTTGTGGTTCTGAGGAACAAGAACCTCAATCCTGATGATGACGATGCTCAAGCCACTCATCATTTGATGGATGTTGGTGAAAACTACTATGATAAAGTTGGGAACCGCTCAGGTGTTGTTAGTTGGGGTTTTGATCATGATCATCACAGATGGTGGATCAAAAGGAAGGTTGGTCCAGTTGAATGGTATAAAAACCCGGCTCAATTTCAGACGTTTACTAGGGTGGATTTGATTTGATTAACTTGTCAAGATCACCTTATGTGGATGATCAGCCTGGCGGGCGTGGATATTTATTCTTTGAAAGATTGCAGAGAGAAGTTGCACGTGGATTTCCTTCGATGCATACTGCTGATTCCATAGTTTCTTCTGCTAAAGGTGTTCGAGATCTGCGCACAAACAAGAGAATGAAGATTGTGTCATGGCCACCAACTGACAAAGAGAAAACAATTCCTTTGGTCAAGAAAATTCCCAACGGTGCCCTGAAGACTATGCATTTTTGGGCATATGATGAATGGTTAGGACTAGCAGTTATCGTTTGTGATGGTGAAGAATCCTACCGTTTGACTGATCCATTTGATTTACTAAATTTGGATCAAGTGAATTTGGAGATACTTGCTCGGATTCAAATTAGAGCTACTGAGAAGTTTGAAGCTATTGCTAAAGATTGGACGTCGGCAGTTGCTGGTGTTCTACAGATCAGTAAAAAGGGATTCCGAGGATACAAAGACAAGTTGGAGCGCATTGGAGGCGGTGAAGGAAATTGAAGTCGAAAGAACCTCTATGAATAAACCTAGGGGGAGATTGTTGGAACCTAAAGGTTTATTCATAGAGGGTTACAATAGTATAGGGGTTGGTTTGTAATGTTTTGTTTAATGTCTATTTGGGTCGATATAGTGATTATGGGTCTAGTAGGTTTTCGGTTTGGGCCATAGGGACTTCGGTCCGTTTTGTGTAGTATATAAGTCAACCTTATACTCATATTTGAGGTTGATCAGTCATTGTGAAGATTAGAGGCCAGCCAAAACCTAAAGGAGTCTTGTATTAGTCATTGTTCAACTTTGAATGCAAGATATTCTGGTTTGTGTTTGATCATTATTGTTTTGATTACACTCTTGTTCTTGAATCGGCTTGTGATTGTTTTCCGCACTCTCACAAGTTAGTGTTTGATATCATTGAAAGATCCTAACGGGTTTTACACATCTTCCACACATAAGACTGAGAGCTCACATTAATCCTCCCCTAAGAGTGAGAAGAGCCAATCAAAACATGTTGCCTAAAAGGAACACTGGAATTCTAAGGTAGGGTTTTCGTATAAATATTCGTGTAAACCTCGTGACTTCACAAGGGAAAAAGGAGTTATTGACGCCATGAAATGGCTAGACGAAATAGAGACTGTTGTTGATATCAGCGGATGTGCTGAAAAAGACACGATCAAATATGTGTCTCAATCCTTTAAGGATGAAGCTATGACATGGCCAAAATCCATGGTTCAGTCTACTGGGAAGGTTTCTTTGTACCACATGGGTTAGGACAAGTTTGTTGAATTGATCAAGGAAACTGACTGCGCTCCTCATGAGGTTGAAAAGTAGAGTCAGATTTCTTTGACTCTCACAATGAAGAACCTGGACTATAGGAAGTATGTGTCTAACTACATTTCCATGTCCTGACTTGATTACGCTTGAATCTAAACGCAACGTGCGTTTTATTAGTGGTTTAGCACCAGAGATCAAAGGGATGGTTAAAACCTCCAAACTTGCTACTTTCAGGTCAATGGTGGATATAGCTCTGTCACTAAGGATGAAGTGAGATTGAGGGCAAATAAATTTGAGGTTGATGGGAAGAGGAAGCGAGAGGATTATCGCTTCCAAAACTCGAAGAAATAGAAGTTCGGCTCAAACAAGAACTAATCAAGGTCCAATGATAATAGGACTGAATGAAAATTGTTTGGGAAAAAACATTGGGAGCAATGTCAACCGGATCAACAACAGAGGCATTGTGGCATATTCTAGAAGACCGGCCACAAAACCCACAAGGGTAAAAAGATCAAGAATGCAGTATGCTTCGAGTGTGGCGAAAAAGGCCACATCAAGACCAGTTGCACCAAGCGTGCAACCGGTGGAAATTCCAAATCTGGAGAGGCCAAGAAGTCAAATGCTCAATCCTTTCAGTTGACCGCAAAGGAAGCGGTAAAGGACACGAATGTTATAACAACTACGTTTCTTGTAAATAACATTTTCGCACGTGTCTTATTTGATTCTGGAGCTGATAAGAGTTTCATAGATCATAGCTTAGTAAACTATTAAATCAACATTTAAGAACTTTAGATCATTCATATGAAGTTGAAATGGTCGATGGTACAACCAAAATAGCTTCTAAGATTCTAGAAGGATGCACTATATCCATCAAGAATCAATCCATTCCAATAAACCTCTTACCTATGACTCTTGCGGGATTCGATATACTCCTAGGCATGGACTGGTTATCCCATAACCAGGCCTGCATTGCCTGCGATAAAAAGCTAATCGAAATTAAATCCCCATCTTGCGAGATGCTCATCATTCATGGAGACAATCTCTACGGGTTGCCTGAGAATTCGTCACTGCTTAAGGCATCCAAGTGTCTGAAGAGAGGATGTGTCATCTACATGGCACAAGTTATGGTGGACGCATCAAATCCTAAGATAGAAGATATACTGGTCATCTCTGAATACCCCGATATTTTTCAAGAAGATTTACCAGGATTACCCCCAGAAAGGCAGGTTGAGTTCAGAATCGACATATTGCCTAGTTCAGCTCCAATAGCTAGAGCTCCATACCATTTTCCGCTGACCAAAATGAAGGAATTGAAGGCCCAACTTGACGAGCTACTGGAGAAAGGTTTCATACAAGCTAGTTCATTACCTTGGGGAGCTCCTATCTTATTTGTCAAGAAAAAGGACAGTTAAATGCAAATGTGCATTGATTACCGTGAGTTGAATAAGATAACGATCAAGAATCGTTATCCCTTGCCAAGAATTGATAACTTGTTCGATCAGTTGAAAGGAGCAAGTTTGTTTTCTAAGATTGATCTTCAATCGGGTTATCATCAATTGAAGGTCAGAAGTGAAGACGTTACAAAGACTGCCTTCAGAACGAGATACGAACATTATCAGTTTTTGGTTATGCCATTTGGACTCACTAATGTTCTGGCAGCTTTCTTGGATCTCATGAACAGCGTCTGCAAACCTTATCTGGATAAGTTTGTCATTGTCTTTATAGACGACATACTTACATATTCTCGCAGCAAGAATGATACGAGAAACATCTTAGATGTATTCTTGAATTACTAGAGCAAGAGAATCTTTATGCAAAGTTGTCTAAGTGAGAATTTTGGCTTAGAGAAGTCCAATAATTAGGACATGTAATAAATGAACGTGGAATATAAGTGGATCCAGCGAAGATTGAAGCAATCATGAATTGGGAAGCACCAAAGACTCCATCTGAAATCCACAGCTTTTTGGGATTGTATGGTTATTATAGAAGATTCATTGAGAACTTTAAAGAATAGCTACTCCCTTAACTGCGTTGACACGCAAGAACGCTAAATTTGATTGGGGGCCAAAACAGAAAGAATCATTTGAGATTCTTTAATAGAAACTGAGTAGTGCCCCAGTATTATCATTAACCAAAGGAGTTGAATACTTCGTAGTTTACTGTGATGCTTCGCTTACAAGTTTGGGGTGCGTGTTGATGCAAAGAGGCAAAGTGATTGCCTATGCGTCACGACAACTTAAAATGCCCGAAAAGAATTATACCACCCATGATTTGGAACAGGGTGCTATGGTATACGCACTAAAGTTGTGTAGGCACTATCTATACGACACAAAGTGTGTTATATACATAGATCATAAAAGCCTCCAACATTTATTTAATCAGAAAGATTTAAATATGCGGCAACGCCGTTGGATGGAAACATTTAACGATTACGAATGTGAGATTCGTTATCATCCTGGCAAGGCTAATTTCGTCGCTGACGCCTTGAGCCGTAAAGAAAGAATCAAACCATTAAGGGTTCATGCTAAAAGGATTGAACTACGAACAAGTTTAAGCGAGAAATTGCTTGAGGTAAAAAACAAGCCTTATTAGAAGTAAAATCTTCTAATGAAGGATTAGGTGGAACTATCGAACAATTGACACCTGGAAATGATGGAATTTTGAGATTGAATGATAGAATATGGGTTCTTATTTTCGGAGGACTCAGATATCTGATTCTCCAGGAATCACACAATTCCAAATATTTGGTACATCCTAGAGGAGATAAAATGTACCAAGATCTGAAAAAAGAATTATTGGTGGATGTGCATGAGGAAATCCATAGCCACCTAGGTAGCTAAATGTTTGACGTGTTCGCAAGTTAAACCTGAACATCAGAAACCATCAGGTTTACTACAACAACTTGAAGTACCCACATAGAAATGGGAGATGGTAACAATGGACTTGATTACCAATTCACCAAAGACAAAACACGGCAATGACACGATATGGGTGATAGTCGATAGATTGACTAAGTCAACTCACTTTCTGCCAATTAAAGAAACTTTCAGTTCGGACAAGCTGGCCCAATTATACGTGGACAACATTGTGTCCCTTCATGGTGTGTCGATACCCATAGTATCCGATAGAGATACCAGATATACATCACATTTTTGTAAAGCTTCCAACAAGCTCTAGGCACGCGATTAAATTTTAGTATGGCTTACCATCCACAGACAGATGGTCAAAGTGAGCGTACAATCCAAACTTTACAAGACATGCTGAGAGCATGTGTCATTGATCTAGGTGGTAGTTGGGATGATCACCTACCACTGATAGAATTCTCCTATAATAATAGTTATTATACGAGTATCTATCTGTGGTACAACCTATTCGACCACGCGATACCGTATATGCGTGTACGGCTAATTTATATAAAATAAAATATATAATTAGCCGAATCGGGTCACAACCTTTCAAATTCAATTTTGGTTATTTGACCCATATAATATGAGTCCTTACACTCGGAAGGGTATAAACCACATTATATCCGGTCTACGCTTAATCTAGCGAACCGTACGTATCTATAAAGGTTAACCGGTCAAAGTCAAATGACTTATATAAGACCCTTTAACATTCGAATGGATCATAATTCCATTCATTCCAAACTAGGAGCCTCCAATAAATTATGCTTGTCTTAGTTATTTTGATTAACGGCCATGCTTAGCATATTTGATTTATAAAGACTAGCACAGGTAAATACTCTTCGCCTATTTTATTTTATAAAGACTTGGAAAACGGCACTAGCTGCTTGGTTAGTTATTGAAAAAGGGTGAATAATGTTATAGAAACTCAATCAACCCGTTTTAATCCATTTTGCTTGATAACTTAAACATTGGGGGTTAATACGACTATGTCCTGGATATCCCGACTCATTTAGTTGCAGATTGCTACGACCTAAGCGTGAGGTGTAGGCATACACCTGACAGACGCTAATGCTATATCTATATGATATTGAAAATGAGGTGTGTCGATTAATCATGTACCGGCGTTTAGTTCCGGTCCCCAACCATATTGATAAGCATGTAAAACCAGTAACAAGAGTTATAGTTTGTCCCAAGTTATTTAAGAAAATGATATACCAAATGGTATCAAATTCATTTTGAAAAGATTTTCAAAAGAGTCGGTTAATTGTATTTAGCCGTGAAAACAAACGTATTTTCAAAAGACTAAGCGCAAGTTATATAGCAAGTATGGAATAGGCTAGAGCTGTTTGGTCTTAAACTATTGTAAATTACAACTCCATGGAAAAGACCCTATTAGTCTCAAGTCTTATTTTATAACATTCGATCTGCCCGTGGATCTTTTAGTATGAACATCTTGTAATAATTTTGTACTTTATTTTCTGTTTATACTTTGTATAATTTAATTTAAATTCTCATATTCCGCCTTGCATTGTGATTACTAATATCGAGCGTCACACATATACCCCAAGTTTGGGCCCATCGGGAAATCAGGGTGTAACAGTTTAAATTTGGTTTGTGTTGTGTTGTGTTGAGTTGTGTGGTGGATTTGGGTTTATTTGTTGAAGATGAAAAAGAGGAGGAAGAAGATTGGGATGCTAGAGATGGAGATTAGATGTGTGAAATTACCAAAATACCCTTTGACCTGACGGTCAAACTAACGAATCTTAACAGAGGGACTTATAGTGTAGGGCTTTTCAAAGGGCGGGGACTCAGACATTTAAAAATTCCTTGTAGGGACTGAAGCTTACACCGCCCATAAACCTTAGGGACACATATTGCACTTTACACTTAACTTTAAAATTAACATTTTTCATTTCTAAAATCCAAAATATAAACTTTAATGATGACACGTTAACCCAGTTATTAAATGGGTCATGTTCAGATTAACTCATCTATTATACAAGTTGTGTTCAAATTGACCTGTTTAATAACACGGGTCCTATTAACCAACCCAATTCCTATTTTTCTTTGTACAGTGTTCAGATTATATCAGAATTGCTACCCCTGTCTACAGTCATATACACTATAGTATAATTCATCATAGTTTTCCATTGGTCATTTGAACTCAATATTTATTGTTCATGGTTTTGAATACTAATATTGAAGTTCAAATACAGTTTCATAGCAGACGCAGCCTATACAAAAAAAGCGTGAATCCTAAATTGTTTTATAAATAAACATATGATTTTAAGTATTTGATTTAAAAAAAAAAGGAGATGATCAAATAGGAAGTATAGTTTGGTTAGGAAAGATAGGAAGCAATGGGGTTGTGACATGTGGTAAAATTGAAAAATAAAGGGGAAGGATATTTTAGTCAATCTTATCACATCTTCTCCCTTCATCATTCCCTGCAATTTCAATATCCCTTATTTTCAAAAACCCATAATCTTCAACCATTCTTCACTTTCTATTCAATAATCACTACATTATAGTACGGTTTTCGTCATTAATCAGTGATTCAAAGACTCAATCAACGTGTTCTTCACCTTTTTTGAAGAAACCCAGTTTAATTTCGTACAATTTCTCATTTTTTCATGTGATTTTGAAGTGAATCACTCGATTCGATCGTTGATAAATGTTTCTAACATTCAAATTTCGTCAATCGTTGAAGAAATTCGAAGAAATCGGCTTCGATATGTGTAAGAAATTTTTGAATTGCGTTTTACGATTTGGGTTTTTGAACTAAGTCATTGCATTTTACAAAAGAATGAAAAACTTTTTTTTGTTTTTAGACCATTGCGTTTTAGAAAAAAGACATTTCTTTGTGTTTTTAGCTTATTGCGTTTTAGAAAAAAAAAAAAGGACATTTCTTTGTGTTTTTAGTCTATTGCGTTTTAGAAACAACACATTTATTTGTGTTTTTAGCCCATCGCGTTTTAGAGCAGGAGTGTAGAATTATACTGACAAGATCATGTTAAAACAGAAACATGATCATGTTGTGAAAACCAACCCATTTCGTTTTAGACCTGCAGACTGAAGAAACCCAGTTTAAATTTCGTACAATTTCTCATTTTTTCCAGTGATTTTGAAGTGAATCACTCTATTTGAACGTTGATAAATGTTTTTAACATTCAAATTTCATCAATCGTTGAAGAAATTCGAAGAAATAGTCTTCGATCTGTGTAAGAAATTTTTGAATTGCACGATATGGGTTTTTGAACTAAGTCATTGCGTTTTACAAAAAAATGACAAACATATTTTTTTGTGTTTTTAGTCCATTGCGTTTTAGAAAAAAACACATTTCTTTGTGTTTTTAGCTTATTGCATTTTAGAAAAAGGACATTTATTTGTGTTTTCAGTGTATTGCGTTTTAGAAACAATACATTTATTTGTGTTTTTAGCCCATTGCGTTTTAGAGCAGGAGTGTAGAATTAAATTGACATGATCATGTTAAAACATAAACATGATCATGTTATGAAAACCAACCCATTTCGTTTTAGACCAGCAGACTGAAAGAACATGATCATGTTTAACAGAAGCATGATTATGTTGAAACTTGAAATTGGAAGGTGAAGTACACTAAACTAACATGATCATGTTAAAACAAAACATGATCATGTTGTTGTGAAAACCAACCATTGCGTTTTAGACCTGGAAAGAAAAGTGAGGTAACGAACATGATCATGTTAAAACAGAAACATGATCATGTTGCGAAACAGCGTTGCGTTTTAAGACCTGCAGTATATTTTAGAAACTGAAAGAACATGATCATGTTTAATAGAAGCATGATCACGTTGAAACGTAAAACATGATCATGTTAAAATAGAACCATGGCCATGTGAAACCCAATTGCTTTATAGACCTGGAAGAGGTGAGGTAAGTTCTGTTAAAGAACATGATCTTGCTAAAATAGAAACATGATCATGTTGGAACAGAAACATGGCCATGTTAAAACTTATGCAAGAAAAACATGACTATGTTAAATAGAAGTCAAACGTACGTTTTAGGGACCTGGAGTGCAAAATGTTGGAACAAAAACATGACCATGTTAAAACATAAACATGACCCTGTTAAAATCCATTGCGTTTTAGAACCTGCAACTGCAAAATCTTTATTTTAGGTTTCATTGCGTTTTACGTATCTGGGTTTTCGAATTTTTTTTCAAAAGTATAACAATAGTATACTCAATTTAAAGATAAAAAACGTTCGTTTTTATGGTGCAATTTTTATAAAAAAAAATAATATCGTATGAAAGAGTTATTAACATTTAAAAAACGGAGGGAATTGGAGGAGAGAGAAACTATTGCTTTGTATTGACAAAAATACACCTACGCAAACTCACGCGCCTTTTTTTTCGTTCAATTTCACTCATTTAATGTTAACCCTTGAATACTAAATAGATGGACAAGATTACTTTCTATCCTTTCTAACCAAATAAACTTTTTATTATATACTAACCCTTTAAAAATATTATCAAAACTGATTATGTGGTTTGAATGTATGTCATTTAATTATGATTTAATTTCTATGAAATTTCCACTAATGCATTATTTTTTAATATTTATCCTAGGATTGCTCAAAATGATTAAGGGTGAGCGGGGCACAATCGGTGACCCTTTGCGGGGACCTTGTTGCCGATCGGTGGTGGTGCCGCCATCCAGGCGGTGAGCCAAATCGGGGGGCCAAATCGGTGGGGAGACACCGAAGAAGGTAGGAGAGAGAAGGTGGGGCCACCCTCATTTTCAACCAATGAAAACTTTTTGTTTTTTTGTTTTTTTTTTTTTAATAAAAAAGCAATTCCCCTAAGAGGGGAGTGTCGCCATCAAATTGGGGTGCGAGAGGAGTTGATGTGGCATAACCTGATTGGGTGTGCGTAAGAGAGGAGACTCCCCTCTTAGGGGAGTGCCCCGAGTACCCTAAGGCTAGGAACATAAAATAAAATTACTATTCATTTAAGGTTTAATAATAGATTTGAAATTATCAACTTGGGTAAGAAATATTCCGCATATTATTATGTTAGGTATAAATAATGGAATTATACATATTATACATTATACATATATTAAAAATAGAAGTTAATGAATAGTAATTTTAATATTATAATAATAGTTATTTTCTTTACTTTTTAAGTTTAATCATTTTTTTAATATCGCGGGTTGGGATAAGCTTTGGTGTCAACCAGTATCGAGCCAGTACTGGTATCGAAAATACCGGTACGGTCCTGTTTGATATCGGTACATGAAGGTAAAAATGACACTAATACAGAAAACACTAAAAGTTGGTGCCGAATTGATATTAGAAATCTTTGGTTCGGGAAATTCAGTGCTGCTACCTGGTACCATTTGCTCATCCCTGATCACGGGTACCGTACGAACAACAACGGTATCGTATAACTTTTTTTTGTTGATTTTCTTCAACTTTTAATTTTTTCTTTTTTTAGTTTCAGGGGTAGGGATGAACTCGGTGCCAACCGAAACAGAATCGGTATTGATACCGAAAATGCCGGCTACGGTACCGGTATATGAAGGTAAAAAGCAGTAGTGAACCGTACCAGGAATGCAAAAAGTCGGTACCGAATTGGTACATAAGATCTTTCGGTTCGGCAAATTTGGTACCGGTACCCAGAACCATTTGCTCATCTCTGACCACGGTTTTCATACGAACAACATCGTTACCATACAACTTTTTTGGTTGATTTTCTTTCGGTTATCTTTTAGTGTTATTTTTTTCTACATTTTCTTTTTATTCTTATCAGCAGTTTCGTGCGCAACGTTCTCGTAGTGATTTCAAAACACGTGTAAATACAAACCAAATAACAAAAGAAATTCACCGCAACGCGACGAACTTATTTAAACCTAGTTAAATTAAATAAGTAGTAGGATCAATTTCATTGCAGATTTTTTTTTTAATTTTTTTTTATTTTAAACACAAGCTAAAACAACAATTTAATTCTTAACGGGAAGTCTTAGGATTACTGGTGTGATAAGTAAAATTTACCGTTAAAAAATTAGTTATGTACTTTTACAAACACCAATTTTAATAAAATCTATTACATAAACTCCATTTAATTAGTTCTGGTTAACAAAAGTTTAAAGGTAATATTTACAATTTTTTTTCATCTTGGTAATCATTTTTGTTAAAACGTCAAAGATTTTCTTATATTTTTTTTCAAAAGTATCGGTCCACATTATTAGTGTCTACTGAGTTTTTATTTTTTATTTTTATAAAATTTGTCTTCTCCTGAAGCTTACAGTTCACCCAATTAGTTCCTAGGATAGTCTTGATTAATGAGAACTTACTAGTTCTGTCACACACGAATATATGTATTTATGATTTTGATCATAATTGAATTTAATTTGTTTCAGTATCCATTTACCTGTTATTTTAGTTTGTGTACTACTGATTGTATTGAATGTTGGGATTGAACCCTATCAGAGGAACATATGATAAAAGCCAAAACTGGTTCAGAACAATGGATTCAGAATAAGCAACTGTTTGCACTAAAGCTTTCCCCTTGACAGTAGTTATCTAACAACTGATAGACTTCAAAGCACTGCTAAATAGAACAACTGTTACTAAAGTACTGTTGAATATTAAAGACTGAAGCTCAATCTACTGATGGAATCCAAGTACTGTTGGAGAATCAAAGCACTGCCCATTCAAGGTCTGATCACCCTTTGAAGAAAGCACTGATGTTCAACATCAGTGGTTAGACTACAACAATGGAATGTAGAATCAGTGTTTATGAATCGGTGTTTAGAATGTAATCAGTGTCTGTATGGTCAGTAGTTGTAGATCAGTGGTTAGAGTTTGTTAGTTTGTTAGATGTCACTTTCATGGTGACGTCACCCAAGATGCTTCAGTGGTTTGATATGTACTATAAATAGAACAGTCTGTGCTATTCTATTTAGGGAGTTTTCTCCTTTAATTCTGTCATCTTGTACGATCAACCATTGAGCTCAGGCTGAGGGGGAGTTTAGTATGTAAACATGTATGTAATCTTTTGATTGTAATTATTCGACTAATGAGAAGCATGTGTTTACTGAAAACTATTTTCCCTTTGATTGTGTTTACAAAGTTTATTTCCATTTCCGCTGCATCTAATCACAATTTACACTCACTCATTTGTTCAATTATGACAAACAAACACAATCATGACAGCCTCAGATCCTAACATTGAAGCATATGTGTAACGCCCCAAAATCTGAATGTTAATGTTTGTTGGATGTTATTATGTGACACGTCAGGAAATAAATAACTAGGCTATTTAACCTAGTTAAGGGTATGGTCAAAAGTCTTAAATGATTAAGGTAGTGTCAATTATGTTTTAAAAGTAAACCCGAGGGGCTAAAATGGAACAAATGAAAGTTAAGTTATAAAATATCTAACACACACAAACACACACATACGTGTGTTCGAGAAAGAGAGCAGGAGGCTCCCATGGAGCCTCAAACCCTAGTTCCATCTTTATGCTCAAATCGGAAGGCAAGATGAAGCTCAAATCCATAACCGAGCATGGATTAATGATCTCCAACACGAGGGGATCATAAGGTATGTCGAAAATCTAAGATTGGTGATCATGTGTAAAGTGGGTTATGTTTTAATCCATGAGTTTAAGTGAAATTGAGCATTGGTATGTGTTATAATCATCATATAGAACATGGGTTATGAATGGTTTGCGTTAATTTGATGTTTAGAGGTGACACCCGTTAGTTAGGGTGAAGATGATGACTAGAATCACCTCCTATGTTCAAGTCTTGTTGAAAGATCGATATATTATGTGGGTATGATGAATTATTGTTAGATGAAAGTATAGGAATATGATGATGTTATGTTTAATGTTCATTTGGAATGATACATGATGATTAGTAGTTGGTTTTGATGGGTTATGTATGAGTTTAGAAGAATCGTGCATGAAATAGTTGTACGTTATGCTTAAAAGGTAGTACTCACATCAAGTGTATGATGAAATGTATATAGTGTCGTACGTATAGTCGATTATGATGTTACGGGTATTCGATGATAAGTCGATAGTTGAGTATGGTTAATAGTTGACTTTTGAAAGTCAACTAAGTATAAGAAACATGATTTGACTCATTGTCGTAAATGTAGGTTGATGGGAAGTCATATGGTACATGTTATAGCAATCCGTGTTAAATGTAATGACATGATGAGTTATATGAGTTTAACGTATACGGATATGATTATATGAAGTTGATTATGTATTTTAATGCTTATTAGAAATGACTAAGGCAAGTTAAGTGTGAATTATGCGAATGATATGAATGTTACATGTACAAATGAGTATGCTAATAAGAGCGTGGTTTCGATGAAATGAAAGTATAGGAATCACGTCGCGACGGACTCAAGTAGGAGGTGTTAACGGGTCAAGATGAGGCAAGGAATCGGATACGAGCGCGGACGCATAAGGTAAGTGATTTCTATAATCATTTCTTATGTTTGGATAGGTGATATGGTGTTTTAATTTACTAAACATGATGGTTGAGGTCAAATATGTGACGTAATCTTATGTCGTAAAGGATGGAATTTAAAGTTGACCAAAATGCCCTTGATGGGTATTTTGGGCAAACGATCTTAACAAGTAGTTTAGGAACAAGTTTTCGATTAGTGTAACGTTTTGGACAAGTATGGTAGTAGGGATGATGGTTTGGTTAGTCATAGACCAAATTAATGCGTGAATACCCTTAACGGGTCGAAATGAACATATGAATGATAATGTATTAAAAGGATGCAAGATATCCAAGAGTTCAGTAATTTATGATAGACGTCATGGATATCATTATGTGTATAAGAGGATATGGTAAAACGAACAAGTTACGTTGACGAATGCATGAACGGGTCAAGGTTGGGAAAAAAGGGTAATAAGCCGAAGAGATAAAAGTCTGAGATTTTGTTAATCCGGATGTCGGTCCTTAACTCCAAAAGATGGAGAATTAAATTACGGACGCGTAGGAAAAAGAATCGGGTAAAACGGACCAATAACGAAGAAGTTATGACCGTTTCCGTGAAACGCGGACGTGCTGAAATCTGCAGCACTGCAGCAACAAACATTCTGTTTGTTTGATGGCGTCGCGCTACGCGACGGCCCGTCGCGCTACGCGACGGGGTGGCTGTTTGTCGAAAGTTGCTTGTTAGCTCCGTTTTGTATCGGGAACTCGTTTAAACGCGTTTTAAGTCGCGTATAACTAGTTTAACTCATGTTTTATGACCATTAGGGTAAGCGTATGTGTGAATGTGTAAAGGTGGGATGACATGATCGTGCGTGACGATATAGGTATGTTGGTTCCCCTTGGGATCCCATAGCCCAGGTAAGAATCCCACCTTAGGTTCCATTTAGGAACCTTAAAGCGGGACCCCATAGCCCAGGTAAGAATCCCACCTTAGGTTCCATTTAGGAACCTTAAAGCGGGATCCCATAGCCCAGGTAAGAATCCCACCTTAGGTTCCATTTATGAACCTTAAAATGGGATCCCGTACCCCAGGTAAGAATTATTAATTTAATTCTCATTGGCAAATGTGCAATGATGTGGGAAAGGTTTGTATGCATGTAGATGTGTATGTATGTATGCGTAAAGATATGTACGAGGGTATGTATGTATGCAATGATGTGGGAAAGGTTTGTATGCATGTAGATGTGTATGTATGTATGTGTAAAGATATGTACGAGGGTATGTATGTGTGTAATGATGTAGGAAAGGTTTGTATGTATGTAGATGTGTATGTATGTATGTATGTATAAAGGCATGTATGAGTGTATGCACGTATGTAAAGTTGTAGGGAAAAGATGTACGTATGTAGATATGTATGTGAGTACGTATGTAAGCATGATTTAGAGACGATGAGGGTTAACGTTATTAATGGTGTACCTCGAGAATGAAAAGTAATGCAGGTACGTTATTGAAGCCTCACCAGGAAATGGATATGCAGATGAAATGCTTAAAGCTTAAAAGATGACGAAGTGTGAAGTGTACGCGAATGAACTTTGTTTCTTTAATGTGTGCTAATGTTATGAATGTGTGTGGTAAATGCAGGTTGTACGGATAATGATCGATTATCAGAAGGATTAGGGATTGAAGACCGAGCCACTAGAGAGATTGTACGGGGACGTTGAATGTAAAATGTAGTAAACGTAAGCTATGTTTTTAATTAGTAAATAAGAGGATGACGGATTTATGAATAAGAATTATGTTAAAGTTAAATTTTAAATAAGTTGAGGTATTTATAATGAAAGAAATTTTATGGTTCGTGTTTCCGCTGCGACTTTTTGTCAAATACGAATTAGGGTGTAATAAGTTGGTATCAGAGCCCTGGTTTGAGAGAATCAAGTGTAAGAAGGTAAGTGCTTGAACTCAAACCTGTGTGCTCTTGTGATAAGAAACCCGTACAATCCAAGACTCGGTCAAGATCCAAAGGTAAAAGAGAATGTAAGTATGTACTTATGTATACGTATAAAGAAACCGACGGTTTTGTATATGCAAGGTAAGTATAAGTGTTTGAAGAGGATGATCCGCGAATGCGGTCAAGTACCGACACCAAGGCATGAAATAAGATAAAGTTGAACCCATGTATGTAAATTCAATATGTGGATATATGAAATGGTAAAATGCATTAAGGAAAGAAAAATGCTAAATGAAGGACCATAATGGTATAGTAAACATGTTTTGAAAATGATACACGTGCCGAAACCTAATTCTTTGGACATAAGGTGACAATTACACGAAGACACGAAACTAGTATGTGGATGGTGTACCTGGCCAGTACACGTGAAGCATATGACGTTCGTGGGACCGTGATAATTGATACAGGTATGTCCGTTAGAATTAAGTAGTAGGTGGACGTGAGGGTGAAGAGAAATGTAAGACTCTCAGGAATGAAAGTATGAATGCTATGTTAGAATCCGCGAGACGGATTCGAAACATTAAAGAAGTTAAAGTATGAATGCAATGCTTGAATCCGCGAGACGGATTCAAGGGATGAAAAGCGTAAAGGCAATGTTTGAATCCGCGAGACGGATTCAAAGAATGAAAGATATGAATGCAATGCTTGAACCCGCGAGACGGATTCAAGGGATGAAATGTATGAATGAAATGATTGAATCCGCGAGACGGATTCAAGAAGGAAATGTATGAATGAAATGTTTGAATCCGTGAGATGGATTCAAGGATGAAAGGCATGAATGGTATGTTTGAATCCGTGAGATGGATTCAAGGTATGAAAGGCATGAATGGAATGTTTGAACCCGCGAGGTGTTAGATGTGTTAGTAATCGACGCATGGGAGTCATAATGTAGGGCGGGCTACGACCCGGGCAATAAGTTAAGTATGAATAGGAAGGGTAAGTTTGGTCATGAGTACCGGAATAATGTAATGAATGTCTTTGCAAGTAAGCTTGAATGGAAAGAAGCACGAACGTGTACCTCGATGCATCTCTGTTAAGTAAGAAATGTCAGTTGGACTTGAAAGGCCAAACCGCAAGGGTGACGAAATAAGTAACTAGAGTAAAAGAATTGTATGTAAGGAATGAAGTATGGAATGTGTTATAGCATGTACGTAGGAAGTTGTAGAAGAATTATGGGTGCGTAATCACCTAGTAAAATAAATGTCGGAATGAAATGTGCACGAGCGGAAGCTCATTATAAGGATGAATGAACCATGGCCGGGTACGATTAGTACTCGTGAAGAGGTGGATCGATCTGGCTTACGGATCGTTGAGTTATGAAATGAAACCGAGGTCAGTGAAATGTTCAACTTATGCTGAATGTGTTCGAATTCGCGAAACATAAAAAAAGACGAAACTAGTCTACGTAAGAAGAAATCAATAGCTTGACCATGTATGCGTCAAACAAGTCATATAAGTAAATGTAAGGCAAATGAACAAAAGAATGATAGGAATGAAAATATCCGAATGTGCAAGTAACGTGAGGATATGTATGGTACAAAAGATTATAGAAATGTAGAATGATGTTAGCTACGGAGTTAAGCACGTAGGTATGACGATGACATAACAGTTTTGTTGTGATAACAAAACAAGAGTTAAATGTTATACAATGTGTCTATAGAATGGAATCTTAAAGGATGAGATGGAAGTACTAAACCCGTTATAAAAGGATCATATGAGTGTAAGCCTTATTATAAGTTTGAATAAGTATGTATATAAACCTGTAATAACGGGTCAAAGGAAATGAGAATGTTATGTGAAAGTATGCCATGGAAAGTATAGACTCGTTAAGGGGAAAAAGCCAATTGTATGAATAATTACGAAGTGAGATAGGATGATTAGTTATAATTATGATGTGACTATGAAGTCAAACATTGATGTGTGTGTGTAAGAGGAAATAAGAAAGGTTTCGGGGACGAAACCTCATTTAAGGGGGGTAGACTTGTAACGCCCCAAAATCTGAATGTTAATGTTTGTTGGATGTTATTATGTGACACGTCAGGAAATAAATAACTAGGCTATTTAACCTAGTTAAGGGTATGGTCAAAAGTCTTAAATGATTAAGGTAGTGTCAATTATGTTTTAAAAGTAAACCCGAGGGGCTAAAATGGAACAAATGAAAGTTAAGTTATAAAATATCTAACACACACAAACACACACATACGTGTGTTCGAGAAAGAGAGCAGGAGGCTCCCATGGAGCCTCAAACCCTAGTTCCATCTTTATGCTCAAATCGGAAGGCAAGATGAAGCTCAAATCCATAACCGAGCATGGATTAATGATCTCCAACACGAGGGGATCATAAGGTATGTCGAAAATCTAAGATTGGTGATCATGTGTAAAGTGGGTTATGTTTTAATCCATGAGTTTAAGTGAAATTGAGCATTGGTATGTGTTATAATCATCATATAGAACATGGGTTATGAATGGTTTGCGTTAATTTGATGTTTAGAGGTGACACCTGTTAGTTAGGGTGAAGATGATGACTAGAATCACCTCCTATGTTCAAGTCTTGTTGAAAGATCGATGTATTATGTGGGTATGATGAATTATTGTTAGATGAAAGTATAGGAATATGATGATGTTATGTTTAATGTTCATTTGGAATGATACATGATGATTAGTAGTTGGTTTTGATGGGTTATGTATGAGTTTAGAAGAATCGTGCATGAAATAGTTGTACGTTATGCTTAAAAGGTAGTACTCACATCAAGTGTATGATGAAATGTATATAGTGTCGTACGTATAGTCGATTATGATGTTACGGGTATTCGATGATAAGTCGATAGTTGAGTATGGTTAATAGTTGACTTTTGAAAGTCAACTAAGTATAAGAAACATGATTTGACTCATTGTCGTAAATGTAGGTTGATGGGAAGTCATATGGTACATGTTATAGCAATCCGTGTTAAATGTAATGACATGATGAGTTATATGAGTTTAACGTATACGGATATGATTATATGAAGTTGATTATGTATTTTAATGCTTGTTAGAAATGACTAAGGCAAGTTAAGTGTGAATTATGCGAATGATATGAATGTTACATGTACAAATGAGTATGCTAATAAGAGCGTGGTTTCGATGAAATGAAAGTATAGGAATCACGTCGCGACGGACTCAAGTAGGAGGTGTTAACGGGTCAAGATGAGGCAAGGAATCGGATACGAGCGCGGACGCATAAGGTAAGTGATTTCTATAATCATTTCTTATGTTTGGATAGGTGATATGGTGTTTTAATTTACTAAACATGATGGTTGAGGTCAAATATGTGACGTAATCTTATGTCGTAAAGGATGGAATTTAAAGTTGACCAAAATGCCCTTGATGGGTATTTTGGGCAAACGATCTTAACAAGTAGTTTAGGAACAAGTTTTCGATTAGTGTAACGTTTTGGACAAGTATGGTAGTAGGGATGATGGTTTGGTTAGTCATAGACCAAATTAATGCGTGAATACCCTTAACGGGTCGCAATGAACATATGAATGATAATGTATTAAAAGGATGCAAGATATCCAAGAGTTCAGTAATTTATGATAGACGTCATGGATATCATTATGTGTATAAGAGGATATGGTAAAACGAACAAGTTACGTTGACGAATGCATGAACGGGTCAAGGTTGGGAAAAAAGGGTAATAAGCCGAAGAGATAAAAGTCTGAGATTTTGTTAATCCGGATGTCGGTCCTTAACTCCAAAAGATGGAGAATTAAATTACGGACGCGTAGGAAAAAGAATCGGGTAAAACGGACCAATAACGAAGAAGTTATGACCGTTTCCGTGAAACGCGGACGTGCTGAAATCTGCAGCACTGCAGCAACAAACATTCTGTTTGTTTGATGGCGTCGCGCTACGCGACGGCCCGTCGCGCTACGCGACGGGGTGGCTGTTTGTCGAAAGTTGCTTGTTAGCTCCGTTTTGTATCGGGAACTCGTTTAAACGCGTTTTAAGTCGCGTATAACTAGTTTAACTCATGTTTTATGACCATTAGGGTAAGCGTATGTGTGAATGTGTAAAGGTGGGATGACATGATCGTGCGTGACGATATAGGTATGTTGGTTCCCCTTGGGATCCCATAGCCCAGGTAAGAATCCCACCTTAGGTTCCATTTAGGAACCTTAAAGCGGGACCCCATAGCCCAGGTAAGAATCCCACCTTAGGTTCCATTTAGGAACCTTAAAGCGGGATCCCATAGCCCAGGTAAGAATCCCACCTTAGGTTCCATTTAGGAACCTTAAAGCGGGATCCCATAGCCCAGGTAAGAATCCCACCTTAGGTTCCATTTATGAACCTTAAAGTGGGATCCCGTACCCCAGGTAAGAATTATTAATTTAATTCTCATTGGCAAATGTGCAATGATGTGGGAAAGGTTTGTATGCATGTAGATGTGTATGTATGTATGCGTAAAGATATGTACGAGGGTATGTATGTATGCAATGATGTGGGAAAGGTTTGTATGCATGTAGATGTGTATGTATGTATGTGTAAAGATATGTACGAGGGTATGTATGTGTGTAATGATGTAGGAAAGGTTTGTATGTATGTAGATGTGTATGTATGTATGTATAAAGGCATGTATGAGTGTATGCACGTATGTAAAGTTGTAGGGAAAAGATGTACGTATGTAGATATGTATGTGAGTACGTATGTAAGCATGATTTAGAGACGATGAGGGTTAACGTTATTAATGGTGTACCTCGAGAATGAAAAGTAATGCAGGTACGTTATTGAAGCCTCACCAGGAAATGGATATGCAGATGAAATGCTTAAAGCTTAAAAGATGACGAAGTGTGAAGTGTACGCGAATGAACTTTGTTTCTTTAATGTGTGCTAATGTTATGAATGTGTGTGGTAAATGCAGGTTGTACGGATAATGAGCGATTATCATAAGGATTAGGGATTGAAGACCGAGCCACTAGAGAGATTGTACGGGGACGTTGAATGTAAAATGTAGTAAACGTAAGCTATGTTTTTAATTAGTAAATAAGAGGATGACGGATTTATGAATAAGAATTATGTTAAAGTTAAATTTTAAATAAGTTGAGGTATTTATAATGAAAGAAATTTTATGGTTCGTGTTTCCGCTGCGACTTTTTGTCAAATACGAATTAGGGTGTAATAATATGATTAGCATATGATTTTTTTCTACCATCTAGTTGTGTTAATGATGATGTGTTGATTATAATTGTTTGATTGATTTCTTATATTAATTTTAATTGTTCTATCAAAAACACACACAAACACAAACTTTCAAATCCAATAAAAACTCACAAACATGAAAAGTTCCACTAATACTTCAACAACACTCATTTCTATCCAATCCTCCAAACATCTTTACAAATTCTTATATTTTCAAATCATCATCACCTTTTAATTATTTTATAAACAAAATTAGTTGTATGCCAAATTAAATGGTTTAAACAAAATTTAATTAAGTTGTTATAATAAAGAAACACCTTGTTAGTAAAATAAATTATATAAATTAAAGTATTGTCTAAAAGAAATAAAATTTGTGTACAAATTCTCCTATCTATTAATAAACGAATGGAATGAACAGTAAATTTGAGGGGGTATTTAAGGGTTTTTTTAACAAATAAAAAAAACCACCGCTTCCCCTTCTGGCGGTAGAAAGAGATAGAGAGACAGTGCACGATGGAGGGAGAGAAGAGCGCGACGGAGGCAGAGTGAGATAGAGAGAGGTGCGGCAGTGATGGAGGAACCGGCTATGGTCTCCGGCCGACGATAATGTTGTTGATCGTCGCTGAATGGGAACTTGACGGCCGGGGGTTCTAGGGTTCAGTGACTTGACGACCGACAGTATCGGTGACTCTAATCGGTCGATTCTGGAGACGGAATGGGAGACTTGAAGGTGATCTTGAACAACCACAACCTCAGAGACTTGAATCGTGTTTCAGCGACAATTTCGGTAAGCACTTTTGGTCTGCATGTCTCCATTTATTCGGTAGATCACACTTTCCTCTTTGCGGTGAGATTACGCGAGGTGATATCGAACAGGCGGCGAAAGATACCACCGGCGATGGAACAAGCCACCGACAGGTAGCCTCAGTTTCACTTTTATTTTGCTTTTTGATTTTTTTCCACTCTTATACCCTCATGAACTCTAGGCTTCTGTTCGTTTGCCAGTATAGTTACTTGGCTTATTAGCAATTGACTTACAAAATTTATCTGTCAACATAAGTTTGAGTTTCTCTTTTTTAATCATTTGTAGTAGTCTGTTGTTTTTTGATTCATAACACCCAATATATTTTAATTTTTGTCCTTAAATTCATAGTTTTGATCTCTTTGTAGAAGGATTATGTTTCACACTTTCACCTAGCAAGGAGACCGGGTTTAGTACTAGCAGCGATGATGAAAGTTTTCAGCTCCAAATGCTTAACCTTCTAAGGATAAGATCCAAAGTGACGAATGCTAATCAGCAGTGCGTCGGGTTGGAAAGCTATGGAGGTGGGGTTTCGGTCGGAGAAGTTATGTAGCAAAGACGAAAAACAGGATGGATCTGGAATTTTGGTATGTAAGTTTCACAAAAGGTGTGTGTAGGCTGTAAGACCGTACGGTGGGGGCTTGAAAATGGGGCGTTATGCGACACGTGGACGACACGTAAGCACGAGTCAGAAATGGGGCGTGGTGCAAAAACGGGAGGTGTGGGACAGGGCGTGGACGACGTTATTCGACACGTGAGACACTTTTATACTTAAAAATTATATAAAATCTATTAAATTTAAATAAAACACATTAATATTAATTGCATCCAATCACACACGGCCACGTTGTCTCCCACCCTCCACGCCGGTGGAATTCTTGCCGCCCCTTCAACAACGCTGTCTACAATGCCGGGTCCGGTGTTGTGTGTGCGGCGTGGAAAGGCAACAACGCCGCTCCACCATGCCCACACCATGTGGTCTAAGGATGATAAGTTGTAGGTATGTAAGTTTCACAAAAGCTTTGGCCTGGATGTGTGCTATGTTCTCAATGAACCCCGATACAAGGTAAACGTAATACATGCTACTTTGTTGTGGTCTGATATGAATAGGGTCAATTGTTTGAAATAAGTATGTAGCTTACTGTATTAATGCCCAACATCTTCTAATATTTTGAAAAGGGATACTCTTAGATCTGTTATGCCTCCCATTGCCCAGTAACTTTGAATATTTGGAAATGGATGCTACTAATAATGATAAAAATATTATGTGACTGTATATGTTGGTAGCTTTCTATTAAATTTCATGACATTTTATACCCTATATCAAGAGACATCTCAGTTACAATTTACAAATGTCTATGCATGTATAGCAGCTAACCACCTCATTGAACATGGTCTAGCATTGTTGGAATCTTTTGAAACGATTTAAATGAATTAAAGTTATGTAGTCAATCAAATGAATCTATTGTTGTACATATAACATTCTTTATGAGTTTATAGTGTATTAGTTTATCTTTTAATAACATAAAGTTTTTTTTTAATATCTCTTTTAGTTGATTTTTTTATCGGCACAAATCGAATACATATTGATTGTTTTAAAAAGTTGAAAAAGAGTGAAGGGGAGGGGAACCATGAACTCCAAAAGACATTGTTGGGGTTTTCATGAGTTCGATACCCATTCAAGCGAACTGTGTATTTGTACATGTTCCAAAAAAGGACTAAAAGTCTTAGCAAACAACAAACAAATAAATACTCTTAAATATGTATTCTGTATATAACAAGGCTAGATATTCTTTGAATATTACTCAACTTATGGTGTAAATTTCATTTGCACCCTGGAATTGTGAGTGATAATTACAAGACATTTGCTTAGATGAGTTCAGAAAAATAAAGTACACAACTGATCATTATATAAAAGTATAGCGTTAAATGTTGTTATATGCTGATGTGGGCGGTGGACATTTTGTAGGGTTGTTATTCACGTATTTGGGCGGTGAAGCCACTTTTATTTTCACAGTTACCCCGTGTGCTCCACAGACCTGCATAACACATCCAATTCCCCACCGCACTGACATGCCCTTTTAGATTACAATCCAGCCGCCTCCTACAAAAGCAATAGCAATCGGCTCATCTCCACGCCACACAACTCCACAGCGACACGATGGGGCATCGCAGGTTAATGGTACTAAGTCTCCAATGATCGTAAGTTTACGGAAGTCACAGGAGCCGTATGAAGTGGAAGGTCGACGTATGGTTTTGAAGCCAAGCTACAAGAGGGTCTATCGAATAATCACATGTAGGAAAAGGTAGTTTTTTAATATGATTACAAAGATGCAATGTGTGAATTCGGGATCTGGATCGATTCCTTTAACCGTTGAATGCGTACTAACACGTGAAATGTGCGGAATCCAATCACGTGTGTGGATAGAACACGAAGATGTAATTATCAATTATTTCTATTACTGATATAACAATGTTTACACCACGAATCAAACGAGCAGAGCTTCGCCTCAAGAATACCTAAAACTTATGCAACAAAAACATGACTATGTTAAATAGAAGTCAAACGTACGTTTTAGGGACCTGGAGTGGAAAATGTTGGAACAAAAACATGACCATGTTAAAACATAAACATGACCCTGTTAAAATCCATTGCGTTTTAGAACCTGCAACTGCAAAATCTTTATTTTAGGTTTCATTGCGTTTTACGTATCTGGGTTTTCGAATTTTTTTTCAAAAGTATAACAATAGTATACTCAATTTAAAGATAAAAAACGTTCGTTTTTATGGTGCAATTTTTATAAAAAAAATAATATCGTATGAAAGAGTTATTAACGTTTAAAAAACGGAGGGAATTGGAGGAGAGAGAAACTATTGCTTTGTATTGACAAAAATACACCTACGCAAACTCACGCGCCTTTTTTTTTCATTCAATTTCACTCATTTAATGTTAACCCTTGAATACTAAATAGATGGACAAGATTACTTTCTATCCTTTCTAACCAAATAAACTTTTTATTATATACTAACCCTTTAAAAATATTATCAAAACTGATTATGTGGTTTGAATGTATGTCATTTAATTATGATTTAATTTCTTTGAAATTTCCACTAATGCATTATTTTTTAATATTTATCCTAGGATTGCTCAAAATGATTAAGGCTAGGAACATAAAATATAATTACTATTAATTTAAGGTTTAATAATAGATTTGAAATTATCAACTTGGGTAAGAAATATTCCGCATATTATTGTGTTAGGTATAAATAATGGAATTATACATATTATATTATACATATATTAAAATTAGAAGTTAATGAATAGTAATTTTAATATTATAATAATAGTTATTTTCTTTACTTTTTAAGTTTAATCATTTTTTTAATATCGCGGGTTGGGATAAGCTTTGGTGTCAACCAGTATCGAGCCAGTACTGGTATCGAAAATACCGGTACGGTCCTGTTTGATATCGGTACATTAAGGTAAAAATGACACTAATACAGAAAACACCAAAAGTTGGTGCTGAATTGATATTAGAAATCTTTTGGTTCGGGAAATTCAGTGCTGCTACCTGGTACCATTTGCTCATCCCTGATCACGGGTACCGTACGAACAACAACGGTATCGTATAACTTTTTTTGTTGATTTTCTTCAACTTTTAATTTTTTCTTTTTTTAGTTTCAGGGGTAGGGATGAACTCGGTGCCAACCGATACAGAATCGGTATTGATACCGAAAATGCCGGCTACGGTACCGGTATATGAAGGTAAAAAGCAGTAGTGAACCGTACCATGAATGCAAAAAGTCGGTACCAAATTGGTACATAAGATCTTTCGGTTCGGCAAATTTGGTACCGGTACCCAGAACCATTTGCTCATCTCTGACCACGGTTTTCATACGAACAACATCGTTACCATACAACTTTTTTGGTTGATTTTCTTTCGGTTATCTTTTAGTGTTATTTTTTTCTACATTTTCTTTTTATTCTTATCAGCAGTTTCGTGCGCAACGTTCTCGTAGTGATTTCAAAACACGTGTAAATACAAACCAAATAACAAAAGAAATTCACCGCAACGCGGCGAACTTATTTAAACCTAGTTAAATTAAATAAGTAGTAGGATCAATTTCATTGCAGATTTTTTTTTAATTTTTTTTTTATTTTAAACACAAGCTAAAACAACAATTTAATTCTTAACGGGAAGTCTTAGGGATTACTGGTGTGATAAGTAAAATTTACCGTTAAAAAATTAGTTATGTACTTTTACAAACACCAATTTTAATAAAATCTATTAAATAAACTCCATTTAATTAGTTCTGGTTAGCAAAAGTTTAAAGGTAATATTTACAATTTTTTTTCATCTTGGTAATCATTTTTGTTAAAACGTCAAAGATTTTCTTATATTTTTTTTCAAAAGTATCGGTCCACATTATTAGTGTCTACTGAGTTTTTATTTTTATAAAATTTGTCTTCTCCTGAAGCTTACAGTTCACCCAATTAGTTCCTAGGATAGTCTTGATTAATGAGAACTTACTAGTTCTGTCACACACGAATATATGTATTTATGATTTTGATCATAATTGAATTTAATTTGTTTCAGTATCCATTTACCTGTTCTTTTAGTTTGTGTACTACTGATTGTATTGAATGTTGGGATTGAACCCTATCAGAGGAACATATGATAAAAGCCAAAACTGGTTCAGAACAATGGATTCAGAATAAGCAACTGTTTGCACTAAAGCTTTCCCCTTGACAGTAGTTATCTAACAACTGATAGACTTCAAAGCACTGCTAAATAGAACAACTGTTACTAAAGTACTGTTGAATATTAAAGACTGAAGCTCAATCTACTGATGGAATCCAAGTACTGTTGGAGAATCAAAGCACTGCCCATTCAAGGTCTGATCACCCTTTGAAGAAAGCACTGATGTTCAACATCAGTGGTTAGACTACAACAATGGAATGTAGAATCAGTGTTTATGAATCGGTGTTTAGAATGTAATCAGTGTCTGTATGGTCAGTAGTTGTAGATCAGTGGTTAGAGTTTGTTAGTTTGTTAGATGTCACTTTCATGGTGACGTCACCCAAGATGCTTCAGTGGTTTGATATGTACTATAAATAGAACAGTCTGTGCTGTTCTATTTAGGGAGTTTTCTCCTTTAATTCTGTCATCTTGTACGATCAACCATTGAGCTCAGGCTGAGGGGGAGTTTAGTATGTAAACATGTATGTAATCTTTTGATTGTAATTATTCGACTAATGAGAAGCATGTGTTTACTGAAAACTATTTTCCCTTTGATTGTGTTTACAAAGTTTATTTCCATTTCCGTTGCATCTAATCACAATTTACACTCACTCATTTGTTCAATTATGACAAACAAACACAAATATGACAACCTCAGATCCTAACAATTGGTATCAGAGCGAGGACAGTCAAATTTGATCTAACAATCATTTTGACATAAAAGGTCAGCTCAAAATTTATTGATACTAAGGTTGGTCGTATTTGTTGAAAAACAAAAGTAAAGGATAATCACGTTTAAAGTTGGTTATTCAAAAACTTTTGTAAAACAACCAAGACGTCATCTACCGCATAGAATTCATGTAACACTGATAATCTGATATAAACTACCAATGATTGTTAAAGTTGATAAAATTTAATAATCTCGGTTTGGATACAGTTGTTCCTAGATCTATAAGTGTTTGTGATGAAAACTATGTTTGGTTCCATGATTGACTGCTGCTAAGGGTTTATCTCATGTCATTAAAGACCTATGTTCAGAAAATTGGCATCCATGCCTTTGGTAACATATGGGAGATAAACAAAACCTTAGGAACAAAATCTTATATGTGAACAACAATTTTGAAAACCTATAAAAGTCAAAACAAAATTGTTCAAAATTAAGATGAAAAACAGTAGTCTCAAAAATATGCATCAGATATAACCATAGATCAACTCAAAACTATGATAGTGAAATATCAGAGTTGTAAAGAGTTTGAAATGAGCCCAAATCTCTTGTGAGAAAAAGGGTGAAATCCTACAAAAGTTATATGTTTGATGTTTAGAAAACCAGATCATGAGTAATGTGAAATTTGGCATAAGCATTAGCAAAAAAATGTCCAAATCTCTCAAAACAATGCTGAAAATGATTTTGGATTGAGTATTCCTTCCTTGAAAACCTTCCAGTAAAAGTTTCAATACTTTTCTACAGAAAGGGTAAAAAGGGAAAGAAGAAAAATTACAAAAACTCAAAGGTGTGTTTATCTCAAAACTTTTGAAATTAAAAGAAAAGATTATAAATCTAAAACACTTAAGAGTTCACAGGTGGGTCCTACAAAAGGAAATACCAAAAATAACCATACATCATTGGTCAAACATATGTCATCAAAACAACCATGTACAACCACTGTATCAGGGAAGTTTCAGGTAACAAAGGTATCACTGGATAATTATCTACAAGAGGTATTGGCCAAAAGTTCAGAAAATTCTTCACATGGTACAAAAAGTTCCCAGAGAACTTTTAAAACCATTGTGAACAGGCTACCTAAATTTCACAATCATTTAACAAGGTAATGGTATCAAACAGTGGTTATGAAAGATATTTCAAACCACTTACCATCCTCCTAAAGTTAAGAATGAAGTGAATCTGACCTAATTAAAAGTTACATTGACTTTGAAAATGCACCAGATCTAATTGATGTTGTTTTCAGGAAATCTTTACATATTTTTTTTCTTGTAAAGATTTTTTTTAAATAAAACATGATATACTATTCTTCATTTTTCTTAAAGAATGATATATTTTGCACTTTTACTTGTTTTAAATGGTAAAAGTCCAAATACCTGTCAGGATATAAAACCCTTTTGTTTTTGCCTAGGGTTATATATTCTTTGATAATGAGTCAAGAGGAGTTGGTGTCAAGGGTCTGGATCATTTCCTTCATAAACTTAAGTCTAAATCTGTAATAAAAGATGATTGTTGACAAGCTTCAAATATTTGGCTGCATATGTTTTACTATAAATTCTCAAAAGATTAAAACACAAAATGTGTGGTAAAAAAATGTGATAATTATCTGGGATACTCAATCACTGCCAAAATCTTTAGAATGTTTAAAACATTAAGTAGATGTGTGATAAAACCTTGAATGCAAAAATCTGTGAATTCTATGCATTAAAAATCCCTGTAAACCCTGTTGTTATGATTAATTCTGATAAACTTGCATTTAAAATGTGTTTGTCAAAGATTTGGTTTTGCAGGTAACTCACAATCACCATCAACAGATGTTGGATATGATATTGTGATTTCACAAGTCAAAATCATTTTCTTCATCAGAGCAGCAGATGTACAAAACAGTTGTTAAAGCTCATCCACTGATGTACAAACAGTGTTGGACCAAAATAGCCTTCTAAACCTCTACCACTACTTCACCCCTAACCACTACTGATAAAAATCAATCAAAAATGGATAAAGATCATCAGTATGCCAAACCCATCTTTAAAACCCTTTCACCTTTATTTCAAACAGATGTTGGATCATTAAAGTCACCAACAGATGTTAGCTCAGATGATTCACATCTGCAGCTTCACCTTTTAAAACATCAAACCTTTACAATTCACCCATTTCACCAAACACTTGACAAACATCAATGAAAAAGGATTCTTTCTAAAATCTATCCTGAAACATTTGACTTCTTGCTGGCTTTCTACCATCCCATCAACAAGTCATGCACCTAAGGTACTAGCAAGACAGAAAGTTGGGTAGATGTCATGTAAGAGGGGCCTCAGCAGTTCAGTGACCACAAGCTTGAAAAACTTGTGCCACAGCCAAAGGGTGAGAATTTATTTGGCAAAAAGTGGATTCCCAAAGAACATAGCATATGTTGAAGCATGGTTGTCAAGATGTATCATACTCAAACAAGTACAGACACCAAGAGTGTGAAAAGCTTACATCAGGGGGATATTAATTCCTAGGCAATAAGCTTAGTGTTTTGACTGTTCACAAGTAGCAGATGTTTCCACAACCACTGATTGAAGAATATTATGATGTTGCTGCTGTTGCTGAAAAGTCCAACTGTTTGTAACTTCAAAATATGTTATTGAATTTTGGTATATTTGCTCAAAAGACTTCTTTTATGCAGGACAGTCAAGTAGCTGATATATATCATCAAAGATTCAATATTTCATTGATTTACCATCATTCATCATCTGACATCACTCTATGAGGGATTGCTATGAAAAAGGTTTGACTTCTCTGCACCATGTTCCAACTAAAGATCAGCTAGCAGATGTGCTAACAAAAGCGTTAGACAGATCCACCTTTGAAAGCTTGATCTCTAGGATTGGCATGCTGAACATGGAATAACAAGCAAAATCTTGTTTTTCTATGAATAAAAGCATTAAAATGTTTACAGAAAATAAAAAATCCATCCTTAAAAATAGCTAAAAATGAAATTTTCATTAATCCTTAAAAGTCTGTCATAACCACTATTTTTGGTTCAAACATCTGCTCTGCTAAATATTTGTCCACTGCTGAAAGTCAACCTCTGTTCTTTCATTTCCTTGTTAATCACTGTTGATCAAACATCAGTGTTTTAATCCACTGATGGGCTATCCACTGATAGTTGAAAATCAGCCACTGTTCTCATTTATACCGTTGCAACCACTGATATTGCTCCATCAGTGGTTTCCCACCAACTGTCCTCCATTATCATCAAAGGTTGTCACGTGGGCAGTACTTGGCCGTCAGATCTTTTGTAACCACTGCCACGTCAGCATTCACTTTTTTCCACCTATAAAACCCTGATCAAAACCCCAAAAAGGGTTTTCACTGTCGAATCGAATTCAAAATTCCTTTCTTAAAGCAGTTACCATCTATCTCTCTCAAATCCTTCATCATCTTCTTCCTCTCGCAATCACACTAAAATCACCATGGCCCTTCTATATAAAACTCCTCATAATTACTTGTGCATACTTGAAAAACCAAGTGACAGCACTACATTCGATTCCGTCATTAACGCCCTTTCATCCTCAAGGTACAAAACCTTGTTGACCTGCAACCCATCCATATATTCCGATACTCTTCATGATTTCTGGAAGAATGCACAACTGGAAGTTCAGGACAAAAAGCCCTGGGCTATCACTTCTTCAGTAAAGGGAATTAAGGTTGTTGTCACACCTAAAGATATTTCAGAGGTGTTTGAATTAAATGACATTACAGGTAAACCTTCCTCCCCAAAAACAGATTATCAAACTGATTTCCTTGAGAGAGGGTATGCTGAGGAAATGAAAAAGGATACTTTGCAAAAAGGCAGTATTCCTCCTGCCACAAGGTTTCTGTTTCATACCCCCCTCATGTATGTTTCAAATAAGACCACAACTTTTAATGAAATTCCATTAAAAATCCAATACTTGGGTTATGCTATCTTACAAAATGAAACTTTTAATTACTCCCAAGAGATTTTTAATGACATGATCAAAAATGTTAATAATATCAAAGACAAGAAAAAACCATTTCTTTTATTTCCAAGGTTTTTGAGCTTTTACTTGCAAAAGAAAATTCCTAATGATAGTGCTCATGTACTTATCCAAGGGAATCCTATTCAAATCAACAGCCTATCCTCTGAAACATTTACAAGGCTGTCAAAACTTTCGAAAACACAAACAGAGGAACCTGAGTAGAATTTAGCAGCAACCACTGCTCCTCAAGTTACTTCTGTTGAGCCCACTGCTCAAGGTGAACACAACAGCACAACCACTGCTGTGCAACCGCCACCTAAACGCACCAAAAAGACCATTAAGAAAAAATCACAAAAGCCCCCCAAACCTCATAAAAAGGTAACTCTGGAAGATGAGATCCCAGAACAACTACCATTGACAACACAAAAGTCACCAATAACCACTACTGCTACTTCCTCACAGCAGTTGGTTGAAAGATCTCAACCTGAACCTCAAACTCCTCCTGCTTCTTCTAAAAAAGAACAGGTTGTAAGAACAGGGACACCAAATTATGATGCTCTGGAATCATTTGATTCCATCATGCACAGCCCAGCTCCCGGGGCAAATTCTCTTTCTACACCTATACTCACTGCCCAAATTCCATCACAAATATTGCCCTTATTGGATGCACTTGATATAGCTAAGACAGAAATCAGTTCCTCTCAACCACCTATCACTGAGAGTATGCCTCCACAAGTGACTGAGACTGAGCTCCCTATCTTTGCTAACCCACCAACAACTGAGGAGGTTACACCCCTTGAGTTACATGTAACTCTTAGTGGTAGTTCAAGTGAAGCAGCTACTACAAGTGTTGAACCTACTGGTTTACACTTGGACAGTAGTTTCATCAATAAGACTTCCTTGAAGGCAATTTCTTCTTTGGGAACCAGGGTGTTTCCAGTATTCACTGGTTCACTAAAACTGGTCACCCCTGCTGAAGGAAGACGTCCCCAGTACCAAGACAAAGGGGCATTAGTTGATGATTTTTGGGACACTTTCCCTAAGTCAACCACTGATACAACCACTGCTAGTGGGAAATCAAATGATCCTATTAAGTTGGGTGATGGTTTAATGTACTGAGAATTGACGGAGAGGGTTGATAAACTTGATACATCTGTTGCAAAAATCAAAGACATGTTGCAACAGTTGTTGAAAACACAACAGGCCACACCCACTGTTGCACCAACTCAAACAGCTGCTCCATCATCTGCTCCTACACCCACTGAGCTCTGGAGTTTATTTCAACCTCTGCTTCACCAACAAAGACAATATGCAGATCAGCAACATGAAATTCAAGTTCAAAGGATAAGAAATTTAATGGAAGCTAGGTTCATGGATACACAAGCAGACATCAAGGCAATCAAGGCCCACTTGCTGAAAACCACTGGTTCTGCTCCTCCTACAATATTTTTTGTTGATAATCCTCCACCAGCTGATGCCAAAAAGGGGGAGAAAATGAAGCAGTTAAAGAAAAAGGGATATGAAGATGGTTTGTACATTGCACCAAGCACTGAAGCTCAATCTACTGATGGAATCCAAGCACTGTTGGAGAATCAAAGCACTGCCCATTCAAGGTCTGATCACCCTTTGAAGAAAGCACTGATGTTCAACATCAGTGGTTAGACTACAACAGTGGAATGTAGAATCAGTGTTTAGAATGTAATCAGTGTCTGTATGGTCAGTAGTTGTAGATCAGTGGTTAGAGTTTGTTAGTTTGTTAGATGTCACTTTCATGGTGACGTCACCCAAGATGCTTCAGTGGTTTGATCTGTACTATAAATAGAACAGTCTGTACTGTTCTATTTAGGGAGTTTTCTCCTTCAATTCTGTCATCTTGTACGATCAACCATTGAGCTCAGGCTGAGGGGGAGTTTAGTATGTAAGCATGTATGTAATCTTTTGATTTTAATTATTCGACTAATGAGAAGCATGTGTTTACTGAAAACTATTTTCCCTTTGATTGTGTTTACAAAGTTTATTTCCATTTCCGCTGCATCTAATCACAATTTACACTCACTCATTTGTTCAATTATGACAAACAAACACAATCATGACAGCCTCCGATCCTAACATTGAAGCATATGATTAGCATATGAATTTTTTTCTACCATCTAGTTGTGTTAATGATGATGTGTTGATTATAATTGTTTGATTGATTTCTTATATTAATTAAAATTGTTCTATCAAAAACACACACAAACACAAACTTTCAGATCCAATAAAAAGTCACAAACATGAAAAGTTCCACTAATACTTCAACAACACTCATTTCTATCCAATCCTCCAAAAATCTTTACAAATTCTTATATTTTCAAATCATCATCACCTTTTAATTATTTTATAAACAAAATTAGTTGTATGCCAAATTAAATGGTTTAAACAAAATTTAATTAAGTTGTTATAATAAAGAAACACATTGTTAGTAAAATAAATTATATAAATTAAAGTATTGTCTAAAAGAAATAAAATTTATGTACAAATTCTCCTATCTATTAATAAACGAATGGAATGAACAGTAAATTTGAGGGGGTATTTAAGGGTTTTTTTAACAAATAAAAAAAACCACCGCTTCCCCTTCTGGCGGTAGAAAGAGATAGAGAGACAGTGCGCGATGGAGGGAGAGAAGAGCGCGACGGAGGCAGAGTGAGACAGAGAGAGGTGCGGCAGTGATGGAGGAACCGGCTATGGTCTCCGGCCGACGATAATGTTGTTGATCGTCGCTGAATGGGAACTTGACGGCCGGGGGTTCTAGGGTTCAGTGACTTGACGGCCGACAGTATCGGTGACTCTAATCGGTCGATTCTGGAGACGGAATGGGAGACTTGAAGGTGATCTTGAACAACCACAACCTCAGAGACTTGAATCGTGTTTCAGCGACAATTTCGGTAAGCACTTTTGGTCTGCATGTCTCCATTTATTCGGTAGATCACACTTTCCTCTTTGCGGTGAGATTACGCGAGGTGATATCGAACAGGCGGCGAAAGATACCACCGGCGATGGAACAAGCCACCGACAGGTAGCCTCAGTTTCACTTTTATTTTGCTTTTTGATTTTTTTCCACTCTTATGCATTCATGAACTCTAGGCTTCTGTTCGTTTGCCAGTATAGTTACTTGGCTTATTAGCAATTGACTTACAAAATTTATCTGTCAACATAAGTTTGAGTTTCTCTTTTTTAATCATTTGTAGTAGTCTGTTGTTTTTTGATTCATAACACCCAATATATTTTAATTTTTGTCCTTAAATTCATAGTTATGATCTCTTTGTAGAAGGATTATGTTTCACACTTTCACCTAGCAAGGAGACCGGGTTTAGTACTAGCAGCGATGATGAAAGTTTTCAGCTCCAAATGCTTAACCTTCTAAGGGTAAGATCCAAAGTGACGAATGCTAATCAGCAGTGCGTTGGGTTGGAAAGCTATGGAGGTGGGGTTTCGGTCGGAGAAGTTATGTAGCAAAGACGAAAAACAGGATGGATCTGGAATTTTGGTATGTAAGTTTCACAAAAGGTGTGTGTAGGCTGTAAGACCGTACGGTGGGGGCTTGAAAATGGGGCGTTATGCGACACGTGGACGACACGTAAGCACGAGTCAGAAATGGGGAGTGGTGCAAAAACGGGAGGTGTGGGACAGGGCGTGGACGACGTTATTCGACACGTGAGACACTTTTATACTTAAAAATTATATAAAATCTATTAAATTTAAATAAAACACATTAATATTAATTGCATCCAATCACACACGGCCACGTTGTCTCCCACCCTCCACGCCGGTGGAATTCTTGCCGCCCCTTCAACAACGCTGTCTACAATGCCGGGTCCGGTGTTGTGTGTGCGGCGTGGAAAGGCAACAACGCCGCTCCACCATGCCCACACCATGTGGTCTAAGGATGATAAGTTGTAGGTATGTAAGTTTCACAAAAGCTTTGGCCTGGATGTGTGCTATGTTCTCAATGAACCCCGATACAAGGTAAACGTAATACATGCTACTTTGTTGTGGTCTGATATGAATAGGGTCAATTGTTTGAAATAAGTATGTAGCTTACTGTATTAATGCCCAACATCTTCTAATATTTTGAAAAGGGATACTCTTAGATCTGTTATGCCTCCCATTGCCCAGTAACTTTGAATATTTGGAAATGGATGCTACTACTAATGATAAAAATATTATGTGACTGTATATGTTGGTAGCTTTCTATTAAATTTCATGACATTTTATACCCTATATCAAGAGACATCTCAGTTACAATTTACAAATGTCTATGCATGTATAGCAGCTAACCACCTCATTGAACATGGTCTAGCATTGTTGGAATCTTTTGAAACGATTTAAATGAATTAAAGTTATGTAGTCAATCAAATGAATCTATTGTTGTACATATAACATTCTTTATGAGTTTATAGTGTATTAGTTTATCTTTTAATAACATAAAGTTTTTTTTAATATCTCTTTTAGTTGATTTTTTTATCGGCACAAATCGAATACATATTGATTGTTTTAAAAAGTTGAAAAAGAGTGAAGGGGAGGGGAACCATGAACTCCAAAAGACATTGTTGGGGTTTTCATGAGTTCGATACCCATTCAAGCGAACTGTGTATTTGTACATGTTCCAAAAAAGGACTAAAAGTCTTAGCAAACAACAAACAAATAAATACTCTTAAATATGTATTCTGTATATAACAAGGCTAGATATTCTTTGAATATTACTCAACTTATGGTGTAAATTTCATTTGCACCCTGGAATTGTGAGTGATAATTACAAGACATTTGCTTAGATGAGTTCAGAAAAATAAAGTACACAACTGATCATTATATAAAAGTATAGCGTTAAATGTTGTTATATGCTGATGTGGGCGGTGGACATTTTGTAGGGTTGTTATTCACGTATTTGGGCGGTGAAGCCACTTTTATTTTCACAGTTACCCCGTGTGCTCCACAGACCTGCATAACACATCCAATTCCCCACCGCACTGACATGCCCTTTTAGATTACAATCCAGCCGCCTCATACAAAAGCAATAGCAACCGGCTCATCTCCACGCCACACAACTCCACAGCGACACGATGGGGCATCGCAGGTTAATGGTACTAAGTCTCCAATGATTGTAAGTTTACGGAAGTCACAGGAGCCGTATGAAGTGGAAGGTCGACGTATGGTTTTGAAGCCAAGCTACAAGAGGGTCTATCGAATAATCACATGTAGGAAAAGGTAGTTTTTTTAATATGATTACAAAGATGCAATGTGTGAATTCGGGATCTGGATCGATTCCTTTAACCGTTGAATGCGTACTAACACGTGAAATGTGCGGAATCCAATCACGTGTGTGGATAGAACACGAAGATGTAATTATCAATTATTTCTATTACTGATATAACAATGTTTACACCACGAATCAAACGAGCAGAGCTTCGCCTCAAGAATACCTAAAAGTTACAAATGCCAAGACCCTACTCTCCTATTTATAGGCATCCTCTATCCGGATGAACCGAGCTGGCGGATGGACTCCATCCGGACGGATGGACTAATACATTTATATCCGGATGAACATTTGCCATCCGTCCGAATGGACCTGATGTCCATCCGTTCGAATGAGCTTCAACACATGACAACTTTATCTTTTTTTCAGCACCGGTCTTGTAACATCTGATTCAGCTACGATACGTGATTGACGTAAGCGATAGACATATGCACTCACAGACTCCCCCTTGGATATTGTTGCAGTCAATCTCGTAGCTTTTTGTCTCTCTCTGAGTCTTCCATAAGTGTTGACAATTTCAGCACCACAGACTCTCCTTTTCCTCTAACAGCTCTATCTGCTCCCCCTATCGTTCAGCTCAGGCTCCCCTTGCTTTAAACTTCGGTGCTTTCAGCTACTAGGATCGTCACCTGGCTACAAGCTTCCCCTTACTTTGAGCTCATCTTCAGACTCCCCCTTAAGCTCAGCTATCGGGATTGTAATCTGGCTCAAAATCTGCATATCTCAAACAATTTGTAAGATAATTTGACTAGATAAGTTCAGTAATCAAAAATCAAACTCTAAACATTTAATCATGGATAAGCTGGAGCAATTCAAATATGTGACTGCACAGGACATCGTTTCATCACAGAAATTTGTGATTTGACTAAAATTTAGGATTTCTCAAGAACGATTGCCTGGCCCTTAAACACACATATTCAGAATCAGTAACCTAGCTCTAAACATAGATATAGCAAAATGTAATTTTCTAGGATTTCCTGACTCTCTCCCCCTATCAAATAACTTTTATATTTGACATTTTAAGACTCCAAAACCTCACGATTATCATCCAAGTCCAATTTAATGACCTTGGAGATTTCACAAACTGTTTTTGATTTTTCATAAAAAATTCAAGTTAAAAATTAATGAACTTGTTTATTTTTAGAAACATGTTCAGCATACTCAGATTTTGAAACTCAGCTTTTAAACATCGGTTGTCAAAAATAAAGTAGAAACAAGGGTAAATTACATTTTTCGTCCTTTTTGTTTGTATTGAATTGCAATGGATAACCTTTAACTTCAATAATTACAGGTTAACATTTTTCGTCCTTTTTGTTTGTATTGAATTGCAATGAATTGCAATGGAAAACTCGTTACACCTTTCGTCCTTTAACACTAACCAGGTTAAAATTTTCAATTAAGTTTAATCACTTAAGGGTATACTGGTCATTTCATGTTTTTATTTAAAATGTTTCTTAATAAATAAATAAATAAATTACCTATACCAAGCACATACCACAACATCCTACTTCCAGCCCCCATATATCTGGAGTTCCTGTAACCACCTCCACCACAACCTACAACCACCACCTGCCACCAATCACCATCACTCCTTTCCACTTCAGCCACCCTCACTCTCCCATCCCTTCATCTCTAAGAACCCAAACCATCCATAATCTCCTCCTTCACTTTCAAACCAAACTCCAAAACCAAATTTCTTGTTCTACAATCCCATTCACAATACATCAGACCTACCATTTTCAAGCCAAAAAATTCCCCTTTTTTGGTCTCTACACTGGCCGCTGAAGCTGAGGTGAATGATGATGTTGATGAGGACGTTTCCGGTGGCGGCGGTGGTCATCATATTTAATTTAATGAGTGTGTGTGGGCCTGTGTGGGAGAGCAAAAGGAAAAAATTCACAGATGAATTCAACACAAGTTACCCAACCTTTAAGAGCCCGTTGCTACCCGTTGACCATCACCACTTACACAGCACTTAAATTTATCAAAGATTGAATCATTTTCATACAAGTCACGTAGCTGGAGATTATTAGTTGCAATACTCAATGCAACAAAATGAATATATAAATAAACAACTTTAGTAAATAACAATCCAAGGTTGAAACTATCCTTTTAGGTTGGAAAGATATAGCTTAACTGCAAACAATACCAGATATTTATGCGCTTCAACAATAAGATGATAATATTCCATGGTAAAGAATAGAGGTGGCTAAAAGAAAGGGCTAGTTAAGACGTCAATTCTACTTCGGCCTTCAATCACAAACAAAATACATCAAGAAAGACAAAAAAACAGAGGATAAAAAATAAACAGGATAAAAGAACACAAAAAGACAAAATTTCTTTTTTTGGGGTGAAATTGAGAAGAACGGCGGTGAAATTGGGGTAGAACTTACTGGAATTTGAGAGCAATAAGTGGTGATTTGTGAAATTGGAATGAAATGGGGGGCATTAATGGGGATATGAGACACGCGAAGAATCGTTACCGACGAAGAATTAGATGAGAAAAGAAAGAGAAGCAGCAGGAAAAAAGAAAATCTCTCTCTCATGGGTGGTGGCGGCTGTAGTTTAGAGAGAGTGTGTTCAAGGTGTGTGTGAGAGAGTGAAAGAAAAAAAAAGGTATTTATATTTGACCTTATTTTCTTTTATTTATATTGTAAATAACTAAGTAAAAAGACTAAACTGCCCTTGAGTGAATAGATTTAACTGAAAATTTTAACCTTGTTAGTGCTAAAGGACGAAAGATGTACCGAGTTTTCCAAATAAAGGATTGTGACTGTACTTATTGAAGTTAAAGCCTATATATTGCAATCCAATACAAACATAAAGGATGAAAAGTGTAATTTACCCTAGAAACAAAATCTTTTTATATTTTTCTGAAACATAAAATAGTAAAGAAATATTTACAGACAATATTTTTGTTTGAGTTTGTGTCAGAGGATCATATCAGTTTATGACAAATCGCCAGCACCGTTGAGCTATAAACACTTTAAGTTCTAAACGATTCACTTAGATTGTCAGTATACTAATCCACTTAAATTCTCACACAAATTTCAACTGATTCGAGATACGAGATTTAGTGTTTTAAGAACTTAACTTATTCGCGTGTCCCACCTCAGAATATACTCCCGTATCAAGATTCCCTAGATTCAGTCTTACAGGTGAATATACTATATTGATATATGTACTATGGGTTAATGCGAGACCTTGAGAGCTCAGGTATGAACTACCGTTCAGTCAAAGAGATGAAGGCTCGACTTAAGGTGTGACCCACTTAGGGATCTTCTTTATAACTGCACTTGAATTACATCATTCGATATTTTTCAATTTTTATGCAGAGGGAAAGCGTTTTATAAAGCACGCAAAATATTATACGAGTCTAGGCCATTGCTGACGCAAAATCAGAAGACCAAGAATAATACCCTAGATATCAAACAGTATAAAGACCTAGTATATCAGAATCAGGAAATCTCTCAAACGAGATTTCGGGGGTTACCCATATATCCGAGAGATGTTCCCCACGAGATAAGTAAGTTTATTGATATTTAGGTTTATATCTCGAAATCAATCTACTAGATGTGTAAAAACCTACTGGCACATCATCCGTGAGACCATTTATCACCTTTTATCTTTCCATTTCTTTAGCGTACTGTGATTGTCTACTGATGTACTATCATTTCCTCTTTTTACACAAAAATTCATTTTGAATTTTCAATTGTTTTTGGCTTTATCAAATTTTCAAATGTTTTTGTATTTTCTGAAATTTTTACTCCCCCTAAAATCCAAAACATTTAAAGAAAGTTTGACAACCTGATGCAGATAACTCTGTCTCGCCGTCCATTTTCTGCTTTACATGCTCTGTTTTGTAGAAAATACCCCATTGATTTACAACACACTGATTTTTAACAATGTTAAAACCATTTTCAATTGTGAAATAATCATGTTTGTTCAATCGTGAGGGTTTCAGCACATTCAATCAACATATTTTTGTAAATTTTTATTTTTAACAAATTTAAAAACAAACATATTTTTTTCATTTTTCAATTTTTGACAAAAATAAAAACATATTTTTGGTTTTAAATTTTTTCTATTTTTAGAGTTTTTGATTTATGGTTTATTTATGTACAGAAAGAAACAAACACCCTGTTTTCAGTTGCAGGGATCCTCCTCCTCTGGTGCCAGGCTGCTCCTCTGTTCATTCTGACAATCATCCGTCTTTTAGAGCACCTGCACATTCACCCAACTCAATTACTTGAATAAAGCAACCCAAGCCTGCTTTGACTCAGGTAGCTGAATATGTAACTTTCCAGGTAAAACTGGATAGTTTCGTTCATTCTTTTCAAAAACATTCTCTTTCATTTTCTCCTCAACAGAAACTTTTTGTTGCTTGACCACCTAAATTTGACCTTTTAAAATATTTCTTTTATAAAATCTTGATTCATTTTGAATGTTTTGATTTTGAACAACAACTTTTGGTTTCCAAAACTGGTTTAGTATTGTTGCATCAACCGTTGTTTTCTAGCTTTGTGTTGTCCTAAATCTGGGTGTCACTGGTTTCCAAGATTGTTTTGATTCAAACGTGGTTGACTTCTTAACCTCAACTTTATTTTTCCTTTCAACAGCAACAGGCTTCGGATTTGGACACTTGCGACCAAGATGTCCAGTTTGATCACATTTAAAACATGTTCTTTTTTAAACATCTTTGGCCTGTTGTTGCTTTTTCTGAGCATAGAACTCTTCATTAGACTGTCGTCTAAATTGGAGTTCTTTCTCTTCTTCTGAACTTGTCCCATGGACAAAGTTCGTCTTTTTCTGATAATTTGTCTTTTCAAACCGTTTCTTTAGATTTTGTTTCTTTTTATAACCCAACCCAACCTTCATATTTTTCTTTTTGTAACTAGATTTGTTATAAAAAGCTTTCTTGCTTGCTTTTCCAAAATCACATTCTGAATCGGGACTTCAAAATCTGAGAATAATTTATCCGATCCAATCATGGTATAAGCCAATCCGATTGAATCACCATTCACAACTTTCTCAGATTTTGAATTTTTAAAATAACTCTCATGAAAACTTCCCTCACTTTCATCCTGTGATTCGGACTTATCTATTTTGATAGAATCATCTTGCAAAACACTTTCAACTACATTATCTACCACATCTGAATCACCAGTATCATCAGATTTGGAATAGGTTACGTCAATATTATTTGGCAATTGATCAACCATGTTGAAAGATTTTTCCACCTTCTCGTCATCATAGAATGTGAACTTTTTCTCAAGCGGTGGTGGAACCTGGTGATATTCTGAGCCAATTCCTTTCTTGTTTTTCTCAGAATCGTTATCATCCGGATTTATGTTGAAAATACATTCAAGAACATATGATGAAGCGTGATAACTTTCCAACTAGTTATTATCTTGTTCTAACTCAGCCATTTTACGTTTAAGCTCAGCAACTTCTTCAATATAAGAATTTACAACCTTTTGCTTTATTGAATATTGTCGTTTAAGCATTTCAAATGTTTCAGAACATTGTGTAAGTCTAGATTGAACAAGTTTCATTTGACTTTTCACAACTTCATATGACTCTTTTGTAATATGATATGCAAGTTTTATTGAATCATACTCTTTTTTCATTTCTTGAACTGTATTTTCTTTTTGTAAACACTCTTCAGTCATTGCTGAACACTTTTCTTTCAAAATCTCATTTTCTTTGTCTAAAGTCTTACATTTTTGTGTCAGCTTTTCATCGTTATCTATTAAAACCTTTTCTTTTTCAAACATTTCTTTGCATTTCTCTTTGAAAACTTTTTCAATTTTAGTAAATTTCATGTATCTTGTTCTGAATTTTTCATCTTTTTCAGTACAAGCACTGCACCTTTCCATGCATTTCTTGCACTGTTCAACAGTTTTATTTAAAACTTCAGAAGATTCAGTTGAAGTATTTACCTCAGTAGTTAGCACCTCGGCTTTTTCTGCTGTCTGTTTCTGATCTTCTTTCTGTTTCTGCTGTTCCTCAGCAACAGTTTCACCTGCGTCAGCTACACCAACCGGCTTTTCCAACTTTGCATAAACTTTCTCTTGTTTCTCTTCACCATCTTCTTCTGCTAACTTCTGACTTTCTTTATCAGCCACCTCTTCTTTCTTCACTTCTTCATCATTCTTTTCACCACTGCCTTCTTCTACAGTCTTCTTCAATTCATCTACCAAATTCTCAACATTCTTCTTCATTTTTTCTTCATCTCTTTGTCTCAAACTTGCTGTCATTACACCCCTGATTATCTTATCCAACTTTTTGAGATAATCCTTATCTGATGCTTTCTTTGAATAAAATTCGCAGACAGAGGAATAACTGCAAGTACATCATTGTACACAGCCTCTCTTTTATCAACAACCAGATCTCCTTTTCGATTGATGTAACATTCTCTTTTCTTGTCCCATCTTCTACAGCTTCTAGCTTCTTCGTACTCTTGTTGCATTTCTTGTATTCTACACTCTGCAAAATATCTTTCTCTGTACGTTTTCTCTTTCAAAATTTCTTCTTTTGTTCTCTCTTTCACCTCAGCAATCAATGCACTTCCATCATCATTTATATAATCACCCCGGTTAAACCCTTCGTCATCTTGAACTATCATGTGTTTGGCATGATCATTCACCAACACTAAAGCTTGTGATTTCTCTTTTGATAAACCTCCAGCAATTCACTTTAGACTTTCTCCAGACGTACGCTCACTGGTTTCCAAGATTGTTTTGATTCAAACTTGGTTGACTTCTTAACCTCAACTTTATTTTTCCTTTCAACAGCAACAGGCTTCGGATTTGGACACTTGCGACCAAGATGTCCAGTTTGATCACATTTAAAACATGTTATTTTTGAAACATCTTTGGCCTGTTGTTGCTTTTTCTGAGCATAGAACTCTTCATTAGACTGTCGTCTAAATTGGAGTTCTTTCTCTTCTTCTGAACTTGTCCCATGGACAAAGTTCGTCTTTTTCTGATAATTTGTCTTTTCAAACCGTTTCTTTAGATTTTGTTTCTTTTTATAACCCAACCCAACCTTCATATTTTTCTTTTTGTAACTAGATTTGTTATAAAAAGCTTTCTTGCTTGCTTTTCCAAAATCACATTCTGAATCGGGACTTCAAAATCTGAGAATAATTTATCCGATCCAATCATGGTATAAGCCAATCCGATTGAATCACCATTCACATCTTTCTCAGATTTTGAATTTTTAAAATAACTCTCATGAAAACTTCCCTCACTTTCATCCTGTGATTCGGACTTATCTATTTTGATAGAATCATTTTGCAAAACACTTTCAACTACATTATCTACCACATCTGAATCACCAGTATCATCAGATTTGGAATAGGTTACGTCAATATTATTTGGCAATTGATCAACCATGTTGAAAGATTTTTCCACCTTCTCGTCATCATAGAATGTGAACTTTTTCTCAAGCGGTGGTGGAACCTGGTGATATTCTGAGCCAATTCCTTTCTTGTTTTTCTCAGAATCGTTATCATCCGGATTTATGTTGAAAATACATTCAAGAACATATGATGAAGCGTGATAACTTTCCAACTAGTTATTATCTTGTTCTAACTCAGCCATTTTACGTTTAAGCTCAGCAACTTCTTCAATATAAGAATTTACAACCTTTTGCTTTATTGAATATTGTCGTTTAAGCATTTCAAATGTTTCAGAACATTGTGTAAGTCTAGATTGAACAAGTTTCATTTGACTTTTCACAACTTCATATGACTCTTTTGTAATATGATATGCAAGTTTTATTGAATCATACTCTTTTTTCATTTCTTGAACTGTATTTTCTTTTTGTAAACACTCTTCAGTCATTGCTGAACACTTTTCTTTCAAAATCTCATTTTCTTTGTCTAAAGTCTTACATTTTTGTGTCAGCTTTTCATCGTTATCTATTAAAACCTTTTCTTTTTCAAACATTTCTTTGCATTTCTCTTTGAAAACTTTTTCAATTTTAGTAAATTTCATGTATCTTGTTCTGAATTTTTCATCTTTTTCAGTACAAGCACTGCACCTTTCCATGCATTTCTTGCACTGTTCAACAGTTTTATTTAAAACTTCAGAAGATTCAGTTGAAGTATTTACCTCAGTAGTTAGCACCTCGGCTTTTTCTGCTGTCTGTTTCTGATCTTCTTTCTGTTTCTGCTGTTCCTCAGCAACAGTTTCACCTGCGTCAGCTACACCAACCGGCTTTTCCAACTTTGCATAAACTTTCTCTTGTTTCTCTTCACCATCTTCTTCTGCTAACTTCTGACTTTCTTTATCAGCCACCTCTTCTTTCTTCACTTCTTCATCATTCTTTTCACCACTGCCTTCTTCTACAGTCTTCTTCAATTCATCTACCAAATTCTCAACATTCTTCTTCATTTTTTCTTCATCTCTTTGTCTCAAACTTGCTGTCATTACACCCCTGATTATCTTATCCAACTTTTTGAGATAATCCTTATCTGATGCTTTCTTTGAATAAAATTCGCAGACAGAGGAATAACTGCAAGTACATCATTGTACACAGCCTCTCTTTTATCAACAACCAGATCTCCTTTTCGATTGATGTAACATTCTCTTTTCTTGTCCCATCTTCTACAGCTTCTAGCTTCTTCGTACTCTTGTTGCATTTCTTGTATTCTACACTCTGCAAAATATCTTTCTCTGTACGTTTTCTCTTTCAAAATTTCTTCTTTTGTTCTCTCTTTCACCTCAGCAATCAATGCACTTCCATCATCATTTATATAATCACCCCGGTTAAACCCTTCGTCATCTTGAACTATCATGTGTTTGGCATGATCATTCACCAACACTAAAGCTTGTGATTTCTCTTTTGATAAACCTCCAGCAATTCACTTTAGACTTTCTCCAGACGTACGCTCACTGGTTTCCAAGATTGTTTTGATTCAAACTTGGTTGACTTCTTAACCTCAACTTTATTTTTCCTTTCAACAGCAACAGGCTTCGGATTTGGACACTTGCGACCAAGATGTCCAGTTTGATCACATTTAAAACATGTTCTTTTTGAAACATCTTTGGCCTGTTGTTGCTTTTTCTGAGCATAGAACTCTTCATTAGACTGTCGTCTAAATTGGAGTTCTTTCTCTTCTTCTGAACTTGTCCCATGGACAAAGTTCGTCTTTTTCTGATAATTTGTCTTTTCAAACCGTTTCTTTAGATTTTGTTTCTTTTTATAACCCAACCCAACCTTCATATTTTTCTTTTTGTAACTAGATTTGTTATAAAAAGCTTTCTTGCTTGCTTTTCCAAAATCACATTCTGAATCGGGACTTCAAAATCTGAGAATAATTTATCCGATCCAATCATGGTATAAGCCAATCCGATTGAATCACCATTCACATCTTTCTCAGATTTTGAATTTTTAAAATAACTCTCATGAAAACTTCCCTCACTTTCATCCTGTGATTCGGACTTATCTATTTTGATAGAATCATCTTGCAAAACACTTTCAACTACATTATCTACCACATCTGAATCACCAGTATCATCAGATTTGGAATAGGTTACGTCAATATTATTTGGCAATTGATCAACCATGTTGAAAGATTTTTCCACCTTCTCGTCATCATAGAATGTGAACTTTTTCTCAAGCGGTGGTGGAACCTGGTGATATTCTGAGCCAATTCCTTTCTTGTTTTTCTCAGAATCGTTATCATCCGGATTTATGTTGAAAATACATTCAAGAACATATGATGAAGCGTGATAACTTTCCAACTAGTTATTATCTTGTTCTAACTCAGCCATTTTACGTTTAAGCTCAGCAACTTCTTCAATATAAGAATTTACAACCTTTTGCTTTATTGAATATTGTCGTTTAAGCATTTCAAATGTTTCAGAACATTGTGTAAGTCTAGATTGAACAAGTTTCATTTGACTTTTCACAACTTCATATGACTCTTTTGTAATATGATATGCAAGTTTTATTGAATCATACTCTTTTTTCATTTCTTGAACTGTATTTTCTTTTTGTAAACACTCTTCAGTCATTGCTGAACACTTTTCTTTCAAAATCTCATTTTCTTTGTCTAAAGTCTTACATTTTTGTGTCAGCTTTTCATCGTTATCTATTAAAACCTTTTCTTTTTCAAACATTTCTTTGCATTTCTCTTTGAAAACTTTTTCAATTTTAGTAAATTTCATGTATCTTGTTCTGAATTTTTCATCTTTTTCAGTACAAGCACTGCACCTTTCCATGCATTTCTTGCACTGTTCAACAGTTTTATTTAAAACTTCAGAAGATTCAGTTGAAGTATTTACCTCAGTAGTTAGCACCTCGGCTTTTTCTGCTGTCTGTTTCTGATCTTCTTTCTGTTTCTGCTGTTCCTCAGCAACAGTTTCACCTGCGTCAGCTACACCAACCGGCTTTTCCAACTTTGCATAAACTTTCTCTTGTTTCTCTTCACCATCTTCTTCTGCTAACTTCTGACTTTCTTTATCAGCCACCTCTTCTTTCTTCACTTCTTCATCATTCTTTTCACCACTGCCTTCTTCTACAGTCTTCTTCAATTCATCTACCAAATTCTCAACATTCTTCTTCATTTTTTCTTCATCTCTTTGTCTCAAACTTGCTGTCATTACACCCCTGATTATCTTATCCAACTTTTTGAGATAATCCTTATCTGATGCTTTCTTTGAATAAAATTCGCAGACAGAGGAATAACTGCAAGTACATCATTGTACACAGCCTCTCTTTTATCAACAACCAGATCTCCTTTTCGATTGATGTAACATTCTCTTTTCTTGTCCCATCTTCTACAGCTTCTAGCTTCTTCGTACTCTTGTTGCATTTCTTGTATTCTACACTCTGCAAAATATCTTTCTCTGTACGTTTTCTCTTTCAAAATTTCTTCTTTTGTTCTCTCTTTCACCTCAGCAATCAATGCACTTCCATCATCATTTATATAATCACCCCGGTTAAACCCTTCGTCATCTTGAACTATCATGTGTTTGGCATGATCATTCACCAACACTAAAGCTTGTGATTTCTCTTTTGATAAACCTCCAGCAATTCACTTTAGACTTTCTCCAGACGTACGCTCACTGGTTTCCAAGATTGTTTTGATTCAAACTTGGTTGACTTCTTAACCTCAACTTTATTTTTCCTTTCAACAGCAACAGGCTTCGGATTTGGACACTTGCGACCAAGATGTCCAGTTTGATCACATTTAAAACATGTTCTTTTTGAAACATCTTTGGCCTGTTGTTGCTTTTTCTGAGCATAGAACTCTTCATTAGACTGTCGTCTAAATTGGAGTTCTTTCTCTTCTTCTGAACTTGTCCCATGGACAAAGTTCGTCTTTTTCTGATAATTTGTCTTTTCAAACCGTTTCTTTAGATTTTGTTTCTTTTTATAACCCAACCCAACCTTCATATTTTTCTTTTTGTAACTAGATTTGTTATAAAAAGCTTTCTTGCTTGCTTTTCCAAAATCACATTCTGAATCGGGACTTCAAAATCTGAGAATAATTTATCCGATCCAATCATGGTATAAGCCAATCCGATTGAATCACCATTCACATCTTTCTCAGATTTTGAATTTTTAAAATAACTCTCATGAAAACTTCCCTCACTTTCATCCTGTGATTCGGACTTATCTATTTTGATAGAATCATCTTGCAAAACACTTTCAACTACATTATCTACCACATCTGAATCACCAGTATCATCAGATTTGGAATAGGTTACGTCAATATTATTTGGCAATTGATCAACCATGTTGAAAGATTTTTCCACCTTCTCGTCATCATAGAATGTGAACTTTTTCTCAAGCGGTGGTGGAACCTGGTGATATTCTGAGCCAATTCCTTTCTTGTTTTTCTCAGAATCGTTATCATCCGGATTTATGTTGAAAATACATTCAAGAACATATGATGAAGCGTGATAACTTTCCAACTAGTTATTATCTTGTTCTAACTCAGCCATTTTACGTTTAAGCTCAGCAACTTCTTCAATATAAGAATTTACAACCTTTTGCTTTATTGAATATTGTCGTTTAAGCATTTCAAATGTTTCAGAACATTGTGTAAGTCTAGATTGAACAAGTTTCATTTGACTTTTCACAACTTCATATGACTCTTTTGTAATATGATATGCAAGTTTTATTGAATCATACTCTTTTTTCATTTCTTGAACTGTATTTTCTTTTTGTAAACACTCTTCAGTCATTGCTGAACACTTTTCTTTCAAAATCTCATTTTCTTTGTCTAAAGTCTTACATTTTTGTGTCAGCTTTTCATCGTTATCTATTAAAACCTTTTCTTTTTCAAACATTTCTTTGCATTTCTCTTTGAAAACTTTTTCAATTTTAGTAAATTTCATGTATCTTGTTCTGAATTTTTCATCTTTTTCAGTACAAGCACTGCACCTTTCCATGCATTTCTTGCACTGTTCAACAGTTTTATTTAAAACTTCAGAAGATTCAGTTGAAGTATTTACCTCAGTAGTTAGCACCTCGGCTTTTTCTGCTGTCTGTTTCTGATCTTCTTTCTGTTTCTGCTGTTCCTCAGCAACAGTTTCACCTGCGTCAGCTACACCAACCGGCTTTTCCAACTTTGCATAAACTTTCTCTTGTTTCTCTTCACCATCTTCTTCTGCTAACTTCTGACTTTCTTTATCAGCCACCTCTTCTTTCTTCACTTCTTCATCATTCTTTTCACCACTGCCTTCTTCTACAGTCTTCTTCAATTCATCTACCAAATTCTCAACATTCTTCTTCATTTTTTCTTCATCTCTTTGTCTCAAACTTGCTGTCATTACACCCCTGATTATCTTATCCAACTTTTTGAGATAATCCTTATCTGATGCTTTCTTTGAATAAAATTCGCAGACAGAGGAATAACTGCAAGTACATCATTGTACACAGCCTCTCTTTTATCAACAACCAGATCTCCTTTTCGATTGATGTAACATTCTCTTTTCTTGTCCCATCTTCTACAGCTTCTAGCTTCTTCGTACTCTTGTTGCATTTCTTGTATTCTACACTCTGCAAAATATCTTTCTCTGTACGTTTTCTCTTTCAAAATTTCTTCTTTTGTTCTCTCTTTCACCTCAGCAATCAATGCACTTCCATCATCATTTATATAATCACCCCGGTTAAACCCTTCGTCATCTTGAACTATCATGTGTTTGGCATGATCATTCACCAACACTAAAGCTTGTGATTTCTCTTTTGATAAACCTCCAGCAATTCACTTTAGACTTTCTCCAGACGTACGCTCACTGGTTTCCAAGATTGTTTTGATTCAAACTTGGTTGACTTCTTAACCTCAACTTTATTTTTCCTTTCAACAGCAACAGGCTTCGGATTTGGACACTTGCGACCAAGATGTCCAGTTTGATCACATTTAAAACATGTTATTTTTGAAACATCTTTGGCCTGTTGTTGCTTTTTCTGAGCATAGAACTCTTCATTAGACTGTCGTCTAAATTGGAGTTCTTTCTCTTCTTCTGAACTTGTCCCATGGACAAAGTTCGTCTTTTTCTGATAATTTGTCTTTTCAAACCGTTTCTTTAGATTTTGTTTCTTTTTATAACCCAACCCAACCTTCATATTTTTCTTTTTGTAACTAGATTTGTTATAAAAAGCTTTCTTGCTTGCTTTTCCAAAATCACATTCTGAATCGGGACTTCAAAATCTGAGAATAATTTATCCGATCCAATCATGGTATAAGCCAATCCGATTGAATCACCATTCACATCTTTCTCAGATTTTGAATTTTTAAAATAACTCTCATGAAAACTTCCCTCACTTTCATCCTGTGATTCGGACTTATCTATTTTGATAGAATCATCTTGCAAAACACTTTCAACTACATTATCTACCACATCTGAATCACCAGTATCATCAGATTTGGAATAGGTTACGTCAATATTATTTGGCAATTGATCAACCATGTTGAAAGATTTTTCCACCTTCTCGTCATCATAGAATGTGAACTTTTTCTCAAGCGGTGGTGGAACCTGGTGATATTCTGAGCCAATTCCTTTCTTGTTTTTCTCAGAATCGTTATCATCCGGATTTATGTTGAAAATACATTCAAGAACATATGATGAAGCGTGATAACTTTCCAACTAGTTATTATCTTGTTCTAACTCAGCCATTTTACGTTTAAGCTCAGCAACTTCTTCAATATAAGAATTTACAACCTTTTGCTTTATTGAATATTGTCGTTTAAGCATTTCAAATGTTTCAGAACATTGTGTAAGTCTAGATTGAACAAGTTTCATTTGACTTTTCACAACTTCATATGACTCTTTTGTAATATGATATGCAAGTTTTATTGAATCATACTCTTTTTTCATTTCTTGAACTGTATTTTCTTTTTGTAAACACTCTTCAGTCATTGCTGAACACTTTTCTTTCAAAATCTCATTTTCTTTGTCTAAAGTCTTACATTTTTGTGTCAGCTTTTCATCGTTATCTATTAAAACCTTTTCTTTTTCAAACATTTCTTTGCATTTCTCTTTGAAAACTTTTTCAATTTTAGTAAATTTCATGTATCTTGTTCTGAATTTTTCATCTTTTTCAGTACAAGCACTGCACCTTTCCATGCATTTCTTGCACTGTTCAACAGTTTTATTTAAAACTTCAGAAGATTCAGTTGAAGTATTTACCTCAGTAGTTAGCACCTCGGCTTTTTCTGCTGTCTGTTTCTGATCTTCTTTCTGTTTCTGCTGTTCCTCAGCAACAGTTTCACCTGCGTCAGCTACACCAACCGGCTTTTCCAACTTTGCATAAACTTTCTCTTGTTTCTCTTCACCATCTTCTTCTGCTAACTTCTGACTTTCTTTATCAGCCACCTCTTCTTTCTTCACTTCTTCATCATTCTTTTCACCACTGCCTTCTTCTACAGTCTTCTTCAATTCATCTACCAAATTCTCAACATTCTTCTTCATTTTTTCTTCATCTCTTTGTCTCAAACTTGCTGTCATTACACCCCTGATTATCTTATCCAACTTTTTGAGATAATCCTTATCTGATGCTTTCTTTGAATAAAATTCGCAGACAGAGGAATAACTGCAAGTACATCATTGTACACAGCCTCTCTTTTATCAACAACCAGATCTCCTTTTCGATTGATGTAACATTCTCTTTTCTTGTCCCATCTTCTACAGCTTCTAGCTTCTTCGTACTCTTGTTGCATTTCTTGTATTCTACACTCTGCAAAATATCTTTCTCTGTACGTTTTCTCTTTCAAAATTTCTTCTTTTGTTCTCTCTTTCACCTCAGCAATCAATGCACTTCCATCATCATTTATATAATCACCCCGGTTAAACCCTTCGTCATCTTGAACTATCATGTGTTTGGCATGATCATTCACCAACACTAAAGCTTGTGATTTCTCTTTTGATAAACCTCCAGCAATTCACTTTAGACTTTCTCCAGACGTACGCTCACTGGTTTCCAAGATTGTTTTGATTCAAACTTGGTTGACTTCTTAACCTCAACTTTATTTTTCCTTTCAACAGCAACAGGCTTCGGATTTGGACACTTGCGACCAAGATGTCCAGTTTGATCACATTTAAAACATGTTATTTTTGAAACATCTTTGGCCTGTTGTTGCTTTTTCTGAGCATAGAACTCTTCATTAGACTGTCGTCTAAATTGGAGTTCTTTCTCTTCTTCTGAACTTGTCCCATGGACAAAGTTCGTCTTTTTCTGATAATTTGTCTTTTCAAACCGTTTCTTTAGATTTTGTTTCTTTTTATAACCCAACCCAACCTTCATATTTTTCTTTTTGTAACTAGATTTGTTATAAAAAGCTTTCTTGCTTGCTTTTCCAAAATCACATTCTGAATCGGGACTTCAAAATCTGAGAATAATTTATCCGATCCAATCATGGTATAAGCCAATCCGATTGAATCACCATTCACATCTTTCTCAGATTTTGAATTTTTAAAATAACTCTCATGAAAACTTCCCTCACTTTCATCCTGTGATTCGGACTTATCTATTTTGATAGAATCATCTTGCAAAACACTTTCAACTACATTATCTACCACATCTGAATCACCAGTATCATCAGATTTGGAATAGGTTACGTCAATATTATTTGGCAATTGATCAACCATGTTGAAAGATTTTTCCACCTTCTCGTCATCATAGAATGTGAACTTTTTCTCAAGCGGTGGTGGAACCTGGTGATATTCTGAGCCAATTCCTTTCTTGTTTTTCTCAGAATCGTTATCATCCGGATTTATGTTGAAAATACATTCAAGAACATATGATGAAGCGTGATAACTTTCCAACTAGTTATTATCTTGTTCTAACTCAGCCATTTTACGTTTAAGCTCAGCAACTTCTTCAATATAAGAATTTACAACCTTTTGCTTTATTGAATATTGTCGTTTAAGCATTTCAAATGTTTCAGAACATTGTGTAAGTCTAGATTGAACAAGTTTCATTTGACTTTTCACAACTTCATATGACTCTTTTGTAATATGATATGCAAGTTTTATTGAATCATACTCTTTTTTCATTTCTTGAACTGTATTTTCTTTTTGTAAACACTCTTCAGTCATTGCTGAACACTTTTCTTTCAAAATCTCATTTTCTTTGTCTAAAGTCTTACATTTTTGTGTCAGCTTTTCATCGTTATCTATTAAAACCTTTTCTTTTTCAAACATTTCTTTGCATTTCTCTTTGAAAACTTTTTCAATTTTAGTAAATTTCATGTATCTTGTTCTGAATTTTTCATCTTTTTCAGTACAAGCACTGCACCTTTCCATGCATTTCTTGCACTGTTCAACAGTTTTATTTAAAACTTCAGAAGATTCAGTTGAAGTATTTACCTCAGTAGTTAGCACCTCGGCTTTTTCTGCTGTCTGTTTCTGATCTTCTTTCTGTTTCTGCTGTTCCTCAGCAACAGTTTCACCTGCGTCAGCTACACCAACCGGCTTTTCCAACTTTGCATAAACTTTCTCTTGTTTCTCTTCACCATCTTCTTCTGCTAACTTCTGACTTTCTTTATCAGCCACCTCTTCTTTCTTCACTTCTTCATCATTCTTTTCACCACTGCCTTCTTCTACAGTCTTCTTCAATTCATCTACCAAATTCTCAACATTCTTCTTCATTTTTTCTTCATCTCTTTGTCTCAAACTTGCTGTCATTACACCCCTGATTATCTTATCCAACTTTTTGAGATAATCCTTATCTGATGCTTTCTTTGAATAAAATTCGCAGACAGAGGAATAACTGCAAGTACATCATTGTACACAGCCTCTCTTTTATCAACAACCAGATCTCCTTTTCGATTGATGTAACATTCTCTTTTCTTGTCCCATCTTCTACAGCTTCTAGCTTCTTCGTACTCTTGTTGCATTTCTTGTATTCTACACTCTGCAAAATATCTTTCTCTGTACGTTTTCTCTTTCAAAATTTCTTCTTTTGTTCTCTCTTTCACCTCAGCAATCAATGCACTTCCATCATCATTTATATAATCACCCCGGTTAAACCCTTCGTCATCTTGAACTATCATGTGTTTGGCATGATCATTCACCAACACTAAAGCTTGTGATTTCTCTTTTGATAAACCTCCAGCAATTCACTTTAGACTTTCTCCAGACGTACGCTCACTGGTTTCCAAGATTGTTTTGATTCAAACTTGGTTGACTTCTTAACCTCAACTTTATTTTTCCTTTCAACAGCAACAGGCTTCGGATTTGGACACTTGCGACCAAGATGTCCAGTTTGATCACATTTAAAACATGTTATTTTTGAAACATCTTTGGCCTGTTGTTGCTTTTTCTGAGCATAGAACTCTTCATTAGACTGTCGTCTAAATTGGAGTTCTTTCTCTTCTTCTGAACTTGTCCCATGGACAAAGTTCGTCTTTTTCTGATAATTTGTCTTTTCAAACCGTTTCTTTAGATTTTGTTTCTTTTTATAACCCAACCCAACCTTCATATTTTTCTTTTTGTAACTAGATTTGTTATAAAAAGCTTTCTTGCTTGCTTTTCCAAAATCACATTCTGAATCGGGACTTCAAAATCTGAGAATAATTTATCCGATCCAATCATGGTATAAGCCAATCCGATTGAATCACCATTCACATCTTTCTCAGATTTTGAATTTTTAAAATAACTCTCATGAAAACTTCCCTCACTTTCATCCTGTGATTCGGACTTATCTATTTTGATAGAATCATCTTGCAAAACACTTTCAACTACATTATCTACCACATCTGAATCACCAGTATCATCAGATTTGGAATAGGTTACGTCAATATTATTTGGCAATTGATCAACCATGTTGAAAGATTTTTCCACCTTCTCGTCATCATAGAATGTGAACTTTTTCTCAAGCGGTGGTGGAACCTGGTGATATTCTGAGCCAATTCCTTTCTTGTTTTTCTCAGAATCGTTATCATCCGGATTTATGTTGAAAATACATTCAAGAACATATGATGAAGCGTGATAACTTTCCAACTAGTTATTATCTTGTTCTAACTCAGCCATTTTACGTTTAAGCTCAGCAACTTCTTCAATATAAGAATTTACAACCTTTTGCTTTATTGAATATTGTCGTTTAAGCATTTCAAATGTTTCAGAACATTGTGTAAGTCTAGATTGAACAAGTTTCATTTGACTTTTCACAACTTCATATGACTCTTTTGTAATATGATATGCAAGTTTTATTGAATCATACTCTTTTTTCATTTCTTGAACTGTATTTTCTTTTTGTAAACACTCTTCAGTCATTGCTGAACACTTTTCTTTCAAAATCTCATTTTCTTTGTCTAAAGTCTTACATTTTTGTGTCAGCTTTTCATCGTTATCTATTAAAACCTTTTCTTTTTCAAACATTTCTTTGCATTTCTCTTTGAAAACTTTTTCAATTTTAGTAAATTTCATGTATCTTGTTCTGAATTTTTCATCTTTTTCAGTACAAGCACTGCACCTTTCCATGCATTTCTTGCACTGTTCAACAGTTTTATTTAAAACTTCAGAAGATTCAGTTGAAGTATTTACCTCAGTAGTTAGCACCTCGGCTTTTTCTGCTGTCTGTTTCTGATCTTCTTTCTGTTTCTGCTGTTCCTCAGCAACAGTTTCACCTGCGTCAGCTACACCAACCGGCTTTTCCAACTTTGCATAAACTTTCTCTTGTTTCTCTTCACCATCTTCTTCTGCTAACTTCTGACTTTCTTTATCAGCCACCTCTTCTTTCTTCACTTCTTCATCATTCTTTTCACCACTGCCTTCTTCTACAGTCTTCTTCAATTCATCTACCAAATTCTCAACATTCTTCTTCATTTTTTCTTCATCTCTTTGTCTCAAACTTGCTGTCATTACACCCCTGATTATCTTATCCAACTTTTTGAGATAATCCTTATCTGATGCTTTCTTTGAATAAAATTCGCAGACAGAGGAATAACTGCAAGTACATCATTGTACACAGCCTCTCTTTTATCAACAACCAGATCTCCTTTTCGATTGATGTAACATTCTCTTTTCTTGTCCCATCTTCTACAGCTTCTAGCTTCTTCGTACTCTTGTTGCATTTCTTGTATTCTACACTCTGCAAAATATCTTTCTCTGTACGTTTTCTCTTTCAAAATTTCTTCTTTTGTTCTCTCTTTCACCTCAGCAATCAATGCACTTCCATCATCATTTATATAATCACCCCGGTTAAACCCTTCGTCATCTTGAACTATCATGTGTTTGGCATGATCATTCACCAACACTAAAGCTTGTGATTTCTCTTTTGATAAACCTCCAGCAATTCACTTTAGACTTTCTCCAGACGTACGCTCACTGGTTTCCAAGATTGTTTTGATTCAAACTTGGTTGACTTCTTAACCTCAACTTTATTTTTCCTTTCAACAGCAACAGGCTTCGGATTTGGACACTTGCGACCAAGATGTCCAGTTTGATCACATTTAAAACATGTTATTTTTGAAACATCTTTGGCCTGTTGTTGCTTTTTCTGAGCATAGAACTCTTCATTAGACTGTCGTCTAAATTGGAGTTCTTTCTCTTCTTCTGAACTTGTCCCATGGACAAAGTTCGTCTTTTTCTGATAATTTGTCTTTTCAAACCGTTTCTTTAGATTTTGTTTCTTTTTATAACCCAACCCAACCTTCATATTTTTCTTTTTGTAACTAGATTTGTTATAAAAAGCTTTCTTGCTTGCTTTTCCAAAATCACATTCTGAATCGGGACTTCAAAATCTGAGAATAATTTATCCGATCCAATCATGGTATAAGCCAATCCGATTGAATCACCATTCACATCTTTCTCAGATTTTGAATTTTTAAAATAACTCTCATGAAAACTTCCCTCACTTTCATCCTGTGATTCGGACTTATCTATTTTGATAGAATCATTTTGCAAAACACTTTCAACTACATTATCTACCACATCTGAATCACCAGTATCATCAGATTTGGAATAGGTTACGTCAATATTATTTGGCAATTGATCAACCATGTTGAAAGATTTTTCCACCTTCTCGTCATCATAGAATGTGAACTTTTTCTCAAGCGGTGGTGGAACCTGGTGATATTCTGAGCCAATTCCTTTCTTGTTTTTCTCAGAATCGTTATCATCCGGATTTATGTTGAAAATACATTCAAGAACATATGATGAAGCGTGATAACTTTCCAACTAGTTATTATCTTGTTCTAACTCAGCCATTTTACGTTTAAGCTCAGCAACTTCTTCAATATAAGAATTTACAACCTTTTGCTTTATTGAATATTGTCGTTTAAGCATTTCAAATGTTTCAGAACATTGTGTAAGTCTAGATTGAACAAGTTTCATTTGACTTTTCACAACTTCATATGACTCTTTTGTAATATGATATGCAAGTTTTATTGAATCATACTCTTTTTTCATTTCTTGAACTGTATTTTCTTTTTGTAAACACTCTTCAGTCATTGCTGAACACTTTTCTTTCAAAATCTCATTTTCTTTGTCTAAAGTCTTACATTTTTGTGTCAGCTTTTCATCGTTATCTATTAAAACCTTTTCTTTTTCAAACATTTCTTTGCATTTCTCTTTGAAAACTTTTTCAATTTTAGTAAATTTCATGTATCTTGTTCTGAATTTTTCATCTTTTTCAGTACAAGCACTGCACCTTTCCATGCATTTCTTGCACTGTTCAACAGTTTTATTTAAAACTTCAGAAGATTCAGTTGAAGTATTTACCTCAGTAGTTAGCACCTCGGCTTTTTCTGCTGTCTGTTTCTGATCTTCTTTCTGTTTCTGCTGTTCCTCAGCAACAGTTTCACCTGCGTCAGCTACACCAACCGGCTTTTCCAACTTTGCATAAACTTTCTCTTGTTTCTCTTCACCATCTTCTTCTGCTAACTTCTGACTTTCTTTATCAGCCACCTCTTCTTTCTTCACTTCTTCATCATTCTTTTCACCACTGCCTTCTTCTACAGTCTTCTTCAATTCATCTACCAAATTCTCAACATTCTTCTTCATTTTTTCTTCATCTCTTTGTCTCAAACTTGCTGTCATTACACCCCTGATTATCTTATCCAACTTTTTGAGATAATCCTTATCTGATGCTTTCTTTGAATAAAATTCGCAGACAGAGGAATAACTGCAAGTACATCATTGTACACAGCCTCTCTTTTATCAACAACCAGATCTCCTTTTCGATTGATGTAACATTCTCTTTTCTTGTCCCATCTTCTACAGCTTCTAGCTTCTTCGTACTCTTGTTGCATTTCTTGTATTCTACACTCTGCAAAATATCTTTCTCTGTACGTTTTCTCTTTCAAAATTTCTTCTTTTGTTCTCTCTTTCACCTCAGCAATCAATGCACTTCCATCATCATTTATATAATCACCCCGGTTAAACCCTTCGTCATCTTGAACTATCATGTGTTTGGCATGATCATTCACCAACACTAAAGCTTGTGATTTCTCTTTTGATAAACCTCCAGCAATTCACTTTAGACTTTCTCCAGACGTACGCTCACTGGTTTCCAAGATTGTTTTGATTCAAACTTGGTTGACTTCTTAACCTCAACTTTATTTTTCCTTTCAACAGCAACAGGCTTCGGATTTGGACACTTGCGACCAAGATGTCCAGTTTGATCACATTTAAAACATGTTATTTTTGAAACATCTTTGGCCTGTTGTTGCTTTTTCTGAGCATAGAACTCTTCATTAGACTGTCGTCTAAATTGGAGTTCTTTCTCTTCTTCTGAACTTGTCCCATGGACAAAGTTCGTCTTTTTCTGATAATTTGTCTTTTCAAACCGTTTCTTTAGATTTTGTTTCTTTTTATAACCCAACCCAACCTTCATATTTTTCTTTTTGTAACTAGATTTGTTATAAAAAGCTTTCTTGCTTGCTTTTCCAAAATCACATTCTGAATCGGGACTTCAAAATCTGAGAATAATTTATCCGATCCAATCATGGTATAAGCCAATCCGATTGAATCACCATTCACATCTTTCTCAGATTTTGAATTTTTAAAATAACTCTCATGAAAACTTCCCTCACTTTCATCCTGTGATTCGGACTTATCTATTTTGATAGAATCATTTTGCAAAACACTTTCAACTACATTATCTACCACATCTGAATCACCAGTATCATCAGATTTGGAATAGGTTACGTCAATATTATTTGGCAATTGATCAACCATGTTGAAAGATTTTTCCACCTTCTCGTCATCATAGAATGTGAACTTTTTCTCAAGCGGTGGTGGAACCTGGTGATATTCTGAGCCAATTCCTTTCTTGTTTTTCTCAGAATCGTTATCATCCGGATTTATGTTGAAAATACATTCAAGAACATATGATGAAGCGTGATAACTTTCCAACTAGTTATTATCTTGTTCTAACTCAGCCATTTTACGTTTAAGCTCAGCAACTTCTTCAATATAAGAATTTACAACCTTTTGCTTTATTGAATATTGTCGTTTAAGCATTTCAAATGTTTCAGAACATTGTGTAAGTCTAGATTGAACAAGTTTCATTTGACTTTTCACAACTTCATATGACTCTTTTGTAATATGATATGCAAGTTTTATTGAATCATACTCTTTTTTCATTTCTTGAACTGTATTTTCTTTTTGTAAACACTCTTCAGTCATTGCTGAACACTTTTCTTTCAAAATCTCATTTTCTTTGTCTAAAGTCTTACATTTTTGTGTCAGCTTTTCATCGTTATCTATTAAAACCTTTTCTTTTTCAAACATTTCTTTGCATTTCTCTTTGAAAACTTTTTCAATTTTAGTAAATTTCATGTATCTTGTTCTGAATTTTTCATCTTTTTCAGTACAAGCACTGCACCTTTCCATGCATTTCTTGCACTGTTCAACAGTTTTATTTAAAACTTCAGAAGATTCAGTTGAAGTATTTACCTCAGTAGTTAGCACCTCGGCTTTTTCTGCTGTCTGTTTCTGATCTTCTTTCTGTTTCTGCTGTTCCTCAGCAACAGTTTCACCTGCGTCAGCTACACCAACCGGCTTTTCCAACTTTGCATAAACTTTCTCTTGTTTCTCTTCACCATCTTCTTCTGCTAACTTCTGACTTTCTTTATCAGCCACCTCTTCTTTCTTCACTTCTTCATCATTCTTTTCACCACTGCCTTCTTCTACAGTCTTCTTCAATTCATCTACCAAATTCTCAACATTCTTCTTCATTTTTTCTTCATCTCTTTGTCTCAAACTTGCTGTCATTACACCCCTGATTATCTTATCCAACTTTTTGAGATAATCCTTATCTGATGCTTTCTTTGAATAAAATTCGCAGACAGAGGAATAACTGCAAGTACATCATTGTACACAGCCTCTCTTTTATCAACAACCAGATCTCCTTTTCGATTGATGTAACATTCTCTTTTCTTGTCCCATCTTCTACAGCTTCTAGCTTCTTCGTACTCTTGTTGCATTTCTTGTATTCTACACTCTGCAAAATATCTTTCTCTGTACGTTTTCTCTTTCAAAATTTCTTCTTTTGTTCTCTCTTTCACCTCAGCAATCAATGCACTTCCATCATCATTTATATAATCACCCCAGTTAAACCCTTCGTCATCTTGAACTATCATGTGTTTGGCATGATCATTCACCAACACTAAAGCTTGTGATTTCTCTTTTGATAAACCTCCAGCAATTCACTTTAGACTTTCTCCAGACGTACGCTCACTGGTTTCCAAGATTGTTTTGATTCAAACTTGGTTGACTTCTTAACCTCAACTTTATTTTTCCTTTCAACAGCAACAGGCTTCGGATTTGGACACTTGCGACCAAGATGTCCAGTTTGATCACATTTAAAACATGTTATTTTTGAAACATCTTTGGCCTGTTGTTGCTTTTTCTGAGCATAGAACTCTTCATTAGACTGTCGTCTAAATTGGAGTTCTTTCTCTTCTTCTGAACTTGTCCCATGGACAAAGTTCGTCTTTTTCTGATAATTTGTCTTTTCAAACCGTTTCTTTAGATTTTGTTTCTTTTTATAACCCAACCCAACCTTCATATTTTTCTTTTTGTAACTAGATTTGTTATAAAAAGCTTTCTTGCTTGCTTTTCCAAAATCACATTCTGAATCGGGACTTCAAAATCTGAGAATAATTTATCCGATCCAATCATGGTATAAACCAATCCGATTGAATCACCATTCACATCTTTCTCAGATTTTGAATTTTTAAAATAACTCTCATGAAAACTTCCCTCACTTTCATCCTGTGATTCGGACTTATCTATTTTGATAGAATCATCTTGCAAAACACTTTCAACTACATTATCTACCACATCTGAATCACCAGTATCATCAGATTTGGAATAGGTTACGTCAATATTATTTGGCAATTGATCAACCATGTTGAAAGCTTTTTCCACCTTCTCGTCATCATAGAATGTGAACTTTTTCTCAAGCGGTGGTGGAACCTGGTGATATTCTGAGCCAATTCCTTTCTTGTTTTTCTCAGAATCGTTATCATCCGGATTTATGTTGAAAATACATTCAAGAACATATGATGAAGCGTGATAACTTTCCAACTAGTTATTATCTTGTTCTAACTCAGCCATTTTACGTTTAAGCTCAGCAACTTCTTCAATATAAGAATTTACAACCTTTTGCTTTATTGAATATTGTCGTTTAAGCATTTCAAATGTTTCAGAACATTGTGTAAGTCTAGATTGAACAAGTTTCATTTGACTTTTCACAACTTCATATGACTCTTTTGTAATATGATATGCAAGTTTTATTGAATCATACTCTTTTTTCATTTCTTGAACTGTATTTTCTTTTTGTAAACACTCTTCAGTCATTGCTGAACACTTTTCTTTCAAAATCTCATTTTCTTTGTCTAAAGTCTTACATTTTTGTGTCAGCTTTTCATCGTTATCTATTAAAACCTTTTCTTTTTCAAACATTTCTTTGCATTTATCTTTGAAAACTTTTTCAATTTTAGTAAATTTCATGTCTCTTGTTCTGAATTTTTCATCTTTTTCAGTACAAGCACTGCACGTTTCCATGCATTTCTTGCACTGTTCAACAGTTTTATTTAAAACTTCAGAAGATTCAGTTGAAGTATTTACCTCAGTAGTTAGCACCTCGGCTTTTTCTGTTGTCTGTTTCTGATCTTCTTTCTGTTTCTGCTGTTCCTCAGCAACAGTTTCACCTGCGTTAGCTACTCCAACCGGCTTTTCCAAATTTGCATAAACTTTCTCTTGTTTCTCTTCACCATCTTCTTCTGCTAACTTCTGAATTTCTTTATCAGCCACCTCTTCTTTCTTCACTTCTTCATCATTCTTTTCACCACTGCCTTCTTCTACAGTCTTCTTCAATTCATCTACCAAATTCTCAACATTCTTCTTCATTTTTTCTTCATCTCTTTGTCTCAAACTTGTTGTCATTACACCCCTGATTATCTTATCCAACTTTTTGAGATAATCCTTATCTGATGCTTTCTTTGAATAAAATTCGCAGACAGAGGAATAACTGCAAGTACATCATTGTACACAACCTCTCTTTTATCAACCACCGGATCTCCTTTTCGATTGATGTAACATTCTCTTTTCTTGTCCCATCTTCTACAGCTTCTAGCTTCTTCGTACTCTTCTTGCATTTCTTGTATTCTACACTCTGCAAAATATCTTTCTCTGTACGTTTTCTCTTTCAAAATTTCTTCTTTTGTTCTCTCTTTCACCTCAGCAATCAATGCACTTCCATCATCATTTATATAATCACCCCAGTTAAACCCTTCGTCATCTTGAACTATCATGTGTTTGGCATGATCATTCACCAACACTAAAGCTTGTGATTTCTCTTTTGATAAACCTCCAGCAATTCACTTTAGACTTTCTCCAGACGTACGCTTACTTGTTTTATGATAAATAGCCTTTTTTGTAGTAATCATCTTGGAATGGATTACCATGATCAGCTGTCTCCCGATTAATACACTCCCTTTTGAAATGACCCTTCTGTTTACACCGAAAACATGTCACTTTTGACTTATCAAACCCGAGCTTGGTGCTTATCAAACCTCCAAGATTATTTATGCCTGTTATCTCCATAAAGCGCTATGCTCTTCGCATGCCGCTCGCCAGACACCATCTGATATCTATAAGTTCCATCTCCTTCGGATCTATCTGTTCATAATCTTCTTTTGTTAATTCATGATTACCAATTTTCCCAGCTACCAGACTTTCATATGATTCCAGAATCGATGCTAAGAAACTCATTTGTTGTTTAGCAACATTGATGCTCAATGTAGCAGAATTTTTCAATTTCAATTTCTGCTGCGTTTGATGCTGTTGAAGATGAATGATAACCATGATTGTAACTTGATGAGCTACCTTTCGATGAATCTTTTGACTGTTCAACACTAAAAGCTGTACCAATCTTTGGCGATTCATTGGTTGATGGTAAGCTTCCTTTGTAGTAAAGACCCACATTTTGCTGATAGGTAGAGTTGCTCATTTTGTTCTGTTTTTGCAACTCGAGCTCATGACTTTCAATCTTTTCTATCAGTGTATCCAAAGTGTTAGTGCACTATGTCTATTGACTTCGTCTTGTATCATGTAATGGGATAGGATAGGATAACCAGTGCTCGAGGTGCGAGAAACTGAGATTAGTGAGTTTACTAGTGATTCCGCTTGAAAGTGTCAAGGACAAGTTCAAGCGAAATCAACTTAATAGATTTCACTTGAACTTGTCCTTAATAGATTTCGCTTGAATATGTCTTGGTCCACTCAAGCGAAATCATCACAACTATAAATAGGGCACTTCTCTATTTCATTTGGCACGGATCCAGAACTTGTAACGAAGTGCTGCCAAAATTTGTTCAGGTTGTAATTGTTGTTAAATCAATCATAGTGACAGATTAAAGAGTATCAAGCTGTTTCCACGTCCGTTTCATTGATTCCGCCTTTGATTCGGATATAAAGCTCTTCTGAACGACTCATTCGGGTCAAACAACGATCCTACAAGTGGTATCAGAGCTCAGGAAGAAGAGTTTAGCTTGATATCATCTATTTTCTGAATTCTACACCTTCTTTTTCAAATTGGACAAGTTTTACCAGTCAAAATGGATTGAATTTTTCACAGTACATGCGAAATGGTGTTTTAACAAAGCCTTGAAAGAATCAGACAAAAACTCAGCTTAAAAGTGACTAAATTGGACCAAAAATAAGATTCCGCTTGAACGAACACATTGGTTTCGCTTGAAAAACTTTGCTGATTTCGCTTCAAGTAGTATTCCGCTTGAAATCATCATCTGATCTCGCTTGAATCCAGTATTTCGCTTGAAGATTCAGTTTGAAAGTCCTGATTCCGCTTGAAAGTTGAATACCGCTTGAAAGTCTTATTTCGCTTGAAAGTTCAACAAGTGATTTCGCTTGAAAGCTGATATTCAGTTTGAACAACTAATTTCGCTTGAAAGAGTTATACAAGTGATTTCGCTTGAAATCAATATTTCGCTTGAAATCAATATTTCGCTTGAAAAGAGGAATTTTGTGTCGAAATCATTTCACGTCAACCAAGTGTCAGTTTGTTTTGGAATATTTGATATTATTGATTCTGATTGTGTCTGTTTGATTGTTCAGGTTTACATCATGGCTGAAGAGTTTTTCAACACTTTTTACAACGCGTTTACCTCAGATACAATGGATGTTTCAGAGGTTACACCTAAAGTGATAACTAAAACGATCAAAGACAACATCAAACATGACAACTTTTATGGAACCTATTCAAAACCTCCAAAGCTGGATAACATTGAGGATTATGTTTGGTGGAAGGAGAGGTTTGTCAATTGGACGAAGGCATATGCACATGAGAGTTGGTTTTGTTTGAAGTTTGGATATGCTAACCCAACAAGTGACAAAGGAGAAGAAATTATGATTAAAGATTTTTCAGAGGAAGACAAAAAAAGAAATTTTCATATGAACAGAAGATGATAGCTTTGATTCAGCAATCAGTTCGAGATGACATTTTTTCATTATTAATACATGATGGGTCATCGCAGTCTGTGTGGAAAGCTTTGAAGGCGAAAGCTAAGGGGGGTAAACAAATTCAGAAAAACAAAATCACGTTATTAAAAAAAGAATTTGATTTATTTGACAGTTTAAAAGGAGAGACAGTGAGGCAAATGATTGAGAGGTTTTGTCATTTAAAGATTGAACTAGAAAGATTTAAAATTGTGAAAACTAGAGAAGAAGTTGTTGAAAAAGTAATTGAAGCGTTACCACGAGCTGATCAGTGGCAAACGTTTGTTTTTATCTTGAAAAATGATGATAAATTTGATACAATTTCTCTTGATACGTTGTTAGAAAAGATTGAGAGTCATGATCTGGAGCTACAAAAGCAAAACAAGATGAGTGGTTCATCGCATCATCAGAATGTTGGTCTATACTACAAAGGCAATGTACCTTCGGAGAAAGTTGCTAGTTCACCAAAGACAGCATTCAGTGGTGAAAAGATGAAAGAACCACAAACAACCTCATCAAGTTACCATTCTGGATATCATACATCTTCAAAATCAAGCTCTGATGAAGCTGAGGAGATTCTGTGCAACATTGCTCTCAAACTGAAGAATTCTCCTGCAATGAGCATCAATGCAGCTAAGCAGCAAATGAGTTTTCTTGCATCTGTTCTGGAGTCGTATGAAGGTCTAGTGGCTGGCAAAATTGGAAACTCTGAATTAACCAAAGAAGACTACGACCAGATTGATCCGGAAGAGATGGAACTCATTGACATCCGTTGGTGTTTGGCAAGTTGCATTCGCAGAGCCCAAAGATACATGGAGATTACTGGGAAGCAATCTTTAGGTGGTCCATCAACAAAGCTTGGATTTGACAAATCCAAAGTGACTTGCTTCAGATGTAAGCAAAAAGGTCATTTCAAGAGGGAATGTACTAATTCTGAAGCTAGAGGAAATGAACGTCCTTTCAATGATGATTATTATCGAAAGGCAATCTACCACCGAAGCAAAGAAGAGCAAAAAATGATTGAAGACAAACCCAGAGATAAGTCAAGAGCTTGTGCTGTAATCCATCATGATGAAGGATTTGATTGGAGTGAGATTCTTCCAGATGAAGATCGTCCTGTAACAGCTCATGGCAGAAAAGCATCAACATCCCAGCATCATGTTCTTGTTGCTGAAATTCGTGAAGAAATCAAAGAAAAAGACACAATTGAGATAAAAGATAAAACTCGAGAAGAGATTTTAAAAGAGAAAACTGAGAGAGAAAGATTCATTGTGGGGTGCAGAATGGAGAAAATGCAGGAAGAATATGAGAATGCTGTTGCAAACAAAAGATGAGATAAGAAGCAAGAATGTTATGTCAACAAACAAGGTGAACCGGTTGTTCCAAGAAGTGACATAGTTCATGATGATGTTCTCCTTGTTATTCCTCGATCCGGTGAATATTACTCAAATGTTGCAAAAGACAAAACATATGTAAAAAAACTGGATAAAATCATTAGAGATGCTATGAAAATAAATCTGAGGAAGAGGAATGAAGAACGAATGAAGAAGAATGTTGAAGAGATGGTAAACAATCTGAAGAAAGCTGCTGAAGAGGTTAAAGCAGAAGCAGTTAAAGAAGAAAATGTGAAAATTGTTGAAGAAGTGAAAGAAGAAGTGGTGTTGAATGTAGAAGTTGTGAAAGAAGTTGTTACTAAAGAACAGCAGGTTGGAGAAATTGAGAAGAAGATTGAAAGTTTGATTGAAGTTAAGAATGATAATTTGAAGGTTGATGGTGATAATGGTGATGTTGGTATTGATATTGAAGCAGTTGAAGAGAAGCAGCAGAAAGAAGTGGATCAGACAGAAACTGAAGATAACACCGAAGTGCTAATCACTGAGGTAAATTCTGATTCTGAAACTCAAATCAAAATCGGTGAACAGTGCAAGAAATGCATGGAAATGTGCAGTGCTTGTACTGAAAAAGACGAAAGGTTCAGAACAAGAGATCTTGAGTTTACTAAAATCGAAGAAATTTTTAAAAGTAAATACAAAGAAATGTTTGAAAATGAAAAAGTTTTGAAAGATAATAATGAAATTTTTTTGGAAAAATGTAAAAAGTTAGAAAAAGAAAATGAAGTTTTGAAAGAAAATGTTTTGAAAAAGACAGAAGAATGTGATCAAAAAGAGAATGCTTTTCAGGAAATGAAAAAGGAATATGATTCGATAAAATTGGCTTATCACATTACAAAAGAATCATATGAAAAAGTAAAAAGTGAAATGAAACTTGTTCAATCGAGATTGAAATATTGTTCTGAAACAACTAATGAGTATAAACAAATGTATGAAATAAAACAACAAGTGGTAAATTCTTATATTGAAGATATTGCTAAACTTAAGAGTCAGATTGCTGATTTAGAACAGGATAACAACAAATTAAAAAGTTATCACGCGTCGTCATATGTGCTTGAAATAATTTTCAACATAAAACCGGATGGGAAAGATTCTGAGCAAAACAAGAAAGGTATTGGCTCAGAGTTTCATCAAGTTCCACCACCGGAAAAGTTTGTGTTTTATGATGATGAAAAGGTCGAAAAAGCTTTCAACATGGTAGATCAATTGCCAGACAACATTGACGTAACCTATTCCAAATCTGATGATTCTAGTGATTTATAGGTGGTAGGTAAGGTCGTTGAAAGTGTGTTGAAAGAAGAGTCGTTTGAATCAGGTAATTCTGAATCACAGGATGAAAATGAAGGTAATTTTCATGATGGATATTTGAAAAACACAAAATCCGAGAAGAATTTGAATGATGATTCAAAGGGATTGGTTTATACCATGATTGGATCGGACAAATTATTCTTAGATGTTGTATTCCCGATTCAGAATGTGATTTCAGAAAAGGTTGATAAAGTTTTCAAGATGGTTGAGATTGAGAAATCTGAGATTTCAAAGTTTGTTGGAAAAGGTCACAAAACTTTTTATAACAAACCTGGTTACAAAAAGAAAAACATGAAGGCTGGGTTGGGTTATAAGAAGAAACAAAATTGGAAAAGAAATGAAACGCCGAATTTTCAAGCAAAAATGAGTTTTGTTCAAGGAAAAAGTTTTGAAGAAGAGGAAAAATTCAAATTTAGACAACAGTCTAATGAAGAGTTTTGTGCTCAAAAGAAAAAGCAACAACCACAGGTAAAAGATGTGTCCAAGAGAACAAGCTTCAAGTGTGATCAGATAGGACATCTTGCACGAAAGTGTCCAAATCTGAAACCTGTGGAAGTTGACAAAATGAAATCTGAAAATGTGGAAACACAGAAATCTGAGGATGTGAAACAAAGGTCAACCAGATTTGATTCGAAACAAACTTGGAGGTATAATACAAACAAGTTTGCTTCAAATCAAAACTGGAAATCTAACCCGAACAGGTTCGATTCAAGACAGACCTGGAATTCTCACACACCCAGATTCAGAACAACACAAAGTTAATGCAATCATCCTTTGTTCATGAGAAAATACTTTTCTGTCTTCAGTTTCTACATCTCCAAGTTCAAGTTATTCACCTTTATCATTTTTTGGTCGTTTATACCCGAATTCCATACATAACCAACTTTCACGAGCATATGCTTTTGCCCAGTTAAGAAATCTTTCTTTCCACCAAGTATAATCTTCAATGTTATCAAGTTTTGGTGTTTTAGAATAAGTTTCATAAAAGTTTTCATGTTTTATATTATCATTTATAGCTTTAGAAATACTTTTCGGTGCAACAGTTGATGTCTCGTTTGATTCAGAAGTGAACGCTTTGTAAAATGTGTTATAGAGTTCTTCAGCCATGATTACCTGCAAAAGTCAAAGAAAGTCAAACACGTTTGAAGAACAATATAAACACTTGATTCGTCCGCATGGCCGTTGTCCGAATGAATTGGTCTGGATGAGGTATGGTCCGGATGGACTATTTCCGGATGGACTAATCTGGATGGGCTTTTGGTCCGGATGAACTACATCCGGATGAACAATATTTCCAGATAAACAACAAATAAGCCTATATGTCCGGATGAACAAGTCTATCCGTCCGGATGGACCATGACATCAGCAAACTCTGTTTCAAAGTTCATGTTTTTTACTGATTTGAGTATGATTTTGTTTGAGTTTTGATCTGACACTTTGTAGGATTGTACAAAAATGTTTTTCACACAACATATTCAAAATTCAGCCAATTTTAACCGTAAAAACATTATGAATCTGAGTTTTAAATTCAAAAAGAAAGTGTAGAAGATGAGTAGAAGAAGAAGTGTGTAGAAGATGATGATTTCGGCTCTGAATCTGATGTAGAAACTTGAATCTTCATGTATTCAATCCGTGCAAACAATCACCCGCTCTGATACCACTTGTGAATTCAGGATTTGGATCGATTCCTTTAACCGTTGAATGCGTACTAACACGTGAAATGTGCGGAATCCAATCACGTGTGTGGATAGAACACGAAGACGTAATTATTAATGATTTCTATTACTGATATAACAATGTTTACACCATGAAATCGAACGGGTAGAGCTTCGCCTCAAGAATACCATAAGTTACAAATGCCAAGACCCTACTCTACTATTTATAAGCATCCTCCATCCGGATGAACAAAGCTGGTGGATGTACTCCATCAGAACAGATGGGCCTCCATCCGGACGGATGGACTAACGCATTTATATCCGGATGAACATTTGCCATCCGTCCGAATGGACCTAAAGTCCATCCGTTCGGATGAGCTTCAACACATGACAACTTTATCTTTTGTTCAGCGCCAGTCTTGTAACATCTGATTCAACTACGATACGTGATTGACGTAAGCGATAGACATATGCACCCACACAATGATTATGCTACAAACCTGAATCCAATGATGGGTCAAAAATGATTCTGGTTATGAGTTTAATGTAATGATTTGGTTTAGCGTGATTGCGTTATGAGTTGTAACATAAATCATCCATGTTATCACACCAAGAACTATTCGGATTAGTGCGGCGCAACGCGCGTAGTGTATAAAACTAGTTATATAAATTATTGTTTTCAAAATTAAAACATTGTATATATTTCTTATTTATATATTATCAATTTGTGCTTCTACTGGTTGTACTTCACGCATTAGTGCTTTAGTATGCAACTTATGTTTGTACGTTTGGCTTTGAAAGTTGTTTTCTTTAGTGGGTATTTAAGTGTGACTTTTTTTGGTTTTGACTTCACTTTGAAATTTCCTCTCTCTCTCTCTTTGCGACCAGTGAAATGCCACAACCTCTTTCACGTTCGTTGCTTGTGATATCCGGAGTTGCTCCAACAGTTTGACTCTTCATTGTATGCAGGAAGATTCTTGTTGTTGTCTTCGTTGACTTTTTTACGCCTTTTAACGTCGTTAAAACGCCTGATTATGATTCGGTGGATCTTGTTAGAGTTTAATGTTGGGGTTTTGTTTTGGTTTGAAGGATTCGATGTTGCATGCCCTCTTTTGGGGAGTGTTTTTCCGTCGTTGAACTATTGGAACAAAGTACATTTCTATGTTAACTTTTTCAACATGATCCTTTATGAAGTGATATCTGACATCTACATGTTTGGTTCTAGAGTCGTGAACTGGATTTTCTGTTATTGCAATTGCACTCTTTGAGTCACATAGAATTGGTATCGTTGTCAGATTTACTCCATAATCCTTCAGCTGAGTTTGCATCCATAGCACTTGTGAACAGCAACTTGCTTCAGCTACATATTCAAATTCAGCTGTTGATGTTACAACATAGTTTTGTTTTTTGCTTGCCCAACACACCAACTTTTCTCCCAGGATTTGACATGCACCAGGTGTGCTTTTTCTGTCAATCTTGCATCCTGCATAATCTGCATCTGTGTATGCTATTAGTTCTAAATTTGTATCTTTTGGATACTAGAGACCAAGATCTGATGTGCCTTTTAGATATTTGAAAACCCTTTTTACTGCTTTTAGATGGGACTCTTTAGGATTACATTGGTACCTTGCCAGAAAACATGTAGCAAACATAATATCTGGTCTACTTGCAGTTAAGTACAACAATGATCCTATCATTCCTCTATAGGTTTTAATATCCACACATTTACCTTCTTTATTAGAATCGAGTTTGTTCCCTGTTGCCATGGGAGTTTTTGAAATTGAGCAATTTTCAAGTGAGTATTTATTCAGAATTGTTTTTACATACTTAGATTGACTCAGAAATATTCCATCATTTCTTTGTTTGACTTATAAACCTAACAAAAAAGTTAACTCACCCATCATGCTCATTTCAAAGTGGCTGGTCAATAATTTTTGAAACTTTTTGCAAAATTTTTCATTTGTTGATCCAAATATAATGTCATCAACATAAATTTGGACTAACAAAGTGTGACCCTTATGTGTTTTAAGAAAGAGAGTTGTGTCAATAGTACCTTTTGTGAAACCATAATTGAGTAAGAAGTTTGAAAGAGTTTCATACCATGCTCTAGGAGCTTGCTTCAAACCATACAAGGCTTTGTTTAATTTATAAACATGATTTTGAAATTTGGGATCAACAAAGCCTTCTGGTTGATGCACACACACACTTCTTCCTCAATCTTACCATTTAGGAATGCAGATTTTACATCCATTTGGTATACCTTGAAATCTTTGGATGTTGCATAAGCAAGAAAGATTAGTACTGCTTCTAACCTGACTACTGGTGCAAAGGTTTCATCATAGTCTATTCCTTCTTGTTGACAATAACCTTTTACCACTAGCCTTGCCTTATTCCTTTTTAATGTGCCATGTTCATCTTATTTGTTTCTAAATACCCATTTTGAGCCTATGACAAAAGCAATAACGGGTGCCTATTTCTTAGCAGAAATGCCAGCGCACCTGAATATGTCAAAAAGGGCATCCCTAACCAAATCATGTCGGTATTTGAACCCCGGGAGCTCTCTACAATGAACTGCATGCTCACCAAAAGAATCCAAACACGCCTTATGATCAAGAATGAGAAAGCGTGCCTTGACAACTGTAACAACTCTCATTAAAAGTCCTATTTATTTTATTATTTTATCCAATAGGAAACCCTAATTGAGACACCCAAGTGATTCTACACAAACCCTAAAATTTTCAGAATCATCAGAATCAGGATCAGGATCAGGATCAGGGCCCCTAAAACTCAGGGGGGGGGGGGTAAAACCCTAGTTACGATTATCTTAAAATCTCGCTGTCAAAAATGAATTTATGAAATTCGTCAAGTCAGCAAGGCTAGTCAAGGACGTGGCTACCCTATGGTAAATTCGTGTCCCTTACGGACCGTAAGGGATGAGGCTTACGGTCCGTAAGCCTGGTCAATTTTTGTGTATAAATAGTAGACTTTGGGACTGGAATTTGGGCGCTTGAACGACGTAAAAAGTCGAAATATACACTGAGTTACGTTCTGAATACTACAAAAACACACACGAATCACGAAGTGCTGCCGCAATACAGGGTAATAACTCGATCGCTGATACGATTCAATGTCCGGTCGATTAAACTATCCAATGGATGTTTAAGTGCTGCCCACATTAGGGTTTATGCTTTGTCATTCGTTGTTAATTCAATGGATGTTTAAGTATCGCACTTTGTCATTCGATGTGAGGGTTTAATCTCGTGAGCTATCGTAAATGCTGTATTAAGTTACTAACCGAATTGTGTGCCTATTATTAATTTAGGTTAAAAGGCTAATCAGTAGGCTAGGCTCTGCTCAATTAAATCTGCAATGTGAGTCATTCTCTTTTTATCAAATTACTTTCAAATCATGTTTATTTTCAAAGGTTATAATTACAGTGATTAAGTTTATGTAATCACCAAGTTACAGCCGGTATGTGGGGTTTTGTATACATTACTTGATAACCGTCACTATTGGACAACGAGTTAGCCAATGAGTGATATGACCATAGTCACAGACTCCATTGGACAATGAGGTTACCGATGGATGGTCGAGTGACAAATACTGTGGGTAGTTGGTTTGATATCTGTAAACATTGTAATCTCTCTTAATACTGTAAATTATAACAAATGAGTCATTTTAGCAAAAAGAATGATTCACTCAGTATTTCCCGCTGACAAAACCTTTTTCAAACATGTTTCAGGTGATCTGTTGTGATCCAGGATAAGTGCCGAGAAGCACTACAAGCTTAAGGAAGTGGCTCAATATAAAATAAAGAAACATGTTTTGTAAAATAAAAGATTTCTCCGTGAAATCTTATGATTGTAAATTACCGGGATTTTATTCCGAATTGTGAAATAAAATAATCGGGAAATTGCAGTTTTTAAAAGATCCTGAAGAAAATTTCCGCTGTTAAATAAATACCACGGGATTTCTGTCCCGCGGCTCCTGAAACGGGTCAAACCGGGTCGGGGGCCGTGACAGAAAAAGGTGGTATCAGAGCCACTGATTTAAGCCAATTAAGTATTTAGAAAATACTTAATTTTTCTATTTGTCATTATGTGATTATGTGTTTTCTTAATTGAATATTTATGTACAGTATGGGTAAGCAAAAGCTGTCAAACATCTATCTTAAATTAGATAGGTCATCCAACGAAAAGGGAAGTTCATCCCAAACCAAATCCTCAAATCACTCTGTAATTCCTGAAGAAGGAATATTTGTGCGAAAGGCACAATATGAGGAACCACTTTCTCCTAATAAAAGAAGTTTGATTTTTAAGAAAAGTCAGGAGAAAATAAAGAAATTCCGAGAAAAGAAGATTAAACAGGAAACCCAGGAATTAACCAGTAAATCACCTTGGGAGGACAAGTTAGATGAAAAATGGACAGATCTTTATATGCTAGCTACTGTAGCAGTAAATGCAAATATTTAAATATTTGATTCAAGTTTTTAGCACCCTTATCACTTACAGTCCAGAAACCTTATCCAGTAAATAAATAAATTTACAGTAAACCCTAGTGTGTTTTAAAATTTCAGTTGTTTTCACGCGGTATGAAATAATATTTAAAGGTTTTCTATGAAATTTTGTTATAAAATTTTAATTTGTGTGTATTGATGCATACTATTAAATATAAATGGAAATCGAGAAATCGATAATTTTGACTATATGTGTAATTGAAATTTGTATGATTGTTTTGTGTATAATTGTTATTTAATCGATACTAATAAATTATATATATATATTAGATGGAAAACGCTAATAATGAACCAGTTAATGAGGTTAATCAATCTGAGCAACAACCGGGGGATCAATATATGACTAGGCAGGATATAGAAAATATAGTTGCTCAGGGAATAGCCAATGCTATTCCAGCAATTGTTGCTGCTGTTAAAAATCCAATCGAACCTCAACAAATTATTCCTAGCAAACGTATTTCTGAAGATAACTTCAGTAATAGCGTAAATGGAGGCGGTAATCATACTAATCACGATACTAATCCACGGCAGGCTCCGCTCCCTAAGAAAATGAAAGCTGCAACACCTGGTTGCACTTATAAAGAATTTCTTGCTTGCAAACCCGCTGAATTTGCAGGCAATGAAGGAGCGACTGCGGCATTGCGTTGGTTAGAGAAAACCGAGGCAGTAATTACCATAAGTAAATGTGCCAAGGATGATCAGGTCATGTACGCGTCAAATCATTTTAAAGAAGGGGCGCTAGAATGGTGGAACACGGTGTTACAAGCAAAAGGAAGGATGATGGCATATGCCATGAACTGGGAAGAATTTAAGAGTCTTGTAGAAAGAAAATTTTGTCCCGAATATGAAAAAGATCAAATGGCGAATAAGTTCTTAAACCATCGAATGATGGGTGTAGATTGTCGCGGTTATACTTCGACATTCTTTGAATATGCTAGAGTGGTACCAACACTGGCTTCGCCAGAACCGGTACTCATTTCTCGCTATATTTGGGGATTGATTAGTGAAATCCGCAATATCGTTAAAGCTGCGAGACCTCGCACTATTGACGATGCAGTGGAATTAGCCAATACCCTAACTGATGAACTGGTACGTACAAGAGATGATAACAGGAAAAAGGAACTGGCTCAGAAAATTACCCAAGGATTTCGTACGGGTAATCATAACAGCTTCAAGAGAAGAGGAACAGCGCAATCTTCAAATCCGCCATTCTGCAGGAATTGCAGAAAGAAACATTATGGAAGATGTAGTGTAACCTGCAATTTTTGTAAAATGGTAGGACATCGTGAAGAAAACTCCAGAAAGAAAACCATAGTCTGCTTTAACTGTGGAGAAGCGGGGCATTTCAAAACATAATGTCCTAAATTAGCCAAACCAGCAGATAACAAAGCCAAGGCAGCTGACGGAGCTACCAAGAAGAATGTTCGAGCCTTTCAGTTAACAACTCAGAAGGCCGAGCTATTCCCAGATGTGATAGCTGGTACGTTCTTAGTTCACAACGTTTATGTAAAAGTATTATTTGACTCTGGTGCAAACCAAAGTTTTATCAATACTTCATTCTGCCAAGCTCTTAACTTACCCTTAACCAACCTTAGGCAGATTTTTACAGTCGAAACGGCAGACGAAAATTCTGTTAGCATAGATAAAGTTTTGCAAAAGGAAAATATAGAACTCTCAGGTCATAAATTCTTTGCAAACCTATTACCTATGAAATTAGCCGAATTTGATGTTGTGTTAGGAATGGATTGGTTAGTAGCCAACCATGCTCGAATTCTTTGTGATCAGAATTCCATAGAAATTCAAACACCCACCGGAGAAGTAATTATGATTACAGGAGATAAACCACGTAAGCCTATGAAGTTCATATCAGTAATGAAAGTTGCTAGTAATGAACGAAAGCAAGGAATAGTGTATATGATTTCGGTAATCATTAGCACTAAGGGTAAAGAACTTAAGGAAATTCTTGTAGTCTCAGAATACCCAGATGTATTCCCAGAAGAATTACCAGGATTACCACCAGATAGGGAGGTAGAATTTAGAATTCATTTAATTCCAGGAACTATACCGATAGACAAGGCACCTTATCGGTTAGCACCTACAGAAATGTTAGAACTAAAGAAGCAATTAGATGAATTATTAAGTAAAGGTTTCATACAACCTAGTTCATCCCCGTGGGGAGCACCCGTATTGTTTGTGAAAAAGAAGGATGGTTCAATGAGAATGTGTATTGATTATAGAGAATTGAATAAGGTTACAATTAAGAATCGATACCCATTACCTAGGATTGATGATCTTTTTGATCAACTTCAAGGAGCTAGATATTTTTCTAAGATTGACTTACGTTCTGGATATCATCAATTGAAGGTACAAGAAGAAGACATACCTAAGACTGCTTTCAGAACTAGGTATGGTCATTACGAGTTTACAGTCATGCCCTTCGGATTAACGAATGCACCTGCAGCATTCATGGGCATGATGAATAGAATCTGTAAACCGTACTTGGATAAATTTGTAATTGTCTTCATCGACGATATACTTATTTATTCCAAAAATCAGGAAGAACATTGTCATCACTTGCATGCACTCTTAACTTTGTTAAGAAAATAAAAGTTGTATGCCAAATTCTCGAAGTGTGAATTTTGGCTACAAGAAGTGCAATTCTTAGGTCACATGGTAAATCACGAAGGTATTCATGTAGATCCTGTTAAGACAGAGCCAATTACTAATTGGAAGGTTCCGCAATCAGCAATGGAAATTCGAAGTTTTATAGGTTTAGCTGGACATTATAGACGGTTTATTAAGGATTTTTCCAAGATAGCTGTACCATTAACTAAGCTAACCTGTAAAGCAGTTAAGTTTGAATGGGGACCTAAACAAGAAGAAGCCTTTAGAATCTTGAAACAGAAATTAACCAATGCTCCAATTTTAGCCTTACCAGAAGGAACTGAAGATTTTAAAGTATATTGTGATGCTTCAAAATTAGGATTTGGATGTGTGCTGATGCAACGCAAGAAAGTAATTGCGTATGCTTCAAGACAATTGAAAAAGCACGAAGAAAACTATACGACTCATGATTTAGAATTAGGAGCCGTAATTTTTGCCCTGAAAATTTGGAGACATTATCTGTACGGAAGTAAGTTTACTGTCTATACAGATCATAAAAGTTTAAGATATATATTTGGGCAAAAAGAGTTAAATATGAGGCAAAGAAGATGGATGGAAATCCTAAGCGACTACGACTGTGATATTCAATATCATGAAGGAAAGGCAAATGTAGTTGCAGATGCCTTAAGTCGTAAGTACCATGAGAAACAACGACGAGTTCGTGCTCTCAGATTAAATCTACAGTTAGATTTAATGGAACAAATAAAGAATTTTCAGAAAACAGCAATCAAGGATGATGCTGAAGGAATGAAAGGACGAATAAAAGAATTAAAGCAAGGAGCTGATGGAATTTGGAGATTCCACAAAAGAAGAATTTGGGTACCTAAGCAGGGAGAATTAAGAAATAAGATTTTGGAAGAATCTCATAAATCTAGGTATACCATACACCCTGGAAACAATAAAATGTACCAAGATTTAAGAAAGAATTTCTGGTGGATAGGCATGAAGAAGGATATAGCTCGATATGTTTCTAAGTGTCTTACTTGTTGTTGGACCGTTCCTTGACCCGAAAACGTCAATCCGAGTAACTCATTCTCACATACAAAGGCGGAATCAGAGTATGCGAGATTACAACAGCTTGTTCTATCAATTTCCTTTCTTTTATTGCTTTTCTGATGAGATTTTGACAGAAATTCGGCTCCTAAGCATACATCAACAACTCTATGACTAATGAACACAACCAGCCTATTTATAATGTTTCTGGTCCGGATATACGGCATGACAAATAAGCGAACCAGACCTATTGACATATAAGCTGACCAGAACTTGACACATAAGCGGACCAGACCTAACATAGTGTCATAAAAGCGAACCAGACTTAAGATAATGACATAAAAGCGAACCAGACTAATAAAATACATATTTTGACACTTTTGATCCTCTGTTGACCAATCTTGACTTGTGACTTCTTGTAGACGCAGTCAACAGACATTTCATGCATCAACAGACTCCCCCTTGGATGTTGACGTAGTCTTTTAGCTCCTGAGTCTTCAATCTTAATCTTCTCTTCAACTCTGTCTTTTCATCATAAGCACTCTATCTTCACATTCCCATTAATTGTTGATCCAGACTCCCCCTTTCACAGACTCCCCCTCTCGATATGCTAGAATCTGAGATATCTGGTTCAAGCTTTGACAAAATAGCTTCCATTGGGAATAATGAAGTCCAAATCTGTTACTCAACCAACAAACATTACAATTCTATCTTTCAAACATAATCCACAAGCTTAATCAGTTTTAGAAATCCACTCAAGTATTCAGATCCAAGTTAATGACCCTGATTACTCAATTAATCTACCAAGTCCAATTTAATGACCTTGGTTGATCTTTTGACGAAACAAACTGATTTTAAACAACAATTTCAAACAATTTCTGAAAATAACAAGTATCAAATTAATGAACTTGATTTTATCATGTCAAATAATTCAGACTTCTTCAAAGTAAGCTCTCCTCATTCTTCAGTCCAGAATCTCCTGCATCTGCTTCAAACATCTAAGAATCCAACAATCCACTCTCCACTTTGGTTTGTCTAAAATAAAGCAGAAATAAAATCTTTTTGGATTTTATCAAAGTGATCTAAACTAAGAAATGAAATACAGAAAACTTAAATTGCAGAAATTAAACAAAGTAAACTATTTACAAACATATTTTTGGTGAGCGTGTCAGGGAATCATATCAGCTATTCAGACAAATCACAAGTACCGTTAAGCTACATTACATACTCAGATTTAAACAATTTACCTCGATTGTCGATATACTGATCCATCTTAAATTCTCACACAAATTTCAATCTATTCAGGATACGATTTAGGTGAATTAAGAACTTATATCATTCATGTGTCCCACCTCTTGAATATACTCTCGTATCCAGAATCCCAATAATCAGTCTTACAGGTGAGAATACTACAATGATGTCTGTATATAATTTAGGTATGCGAGGGCCGAGGGATCTCAGATCGATACTTCCGTATACACAGAGAGATATCAGCTTCGACTTTTCGGTGTGTCCCCTTTAGAGGATCTTTTTGCTTACAACAGCAGCATATATCAATTTTATTGTTTCAGCATGCTGAGGGTTTAATGCTGTGTTTCAAGCATTGCAGCAAGTATTAGCCAGGGACTAGGTCAGAACTACCGTTCAGCAGAAGTCCCGGAATAATACCCCAGACATCATAGAGTATAAAGACCTAGTATATCAGATTACGAGACCTTTCAAACGAGATTTCAGGGGTTACCTATATATCCAAGTAGTGTTCCCCACGAATTCACAAGTTTGAATTTAGGTTTATATCCCGAATAAATCTACTAAATGTGCGAAAACCTATCGACACATCATCAGTAAGATTGTTTAATTCTTTTATACTTTTCAAATCTTTAGCATACTGTAATCGTCTAGCTGATGTACTATCATTTTCCCTATATACACAAGCTCTTTTTCAGATTTTATCATGTTTTTGTATTTTTGCATTTTTTACTGTTTTTGTATTTTCTGAAAATAAACTATGTACAAACAATCTACTCCCCCTAAATACCAAAACAAGTAAAAATTCGACAAACCATTGCAGATTGTTTCTCGTCTTCATCCGCAACAGTACCCTCATCAATGCCAATTATGCCATCCGACACCGACAGAAGCTTCATACCATTCAGTTTTAACAAATATTTAAACCGATTTTTATCAAAAGCTTTGGTATGTAAATCAGCTTTCTGTTCGTCTGTGTGGATTTTCTCAATTCGTATCAACTTTTTCTCAAAACAATCACGAATAAAGTGATGACGAATTTCTATGTGTTTAGTTTTAGCGTGATGTACTGGATTCTTTGTAATTTTTATTGCGGCCTCATTATCAACAAAAAGAGGTGTGTTAAGAAACTGCAAACCGTAGTCGCGCATCTGTTGCTGTATCCACAAGATCTGAGAGCAGCAACTGCTAGCAGAAACATACTCCGCTTCACATGTAGATAACGCCACAGACATTTGTTTCTTACACTGCCAGGTAACCAATCTAGGACCAAAGAACTGGCATCCTGCAGTTGTTGATTTTGAATTGACTTTGCAGCATCCGAAATCTGAATCGGAATACCCTTCGAGCGTAAAATCACCTTTCCTAGGATACCACAACCCCAATGAAGGAGTTCCTTTCAGGTAGCGCAATATCCTCTTCACAATGATCATATGTGATGCTCTCGGGTTAGACTGAAATCTTGCTGCGAGGCACGTTGGGTACATGATATCAGGACGTGAAGCAGTTAGGTACATTAAAGAACCTATCATGGATCGGTAAAACGTTTCATCAGCCCTGTCTCCGGTGAGATCTGGGTGAATCCCATGATTTGTTGCAAGTGGGGTAGCAGCTGGAGTAGAACTTGACATCCCAAATTTCTCTAGAATATCATGAACGTACTTAGACTGATGAATGAAAATTCCTTCAGGAAGTTGTTCAACTTGTAAACCCAGAAAGAATTTCATCTCCCCCATTGATGACATTTCAAACTTCTGCTTCATCACTGATTCAAAATCTTTACATAGATTTTCATTTGTTGACCCAAAGATTATATCGTCCACATAAATCTGTACTATCAGAAGATGACCATCAACGACTTTAGTGAAGAGAGTGGCATCCACTTTTCCACGTATGAACTGGTTAGCGAGTAGGTGTTGAGACAAAGTCTCGTACCAAGCTCTCGGGGCCTGGTGTAAACCATACAGCGCTTTGTCCAATAAGTAGACCTTGTTTTTGTGGATTGGGTCAGTAAAGCCCGGCGGCTGACCAACATATACCTCCTCTTTAACCTTCCCGTAAAGAAACGCCGATTTAACATCCAACTGATATACTTTGAAGTTCTTCCAAGACGCAAATGCTAGGAAAATTCTGATAGCCTCTAGTCGTGCAACAGGAGCATAGACTTCAGTAAAATCAATTCCCTCCTGTTGACTAAATCCCTGAACAACGAGTCGAGCTTTGTTCCTTACGACAACTCCTCTATCGTCCCTCTTACACTTAAACACCCACTTAGTGTTAATTTTCCTATGACCATCCGGCAAATCAACTAACTTCCACACTCCCAATTTCTCGAATTGACTAAGTTCCTCCTGCATTGCATTGACCCAAGAGTCTTCAGTAAGCGCCTCTCTATAAGTTCTTGGCTCAACCTGCGAGATAAAACAACTTAATGAGAATTCAGTTTGCAAAGGAGCAACTTTTGTATAAAAACATGTAAGCCCTTTATCAATCTGATTTCGAGTGCGAACGCCTTTCTGCAATTCTCCTATTATCAACTCCTCTGGATGATATGAAAAAGTTCGCGGCATCACTTCACTTTGAACATCTACATTTCCCTCCAGATTAGTAACATTCTGCTCTGCATCTTGTTCACCAACTTGGTTTGTTTGACCTGAAATCTGAATTTGCTCCCCCTCAGAATCTGAATCACCATGATCAAAGACTGGCATGTTTTCAGCTTCTAGATTATCATTCTGAGCCGACTGATTATCTTGAGCAACTTCATTCTGTTGGACATCATCATGTTCACCAGCATTACTTGGACCTGCTTCATCGTCATTTGAAGTTTCCCGTGGTCTTCTTGAATACTCAGCTGGGAACCTTAACTGTGACTCATATTCACGCAAAATATCCAACTCATCAAAGAAATCTTCATCATCCTCTGATTCTTCTCTCATGTCAAACGAATCCCAAAGTTTGTCATAATGATAACGCCATGAATCACCAGGATTCTGCGGCGGCATAGTATAACCTTGACATTCAACATTTGCAGCTTCAATAATCCGCTTCTCACTTGGAACGAAGACACGTCGCAATGGATTTGAATAACCAACAAATATACCCTCAATGCACTTCGGACCAAACTTTCCAAAAGGTTCTATAACCGTACAAGGTGACCCGAACGGTTCTAGATACTTCAAATTCGGTTTGCGATTATTGATTAGCTCAAAGCATGTTTTGTTGAACTTCTTGACAGTAAGAACCCTGTTGAGCGTATAGCATGCGGCAGAAACAGCTTCAGCCCAAAAATTAATCGGTAACTTTGAATCTGCGAGCATCGTTCTAGCCGTCTCGATTAGCGTCCGGTTTTTGCGTTCTGCGACTCCATTCTGCTGCGGAGTGTACGGAGCACTAAACTCATGCAAAATACCTCTTTCATCACAAAATTCTTCCATCTTACTGTTCTTGAATTCGGTACCATTATCACTTCTAATTCTCTTGATACGCCTTTGGTACAAATTCTCAATCTTCCTGAACAACCCCATCAAACTGTCAAATGTTTCATCTTTCGTCTTTAAGAAAGAAACCCACGAAAATCTGGAATAATCATCAGTAACGACCAAACAATAGTAATCTCCTGTAACACTTTTAACATTCACCGGACCAAACAAATCCATGTGAAGTCGTTCCAGAGGTCTTGAAACTGAATTGACTTGCTTTGTAGGGTGTGACTTTTTCTTCTGCTTGCCTTTGATGCAGCTAATGCACTCCCCTTCCAGATGAAAACCTTTGATATTAACACCCAATACCAAATCATTGTGCACCAAATGATTCATTTTTCTAAGATGTATATGCCCCATCTTTCGGTGCCACAATCTGGATTCTTTCTCAGTTGCTCTAGACACGAAACAATGTGCTTGACCAGTAGTTGTAGTTGCTACAGACATGTCTAACACATATAAATCATTCACTCTAGGTGCCCTCATAATAATCCATTCTTCAGGGATAACAAAACCAGGTTTCAAAATCAAACACTCTTTATCAGTGAAGTGAGTAGTATACTGATTGTCACAAATCTGCGAGATACTAAGCAGATTGTTCTCCAGCTCAGTGATGTAGTTAACTCTCTCAAACGTCACAATCCCATTGGATAACGTTCCTTCACCAACAATTCGACCACCTTCATGACCAGCAAATCCCACATAACCACCATTAATGTTTCTCACATCATACAGCAATGCAGTTTTTCCTGTCATATGTCGAGATGCACCACTATCCATAATCCATCTAGATACCAGTTGTGGAAGATCTTGCACAAAACAAACTACGACTTAAACAACTTCAAGAAAGATGCTGATTCATGCTTCGCGAAACAGGAAGCTCCGGCAATTCAAACTACTTATTCGAACATGGTATCCACCCAGGCTTCATCAGCCTTAGGTGTAACCTTGACTCTCGCAATTTGAATTTTGAAATTTTCAGCCTTCAAAGGTGGAAAATTTGCATCATAATCAACCGAAATTGATTCTTCAGCCTTTTTCACTTCAGAAGTTGAAATTTTCTTTTCACTTTTTGGTTTCCAAATTTGTTCAGTTAATGCAACCCGTTTATAAAACTTGTCATTTTGAGTTACCAATTTCTTTACAGGTTCATTTTTTGCTTTTACATTGTTGATTTTAACGTTTTGCTTCTCAACTACTTTCTTCTCAACATACATTGGTGCTTTACCCTTCACATCATCCTTCTTTTGTTGAACCTTCACAGCTTCAGTCCTAGGCTTCACATATGTACACTTTCGTGCAATATGACCAACTTGTTCACATCTAAAACAAGTACGAGTATCAGCTACTCGACTCGTGCCTTCAGACTGAGCCTGTGAAGCTCTCTTCTCAAAGAACTCTTCATTCGATTTTGAAAAGATTTCATTTTTCTCATCAGAAAGTAAACGTGAACCATTCACAAACACCTTCTTTTCAGTAAACCTCTTGTTTTGAAAACTCTTCTTCTGATAACTATTACCACCTCGATAATCACCCGACCAATTGTTTCGATTGTTATTGTAAAAACGTGGTGAATAAACAGTTTTCTTGTTATAAACCCTGTCCTTTTTTCGACTCAGATTATTCACTGCTGACAACTCGACTTCAACAAGTTTGAAAACATTTGTCAATTTGTTCATGTTAACATTCTCTATTGGAAACTCTGAATCCGAAAACAACTTATCCGAACCCATCATCTTGTACATGACAAGGTTTGATTCTTCATCTAAGTTGTTCTTGGACTTTTGTTTCTGAATGTATCTATCTAGAAAACACCCATCCTCCTCAGAAGTGTCACAATCCGGTTTAAGCACTTTGTCTACCACACTTTTCACCACATCACTTTGGACACCCTCGTCATTGGAAGATGTGAACGTGACATCAATGTTTTCAGGAAGTTTAACTTCACTTTCTTCCTCAATTTCCACCAAACTAGACTGCTTTTTCGTGTAGTTGTCTAAAATTGGCGGTGGAACTTTGTGAAAACCTACACCCGTTCCATCAGAAAACACATCCTCGCCATCTTTGTTTTTCCCTATAGGTTTAGGAACAATATGCTGCAAAACAAAGCTTGCCGATTTATAGCTGTTAAGCTTCAACTGGATTCGTTCATTCTCAATTTCAGCTTCTTGAACTTTAAGTTTCAGTTTAGCAATTTGATCCAGTTGTTCATTAATCAATTCTTCTTTTAATCTCAAAACAGCTCTTAGATGTTCATTTTCTTTAAATGTTTTGCCATTTCGATCATCACTATCTTTGACAATGTTTTTCAATTTCTCAAACTTTTCAGAAATTTGACGGTTTTCAAAAATTAACTTTTCATTTTCAGATTTTATTTTCTCACGTTCAGTTTTATCATTTTCAATTTGAGCCATTAATTCTTTATTTCGTTCAGTTGAAGCTCTTACACTTTTGTCACGATCGAGAATCTGATTTTCAACATTTCTAACTTTTGTTGTCAGATTCTGAATTTTCTCATTATTAAGATACGTGACAGTGCTACAAAAATTGCATTGTTTGATGCAATTTTTGCAGTCAGCATTTCCTTCAAACTTGTTATCTGACTCAATCTTGTTACCTGACGCATTTGTTGACACACTTTGACTGACCGACCCCTTTGACTCAGTAACAGAATTAGGATCTACCTCAAGTGCTTTTGCAGCTAGCACTTTGTCAGCCATAACTCCCAGATTCTCAGCTGTCAACTCTTGCGTAGTATCAATTATGCCTGTATCAACCTGCTTTTCTTTCTTCTCTTTCTTCTCTTTCTCCTTTTTCTCTTTTTCTTTCTCTTCTTCAATCATTTTCGAAGTTGGAGTTCCCCACCACTTGTGTTGCCAATATTCATCTTCTTCTTTGTACTCCTTGATGATGGCTTCAATATCAAGTGTTTTGTCATCAATCGCAATGTTGCCATATCTATCAAGATAGCACTCTCTATCTGGATCCCATCTGTTTGCTCTTCTAGCTTCCAGAAAGATACCAGAAAGTCTGATAATCTTGGTTTCAGCAGTCATCTTCCGGTAATGATACTTCTCTTCCTCAGTACGATCATCTTTCCATGGCTTAGGTTCATCATTGCTTGCCATGAATGCGTAACCAACCGCATCTTCTTCCGGTAGAACTTCCTTACTCCAATCATACCCCTCATCATCATAAATCACAGCAAGAGCCCTTGATTTGTCTCTGTTATCTTCAACTTGCTTCAATCTAGGCGGCTCAGATTTATTCTGATGGTAGATTGCCTTTTTGTAATAATCATCTCTGAAAGGGTTCTCTGACTCATCAGCATAAGCGTTTCGGCATTCTCGTTTGAAGTGACCCTTCTGCTTACATTTGAAACAAGTCACCTTTGATTTATCGAACCCCAGCTTGGTAGAAGCACCACCAATTGTTTTTCTCCCTGTAATCTCCATGAAGCGTTGTGCACGTCGAACTGCACTTGCCATTGCCCAACGAATGTCTATCAGCTCCATTTCTTCAGGATCTATCTGATCGTAATCTTCTTTCGTCAGATTTGTATTGCCAATCTTTCCAGCCACCAACCCTTCGTAGGATTCCAAAACAGACGCCAAAAAGACCATTTGTTGCTTGGCCGACTCCGCATCAAAATTCTGTGCATTCTTCAGATCTATCGCGATATTGCAAGAAAACTTCGCATCAGAATGATTTGCAGAAGATGTAGATCCACTGTGATAACCACTATGACTTCCACTGCTTTGACCACCTTGACTTTCTTTTCCAACTGTAGAAACGTTCTCAGCAGAAAATGCAGTTTTTGGAGAAGTAGCTTTCGGCATCATGCTTTTTGGATAGTACAGTTCCAGATTCTGTTGATAAGATGACTGATTAACTTTGTACGTCTTTTTCAACTCTAGCTCATGACTCTCGAGTTTTTCAATCAGTAAATCTAATGTCAGCTTTTCTGGTTCTTTGATGGTATTCTTCAGCATCATCGCATAATATCTCCAATCCATCTCATCAGGCAACGAATCGAACAATTTGTCGATAAGATCTTCTTCAGAAATGTCAATCTCATGTCTTACTAATTCTAGCTTCAGATGACCAAACCGTTCTATCATTTTACACACTGACTCGTTCTTTATACAACCAAACAAATCAAACTCTTTCCTAAGAAGTTTCTTTTTGTTTTTTACAATCTCTTTGCTTCCAAGACACTTCTTTTTGAGTTTTTCCCATAAGTCTTTAGAATTAGAATAATCTATTAGCGAAATAATGTCTTCACGCACCGATTGAAACAATAATGCCACACATTTTTGCTCAGCCACAAAATTATCAATCTCTTCAACTGATCTTAATGCTTCACCATTCTTCTTTCCTTGGGCAAAACCATTTTTCATACTTTTCCAGCAAGGAAAAGCAAATGCCATCAACCAATCTTCGAACTTTGTTGCCCACCTACTATAATCTTCTATAGCCATCAGTTTAGGAGGTTTGTTAAACGTTCCAAATGCACTTTCGGACTCCCAAGCTTCCTTCTTTCTTTCTTTCGGTGGACTTTTGTTTGCATCACTTGAAGAAGTATCGTTGTTTCCTGAACTGCCCGTGAATGCGTACATATCGCTGAAAGGATTCATGAAAATATCATCCATTTTATCGTTCCTGCAAAATCAAACAACACTTAGACAAATTTCCGAGAATTTTGAAAATCAAACCACAAAAGATAATCAATTTGTTCAAGCGAATCAGACGTTGTTCGTTCGAGTGAAACAGAAATTGTCCTAATAAGCGAACACACAAATATGTTCTCTCGAGCGAACCAGAAAAAGTACGTTCGAGCGAATCAGCTTGTACAAAACAGCGGACCAGAATCAATGTCTATTCGAGCGAACCAGGTAATGACCGTTCGAGCGGTTCAGATATGGTTCTCTCGAGCGGACCAGCAAATGTCCGAATGAGCGAACTAGACAATTGTCGTTTGAGCGAATCAGCTCTTGTACGTTCAAGCGGACCAGCTTGTACACAACAGCGGACCAGATCAATGACCGTTCGAGCGAACCAGAAAGTCTGTTCGTTCGAGCGGTTCAGCAGATGTCTGAATGAGCGATCCAGAAACAATGTGATGTCTGAAAAAGCGAACCACAAATCTTAACCAATTATAGTCCGAATAACACTCTGATACTTTCAAGGATTGTAATACACTTAATTCCGATCACAAAGATATACTTTTCGTTCAATTCCGACCTCTAATCCATTCTAGATCTAAGTTTTAAATACTGTCCGAAAAACTGATTACGTTTTTGATGAAATTGAATGAGTTTTTCAGTGTTTTAATGTCTGAAACTTATACGGAATGTTTAATAACAAGTTTCGGTCAATATACTTGAGTTTCAATCCATTCTGTCCGACAAAACTTGTTTAAACCGAAATATAAAAGAGAAATTGAGTAGAAAAGAGATAATAGCGCAGAATCAGCTGATGTAGTATGAGCTCCTCGTCCTGATGCTCTGATACCACTTGTTGGACCGTTCCTTGACCCGAAAACGTCAATCCGAGTAACTCATTCTCACATACAAAGGCGGAATCAGAGTATGCGAGATTACAACAGCTTGTTCTATCGATTTCCTTTCTTTTATTGCTTTTCTGATGAGATTTTGACAGAAATTCGGCTCCTAAGCATACATCAACAACTCTATGACTAATGAACACAACCAGCCTATTTATAATGTTTCTGGTCCGGATATACGGCATGACAAATAAGCGAACCAGACCTATTGACATATAAGCTGACCAGAACTTGACACATAAGCGGACCAGACCTAACATAGTGTCATAAAAGCGAACCAGACTTAAGATAGTGTCATAAAAGCGAACCAGACTTAACATAGTGTCACAAGTTAAGGCAGAACATCAGAAACCTTCAGGTCAACTACAACAATTAGAAATGCCTGTATGGAAACGGGAACTCATAACAATGGATTTTGTTACTAAGTTACCCAAAACCAGAAAAGGTAATGATGCGATTTGGGTAATTGTGGATCGATTAACCAAATCAGCTCACTTTCTGCCAATGAAAGAAACCTTTAGCATGGAAAGATTGGCAAAGTTGTATGTAGATGAAGTCGTATCTCTACATGGAGTTCCACTCTCCATTGTATCAGATAGGGATAGTCGTTTCACTTCTCATTTCTGGAAAAGTTTCCAAGAAGCAATGGGAACTCGACTAAATTTAAGTACTGCATATCATCCTCAAACAGACGGACAAAGTGAAAGGACAATCCAAACTCTAGAAGACATGCTCAGAGCATGTGTGATAGATTTTGGTGGGAATTGGGACGATCACTTACCATTAATTGAATTCTCCTATAACAATAGTTATCATTCTAGTATTGAAACTGCCCCATTCGAGGCACTGTATGGAAGAAAGTGCAGAACTCCAGTTTGTTGGGCAGAAATAGGAGAAAGTCAATTGTCAGGTCCCGAGATAGTACAAGAAACTACTGATAAGATTACTCAAATCAAGGAAAGGCTGAAGACTGCTCGAGATCGTCAAAAGAGTTATGCAGACAATAGATGCAAGCCGTTAGAATTCCAAGTTGGAGACAGAGTACTGTTAAAAGTTTCTCCTTGGAAAGGAGTTGTTAGATTCGGTAAGAAAGGAAAGCTAAGTCCAAGATACGTAGGACCATTTCCAGTGATCCAACGTATAGGACCAGTTGCTTATCGTTTACAACTACCAGAGGAGTTAGCTGGAGTACATGATGTATTTCATGTATCCAAACTCAAGAAATGTCTATCAAACGAATCTTTGGTAGTACCTCTCCAAGATATAGAGGTAAACGAAAAATTAAAATTTGTAGAGAAACCTCTTCAGATAGAAGACAGAAAAATAAAGTTTCTCAAGCACAAGCGACTAGTACTAGTTAAAGTCAAGTGGGATTCGAAACGAGGACCCGAATACACTTGGGAGCTAGAGTCAGAAATGAAGCGAAAGTATCCTCAATTATTCCAGTAAATCTCGAGGACGAGATTTTATTAAGGTGGGGAGAATGTAACAACTCTCATTAAAAGTCCTATTTATTTTATTATTTTATCCAATAGGAAACCCTAATTGAGACACCCAAGTGATTCTGCACAAACCCTAAAATTTTCAGAATCATCAGAATCAGGATCAGGGCCCCTAAAACTCAGGGGGGGGGGGGTAAAACCCTAGTTACGATTATCTTAAAATCTCGCTGTCAAAAATGAATTTATGAAATTCGTCAAGTCAGCAAGGCTAGTCAAGGACGTGGCTACCCTATGGTAAATCCGTGTCCCTTACGGACCGTAAGGGATGAGGCTTACGGTCCGTAAGCCTGGTCAATTTTTGTGTATAAATAGTAGACTTTGGGACTGGGGCGCTTGAACGACGTAAAAAGTCGAAATACACACTGAGTTACGTTCTGAATACTACAAAAACACACACGAATCACGAAGTGCTGCCGCAATACAGGGTAATAACTCGATTGCTGATACGATTCAATGTCCGATCGATTAAACTATCCAATGGATGTTTAAGTGCTGCCCACATTAGGGTTTATGCTTTGTCATTCGTTGTTAATTCAATGGATGTTTAAGTATCGCACTTTGTCATTCGATGTGAGGGTTTAATCTCGTGAGTTATCGTAAATGCTGTATTAAGTTACTAACCGAATTGTGTGCCTATTATTAATTTAGGTTAAAAGGCTAATCAGTAGGCTAGGCTCTGCTCAATTAAATCTGCAATGTGAGTCATTCTCTTTTTATCAAATTACTTTCAAATCATGTTTATTTTCAAAGGTTATGATTACAGTGATTAAGTTTATGTAATCACCAAGTTACAGCCGGTATGTGGGGTTTTGTATACATTACTTGATAACCGTCACTATTGGACAACGAGTTAGCCAATGAGTGATATGACCATAGTCACAGACTCCATTGGACAATGAGGTTACCGATGGATGGTCGAGTGATAAATACTGTGGGTAGTTGGTTTGATATCTGTAAACATTGTAATCTCTCTTAATACTGTAAATTATAACAAATGAGTCATTTTAGCAAAAAGAATGATTCACTCAGTATTTCCCGCTGACAAAACCTTTTTCAAACATGTTTCAGGTGATCTGTTGTGATCCAGGATAAGTGCCAAGAAGCACTACAAGCTTAAGGAAGTGGCTCAATATAAAATAAAGAAACATGTTTTGTAAAATAAAAGATTTCTCCGTGAAATCTTATGATTGTAAATTACCGGGATTTTATTCCGAATTGTGAAATAAAATAATCGGGAAATTGCAGTTTTTAAAAGATCCTGAAGAAAACTTCCGCTGTTAAATAAATACCACGGGATTTCTGTCCCGCGGCTCCTGAAACGGGTCAAACCGGGTCGGGGGCCGTGACAACAACCAGCACGTGTTTATCCCATTTGCTTTTGATACTTTTGGTTTTCTGGTGCCAGAGGCTGTGGACCTACTTAGTCGAGTTCAAAGGGTCATGCATAGTAATGTTATGACCCCGAGATCTATGGACGTAGTTTTTAAAAGGCTTAGTTTTGCTATTCAAAAAGGGGTAGCGGCGCAGCTTGTTTCCCGTTTACCAGCTATCTCGATGTAAATTATGGCAGTTTAAATATTATAAAAAAAATTTATTATCAGATCTGGAGTCTCACTTTTCTTTCTTAAGAATTCTACCCAAGTGTATCTGGAAAAGTCATCTACAGTGACAAGTATGTACTTCTTTCCAGAAAAGCTTTCAGTGCTTATGGGTCCACAAAGATCCATATGCAAAAGTTCTAAATTTTGTGAGATTGATGATTCAGAAATTGTTTTATGTGAGCTTCTTTTAGGTTTACCCATTTCACAAGCTTCACATATCTTATCCTTCTTTGAGAATATGAAAGGTAATCTTTTTACCAGACCTTTGTTTGCTAATTTGCTTAGATTTTTGAAATTTAAATGGGCTAATCTTTTGTGCCACAGCCAACTACTACCTTTGTTATTTTTTTTGAAAATAAGCACAATTGAGGATGTTCATTTTCCTCTTAAAAATCAAAGTAATAGATAGACTTTCTTATTCTTTTTCCACTTAAGTAAATTTTGTTGTTATCCATACCAATTAGCAAACATTTTTTCTGGTAAGAAAGTTACCTGAAAACCTTTGTCACAAAATTGACCACAGCTTAGCAAATTGTACTTTAAGCCTTCTACATAGGCTACTTTTTCGATGGTCAATGATCCATACTTTATACAACCATATCCCAATATCCTCCCCTTTACTCCATTTTCAAAGTTGACTAATTTACCCAGTTTTGAAACAAAATTACTAAGCAAGATCCTATCTCCAGTCATGTGCTTGGAGCTACCAGAATCGCAGTACCAGATCTGCTGCACATGATGGTCCTGAAATGGTAAAGTTAGAGGGTTTTTGGTACCTAGACTTGCTTGAGTACTTTTTTTGATGAATTTTTAATCGGATTTTCTTCTTTTGATGAACATTCATCAGAATATCTGTTGCATGCTAAGCCATGAACAGATTTTTCAATTTTTCTTTGGAGGTGGTGTTGAACTAGCTTCAGAATGTCAACACACATACAAGTTTCTTTATCAGAATTTTCTGATTTGTCTTCTTGTGATGAAAGATTTGGATATTTTTGAAATTTTGAATGCATCACTTCTGGTGTTTTTAAAAACTTTTGTTTGGATTCATTTCCTTTTCCTTTCAAGTTGATTTTTGAAGCTTCAAAAGAGTTATCAGAACTTATTGATCTGTAGGATTTCGTATCAGATTCTGATGTCAATTTATCATATATCTGATGTGTTGCTTTTACAAAGATGGTAGGTTTGTTAACATTTGTTTTTACATACCCTGAACCTTCACCTTTGTTCTTGGGTGTGTTTCAATAAAGTTAATGAATTCTTTGCCTGCTGAAAACCCTTTACATTTATTTCTTTGTCATGAAATTTTTTGTACAAATCCTTCCTTTCTGTTTCATAAAATTCAATCTTTGCTATGTTATTTAAGCTTTCTTCAATTAGTAACTGGTTTTCAATTATAACTTTATTTAAGGTTCTTTGCAACTCATCAGATTTTTTGTTTTCTGATTTATGTTTTTCTTGCAGGTTTAGAAAATCTGACATAAGTTTGTTTAATTTATGCTCAAGATCAATATTATCTAAATTTACCTTTTGTTCTGATTTTTCAGGTTCTTCACCAGAAAGTGCCATGAGACAGAAATTTGCCATCTCTTCTTCTTCTTCTTCATCGGAAGAGTCATCTGATAGCCATGTATCTGTCCCAGCTATTAAACTGACTTGTTGTTGCTTTTTGGCTTCTTCCAACTTCTTCTCATAGTAAGCAACATCCTTCAGTCTTTTATTTTTGCACTCTGATGCATAGTGACCCTTTTATTACACTTGTAACACACAACTTCTGATTTTCCTTTATCCCTTGATTTTCCATCCATCCTCCCTTTGTCACTTTTCTGATACTTGTGGCTACCTCCCCTTAACATCTTCTCAAAAGTTTTGGTTAGCAATGCGATTGACTCAGCAAATGCAGAAAAATCTGATGATGTATCAGAATTTTCCATATTTTGGCAATTTGAGGTTTGTGCATCACATGTGGGTCTTCTCCATTCCCTAGGTAGAGCATCTATGAATTTTACATTCCTTTCATCGTTTGAATTTTCAATTCCAAATTTCTTTAGCTCATTTAAAAGTTTTGCAAATCTATTATAAGTTTCACACAAGGTTTCATTTGGTAAACTTTTAAATCTCTCATAAGAGGAAACACAATTGGTTCTCTTGTTTCTCTTCATTCTTTCTCCTCCTTCACAAAGATTTTCTAACTGATCCCATATCTCTTTAGCTGATGCACATGCATCAACTTGAGAGAATATGTTATTAGGAAGTGCCATAATCAAAAGTGATTTGCCCCTTTCATCTGCAGCCACCAGATCCTTGTCTTCTTGGCTCCAGTGAACTTCACTTTTGGGAACCAAGGAGGCAGGGATGCCTGGTGTTTGCTCAGTTCTTGGAATAGCTGGTATTTCAGTAGTTGGTATATGTGGACCCCTTACAATGGATTGAAACATAGCTAGATCATGTCCATTAAGGAAGTTGATCATCCTGATTTTCCATTGTGGGTATTCCTCTTTGACCAAGGTTGGAGGTTTAGACATAGAACCAATATTGAAAGCATTATTCCATGTTTGAAAGTTTGCCATATTTAGAAAAAGGAATGAGCAATTTATCGTTTGAAAATAATTTATTCAATATGCTCTGATATCGATTGTTGGTCCCAGTTAGACTTAAAAACTTTCTTTTCTCGTAATATGGCAAGTGATTTCAACATATGTGAAATAGTGTGTGGAAATAGAAATCAAACTTTCAAGAACTAAGAACTACAGATTTTTCAAGTTTATATCACTTTGAAACCAAATGGTTTAAAGGTGATTGTGAGGTTATTAGCTATTACAAACGATTACTTGTGTAATTCTGGGGTAAAAGGGCAATGGAGTTTTAGTAGTAAGTATTGAATGCTAGGCTTAACTCATCGTCCTTTGCTGAAGAGCATTCTATTTATAGAAAGTCTTGGGCATGCACATGTCCTGCAAAAAGTAGCTTTTTAACATATTCATTGAATCCAATAATGTGAAGCTACTTCGATAATTGTGGCAGGATAGAACCTGTTCGGACAAGTGGTCTTTATTAGAATTTCTGATAACCACTTCATCAGAAATTCTGATGAACAAATCATCAGAAAGTCCGATGATCAGATTTTACCAGAAACTGATGATATTTCATCAAAAATATCATCAGATCCATCAGATTGGTCTTTTCTGATAGTCTTCTCATGTTCTTGATCAGCTTCTGATTCTTTGACGAAGATGTGTTGTTCTTTTTAAGTGCCCTATCTCATTTCTTCTTGTTGTTTTAATCTTTAAGACATTATCTTCTTCTATAGATCAGGTTGTTTATATTTTTCTTCAATACTTACATAAAAAGTTTCCTAACAAGTTTTGTAGGCACGCCCTGCTGGTTATGAGGGCACTCCTGATAGTATCTCGAGGTTGATTCATGAAAACCAAGTTCGGGAAGAAGCTCCGCTTGCAGATAAACGAGCATGGGAGTCTCAGCAAGAAGCTTACAGGTTAGAGCAAGAAGCACATAGGGTAGGGAGGGAAGCCTTGGAAGATAGGCGATGGATGGCGTATGGAACTAAACAACAACTTTCCATCAACAATGATCACCCCTTGAACGATCAAGAATGCCACCACCGAGACTTAGAGGCGGGTCGTCCTTTTAAGAAGTACGTCCTGCTAACGAATTACTCAACTATTCGGGCTTAACCCAAATCAGTTTAGAGGTCAGTCCATTAGCCTCAAAGCGTGGCCTCAAGTTTCGTGCCGCTTCCCATGCCATCGCCAGCCGAATGGGGCCCACTTGACAGCATTAACGAAATGATGTCGGTCCTCACCGGTTACCTGTACCAACCATACCCACCACGAGATCCGAACGAACGTTATCAAAGATAGGGGTGAGGTATGTAATTTGCTGTTGTTGTATATTTCCATTTTCTCTATTTTGGTTTTTTATTTTTTTTAGTTTTGTATTTTTTTTTTCTTTGTGTCCTTTAATTTCATAGATAAATGAATGTTGCTGGTGTGTTCCCTAAATAACCCTCGTGACACCGTCCTCATCCTCCTGAGCTATCGGGAGGTTTAATGGACTTGCTGCATACTCTAAATTTAACCATGATTCCTACGAAAGTGAGATAGGATTGATGTTGTTGTAAATTATGTTTGCACAAACTCAAAGTTAAAATAACGAATGGCTTGCTAAAATCTTCACAAAATGGTTAAAATGTATTAACTAATGAGATTTGATATTTGTGAGAAGCTTGCTTCAACATGATTATTGAGATTTTTAGGTACATCCATATTTGTTACGGACGGCCATTTACATTGAAGATTGAGGAGCACAAGAAGAATTGGCAAACCAGATGCATACGTTTCTTGTACTTAACTTTGATTGATTAGTTAGTTGAATAAATGGATTTTAATGTAAATTTTGATCGGGGTGAACTCTTGGGGGGAAAGTCGTGTCATATCCTTTGCGTATTGAAAAGCTCCCATCCAAAATACTAAACATTGTGGACAATGTTGACTTCAAGTGTGGAGATGGGGAGAAAAAGTTTAATATTTTTAACCCTTCAATTAAACACTACACATTGAGGACAATGTTGACCTTAAGTATAGGGATCGGGAAATTTCAAAATTTTCCACCTAAATCAATTTAAAAGGCATGATTAGCAAGGTCAATGAGGGATTGCACGAACCATTTGGTCTTTTGTCATGGTCAAGTTCTGAAATTAGCATGATGGGTATTCAATTAGTTTTTATAAGAAAATTATGGGTGGTTATTTGGGAATAGTTCGCCTAAGAAGGTATTCGTTTTATACACATCATATAGCATACCCTTTCCATGTGAGATTTTGAGCCATTTATAAATGTTACATCTATATGTTTCTTTGTTTGAGTGTGCATTAGTTCACGTATTGTAGAACTTGCAATTTTTTATGCGTTTAAGACTATAGACCAATTATGAGCACAAGAATGATTAAGGCACTAGGATAAACCTTCATATTTTTACACCATTTTATATCAACCTTACCCAAAATTAATTCCGTAGTCGCCAACTTTGAGCCTAAACCTTCCATTTGACCAACCCACTAAACCTTTTATTTTTAACCCGAGTGATAAAAATTTGATTTTAGGTTGTTTTTGTTTGTAAGTACTTTATGAATATTGCGTTGTTGAAAAAATTAATTACAATGAAAAATAGTTGCAAATCGTGTGAAAAAAGTCCAAAAAGATATAGTAGTTGTTTATTGAATAAAAGGCGAAATTGTGCCTTGTAGTTTGATTCGTCTAGATTAGTTTGTTTTGTTAGTTCATGTAATAAAATTGAGTTTTCATCGCCTTGGCCACTTTCAAATATCCCATTCCATACCCTAAGCCTAGCTTGGTTACAACCCTTTAAAGACCTTATGACTTATGCCTTGTTTTTGTGTAAATTGGTGGAGAACGATTAAGTTGCAAGCTTATGCGGATATGTATTTTAATCGGATGAGTGTTCACTATAAAAGACTAGTCTATCATTGCTAGTTACATGTTAAGCCAAGTGGAGAGAACATTGAGAGGGGTGTGTATGGCGTCCTAGTTTTTAAGGGTGGGTTAATCTGGGTAACCATCTCATGTGTTTAAAATTGTAATACCCATTTAACCGTTGAAATACCTTTGATTATGAGGAATTGTAAACCGATCATGACATTAGAACATAACTTGATTTATTGAGAATGGGGAGTGTATCGTTTTGTTCGACCCACGTGAAAATGAAAAACGAATTTCCTTGAGTACGAGCATAAGATAAGTGTAGGGTTGTGATACATGGTCAAACGCCTAGTGCCTTACATATTTAAGTTTGCGTTTTTACGTAAATTAGTGTTTCGAATGATTTAATTTGATGCGATTTGTGTTTTGCAGGTCTGATGGAGTTTAAGGAGCATTTTCGGAGCTTAACGGAACATCGGGATGCGACTAGGATCAATTGGATGCAAAAAATGTAGCAATGGCGTGTTTCAAAGGTGACCAACGTCGGCTACCAGCTTCCCCCATGTCGCTGACACCCCAAACATGCGTCAGGAGGCCGTCAACAGCAGGATTACGCATAGGAGACCTGGGTGGCGTCGGCTACGCCATAACCAGGCGTCGCTGACGCCATAGCTCGGAAAAATTCAAAAACTCGCATGTGTTGACTAACGGGTGATCTGTAGGACAACCCTTAAGTAGTATAAACGATAATAAAATCGTACATTTAATCGGGTAATTGTCTAGAATTAGATAACTGTGGTTATTTGTGTTTCGGGTACAAATGGAGCTTAAAATGGAAGGAATATGGAGCATAAATGAAGAAAATAATTTATTGGAATTGAAAAATTAAGAAGATAACATGATATAGGACGAAATTACGAGAACGTGGGCGAAAACGGCGAAGAAAACGGAGTTGAAGCGAGAAAGTTATGAAGAAAATAAAATTGCTTGCTGAAGCCTACCGTAGCTTACGGTAGCTAACGTAATTTACGGCAGTAAAGACTTAGCATAAAGGTTTAAGGGCCACCGTAACTTACGGTGGCCAGAGTAGGTTATGGTGGCGTCTGGCATATTTTGTAACTCCCTCTTTTATGGACAATAATTGGTGCCTTTTTGTTATTCCCATCATTGGTTACGTTTTGGAGCAGCTTTGAGGCGATATTTGGCTTGTCTTTAGTGTTCTTGAAGATTGAAAACATTAAGTTTGTTTGTTTGATTCCTATGAACAATATTGTTGATGTTATGATGATTCACCACACCATGAGTGTATAATTTCATTGGTGATCATCCTAAGTGTAAGGTATTGCTTGAGATACTTTTGTTTATGCTTGATTTCTAGAATAATAAACTTTGTATGTTTGTTTAGTTTGTTATGGTGTTTGGATATTCGTTTGTAAAGTGTTAATTTGTGTTTGATCGTAGTTCTAAATCATACGTTCTTGGTGTTGTTAGTAATTAAGATATCATGGAAGGGATTAGGGTTGGATATTAGTTAATTGGTCATCGGGTAACAAACTCGCATTCTAGGAATCCGAGTACTTAGTTCCCTTTCATCACAAACGTTTAATCAAACATGAACCATGTCTATGTGGTTCTTTCTAGTTGAGCATGAACATTAGTATCGCTTAAAACCTGAAACTTGGGATGGTCGTTACCTTCTTAACCTGTTTACAAAACTTAACTTTGATTTGCAATTTAATTTAGTTCAACTTAGATAATCAAAATCAACCAATCCAAATTTTGAAATTTACTTTTTGAAACTTAGTTTAAATTTAGTCACTTAGAAAAGCTACATAGATAATACATTTTCCACAAACTCCCTGTGTTCGATACCCACTTACCGCTAGCTAATTAGTTGTAATTGGATTATTTTGAGTGAGACTTCAACCTCACGTCAAATTTTGGTGCCGTTTCCGAGGAGTAGTGCGCAACGTGTGTTATCTTTTGTAGTTTTAGTTTGATTTTTTTCGGGTTTACACTGGTTGTGTTAGTGTGCAGGTATTTACAAGTGCATGCATACGAGAGGCTCTTACAAGCTATCACCATTAGCATTCGATCCGGAAATTGAACGAACTTTGTGACAAAACCGAGTCCTACTTCAAGAAAACAAAGTCATTGGTTCACCTACTACACCAAACAATACAATGGAACCACCACCACCCACTACGGGTCAAACAACACCAACCACACCTTCACCAGTTTCTACTACCAATCCTTCACCAATAAGTGAACTTAAACCAACCAACACCACATTACCTACAAGTACCCAAACTGAACATTCTTTCAGCTACCATCCTTCATCAATCGTGCCACCATTTACCTCATTTTTCCCAACCTCCGGCCAATCATCCTCTTCTCAACAAATACCACCACATCAATTTTAACAAAATCCATCCATAGTCCATGCTACCCCTACATTCTATCAACCATTACAACCAGTGTACAATATCAACAACCTCAATTCCTACAAAATATGGGAACGAGAAGAGATGGATACGATGATGGGTATGAGGAAAACTTCACAGGATACGAGGAGGAAGGATATGTTTTGGGGGGTAATGGAGATCAAGAAGATTACACTTATGTGCAAGGGAAAAGAATGCAAGGATTTGGTAGACCTCAACAACAACAAGTCATTCAACAAATTGTGCCACAACAATTACCGCCAGAAGGGCCACAATTTCAAAGGCCAATGCAACAACAGCAAATGGGTCAAATGTTTCAACCACCACCTCAATAATTTGCACCTCAAAGACCGATTCAAAGACCAATGGGTCAACCACTTCCAATACTTTGATTGGGTGTACCAAGAAGACATAATCGGGAGGCAGTAAGGGGTATTGAAGCACACTTTAGAACGGTTATCACAAACAATCCTTCACCGGTAGTTATTCATCAATATCAACAAGGGAGGACGTTTAAAGTTAGAACAAATTCTCTCCAAAGTTTGCCAAAGTACAAGGGGTTAGCAACAGAAGAACCTTATTTTCACTTGGAGGCATATGATTCTATATGTAACACTATTGGTGGGCAAGGATTTTCATCAGATGAGGTTAAGTTGGTATTGCTTCAATTTTCATTGGAAGACAAGGCGAAGAGATGGTTTTACACTTTACCATCGGCTTCAATTTTCATTGAAAGAGTTTTTCACGGCCCAAAAGACCAACGATGCAAGACGGAGTTTGAGAAGCTTCCAACAACAATCGGGTGAAATGTTTCATGAGGCTTTTGAGCGGTTTAATTTGATGATTAAGAATTGCCCTCATCATGGGATTGAGTTGTGGGAGTTGTTGAATGCATTTCACGAGGGGCTGAATTCTGAAGAAGCTCGTGACTTAATGTCCATCACCAATGCTACATTCGGTACCAACTATGAACAAGATAATTAGGCATTTCTAGAACAAATGGCGGTCACATCAAAAAGAAAAGCTCAATCATCTAGGAGAGCGAGACCGGTTATTACGAGAACCCAAGTGCATGCGGCGGATGATGGTAATGTTCAGACTTCCAACCAAATTTTTGATGTTTGTGCAATTTGCAATGAGTTGGGTCATGCGGCTGAAAATTGCCTAGGAGGTGAAGGGCAATATGAAGAGGTAAATGTTATTCAAGGCCAAAGGGGCAGTGGTAGGAATTATAACATGAACTCGAACAACTACCATCCCGAGTTACGAAATCATCTGAATTTCCGATATGGGAATCCATCACATCAAGCTAATCCTAATTTCCAAGGAAATCAAGGAAATTTTGTTCCTCGCCAACCATTCAATAATCAAGGATTTAAAGGGCAATTTTAATCGGGTAATGTGCAAGGTGGATCTTCGGGTCACGTTGTTTCGAGTGGGAATGAAGTCATGGATTTGTTCAAGGCGATGCAACTAGAGATGCAACGAAGAAATTAAATGGACGATGCTCGTATTCAAAAAGATGAAATCCGTGACAAGGAAATTCAGTCTTTAACCACTCAAATGGGTCAACTTGCAAGTGAAGTGGCACTCTTGAAGAAAGGAAAAGGTCAACTACCAAGTAGCACGGTGACAAATCCCAAAAACATTAAAGTGTTAACATCAATGTGGTAAGCACCGTTCCTAATAGTGAATTTAATGAAACATTTCTAACCTCTTCGAGTCAAGTGAATGCAGCCGAAGTTGAAAATGACAAAGAGCATGGAGCACCACTCGTGCCTATCAGAGTGGGAAAATTAAAAATTCCTCAAGCATTGTTGGACTACGGGGCAAGCATGAGTGTGCTACCAGGCGATTTATATGACATGTATGACTTTGGTCCGCTTCAAAATATAGACACCATGGTGAGTTTGGCGGATGAGAGTTGGAGGCGTCCACGGGGAGTGATTAGGAATGTTATGATTCAGTTGGAGAATTCGAATATCCGGTGGATTTTCTGGTCTTAGATTATGCTTCTACCAAAATGGCATCACAAAAAAGGGTAATTTTAGGTCGACCGTTTCTCTATACAGCAAATGCTCAAATCAATTGTAGGGACGGGATCATTACTATGACCGAAAAGAACTGTAAGTTATCCTTTGATGTTTAAATTAGGGTGATTAGTTATGAGTCTATTGAGGAGAAGGGTAGAGAGTCTAATGATCATATGAAAAGTGTGTGTCAAAGAATGAAAACAAATAAACCACCAGGTCATAAAGAAAAAGCATGAGGGTTCAATCAAATGCGTATTTGATTACCCACCGAATGGACATGTGATGGATGTATTTCACCCAATGGCACAATACAGTAATGGAGATGGTAGGAACTCTACATTTGAGCCACCATAAACAGGGGTGGCACGGTCTGGCTGAAGACCCGAAAACTTAGCGTTGCTTGGGAGGCAACCCGGGGTTTCACATTAATCTTGTTGTTCCTTTATCTTTCTATGTTTCAGGGCCATGGCAACACTAAAGTGTGGGGAAGATGTGCGGATATTTTTGTGAGGTGGTGATTGGGAGTCGAATCACCTACAACATATGAATATGTTGTGTTAAACTTCATCAGGTTCATGTACGCTTTCCTTAGTCTTGTTATGTTCTTTAGCCTTGAAATATTGGTAGTTAGTTTGTTTGCTTTTGTGAGTGCATAAGTCTATTGCTTGCGTCAATAACGTATCGTAGCTGAAACAAATGATCAAGACGATGTTCTAAAGTGAAGAATACATGTGACATGACCCAGATCTACACGAACCAACATTTCCAGGTTTGTTCGAATGGAGTATAGTTGATCCGCAGGTAGAGTGCGCCCAATTAGGGTTTTTGGTTAGTCTGTCCATGCGAACCCATGTAGATCCGTAGGTTTCTTAGTCTGCGCACATGTCTAGATTCATAGATGTGACTCCATTCATAAATGTAGGTTCCTTTGAACCAAGGGCCATTCGTGAGTAGTCTATACGAACCTACTTGCCCTATAAATACCTTTTTAGTCTTGTTCATTTGTAACCTTTGAGACATAGAGGGGAAACTCTTGTCGTTTGATTTCACGGTTGTAAACTATTATATCAGTAATAGAAATCATTGTTAATTAGCTTGCTTGTGTTTGATCCACTCACGTACTTGGATTCCGCACAAGATACGTGATCTACGCATTCAACGGAGTTACGGAATCGATCCTAACACGAATCCACAGCTTTTGCTTTATAAATAAAAAAACAAAAAAAAAACAAAAAGAAGTTTGGTGTGTTTAGAGCGATCTTTCTCTTCAAAGCCATACATTGGGGACAATATATCCCAAGTGTGGGGATGGGGGGAAATTTTTGAAAGTTTTGAAAAAAATTAAAATCAAACGAAAAATTGTCTGAAATTGAACACTAAATACTAGAACCGCACGACACCGGCAACCCTGTATATCCTTTCATTGGTGAGAGTTTGAGCCACTTGATTGCTTTATTAGAAAATAATTCTTTGATGAGAGTGGCAAAGTGTGGGTGTGTATTAGAACTTGTGCTTAAATGAGGTTTGAGGCCTTAGCTTGACATGTATGTGAAAAGGATAGGGGCATTTAGGTAGCCTCGTCGAGGTGTGTGCGAGTGTGGGATTTGGGGGGTTGGAGCTCCCAAATTACAAATATGAGCATGGTAGTGAGAGGGGGGTTGGTCTTTTAGTAGGCAATTTTGAGCTTAAAACGTATCATTTGATAACCTATGACTATCTCTCTAAAAATTCACCCGTTTTCGACCCAGTCTAGTAGTTTTGGTATTCAGTATTATTATGTTTGTTAAGTTATGTTTATGTATTTAGAATAAAAGAAAAAAAACAAAAGAAAAAAAAGAAGGAAAAAGCAATGAAAAAAGAGAAAAAAAGATGTGATGTATTGTATATAGTTGGTTACGTGTGTTTAAATGAAATAAAAAGACCGGGTCGAATCAGGCACTACTATACATATATCCCTTCACTTCCTACCCATGCGCCTAGCCTTGTTACAACCATCGAAGTCCTTTTGATTTGCATGCATGGTTTAGCAATTATTTGGGCGAAGGACTAATTTTTGTACAAGCATATTATTGCACAACCATACATTTGCCTTGAGTGTGTTCTAGCTCATTGTTGCTAGTCATCATTTACCACCAAGAGGAGTGTTATTGTGAGGGGTGTGTTGTGCGGGGTTTTAGGAAAATTTAGTAAAAAGAATGACGTTTATTTGCTTGATTCATTATGGGATCGCTTGTGGAGTTTATGAGACTGTGTTGGATGAGTTGCTTGGGGGCGAGCAACGGTTATGTGTAGGGATTGACGGGTGGTCCGTAGGACAACCCTTAAGTGGTATAAATGATAATAAAATCCTATATTTAATCGTGTAATTGTCTAGAATTAGATAACTACGGTTGTGTGTGTTTCAGGTACAAATGGAGCTTAAAATCGATGGAATATGGAGCATAAACGAAGAAAATAATTTATTGGAATTGAAGAACTAAGAAGATAACATGATAGAGGACAAAATTACGAGAACGTGGGCGAAAACGGCAAAGAAAACGGATTTGAAACGAGAAAGTTATGAAGAAAATAAAATTTCTTGCTGAAGCCTATCGTAGCTTACGGTAGCTAGCGTAATTTGCGGTAGACACTGACAAAAAATGACCACCGTAAGGAAGTAAAGACTAAGTGTAAAGGTTTAAGGGCCAACGTAACTTACGGTGGCCGGTGTAAGTTACGGTGGCGTCTGGCATATTTTGTAACTCCCTCTTTTATGGACAATAATTGGTGCCTTTTTATTGTTCCCATCATTGGTTACGTTTTGGAGCAGCTTTGGGGCAAAATTTAGCTTGTCTTTGGTGTTCTTGAAGATTGAAAACATTAAGTTTGTTTGTTTGATTCCTATGAACAATATTGTTGATGTTATGATGATTCACCACACCATGAGTGGCTAATTTCATTGGTGATTATCCTAAGTTTAAGGTTTGGTTGAGATACTTTTGTTTATGCTTGATTTCTAGAATAATAAATGTGACATTTGTGCTCTGTAAACACCGTACGATGTAAAACAATATCATTTATCAATGAAACAATGTTTTTTGGTCTCAATATTTGTTTGTTTGTGTTTGCCAATTTCACGTTTTGATTCTTGTTCGATTTCAAGCTCTAAATCACTTTCTGGAAAGTTATACGCAAACTGTTACGTAAACGTAACCAGTTTAAAGCAACAAACACTCCAGAACAGTGACACAAGCTTAACATACCTTAAATAACCGTTACATAACTTAGAAATAAGTTTTGAAGGGTTTGGTATGTCAAAAGCAAGTTTATTCGATCACAGGGACTATTTGCGACAAACTGCAAAAGTCTGCCAATTCGTATAGCAACGTACACTCCGGAACAAGATCATAAGCTAAACATACACTAAATACCCTTTACATAGCTTAGAAATAAGTTTTGAGGGGTTCGGTGTGCGAAAATGCGCTTATTTGATCATAGGGACTAAAAGCGTCAAAACTGCGAAAGTTTGCATATACGTGCATATCTCGCGTTTTGACCATATCCGGATATCCAAAAATTTTTGTAATCACTAGAATATTGTATTCTAGTGATAGGAATACAAAAATACCGTTCGTCGCGTAATTTGGATCCTTTTCGCGTCCGTTCGATTTTCGTCGTAATTAACCGAACAACGCGACCGTACGACCAAACGAACCGACATCCATGATATTTCCAAGCATATTTCAAGTCCCTATGCTTTAACATCCTTGTAGAGCCTTGAAATAGGGTTAACCGGGGTTAAATGCATCAAAAATCAAGTTTATAGCATGCAGGGACCTGTTTTGCCAAAATTCGAAAGTCTGGACAGAAGGCCCTCGCGGGGCGCGACAGATGTTGCTGGGAAGATTCAATGTATTATCAAAACAGCCTGCTGAATTGGTTTTTAAACTTAGTTTTTGCATACTATGGGCTGGTTTAAGTGTTCCCCAAGCCCCCAAATCAGTAGCTAACATGTGTATGGTGTTGATCATGCCTTGATCAACTCAAAAACACATGGGATTGACCCAAAGGCACTTGATTTCCTATAAATAGCAAGAGATTTCTTCATTCCAACTTGCTCATTTCATTCTCTTCTCTCTATTGCTCTGATTTGAGGCTACCACATTAAGTTGGAGGCTTAAAACTTGAGCATTCTAGTTCAATTTTCCAAGCATAGGACTCTTGTAAGTGTTCTTTCATGCCTGTTTATTTATTTCAAGCAAGAAAGTCAAACAGTGTTTGACTTTCAGCTTTGACCATGATTTGGTCAAGACAAAGTTCGTTTGAACTTTGCAACGTGAGCGTAATCACGATAGTTATAGTCCTTGTGACTATACCTACTGATTACCACGTTGACTAGTCGAAGTGACGAGTCAAAGTTTCGGTCAAAATGCACGATTATGTGCATTTTGCGACGGAACTATTTTCGGGTATCAAAACACTTTGTTTTGATATCAAAACAGTTTTCTGACTTAGTTAAACATGTTTTAACATGTTTAACTCGTCACTTCTAGTTTAGTGCTTGTTTAGGGTCTTAAGTCAAGCGGTCTCGACAACCGCTTAGACTTGCGAACCCGACCCGTTTGGTCGATCATTAGGATCCTACCAAACATATTATGTGACCATAGTTGTATAGGGAATAACCTTCCAAGGTTATACCTTATGGTCACTTAGTTTAATTAGTTGTATGATAGATAGTTTATATGCCTTAGGAAAATGACCAAAATGCCCTTTTCATGCATAATTTGAATTTAAGCCTATGTAACTTAAATTTTGACACTTAAACTGATTATGCAACAATATTAAACATGATAGGGCATATAATACTTTTCGTAGGACTAGTTAGGCGATCCGAATGCGCTTTTACGCAAATGACGCGTTAAAGTAGCGTAGACTACCTTAGCGGGTCATAACGGGTCATAAGCATTGTTTTGGTCAAAAATCAGACTAGGATAATGTAACCAAATCTTCTTTTGTGAGGTATGATGCTTGAATCAATGAACAAATGTATGAACAACTTGTAAATGAAATGAACAAGGAGACAAGGATTTATACGAGGAAAAAGCCCTTGATCAATGTATGATCTCCGGCATAAAAAACCTCAGGTGATGGAAACTACCGATCACCAAGTATAATTAAACAAGTAAAAGTTAAACCCGGGATGATAACAAGCTTTTTACAAGGATCACTAGTGTGCAGAGTGTATGTAAATGCCAATGAGTTTGCAGAGAGTTTGCGAGTGTGTGTGTTTGCTAACTTGTTCTTACTATCAAGCTCGTTATCCCCTTTAAAAATAGAAATAAACTAAGTAACAAACAATCCACTAAATGTGCAAGCTACCCACGACTTCCATAACGGTCATTCTAGCTATGCACGTGCAGAATATTAGAGCATATTCCCCAGGAATACCGGCAAGACTAAGTCCCACTCGTTCATTCCTTTAAAACAAGTTTAAATATAATGGAAACAACCGTTAGTGTTAGGATAACAATGAGGATCCTGGATCATTAAACCCGCAACGTCTTCTGAGGATCCTTAATTCAAACAGAATTGAGGATCCGTGATCCTGACTGCACTTGTGTATCCGTGATCCTTAGGTATGGAAAATATATCCCTAACAATTGCCCCCAAAATATGAGGAATAAAATACAACTTAATGAGTCATATTTTTCGATCTTATCTGCAACGAACCAACTAATGTAAATATAGCCGTTAAAATGGAATTAGCCATTGCAAATCATACGTCAGCAACGTGACAACCTGCAAATCATCATTATAAATTCGAAATTAGAGATAAGGTAAAAGGGCATTTAAATTCGTGCGTTGCTTCTCTTTAAATCCTCATCCGGAGACCGATCAGGTATCTCTCTTCTCTTTCTCTCTTCATTTGCTTATTCTGATTTCTTTTCTCCTAACATCCATGGCGAAAATGGTTCTTCGATCCTCACTAGCCAAGGATCCAAAGAAGGATAGCCCCCTAAAAAGCCAAGGCATTATAAAAAATCCTTCATCGAAACTCTGCCGCTTCACCGACCCGGAGATTGACCGGATTCGCCATTGCTTCCCGGCGGATACCGTCTTCAAACCTTTCGATTCTTCTACGAAAAGTGACTTTGTCTCCGACACCTGGATTGCTTTTCCGTCCACCCCATTCTTGATAGGATTCTCCTATCCTTTCCCTGCCTTTACCCAATCTTTCATTGCACTCACCGGCATGTGCTATATCCAGGCCATGCCAATGATGTGGAGGGTCCTATACACCATAGAGAATATCATCGAGCAAGAGGGTATAGAAATAGGAATGTCTGAGTTGGCCGAGTTGTATAATCTTGTTAACCATGGTTCACACCGCTTCTTGTTTAAGCACAAACCTGGTGATCCTCACCCAATCCTCAAGACCACAAAAAACGATACCCACTGGAAAAACCGATTCTTCTTTGTTAGGAGGGATTCTATCCCAGACGGGAAAGATCTCCCCAAAAAGTGGGCCACCCATGGTAAGATATAGGATCCTTATAGAAGGATCAGAGGATGACTCTGTTTTTGTTGAGAATAACTGATCCTTTTCTGTTTTTATTGTGCAGCTATTTCAGTTTCTCTTCTCATTGAGTCCCTTGCAACAAAAGAAAGAATCGCTGCCTTTTGGAACCTTGATCCTGTTGTTAGAACACTCCAGGCCAAAACAAAGGATTTACAAGAAGTATCCTCTGGTTCAGTCACCATGTCAAGTAAGTATTCACATTTGTGTATGATTAAAGATTTAAATAGATGTAGAATAAGGATTCTTATCTGTTATTTGCCATTTGTAGGTGCTGGAAAGTCTTCAAAATCAGCCTCTCGCTTCAGCGTCAGTGATCTTGACGCATTTGCTTCCTCCAGGTCCGGCAAGAAACGACTTGCTGCTAGTCCCAGCATCCCAGCTCCTAAGGCTGTCAGCACCAAGGGCAAGGGTGGAAAGAAGAGGAAAACTGCTGACACTCTTGAAGGCCTGCCTCTCATCCAGCACCAATTTGAAGAGTATGTCTCTGAGGTAAGGATCCCTGATCCTTAAGCCTGTTTTGCTCATATTGAGGATAACGGATCCTGACGTGTATCATTCTTTTGCAGAAATTTGCTGAGATCCATATGCTCATGGATTCCTATACTAAAGAGGCTGAGCAAAAGGAGCTGGACTTCTAAAAGCTATACCTGGAAAAGGATCAAAAGATCGCCTCCCTCTAGAACGAAGTCAACCTGGCGAAGAGGGAAGTGGTCTTGGCCCACATCACAGCTGATGAGGAGAAGGCGGAAGTGATGGAGGGTGCTAAGCTTTCTGCCACAATTGCTATGCTCAAGATTAAACTGCAGATGGCAAAGGAAGCTGAGGATCCTAACTTTGACAGGACTGCCTGGGACCAGGAAGGTTGGAAGGCCAAGCTGGCTGAGCTAGATGATGAAGAGGAGGCTGGAGAGTTCCTGATGATTGAAGCCAGTGGCAGCGGGGTGAAGGATCAGGCTGAGGATGCAGCGGGTGATGGTGATGCAGCGAAGGTGTAGGCTGCAATAATGGGCGATGATGGAAATTTCTAGACGTGGTCGGAGCCCATTTTTTATGGTTTGGTAGTTTTTTGGTTGTTGATGTTTTTAGAACAATGGTTGGTTTGTAATGGTGAACAATAGTATCTAGGTTTAAGGATCACTGATCCTTCGAATAATAGGGGTAACAAAGGTGGATGGGTCCTTCTGTTTGTGGAGGATGAAGCCTTTGGTGCCCCTGCTTTTATTTCCTGCACTTACTGAACACTTAGTATGGACACCCTTTGCCAAGCCAAGTGGACGGGCCACGTTTTGCTGGTAGAAACTTTGGTTGGCAATTTTGACAACCTTTAAAGGGTTTAAGTTTTGATAAATGAAACCTTAATCTTTTGGCTATCTCATGTTGTATATGTTATGTCTTTTTAGTTGTTATTGTTTATTTCTTTGAATTTGCAAGTTTAGGACAAAAGTATATTAGATTTCGTCAAAAAAAGCTTAGGATATGATCAAGGATCAAATATCCTTTAATCGTAAAATTCAAAAAGTGATGTATATTGAGGATCATATATCCTGTTGTCAAAGAATAAGGGTAACTTAAATAAATTAAGGATAAAGGGAAGGTAAATAAGGATCATACCTGAGAATCCAAGTTAGGATCCTAAACCCTTAATATTACAATCAGGATAACCAAAAGACAAACCTTAGTAAAATGTTAGGATCAAGGATCCTTGGTTGTTTAGCTTCAGAAACCTGAAATGGAACATAACTTGGGACTAAGCCAGTATAAGAGAAGAGTTAGTAACTGGGGACAAGCCCAACAATCCTAGGGACAAGCCCAAAAAAAACTGGGGACAAGCCCAAAAAAACTAGGGACAAGCCCAAAAAACTGGGGACAAGCCCAAAGGATCTTGTGTAAACTGGAGTATGGCCCTCACTGGCGACTATCCAAACTTAGTGACATGAAAATGCCAAAACCTTAGCTAACGTGAAAACGTTAGAAACCTTAGGAACAGATGTATGGTACGTCTACCATTATACGTAGGATCCTAAATACAACCAGTATAATGAAATTGTCAGCCCCTAAAGCGGGTACTGGTCCCATTGCCTTGAACTGCATCAGGATCATCGTGCGCTACTAGCGAAACTGGGGACAGGCCCAAAAACTGGGGATAAACCCAAAAAACTGGGGACAAGCCCAAAGAACTTAGGATACTTATGTGGATACTCGATCCTTTGCCAAGGATACATTAATCTTCTGCAAAACTCAGAACTAAGTGAAAGAGGGATAAAGGATCCAGGATCCTTCTCCTTGTAAACAAATTAATTAAAGAATTAAATAAATTGAGGTTAGATCATTACCAGAATGAGGATCATCTATCCTCTAAGGATCCTTCATGGATATTGGACATGAAAGTAGCTAAGGATCCTGGATCCTTATTACATGAAGTTTCTCTTCAAGTGGACATCATTCCAAGCTCTTGGTAGTAAATCACCTTCCATTGTTAGTAATGGATATGCCCCCTTTCCTGCTTCAGCTTCAAAAAGATAGGGGCCTTCCCACATTGGTGCCAACTTTCCATCTGCAGGATTTGTGGTATTCTGAAATGCTTTCCTTAATACCATATCACCAACTCGGAACTTTCTGACCCTGACATTCTTATTGTAGGCTCCAGCCATCCTTTGTTGATAACTAGCCATTCTTATCCTTGCCAAATCCCTGAGTTCTTCTATGGTATCCAAGTCTTGAACCAAGTTTTCAGCATTTCCCTCAGGATCACGGATGCTTGTTCTTGCAGTAGGAACCACCATCACTGATTTTGCTCCAAACACTAAAGAAAATGGAGTTTGACCATTAGCATTCTTGGGAGTTGTTCTATCAGCCCATAACACATAAGGTAACTCTTCTGCCCATTTCCTTTCTTGGATCCAAGTTTCTTCTTCAAATTGTTGATGATGATCTTGTTGGATGATTCTGCTTGACCATTAGCTTGTGGGTGGACTGGTGTTGATGTTATCATCTTAATCCCCCAGCTGTCACAAAAGTTAGTAGTTCTACTCCCAATAAATTGGGATCCATTATCACAATCAATTTCAGAAGGGATACCAAATCTGGTAATAATTTTTCTTTTAATAAGGGATATCACTTCTTTTTCTCTGACTTGAGCAAAGGCTTCAGCTTCTATCCACTTGGAGAAGTAATCAGTCATAGCAAGCATGAATAATTTTCCTCCAGGTGCCTTAGGAAGTTTACCAACTATATCAATTCCCCATCTCATGAATGGCCAAGAAGAGGATATAGGATGCAGGAGCTCTGTTGGTTGATGAAGGATATTGCTATGTCTCTGACAAGCATCACATCTCTTGGCATAATCCACAGCATCCTTCTTCATGGTAGGCTAATAGTATCCTGTCCTAAGGATCCTTGAGAACAGTGCTCTGCCCCCAGTATGGTTTCCACAATCTCCTTCATGAAAATCCCTTAGGACTTCTTGAACTTCAGGATCCTCAATGCATCTTAGATATGGACCTGCAAGAGAGCGTTTATATAACATGTTATTTAATATTGTGAATTGAGATACCTTGACTTTGAAAGCTCTAGGATTTTGTCCTGTAGGGATCTCTCCATGTTGTATATATCTCATGATTGGAAGGACCCATGATCCTGAATGAGATTGTGTATCATCACTAGGGATGATTGCAGAATCCTCTCCTATCCCCATAGCTATATGATCCTCGATAGCAGGAGTTACGATATGAATAATGGGAATTTTAATACCCTCTGGAATCTTCAAGGATGATCCAAGGTTGGCCAATGCATCAGCTTCTGCATTTTCTTCTCTGGGTACCTGTGTCAAACTAAAAGAAACAAAAGAGAGTGCGAATTCTTTGACTATCTCTAAATATTTAATTAGCTTTTCACCTTTAACATCATAGGATCCATTAAAGTGATTGGTAATTAATAATGAATCTACATGTACCTCAAGATACCTGATCCTCATATGCTTGGCAATTTGCAAACCAGTTATCAAGGCTTCATATTCAGCCTCATTATCAGTAGTTTGAAACTCACAAGCTATTGAGTGGGGTATTATGTCCCCCTGTGGCGATTTTAGTAGTATTCCAAGTCCAGTTCCTTTGATGTTAGAGGCTCCATCAGTGAAGAGTATCCAAGGATCCTTAGTCTCTTCCAGCTGCTGAACTTCTAACTCAGCTTCCCTTTGTAGATCACTACTGAAAGAGTTAATTACTGTTTTCGTCCCTGAGGTTTGTCAAAAATAACGGTTTCAGTCCATTAGTTTAAAAATTGCGATTTCAGTCCATTAGTTTCATTTCCGTAACCATTTCAGTCCACCAACTTAACTCCATCCATTTATTTTTGTTAACTTTGGGTGAAATTACCAAATTACCCCTATGGTTAAATTTAAAAAAAGGCTAGTCACAGGTTTCGAACCTGTGACCTTTGCTTTGAAAGGTAACTGTTAAACCAATATGCCATGTATTAAGATTGTGAATGAATTCAATTTGTTTTTCTTATAACATAGCTTACTCATCATCTTCTTCCCTAAACCTATTCATCATCTTCCACAAACCTTTCATTCACCACCATTAACAACCCACCACACAACAACCGACACACCACAACCACCTCCGCCACACAACAACAACTTCTGCCACACACAGCCACCACACCACAACCACCTCCGCCACACACCACTAACATCCTCGTCACACACCACCACACCACAACCACCTCCGCATAACACCACCACCATCCCCATCACACACCACCACACCTCCGCCACACACCACCACACCTCCGCCTCCGCCACAATCGCTCCAATAATCCGCAACGGCTGTGTTCGCTCCAATAATCCACACCTCCGCCGCACACCACCACACCTCCGCCTCCGCCACGCCTCCGCCACCTCCGCCTCCGCCACAATCGCTCCAACAATCGTGTGATGCATTTGGTTGCGTGTTGAGAGTGAAATTCAGGTTAGGATTTGTGTGATTTAGGTTAGGGTTTGTGTAATTTGTGTGAAGATTATTGTTACATTGTGATTTAGGTTAGGGTTTGTGTAAGTTGCAGAGGTTGAAGGTGGTGAAATGGCAATTAGCCTGCAATTACCAAAATGAAAACAATATGATGTAAATCACAAACTTAATACATGGCTCAATGGTTGAGTGGTTGTTTTCAAAATCAAAGGTCATGGGTTCGAATCCTGTAAACTGCATTTTTTATTACAATTTGTTAAGTTAGCAGGGGCAATTTGGTCATTTCACCCAAAGTTAACAAAATAAATGGATGGAGTTAAGTTAGTGGACTGAAATGGTTACGAAAATGAAACTAATGGACTGAAATCGCACTTTTTAAACTAATGGACTGAAACCGTTATTTTTGACAAACCTCAGGGACGAAAACAGTATTTAACTCCTACTGAAATCTGCCATAAAGTCAGCTAAGGCTTGAGATTTAATGGCAGTTCTTGGCTCATATCTTATATCATAGGCACTAAGCTTCACTGCCCATTTAGCCATCCTTCCTGACATTTTAGGTTTCCTGAGAACATTCTTAATTGGAAAGTTAGTTCTAACGATAATGGCATGAGTTTCAAAATAATGTCTTAATTTAGTAGATGCCATAATCAAAGCAAGGATAAGTTTCTCTAAATGTGAATACCTGGATTCAGCATCAAGCAAACTCTTACTTACATAATAAACATGATATTGTGTACCTTCGTGATCCTTAACAAGGACTGCATTTACTGATTTAGAAGATACCGCTAGGTACAAGGATAATATATCCCCTTTTCTGGTTTCATCAAGGCAGGAGCTGAGGATAGGTAATCCTTAAGGGCTTTGAGAGCATTTTCAGGATTTTTAGTCCACTCAAATTTCTTGTTCTTTCTCAGAATGTCATAGAATTCCTTGCACTTTTCTGATGACTTAGATATGAACCTGTTCAAGGCTGCGATCCTCCCTGACAATCTTTGCACATCCTTGGCATTGGCAGGAGATTTTATATTCACAATTGCCTTGATTTGTTCTGGACTTGCCTCAATGCCTCTTTTTGTTACCATGTAGCCTAGGAACTTGCCTGCTTTAACACCAAAGTGACACTTGGAGGGATTCAACTTCAAATTGAATTTATCAAGGATATCGAATGCTTCCCCCAAATCTCTCTGGTGATCCTCGACTTTCTTGGACTTAACCACCATGTCATCTATATAGACCTCCATAGTGTGTCCAATTTGTTCCTTAAACATCATATTGACTAGCCTTTGATAAGTAGCACCTGCATTTCTTAGTCCAAATGGCATAGCAATATAACAATATATACTAGTTGGAGTCATAAAGATTGTATCCTCTTGATCAGATGGTTCCATCTGAATTTGCTGAAATCCAGATGAAGCATCCATAAAAGTCAACAACTCATGACCCGCGGTAGCATCCACCATGGAGTCAATGTGGGGTAATGGGAAAGGATCCTTGGGACATGCCTTGTTTAAATCAGTAAAATCGACACATACCCTCCACTTTCCATTTTTCTTTTGAACAACAACCACATTGGCTAACCACCTTGGATACTTGACCTCTCTTATCATACCTGCTCGGAGTACCTTATCTACCTCCTCCTGGATAATGGCATTCCTCTCAGGTGCAAACTTTCTCCTTTTTTGATGTATGGGCTTGAATGACCTGTCAATACCAAGATTATGAGTAATTATATCTTTAGAGATACCTGTCATGTCTTCATGCTTCCAGGCAAAGGTAGTTTTTCTCTTCTTGAGGAAGGATACTAGATCATGTTCAATGTTGTTGAGGATCCCTGATCCTATGAAAATCTTGGATTCAGGATCCTGAGGATCCATAAGGATATCTTTCACATCTTGTTCTCTTGCCTCCAGGACATCTCTTGGAGGATGCTTTAATTTCTATTGCTCCCTTGGTCTTGAGGCTGGCTTCATTGATGAGGTGTAGCAATTCTTTGCTTCTTGTTGGTCACTCTCAATCTTCACCACCCCCCCATGGGCTAGGAAGCTTTACACATTGATGATATGTAGATGGGACTACCTTCATGTCATGTATCCATGGCCTACCAAGGATAACATTGCAACAGGATAAGCAATCTATAACACAAAAATTTTGATAAGAATGAAGTCCCTCTATATAAATGGGAAGTTTGATGTCCCCCAAGGTGTTCTTGGTTTCTCCACTGAATCCCACAAGTACTGAGGATCTTGGGACAATGTTCGATTCAGGGATGTTCATCTTCTTGAGGACTGTTTTGGTCAAAAATCAGACTAGGATAATGTAACCAAATCTACTTTTGTGAGGTATGATGCTTAGATCAATGAACAAATGTATGAACAACTTGTAGATGAAATGAACAAGTAACACAAGGATTTATACCAGGAAAAAGCCCTTGATCAATGTATGATCTCCGGCATAAAAAACCTCGCGTGATGGAAACTACTGATCATCAACTATAATTAAACAAATTATCGTTACAACTCGGGATGATAGCAAGCTTGTTACAAGGATCACTAGTGTGCAAAATGTATATAATCGCCAATGAGTTGCAGAGAGCTTGCGAGAGTGTGTGTGTTTTCTAATTGTTCTAACTATCAAGATTGTTATCCCCTTTAAAAATAGAAATAAACTAAGTAACAAACTATCCGCCAAATGTGCAAGCTACGCACAACTTCTAAGACGGTCATTCCAGCCATGCACGTGCAGAATATTAGAGCATATTCCCCAGGAATATCGGTAAGACCAAGTCCCACTCGTTCCTTCCTATAAAACAAGCTTAAATGTAATGGAAACAACCGTTAGTGTTAGGATAACAATGAAGACCTTGGATCCTTAAATCTGCAACGTCTTCTGAGGATCCTTAATTCAAACAGAATTGAGGATCCGTGATCCTGGCTGCACTTGTGGATCCGGGATCCTTAGTTATGGAAAATCTATCCCTAACAATTGCCCCCAAAATACGAGGAATAAAATATAACTTAATGAGTCATATTTTTGATCTTATCTCCAACGAACTGACTAACGGATATATAGCCGTTAAAATTGAACTAGCCATTGCATATCATACGTCAGCGACGTGACAACCTGCAAAATCATCATTATAAATTTAAGATTAGGGATAAGGATCGATAGGCATTTAAATTCGTGCGTTACTTCCCTTTAAATCCTAATCCCAAGACCGATCAGGTATCTCTCTTTCTCCTTCTCTCTTCATTTGCTTATTTTGATCTTTATTTTTCTGAACACCCATGACGAAGATGGTTCGTAGATCCTCACCGGCCAAGGATCTAAAGAAGGATAGTCCCTTGAAAAGCCAAGTCATTATCCAAAATCCTTCAAAGGAACTTTGCCGCTTCACCAACCCAGAGATTGACCGGATTCACCATTGTTTCCCGGCGGACACCGTCTTTAAACCTTTTGACCCTACTGCCAAAAGTGATTCTGTCTGCGACACTTGGGTTGCTTTTCCGGCCACCCCATTCTTGATAGGATTCTCCTATCCTTTCCCTGCCTTCACTCAATCTTTCTTTGCACTCACCGGCATGTGCTATATCCAGGCCATGCCGATGATGTGGAGGGTTCTATACACCATAGAGAATATTATCGAGCAAGAGGATATAGAAATAGGAATGTCTGAGTTGGCCGAGTTATATAATCTTGTCAGCCATGGTTCACACCGTTTCTTATTTAAGCACAAACCTGGTGATCCTCACCCAATCCTCAAGACCACAAAAACGATACCCACTGGAAAAACCGATTCTTCTTTGTTAGGAGGGATTCTATCCCAGACGGGAAGGATCTCCCCAAAAAATGGGCCACCCATGGTAGGATATAGGATCCTTATAGAAGGATCATAGGATGATTCTGTTTTTGTTGAGGATAACTGATCTTCTTCTGTTTCTATTATGCAGCTATTTCAGTTTCTCATCTCATTGAGTCACCTGCAACAAAAGAAAGGATCGCTGCCTTTTGGAACCTTGATCCTGCTGTTAGAACATTCCAGGCCAAAACAAAGGATTCATAAGAAGTATCCTCTGGTTCAGTCACCATGTCAAGTAAGTATTCTCATTTATGCATAATTAAATATTTAAATAGATATAGAATAAGGATACTTATCTGTTATTTGTCCTTTGTAGGTGCCGAAAAGTCTTCAAAATCAGCCTCTCGCTTCAGCGTCAGTGATCTTGACGCATTTGCTTCCTCCAGGTCCGGCAAAAAATGACTTGCTGCTAGTCCCAGCGTACCCGTTCCTAAGGCTGTCAGCACCAAAGGCAAGGGTGGAAAAAAGAGGAAAACCACTGACACTCTTGAAGGCCTGCCTCTCCTCCAGCATCAGTTTGAGGAATACGTCTCTGAGGTAAGGATCCTTGATCCTTAAATCTGTCCTACCCATATTGAGGATAATGGATCCTGATGCGTGTCATTCTTTTACAGAAATTTGCTGAGATCCAAATGCTCATGGATTCTTATGCTGAAGAAGCTGGACTTCCAAAAGCTGTACCTGGCTAAGGATCAGACCATCTCTTCCCTCGAGAAGGAGCTCAACTTGGTGAAAAAGCAGCTGGTCATGGCCCACATCACTGCTGATCAGGAGAAGGCTGAAGTGATGGAGGGTGCTAAGCTTTCTGCTACCATTGCCATGCTCAAGATTAAACTACAGATGGCAAAGGAAGCTGAGGATCCTAACTTTGACAGGACCACCTGGGACCAGGAAGGTTGGAAGGCTAAGCTGGTTGAGCTTGACGATGAAGAGGAGGCTGGAGAGGTCCTGATGATTGAAGCCAGTGGCAGCGGGGTGAAGGATCAGGCTGAGGATGCAGAGGCTGGGGGTGATGGTGATGCAACGAAGGTATGAGCTGAAAAATGGGCGATGATGGAAATTTCTAGACGTGGTCGGAGCCCATTTTTTATAGTTTGGTAGTTTTTTTGGTTGTTGATGTTTTGATGATAAACAATGCTGGTCTGTAATAACTCTAAACAATAGTTCTTAGGTTTAAGGATCACTGATCCTTCAGACAATAGGTAGGATAACAAATGGTGGAGGGATCCTCTATTTGGGGGATGAAGCCATTATGATCCTGCCGTCTTTCTATTCCTGCACTTATTTAGAACTCATTATCATGGACACCCTTTACCTACCCCAGCGGACGGGCCATGGATTGCTGGTAGATGCTTGGGGTAGGTAATTTTGACAACCTTTAGAGGGTTAACCTTTTGCTAAATAAATAAAAGTGTAATCTTTTGGCTTATCATGTGTTGTTATTTTTGCGAATACTTTATCTTTCAATTGTTATGATACACTTTGTTTGAATTCATAAGTTAAGAACAAAAGTTTAACAGATTTTGTCAAAAAGTTTAGGATATGATCAAGGATCACATATCCTATAATCGAAAAATTTAAAAAGGTGACGTAATTTAAGGATCATATATCCCGTTGTCAAAGAATAAGGGTCACTAAAATAAATAAAGAATAAAATTAAGGTGATTAAGAATCATACCTGAGAATCCAAGTTAGGATCCTAAACCTTCAACACTTACAATTAGGATAACCAAAAGACAAACCTTAATAAAAGGTTAGGATCAAGGATCCTTAGTTGTTTAGCTTCAAAAACCTGAAATGGAACATAACTTGGGACTAAGCCAATATAAGAAAAGAGTTAGCAACTAGGGACAAGCCCAACAATCTCGGGACAAGCCCAATAAACTGGGGACAAGCCCAAAAAAATGGGGACAAGCCCAAAAAACTGGGGACTAGCCCAAAAAACTTAGGGACAAGCCCAAAGGATCTTGTGTAAACTGGAGTATGGCCCTCACTGGCGACTATCCAAACTTAGTGACATGAAAATGCCAAAACCTTAGCTAACGTGAAAACGTTAGAAACCTTAGGAACGGATGTATGGTACGTCTACCATTATACGTAGGATCCTGAATACAGCCAGTACAATGAAATTGTCAGCCCCTAAAGCGAGTACTGGTCCCATTGCCTTGAACTGCACCAGGATCATCGTGGGCTACTGGCGAAACTGGGGACAGGCCCAAAAAACTGGGGACAAACCCAAATAACTGGGGACAAGCCCATAAAACTTAGGAGACTTCTGTGGATACTCGATCCTTTGTTAAGGATACATCAACCTTCTGTAAAACTCAAAACTAAGTGAAAGAAGGATAAAGGATCCAGGATCCTTCTTCTTGTATATAAGTTAATTAAAGAAGTGGATAAATTGAGGTTAGATCATTACCAGAATGAGGATCATTTATCCTCTAAGGATCCTTCGGTTACATCGGACACGAAAATAGCTAAGGATCCTGGATTCTTATTACATGAAGTATCTCTTCAGGTGGATAGCATTCCAAGCTCTTGGTAGCAAATCACCTTCCATTGTTAGCAATCGATATGCCCCCTTTCCTGCCTCAGCTTCAATCAGGTAGGGGCCCTCCCACTTTGGTACCAACTTTCCATCAGCAGGATTTGTAGTATTCTGAAATGCTTTCCTCAATACCATGTCACCAACTTGGAATTTTCTGATCCTGACATTCTTAGTGTAGGGTCCAGCCATCCTTTGCTGATAACTGACCATCCTTATCCTTGCAAAATCCCTGAGTTCTTCTATGGTATCCAAATCTTGAATCAAGTTTTCAGCATTTCCCTCAGGATCACGAATGCCTGTTCTTGCGGTAGGAACCACCATCTCTGTAGGGATCATTGATTCTGCTCCAAACACTAAAGAAAATGGAGTTTGGCCAGTAGCATTCTTGGGAGTTGTTCTATCAGCCCATAGCACATAAGGTAACTCTTCTGTCCATTTTAATTTCTTGGATCCAAGCTTCTTCTTCAAATTATTGATGATGATCATGTTGGATGATTCTGCTTGACCATTAGCTTGTGGGTGGACTGGTGTTGATGTTATCATCTTAATCCCCCAGCTGTCACAAAAGTTAGTAGTTCTATTCCCAATAAATTGGGATCCATTATCACAAACAATTTCAGAAGGGATACCAAATCTAGTAATAATATTTCTTTTAATAAAGGATATCACTTCTTTTTCTCTGACTTGAGCAAAGGCTTCAGCCTCTATCCACTTGGAGAAGTAATCAGTCACGGCAATCATAAACACTTTTCCTCCTGGTGCTTTGGGAAGTTTACCAACTATATCCATTCCCCATCTCATGAATGGCCAAGAAGAGGATATAGGATGCAGGAGCTCTGCTGGCTGATGAAGGATATTACTATGTCTCTGACAAGCATCACATTTCTTGGCATAATCCACAGCATCCTTCTTCATAGTAGGCCAATAATATCCTGTCCTAAGGATCCTTGAGAACAATTCCCTGCCCCAGTGTGGTTTCCACAATCTCCTTCATGAAAATCCTTTAGGACTTCTTGAATTTCAGGATCCTCTATGCACCTTAGATATGCACCTGCAAGAGATCGTTTATATAACATGTAATTTAATATTGTAAATTGAGATACCTTGATTTTGAAAGCCCTGGGGTTCTCTCCTGTAGGAATCTCTCCATGTTGTATATATCTCATAATTGGAAGGATCCATGATCCTGAATGAGATTGTGCATTATCACTGGGAACGACTGCAGAATCCTCTTCTATTTCCATAGCTATATGATCCTCAATAGCAGGAGCCAAAATATGGATGATAGGAATTTTGATATCCTCTGGGATCTTCAATAATGATCCAAGATTGGCTAATGCATCAACTTCTGCATTTTCTTCCCTAGGTACCTGTGATAAACTAAAGGAAACAAAAGAGAGTGTCAATTCCTTGACTATCTCTAGGTATTTGATTAGTCATTCACCTTTAACAGCATAAGATCCATTAAAGTGATTAGTAATTAGCAATGAATCTACATGTACCTCAAGATACCTGATCCTCATATGCTTGGCAATTTGCAAACCAGCTATCAAGGCCTCATATTCAGCCTCATTATTAGTAGTTTGAAACTCACAAGCTATTGAGTGGGGTATTATGTCCCCCTGTGGAGATTTTAGTAATATTCCAAGTCCTGATCCTTTGAAATTAGCGGCTCCATCAGTGAAGAGTATCCAAGGATCCTTAGTCTCTTCACGCTGCTGAACTTCTAACTCAGCTTCTCTTTGTAAGTCACTACTAAAATCTGCCACAAAGTCAGCTAAGGCTTGGGATTTAATGGCAGTCCTTGGTTCATATCTTATATCATAAGCACTAAGCTTCACTGCCCATTTAGCCATCCTCCCTGACATTTCAGGTTTCCTGAGAACATTCTTAATTGGGAAGTTAGTCTTAACGATAATGGCATGAGTTTCAAAATAATGTCTTAGTTTAGTAGATGCCATAATCAAAGCAAGGATAAGTTTTTCTAAATGTGAATACCTGGATTCAGGATCAAGCAAACTCTTACTTACATAATAGACAGGATGTTGTGTACCTTCGTGATCCTTAACAAGGACTGCACTTACTACTTTAGAGGATACCGCTAGATATAAGGATAATATATCCCCTTTTTCTGGTTTCATCAAGGTAGGAGCTGAGGATAGGTAATCCTTAAGGGCTTTGAGAGCATTCTCATGCTTTTCAGTCCACTCAAATTTCTTGTTCTTTCTCAAAATGTCATAGAATTCCTTGCATTTTTCTGATGACTTTGATATGAACCTGTTCAAGGCTGCGATCCTCCCTGTCAATCTTTGCACATCCTTAGCATTGGCAGGAGATTTGATATTCACAATTGCCTTGATTTGCTCTGGACTTGCTTCTATGCCTCTTTTTGTTACCATGTAGCCTAGGAACTTGCCTGCTTTAACACCAAAGTGACACTTTGAAGGATTCAATTTCATATTGAATTTGTCAAGGATATCAAATGCTTCCTCCAGGTCTCTAAGGTGATCCTCAGCTCTCTTGGACTTAACCACCATGTCATCTATATAGACTTCCTTAGTGTGTCCTATTTGTTCCTTAAACATCATATTGACTAGCCTTTGATAAGTAGCACCTGCATTCCTTAGTCCAAATGGCATAGCAATATAACAATAGATAGCAGTTGGGGTCAGAAAGGCTGTATCCTCTTGATCAGATGGTTCCATCTGAATTTGTTGAAATCCAGATGAAGCATCCATAAAAGTCAACAACTCATGACCCGCGGTAGCATCCACCATGGAGTCAATGTGGGGTAATGGGAAAGGATCCTTGGGACATGCCTTATTTAAATCAGTAAAATCAACACATACCCTCCACTTTCCGTTTTTCTTTTGAACAACAACCACATTGGCTAACCATCTTGGATACTTAACCTCTCTAATCATACCTGTTAGGGGAGGATTTTCTAACAATTAGTGATCCTTACTTGTTATCCTAATTAATGATCCTTACTTCTGTGACAGATAGTGATCCTCAGAAGAGTTTCAGGATCAGGATCGTGGATCACCTTAAGGATCCTCATACTAACGATTGTTTGTATTTTGTATTATTTCGCAGGAGTAATAAGCTTGACTTGGTCTTGGCAACGTTACTATGGAATATTCCACGGGTATTTCGCACACGTTTGACTGGAAATGGACGTTGTGGAGAACGTGGGAGCTTGGCACAAAAGTCGGATAGTTTGTTAGTGTAGCTAACTTCTATTTTTAAAGGGGTGACGAGCTAGAATTAGAACACTTAGCCATTTTCAGCTACACACACTCTCATACAATCGCACTCTTGAAGCTCTCGACGAACACTTATTAGTTTTCATTCATTTTTACACATTTCACCATAGTGATCCTTGTACCTAGCTCGTTACTATCCGAAGTTGTAAACATTTATTGATTTATTTGAGCTTGGTGATCGGTAGTTTCCATCACCCGGGGTTTTTTGTGCCGGAGATCAACTCTTGATCAAGGGCTTTTTCCCCGTACAAATCCTTGTGTCGTTTGTGCAATTTACGTTGAAGTGATCCTTATCATTGTTCTACATTCAAAGCATCATTCCCTGTAACAGAGAGTTTGGTTGCATTATCCTCATTAGATTTTTTGACCAAAACAGTTTGGCGCCCACCGTGGGGCAATTGGTGCTTCATTCTTAGAAAAATTCATATTTCTGTGCTCATTTCAGTTCACTACAACCAAGCAAATGGCTTCCTCAGCGAAGAATGCTTCAAATTTGATGCCCTCATTCAGTTCTTCACAAGGCGTTCCTCCTTTGCCTCCACCACCTTCTGGATCCCAGAAGAATGCTGAGAATGCTGCGAAGAAACCAACTCCCATTTTCTCAAAACCACCTACTTCTTCTGTTTCAACTAATCCTACTACTAATGATCTCTATGCCTTGATTTTGCAGATGAGGAATCATGCACAAGAGCAGGATAAGACCAACGAAAGGATCCTCCGGGAGATTGACGAAATCAAGAAACAAAAGAAAACGGCAGAGGATCATTCCCCACTGATGCCCAGATCTTTGAATTTTGATACTCCGGTGATTACTTCTCAGCCATCAGTGGTTCCAGATGTTCAATATGTGGGTGGACCAAAAGGAGTGCACTACGGAACAACAACAGTGACCCAGGCATCGGGTTCCTATTTCCAGCCAGCGGGATCCTATCCTCAGCATATGGGATCCCTCACGAATTCAGGAGGATACTCAGGAGCGCAGCAGATTCAAGGATCCTCCTTTGTTCCAGGATCATCCCAGGTTCACGGATCCTCCATTGTTCCAGGATCATCCCAGGTTCAAGGATCCTCCATTGTTCCAGGATCATCCCAGATTCAAGGATCCTCCTTTGTTCCAGGATCATCCCAGGTTCACGGATCCTCTATTGTTCCAGGATCATCCCAGGTTCAAGGATCCTCCATTGTTCCAGGATCATCCCAGGTTCAAGGATCCTCCATTGTTCCAGGATCATTCCAGGTTCAAGGATCCTCCTTTGTTCCAGGATCGTCCCAGTTTCAGGGATCCTTCCAGATGCCAGGATCCTTGAGGAGTTTGCAAACGGGAAATTTAGATGTCCATCAGGGAGATTTTATTCCAATGCAGACCAATGCTTCTACTGGTCCTTCGATCATTCCAGAGCCCCAACAATATGGATTAACATCCATTCTTCCTAATTTGAATCCAATGGGAGGTAACACTTTTAATAATTCTTATACTACTAACCATGGCCTTATGCAGGATCCAGGTATCAATCATGCCATGGCCAGAGAATTGCAGAAATTGAAGGATATGATATCAAGTGTTCCAGGAGTGGTCAAACCTATCCCAGAGATCGCAGATGGGAGCCACAAGATATCTCGTTTTGCACCACCAATCTGTGATGCTGAGATACCCAAGAGGTTCCATGTCCCAACTATGAAGCTGTATGATGGTTCGACGGATCCTGAAGAACACATAGCACAATACAGGGAGAGGTTGGAGATCAATCCAATCCCAGAAAGGTTAAAGGAAGCATGCCTGTGCAAGGGATTCGGATCCACTCTTACTGGATCAGCTCTCAAATGGCTGCTAAGTCTTCCCCCTTACTCTATTACCTCATTTGCTAATCTAGTTAACCTATTTAATAATCAGTTTTCTTGTAGTAGAAAATTTGAACGATTAACTAGTGATCTATATAGGATAACCCAGGGTCATAATGAATCATTAAGGGATTACATTACCAAATTCAGTAAAGAATCCTTAGACATTCCCAACTTGGATATAGCCACGGATGTTGAGGCCTTTAAAATGGGATTGCTTAGGGATTCATTGTTCTATGATGATCTTGTTATGACACCATGCAAGAACCTAGATGAGGTAAGAACCCGGGCACTTAGGTTCATCCGGCTAGAGGATGACAAAAGGATCCAGGAGAGGTTAGCAGGATCCTCAAAGCAGGATAAGCAAGGATCCTCATTCAGGAACAACAAGTTCAGATCCTATAACAGATCTGATAACCAGAACGTGCATGCTGTTGATCAAGAAGAGGATGATGAGGATTATCCTCCAATCTCTGAATATTGTTTTTCTGTTGATAACAATGAACTAATCCTTGCGATGCAGAACTTAGGTGATAAAGCCAGATGGCCCAGAAAGAATGATAGGCCAGCTGCAACTAAGGATAAATCAAAGTGGTGTGCATACCATGAAGATTTTGGGCATCTTACAGAAGAATGCATTGCACTAAGAAAGGAAATTGGATACTTGTTGAGCAGGGGGTATCTAAAAGAGTTGTTGGGTAGGAAAAAGTCAAGGACTCAGGATCCTGAAAGGATCCCTGAGAAAGCTCCGGCCCCTCCAGCAGATGCACAAGTAATAAACTTTATTTCTGGAGGATCAGACATTTGTGGCACATCCTTCTCAGCAGCAAAAAGGCATGCAAAGGAAACTAAAATGGATAATGGAGAAAGACCCGTTCGAACATCAAGTGTCTCCGAAGGAAAAGGTATAACTTTTGATGAGGATGATCGTGTTTATATCCAGGATCCTCATCACGATGGCTTAGTTATTACTCTTTTCATTTCTAACCATTTTGTCCGCAGGATCCTTATGGACGGAGGAAGCTCAGTGAACATTATCCAGCTTGATGTTCTAAAGAAGATGGGTATCCCTGAAGCAGATATCATACCAAGATCCTCCGTGCTCGTAGGATTTAGTGGCGAAACTAAGAATACCCTGGGGGACATTAAGCTCCCAATATACATCGAAGGCCTACATTCTTATCAAAAATTTTGTGTTATTGACTGTTTATCTTGTTGTAATGTTATCCTTGGCAGGCCCTGGATACACGATATGAAGGCAGTCCCATCTACTTACCATCAATGTGTGAAGCTCCCTAGTCCTTGGAGAATAGTCAAGATTGATAGTGATCAGCAGGAGGCTAAGAATTGCTATACTTCATCGATGAAACCAGCCTCGAAGTCAAGGGAGCAATAGCAATCAAAGTATCCTCCAAGGGATGTCTTGGAGGCAAGAGAGCAGGATGTGGTAGAAATCCTCATGGATCCTCATGATCCTGAATCCAAAATCTATATCGGATCAGGGATCCTTGGCAAAATGAAAGAAGACCTCGTATCCTTCCTAAAAAGGAGAAAGACTACCTTTGCATGGAAACACGAAGACATGACAGGTATATCTAAAGATGTAATCACTCACAAACTTGGCATTGATAGGTCCTTCAAACCAATCCATCAAAGGAGAAGAAAGTTTGCACCGGAAAGAAATGCCATTATCCAGGAAGAGGTAGAGAAATTGCTCCGGGCAGGTATGATTAGAGAGGTCAAGTATCCAAGATGGTTGGCCAATGTGGTTGTTGTTCAAAAGAAAAACGGAAAGTGGAGGGTATGTGTCGATTTTACCGATTTAAATAAGGCATGTCCCAAGGATCCTTTCCCATTACCCCACATTGACTCCATGGTGGATGCAACTGCGGGTCATGAACTGTTAACTTTTATGGATGCTTCATCTGGATTTCAACAAATCCAAATGGAACCATCCGATCAAGAGGATACAGCCTTCATGACTCCAACTGGTATATACTGCTATATTGCTATGCCGTTTGGACTAAGAAATGCAGGTGCAACTTATCAAAGGCTAGTGAATATGATGGTAAAATCAATAAAGGCTGAGGATCACCTAAGGGATTTGGAGGAAGCATTCGATATCCTTGACAAATATAACATGAAGCTTAATCCTTCAAAATGTCACTTTGGTGTTAAAGCAGGTAAATTCTTAGGATATATGGTGACAAAGAGAGGCATTGAAGCTAGCCCGGAACAAATCAAAGCAATAGTGAACATCAAATCTCCGGCCAATGCTAAGGATGTCCAAAGATTAACAGGCAGGATAGCGGCTTTGAACAGATTCATATCCAAATCCTCAGAGAAGTGCAAAGAATTCTATGATATCCTAAGGAAGAACAAGAAATTTGAGTGGACTGAGAAGCATGAAAATGCCTTAAGAGCTCTCAAAGATTACCTATCCTCAGCCCCGGCCTTGATGAAACCAGAAAAAGGCGATGTGCTATCCTTATATCTTGCAGTATCCTCAAAAGCAGTAAGTGCGGTCCTTGTTAAGGATCACGAAGGTACACAACATCCTGTCTATTATGTAAGTAAAAGTTTACTTGATGCCGAATCCAGGTATTCACACCTTGAAAAACTTATTCTTGCATTAATTATGGCATCTACTAAGTTGAGACATTATTTTGAAACTCATGTTATTGTTGTTAAAACTAATTTTCCAATTAAGAATGTCCTCAGGAAACCAGAGATGTCAGGAAGGATGGCTAAGTGGGCAGTGAAGCTTAGTGCCTATGATATAAGATATGAGCCTAGGACAGCCATCAAATCCCAAGCATTAGCCGACTTTGTGGCTGATTTCAGTAGTGATTTACAAGAAGAAGCTGAGTTAGAAGTCCAGCAGCTAGAGGAGACCAAGGATCCTTGGATACTCTATACTGATGGATCCTCAAATGTCAAAGGCACAGGGCTTGGAATACTACTAAAATCGCCACAGGGGGACATAATACCCCACTCTATAGCTTGTGAGTTCCAAACCACTAACAATGAGGCCGAATACGAAGCCTTAATTGCTGGTTTGCAAATTGCCAAGCATATGGGGATCAGGTATCTTGAGGTACATGTAGATTCATTGTTAATTACAAATCACTTTAATGGATCCTATGCTGTTAAAGGTGAAAAGCTAACCAAATATTTAGAGATAGTCAAAGAATTGGCACTCTCCTTTGTTTCCTTTAGTTTGACACAGGTACCAAGGGAAGAAAATACAGAAGCTGATGCATTGGCTAACTTAGGATCATCCTTGAAGATCCCGGAGGATATCAAGATCCCTATTATCCATATTCTGACCCCGGCTATCGAGGATCATGTGGCTATGGAGATAGGAAAGAATTATGCAATTATCCCTAGTGAGGATACTCAATCCCATTCAGGATCAGGATCATGGATCTCACCAATTATGAGATACTTACAACATGGAGAGATTCCTACAGGAGAAAACCCTAGGGCTTTCAAATCTAAGGTATCTCAATTCACAATTTTAAATAATATGTTGTATAGACGATCTCTTGCAGGACCATACTTGAGATGCATTGAGGATCCTGAAATCCAAGAAGTTTTAAAAGACTTCCATGAAGGAGATTGTGGAAACCACACTGGGGGCAGGGCATTATTCTCAAGGATCCTGAGGACAGGATACTACTGGCCAACCATGAAGAGAGATGCTGTGGAGTATGCTAAGAGATGTGATCCTTGTCAGAGACACAACAATATCCTTCATCAACCAGCTGAATTATTGCATCCTATATCCTCCTCTTAGCCATTTATGAGATGGGGTATGGATATAGTTGGTAAGCTCCCTAAGGCACCTGGTGGAAAAGTGTTCATGCTAGCTATGACTGATTACTTCTCCAAGTGGATAGAGGCTGAAGCTTTTGCACAAGTCAGAGAAAAGGAAGTTATATCCTTCATTAAAAGAAATATTATAACTAGATTTGGAATTCCTTCTGAAATTATATGTGATAATGGTTCCCAATTTATTGGGGGCAGAACCACTAACTTTTGTGACAGCTGGGGGATTAAGATGATAACATCAACACCAGTCCACCCACAAGCTAATGGTCAAGCAGAATCATCCAACAAGATCATCATCAACAATTTGAAGAAGAAGCTTGGATCCAAGAAAGGGAAATGGGCAGAAGAACTACCTTATGTGCTTTGGGCTGATAGGACAACCCCTAAGAATGCAACTGGTCAAACACCATTCTCTTTGGTATTTGGGGCAGAATCAGTGATCCCAACAGAAATGGTGGTTCCAACTGCTAGAACAAGTACCCGTGATCCTGAGGAAAATGATGAGAACTTGGCTCAAGACCTGGATACTATTGAAGAAATCAGGGATCTGGCAAGGATAAGGATGGCCAGTTATCAACAAAGAATGGCTGGTGCTTATAACAAAAATGTCAGGATCAGGAAGTTTCAAGTTGGAGATATGGTATTAAGGAAAGCATTTCAGAATACCACCAATCCTGCCGATGGAAAATTGGCTCCAAAATGGGAAGGCCCTTATTTGATTGAAGCTGAAGCAGGAAAGGGGGCATATAGATTGCTAACCATGGAAGGTGATTTGCTACCAAGAGCTTGGAATGCTGTCCACTTGAAGAAATATTTCATGTGATCAGGATCCTCATGGCACAGATGATCCTTACGTTAGGGATATCCTTAAAGGATCCTTAAAGTATCGGTGATCCTTACGTTGGTAATATCCTAATCTTGAACTATTTCATTTCTTTATTTTCTCATATAAGGATAAGGGTCGTGTATCCTTTATCCATCTCTCACGTGATTTTAAGTTTTGAAAGTTCAGGAATCCTTAGCAAGGTATTGGTTATCTGCAGAACCAATCCGTCCTTTAGGTTTAACCCTAGTTATTTGGGCTTGACCCCAGTTCCGCCTGTAGCGCATGATGATCCTGGTATAGTTCAAGGCAGTGGGACCAGTACTCGCTTTAGGGGCTGATAATTCCATTGTACTGGCTATACCTAGGATCCTAAGTATAATGGTAGACGTACCATACATCCGTTCCTAAGGTTTCTAACGTTTTCACGTTAGCTAAGGTTTTGGCATTTTCATGTCACTAAGTTTGGATAGTCGCCAGTTAGGGCCATACTCCAGTTTACACATGATCCTTGGGCTTGTCCCCAGTTATCCTTGGGCTTGTCCCCAGTTATCCTTGGGCTTGTCCCCAGTTATCCTTGGGCTTGTCCCCAGCTATCTTTGGGCTTGTCCCCAGTTATCCTTGGGCTTGTCCCCAGTTGCTAACTCTTATCTTATATTGGCTTAGTCCCAAGTTATGCTCTATTTCAGGTCCTTGAAGATAAACAACTAGGGATCCTTGATCCTTACTTCTCTCTAAGGTTTATTTTGTAGTTATCCTGATTATGGTTAGGATCCTAACTTGGATCCTCAGGTATGATCCTTCATTATTTTTTATTCTACTCATTGTTTATTTGAATAACCCTTAAAATTTGACAACTAAACTTGTGATCCTTAAAATATGTTACTTTTTGGGATTCTTTAACTATAGGATACTTGATCTTGGATCATATCCAAAGTATTTTCAATCTGACTTATTCAAAATTGTTTATTCAATAAGTGTACATCAAAACAATTGAGAATTAAAGAGACAAAAATGATAACAATACAAGATAAGCGACAAAAGATTAAGGTTTTATTTATTAACAAAAGATTAACCCTTAAAAGGTTGTCAAAATCACCTACCCCGAGCATCTACCAGCAAAACGTGGCCCGTCCGCTGGGGTAGGTAAAGGGTGTCCGTGATAATAGGTTCAAAAGTAGTGCAGGAATATAAAGGCGGCAGGATCACAATGGTTTCATCCCCCAAACAGAGGATCCCTCCACCGTTTGCAATCCTGCCTATTGTCCAAAGGATCATACATGATCCTTAATCCAAAAAACTATTGTTCGGTACAAACCATCAAATTGTTCAACAAAACAACCATTAAACTAAAAAAATTGGGCTCCGGCTATGTCTAGAAGTTTCCTTCATCGCCCAATCATGCAGCCTAAACCTTCCCTGCATCACCACCTCTGGCTCCACTTGCTTCACCACCTTCACCTTTGCCTCCAGCCTCGATCGCCAAAACCTCCTCAGCCTCATCATCATCTTCAAGATCAGCCAACCTAGCCTTCCAGTCCTCAACATTCCAGCTGCTTCTCTCGAAGTTAGGATCTTGAGCTTCCTGGGCCATCTTTAGTTGTGTCTGATACATTGTGATGGCAGCAGAGACCTTTGCACCTACTATGAGATCATGCTTTTCATAGTCAAGGTCAATCAGAAGTTTAGCCGTCTTAGTCTTGGCATCCTGGAGCTCCTTCTGAAGATCAGCAATTTTGAGGTCCTTTAGCAATGCAACCTGCTGGAGGTCGGCAATCTTCCTATCCTGATCCTCAACGTGGCCAACATAATCCTCAATCTCAGTGAATTTCTGCAAAGGGGATAAAAGATAAGGTCAGGACCAAGTGATCCTCAAATCAGCAGGATATATCAGCAGGATATGTCAGCAGGATATACTAGCAGAGACAGTGATCCTTACATCGTTGAAGTACTCGAGGAATTGATGGCGGATCAGAGGCAGACCCTGCAGATCCTCAGCTTCAGAGGCCTTTCTCTTCTTGATTCCCTTTCCTTTGAGGGGTGCCTTGGGGACTGAAGCTGTCGGGCTGGTAGGAGCCTTTCTTTTAGAGGATCTGACGGTGGTGAGATCGGTGACATTGAACTTTGAAGCAGACTTGGTGGATTTTCCAGCACCTACACAACCAAAACAAGATAAGTATCTTTATTTCACTCATATTTCACTATTTATTTAATTTTTAAACAAAGATACTTACTTGACATCGTGACAGAACCTGAGGATACCTCCTGAGAATCCTGGGTCGTTGTTTTGAAAGTTCTTGTTTCAGGATCAAGTTTCTTGAAAGCGATGAGTCTCTCTTTGGCAGCAGGAGACAGTCTGAGGTGTGAGACGGTGATAGCTGCATAACAAGAAAGCAAAAGTATATAAGTGATCCTTACATCAAAAGAAAGTTTCTGGTGATCCTTCTCAGGATCCTCCACCCTACCATGGGTAGCCCACTTCTTGGGTAGATCCTTTCCATTATCAATAGAATCTCTCTTGACGAAAAAGAAACGCCGCTTCCAGTTAGCATCATTCTTGGTAGCTTTGAAGATCGGATGTTCCTCACCAGGCTTACGTTTAAACAAATAACGATGAGAACCAAAGGTAGTAAGATCATACAGCTCTCCCAGCTCTGACATTCCTAGGTCTATCCCTTCCTGCTCGATGATCCTTTCAAGGGTGTACAAAACCCTCCATATCATCGGCATGGCTTGGATATAAGAGATGCCGGTTAAGGAAAAGAAAGATTGGGTAAAGGCTGGGAAAGGATATGTATAGCCTATGGTGAACGGAGTGACAGGAAAAGCAACCCACTTGTCGGAAATGTGATCACTCAGGGTATTGGGATCAAAAGGTCTAAACTCGGTGTTCGCCGGGAAGCAGTGGCGGATCCTATCAATCTGTGCATCGTTGAAACAGCAGCGTTCTTTTATGGAATCTTCGATGATCCCCTGGCTTTTCGGTGGGCTATTTTTCGGATGATCCTTAGCTGGGGAGTTCCGGAGCAACATCTTTGGTAGAATGGTGGAAAGAAACGGAAAACAGAGCAAAGAAGGAAGAAGATGAAGAGAGAATACCTGTTTATCTTCGGAATGCAGTTATAAAGGGAGTATCTCTGAAATTTTAAATGCATTCGATCCTATCTATATCTCCTATTTATAATCATGATTGTGCAGGGTTGTCACCTCTGTGACGTCATACTTGCAACGGATAGTTCGACAATAACGGCTATATTTACGATAGTTAGTTGCGGATAAGATCAAGAAAATATAATTCGCTCATTTTACATATCACTCCTTATATTTTGGGGGCAATTGTTAGGGGAGGATTTTCTAACAATTAGTGATCCTTACTTGTTATCCTAATTAATGATCCTTACTTCTGTGACAGATAGTGATCCTCAGAAGAGTTTCAGGATCAGGATCATGGATCACCTTAAGGATCCTCATACTAACGATTGTTTGTATTTTGTATTATTTCGCAGGAGTAATAAGCTTGACTTGGTCTTGGCAACGTTACTATGGAATATTCCACGGGTATTTCGCACACGTTTGACTGGAAATGGACGTTGTGGAGAACGTGGGAGCTTGGCACAAAAGTCGGATAGTTTGTTAGTGTAGCTAACTTCTATTTTTAAAGGGGTGACGAGCTAGAATTAGAACACTTAGCCATTTTCAGCTACACACACTCTCATACAATCGCACTCTTGAAGCTCTCGACGAACACTTATTAGTTTTCATTCATTTTTACACATTTCACCATAGTGATCCTTGTACCTAGCTCGTTACTATCCGAAGTTGTAAACATTTATTGATTTATTTGAGCTTGGTGATCGGTAGTTTCCATCACCCGGGGTTTTTTGTGCCGGAGATCAACTCTTGATCAAGGGTTTTTTCCCCGTACAAATCCTTGTGTCGTTTGTGTAATTTACGTTGAAGTGATCCTTATCATTGTTTTACATTCAAAGCTTCATTCCCTGTAACAGAGAGTTTGGTTGCATTATCCTCATTAGATTTTTTGACCAAAACAATACCTGCTCAGAGCAGTTTATCTACCTCCTCCTGGATAATAGCATTCCTCTCAGGTGCAAACTTCCTCCTCTTCTGATGTATGGGTTTGAATGACCTGTCAATGCCAAGCTTATGAGTAATTATATCTTTAGAGATACCTGTCATGTCTTCATGCTTCCAGGCAAAGGTAGTTTTTCTCCTCTTGAGGAAGGATACCAAATCCTGTTCGATGTTGCTGAGGATCCCTGATCCTATGAAGACTTTGGATTCAGAATCATGAGGATCCATAAGGATATCTTTCACATCCTGTTCTCTTGCCTACAGGACATCTCTTGGAGGATGCTTTAATTGTTTTTGCTCCCTTGGTCTTGAGGCTGGCTTCATTGATGAGGTATAGCAATTCTTTGCTTCTTGTTGGTCACTCTCAATCTTTATCACCCCCCATGGACTAGGAAGCTTTACACACTGATGATATGTAGATGCAACTGCCTTCATGTCATGTATCCATGGCCTGCCAAGGATACATTGCAACAGGATAAGCAATCTATAACACAAAATTTTTTATAAGAATGAAGTCCTTCTATGTAGATGGGAAGTTTAATGTCCCCCAATGTATTCTTGGTTTCTCCACTGAATCCCACAAGAACTGAGGATCTTGGTATAATATCCGATTCAGGGATGTTCATTTTCTTGAGGACATCAAGCTGAATTGTTAGTGCATGGAATGTCTGTTGACTTCGTCTGCATTAAGTCTTGTGTCTAGATTGATTGAAAGAACACATAACAGGGTCTTAATTAGGGTTTGTATTGGTTTAACTTGAAGATTTCGCTTGAAACAGCTTCAAGCGAAATCAACATGAAGAGATTTCGCTTGAAGCAATCTCAAGCGAAATCTTCAGTCTATATATAGGGTTGTGTGTTCATTTGGTAGATAGATTTGAGAGAGAGGTCATTGTGGGTGCAACGAAGTGCTGCCGGATTTGTATCAGAAAACCTTGTACAAGCACTCAAATCAATCAGAAAAGAAAGATTAAAAGGATTAGAGCTGTTATGACTTTGTTTACGTTGATTCCGCCTTCGTACGCAAAGATGAACTGCCTTAACTGACGGTTTAAGGTCGTAGAACGGTCCAACAAGTGGTATCAGAGCTCAGGACGAGGAGTTCATACCATAGCAGCTTAATTCTACCGGATTATCTTCTTTCTACTCACTTCTTTTCTTATTTTTCAGATCTGAACAAGTTCCAACGGTCGAAATGGTCTGATTTTCAAGTATCTTGTGTAAAACAGTGTTTTAACAAAGCCTACAAAGATTCAGTCTAAAATTCAGTTTAAAACATGTTAAAATTGACCTAAAACTAGATTTCGCTTGAAAGTTTTCGAAGATAATGGGTTGATTTCGCTTCAAATCAGACTTATTGGACTATTTCGCTTGAAACTTCTGAAGCGAAATTGACTTTGGTGGATTTCGCTTGAAAACAACTGAAGCGAAATTGACTTTGCTGGATTTCGCTTGAAGCTGTTTGGATTTCGATTGTATTGTTGAAGCGAAATAGTTAGGTTTGATTTCGCTTGAATCTGAACTAGTTTTAGATTTCGCTTGAATATCTTGAAGCGAAATTGATTATTTGGGATTTCGCTTGAATCAGTTTTGTTAACAGATTTCGCTTGAACAGTTTGTTAGTGTTGATTTCGCTTCAAACAGGTTATAGTGTGTTTTCACTTGAATAGTTTAAAGTGTGGATTTCGCTTCAAACTGTTCAGTTTCGCTTGAACTTGCTGAATTTTCAAAATTGAAAATTTTACTAAGTGTTTGCTTGTTTGTTTGTTTGCAGGTGATTCAAGGCGATTTTCTTTGAACAGGATAATTTCATTTGAAAGTGATTGGCATTGTGAAAACTGTTATCTAAATATGGATAGTGATGATGAATATGGTTGTTCCTTTGCAGATGATATTTTTAACAATAATTCAATGGATATTATTGATATTCTTGCCGGAAAACAAAAGTCTAGAAAATCATTTTCAATATACAAGGATTCAGAAATTGTTGATTTAAAAATTGTTGTGGATAAAATAGAAAAGAGTTTTGAAGTTAGTTCTGAAAAAGATGAAAAAGTTTCAGAAGTTATTTCAGAAAAAGTTTCAGTTTTTGATCATTCATACTCATCTGAGGAAGAGTGTGATGATGATAGCAAAGAACTTGAGAAACTTGAGGTTTATAAACAGTTATTTTCATCTAAAATGGTTAATGATTCTTTTGCAGAACAAATTGATGAGCTCAAGAATAAACTTGCTGAGAAAAAGACAAATGAAAAATGTTCAAAATGTGATAAAATGGAAGCTGACAATGCCAAATTCTTGAAGGATGTGGAGAGTTTAACATTGGAAATCAAAAGCTTGAAGGATGAGAAAGAATCTGATAATAAACAGATTCTTGAAATGAGAGAAAATTGTGAGAATTTGACGTCAGAAAATGTCAAACTGTTGAGTAGTTTGGACAGTTTGACATTGGAAATTAACAATTTGAAAGAAAAAGAAAAAGATTTTGGAAAAATCAAAATTGAAAGTGAAAACGTTTCTTGGATAAAGTTGGAAAATGAAGTGTTAAAAGAAAAAGAAAAAGATTTTCAAAGTCAAATGAAGGTTTTAGAAGATGAAAAGTCTGTTATTTTTAACAATAATCTTGAAAAACAGATTGAAATAAATTCTCATCTTCAGAAAATCATTCGGCTTGAAAATGAAGCTGAAATTGCTCGAAATAAAATTACCGAGCTTGAGAATAAATTGAAAGGTTTTGTGACTTCTGCATCACATATTTGTCCAAAACCAATCAATGTTGTTCCAATAAGTGATAATGTCACAAATTTTGACAAAGTCAAAATTGAAGATTGTGATGAAATATCTGATGATGAAAAAGAAAAGAAAAGAAAAATATTTTTAGATTTACAAGAAAAATTTAAAAATACTGTTTTGCAATCTACTGAAACAGGTGAATGTTCGAAACAAAAACCTGTTAAGAAGAATGTAGAACAGAAACAAAAAGATAAAAATTTGAAAAATTCTAAAAATGAAAATAAAAGCTCATCAGATAAGTCATCCAATTATTATCAAAAATCACAAAAATCTAAAAATGAAAACTCACAAAATGTTGGTAATAAGTGGTGCAGGTTTGACCACAGTGCTCAAAAGACAAATCCAGCATTAAAGAGGAGAGATGATCACCACAAAGCCAGACAATGTTATGATCTAAACATATGGTGTGAAAGTGGTGAATGGTATGATAACAGAGTGTGCTACACTTGTGGTGTGAGAGGACACATTGCTGTTAACTGCCAGAATTGGAGTTATGAAACAAGAAGATGCTATAATTGTCATATCAGAGGACATATTGCTAGAGATTGCCCAAGGAGATCTATGGGAAGATCGAGGGTTGAATCTCAAAGAACGGTAAAGAAGCCAGTCAACGTCAAGCCCCATGAACAGAAGGTTCTAAAACCTAAAGTTCAGGATCAGACAAGTCAAGAAAAGAAAGTTAAACTTTCACAGGGGCAGAAAGACAGACTGCGAAAGAAAAGGAAGAAGGCGAGAGAATATCTTGAGAAAATTTTGTCTTCAGGTTCACCAGTTGGTTCGAATAAGAGTTCTGATGAATCGATTCACTCGACTGAAAAGCCAAGTAAATTGAATTCTTCAGATGCAAATCTGAGGACCAAAGAAAACAAAAGGAAAAAGAAAGTGATTGGCAATGAATCTGGCTCATCCAAGTCAGACAAGCCAAGTTCGGGCAATGAATCTGATTCCACAAAATCAGAGGAGCCAGAAGTTGAGGTAAAAAAGGAAGAGACAGTTCCATTAATGAATGATGAGAACTTTCCACCATTACAAGCCGCAAACCTAAAATCAAAAGGTGTTGAAACTAGAAAAATGTTTAATAGCAATGTTGAACATATTTTTAGTAAGATGGCTGATGGTAAGGTAAAAGGGGCAAAATAATTTTATGAAGAAAAGAGAAATGCTCAAAACACACCTAAGGCTAGTCAGGCTTGGGTGTCAAAATCTGTTAGTTGAATTCCTGACTTGCCGGAGCTTCCAGGTTGGTAAGCGTGAAGCAGGTATCGGCATCATTCTTGAGAAATTCACAGGATGGTAACTGTGATATTTCGATTTACAAGTGGTAAATCAGGGACATTAAGTTGTACTTGATTTTCTACTAGTGTTTGTTGTTGACAAGGGTCTTAATTGTTAAATCTTTCAAAATGGTTAAGACCCCAAGTTTGTGAAAAGACAAATAAAACTAATTTTCCAGAAAAACCATTTGATTAAAACAAACTTAAGTGTTTTGAAATCATAATGGGAAAATAGTTTGTTGTCAGGGGGAGTTCTGATTGTTTATGCCGAGTGAATGGCGAATTGAAGCGATTTGATATCAGTTTGTCATGTTTCTTGTATAGTTTGTTTTCAAATTTTCCTTGAAAATCAAAATTGGAACATATTTTGATTTTAGGGGGAGAAAAATTTAAAAAAAAAAATTGAAAATTTGAAAATTTCAAAAACATTGAAAAAGCAAAAATGAGTTTTGTTGTGAAAAAGAGGAAATGATAGAAAATCAGTGAACTATCACAGCATGCTAAAGAATTGGAAAGTAAAAATGTGATAAACGGTCTCACGGATGATGTGTCAGTAGGTTTTTGCACATTTAGTAGATTGTGACGAGATATAAACCTAAATTTCAAACTTGCTTATATCGTGGGTAACATCTCTTGGATATATGGGTAACCCCCGAAATCTTGTTTGAAAGGTCTCGTATTCTGATATACTAGGTTTTTTATACTCAGTGATATCTGGGGTATTATTCCGGGACTTCTGCTGAACGGTGGTTCTGACCTAGTCCTCGAATAATACTTTCTGCAAATGCTTGAAACACAGCATCACCCTCAGCATAAATGATAAGACAATAAAATTGCTTAGCAATGCTGTTGTAAAAAAGATCCTCTAAAGGGGACACACCTACAAGTTGAGTCATGATCTCTCTGCTGAACGGTAGTTCTGACCTGAGCTCTCATGATTCTTCATAAATTATTAACCCCTTACAGATATCATTTGTGTTATAATTACCTGTAAGACTGAATATTGGGATCTGGATACGGGAGTATATTCTGAGGTGGGACACGTGATTAAGTTTAAGTATCTAAGACATTAAACTCGTATCTCGAAGCAGTTGAACTTTGTGTGAAAATTTAAGTGGACCAGTATACTGACAATCTAAGTGAATCGTTTAGAACTTAAAATGAGTAAAGCTTAACGGTGCTTGTGATTTGTCTCATAATCTGATATGATCCTCTTACACAAACTCACAAAAATATTGTTTGTATATATTTGTTTACTGTATGTCTTTCAAAAACTCAAAATCCAAAAAGATTTTCGACAACTGATGTTGAAAAGCTGATTTTCAAAATTCCAAGTGCTAAACTTGATGAATTGGGTTGGGACAGTTTGTTGAAAACTTTGAATGACATATACAAATGTTTTAAAAGATTGAAGGGTTAGTTAATCAAGGTCATTCATTTGAACTTGATGTAACTAGTATGTTTGTTGTTTAAATGATGTCTACCAGTAAGTTTTTAAATCTAAGTGTAATAAATTTGTGAAACTTATGTTGTGGTAGAGAATATGCAGGTTTTAGGAATTCCCACGGAAGTTAAATGACAAAGCTTGAACCAGACATCTCAGATTCTAGCATATTGAGAGGGGGAGTATGTGAAAAGGAGAGTCTGGATCAACAGTCAAAGGGAAGATGGAAGTTAGATTCAGGTTGTGATTCTAAACCTGTGAAGATAGAGTGTTTTTGTTGAAAAGACAGAGAGTTGGAGAAAAGACCAAGACTGAAGACTCAGGAGCTGAAGACTTCGTCAACATCCAAGGGGGAGTCTGTTAGTGCATGGAATGTCTGTTGACTTCGTCTGCATTAAGTCTTGTGTCTAGATTGATTGAAAGAACACATAACAGGGTCTTAATTAGGGTTTGTATTGGTTTAACTTGAAGATTTCGCTTGAAACAGCTTCAAGCGAAATCAACATGAAGAGATTTCGCTTGAAGCAATCTCAAGCGAAATCTTCAGTCTATATATAGGGTTGTGTGTTCATTTGGTAGATAGATCTGAGAGAGAGGTCATTGTGGGTGCAACGAAGTGCTGCCGGATTTGTATCAGAAAACCTTGTACAAGCACTCAAATCAATCAGAAAAGAAAAATTAAAAGGATTAGAGCTGTTATGACTTTGTTTACGTTGATTCCGCCTTCGCACGCAAAGATGAACTGCCTTAACTGACGGTTTAAGGTCGTAGAATGGTCCAACATGAATGATGTTTACTGAGCTCCCTCCATCTATCAAGATCTTGTGAACAAAATGGTTAGATATAAATAAGGTAATAACAAGACCATCATGATGAGGATCCTGAACGTCAACACGATCATTCTCATCAAAAGTTATAACTTTTTTCCTGTGTAACAGTAGAGGTTCGGATGGGTCTATCCCCATTATCCATCTTGGTTTCCTTGGCATGTCTCTTGGCTGCTGAAAAGGAAGTACCACAAATGTTTGATCCACCGGATATAAAGTTTATAACTTGTGCATCTGCCGGAGGAGCAGGAGCTCTTTCTGGAACCATTTCAGGATCCTGGATCCCTGACTTTTTTCTTCCCAAAAGCTCCTTCAAGTGCCCTTTGCTTAACAAGTAACCAATCTCTTTTCTCAGTGCAATACATTCTTCAGTGAGATGACCAAAATCTTCATAATATGCACACCATTTGGATTTGTCTTTTGTTGCAGCTGGCTTATCACTTTTTTTGGGCCATCTTGCCTTTTCACCTAGGTTCTGCATTGCAAGGATTAGTTCATTGTTATCAACAGAAAAGCAATATTTAGAAATTGGAGGATAATCTTCATCATCCTCATCCTGTTCGACTGCATGCACGCTCTGATTATTAGATTTATTGTAAGACTTGGACTTGTTGTTCCTGAAGTAGGATCATTGCTTTTCCTACTTCGAGGATCCTGCCAGTCTTTCTTGGACCCTTTTATCATCCTCTAGTCGGATGAATCTAAGGGCCCTGGTTCTTACTTCATCAAGATTCATGCAAGGGGTCATGACAAGATCATCATAGAACAGTGAATCCCTAAGTAAACCCATTTTAAAGGCTTCCACGGCCGTAGCAATATCCAAATTAGGAATATCCAAGGATTCTTTACTAAACTTAGTGATATAATCTCTAAGTGATTCATTTTGACCTTGTGTTACCCTATATAGATCACTAGTTAAACGTTCAAATTTTATACTACATGAGAATTGGCTATTAAACAGATTAGCAAATGAAGTAATAGAGTAAGGGGGAAGACTTAGCAGCCATTTAAGAGCTGGTCCTGTTAATGTGGATCCAAAACCCTTGCACAAACATGTTTCTTTTAATCTCTCCGGGATGAGATTGATCTCCATCCTTTCTCTATATTGAGCTACATGTTCTTCTGGATCCGTCGAACCATCATACAGCTTCATGGTTGGTATTTGGAACCTCTTTGGAATTTCTACATCACAAATCGGGGGTGCAAAACGGGATATCATGTGGCTTCCATTTGCAATTTCAGGAATGGGCTTAACCACTCCTGGAACGCTGGATATCATATCCTTCAGTTTCTGTAATTCCCTAGCCATAGCCTGATTGATACCTATATCCTGCACAAAGCCATGGTTAGTGTTATAAGAATTATTCAAAGTGTTACCTCCTGAAGGATTCAAGTTTGGAATTCCAGATGTGAATCCATATTGACGGGATTCTGGTACAATTGGGGGACCAGATGAAGCATTAGTTTGCATAGGAATGAAGTCTCCTGGATGAACATCTATACTTCCAGGTTGCACATTCCTTAAGAATCCTTGATCCTGAAAGATGTTGGATCCTTGATGTGCTGTAACTGGGGGTCTTGGAGGATTATCCATGGATCCGTAAACCTGATATGAGGATCCTTGAACCTGAAAGGAGGATCCTTGAACCTGAGAGGATCCTTGAACCTGAGAGGAGGATCCTTGAACCTGGGAGGATCCTTGAACTGTGTGTGTCCCCATATATCCTCCTGAGCTAATGAAGGATCCCTGATGCTGGAGAGAGGATCCTAAAGGATGAAAAGAGGATCCTGAAGGCTGGAAGTGGGACCCTAAAGCCTGACTAATAGTTGTTGATCCATAACACCTTCCCAACGGTCCACTCTGGTACTGGATATCCGGAGCTGCAGATTGCAGGGCGGTTATAGCTGGAGTGTCAAAATCCAGTGATCTAGGTACCAGTGGAGAGTGATCCTCCGCTGATCTCTTTAATCTTTTTAATGTCATCAATCTCTCGAAGGATCCTATCATTAGTTTTGTCCTGCTGCTACATGTAATCCTTCATCTACAAAATCAAAGAATAAAGATCACTGTTAGAAGGGCTAGAAGAAATAGCAGAAGTTGGTGGTTTTGGGAAGATGGGGCTTTGTTTCTTTGCAACATTTTCAGCACTCTTCTGGGATCCAAAAGGTGTTGGAGGCAAAGGTGGAATGCCCTGTGAAGAAGTGACTGTCGGCATAGAGCTTGAAGTGTTCTTCGCTGAAGAAGCCATATGGTTGAAGATAATGAACCGAAATGAACACAATGAACAAAATTTTTCAGAAATGAAGCACCAATTACCCCACGGTGGGCGCCAAACTGTTTTGGTCAAAAATCAGACTAGGATAATGTAACCAAATCTTCTTTTGTGAGGTATGATGCTTAGATCAATGAACAAATGTATGAACAACTTGTAGATGAAATGAACAAGTAACACAAGGATTTATACGAGGAAAAAACCCTTGATCAATGTATGATCTCCGGCATAAAAAACCTCAGGTGATGGAAACTACCGATCACCAACTATAATTAAACAAATGATCGTTATAACTCGGGATGATAGCAAGCTTGTTACAAGGATCACTAGTGTGAAAAATGTATATAATCGCCAATGAGTTGCAGAGAGCTTGCGAGAGTGTGTGTGTTTTCTAATTGTTCTAACTATCAAGCTAGTTATCCCCTTTAAAAATAGAAATAAACTAAGTAACAAACTATCCGCCAAATGTGCAAGCTACCCACGACTTCTAAAACAGTCATTCCAGCCATGCACGTGCAGAATATTAGAGCATATTCCCCAGGAATATCGGTAAGACCAAGTCCCACTCGTTCCTTCCTGCAAAACAAGCTTAAATGTAGTGGAAACAACCGTTAGTGTTAGGATAACAATGAGGATCTTGGATCCTTAAATCTACAACGTCTGAAGATCCTTAATTCAAACAGAATTGAGGATCCGTGATCCTGGCTGCACTTGTGGATCCGTGATCCTTAGTTATGGAAAATCTATCCCTAACAAGGACATCAAGCTGAATGATGTTTACTGAACTTCCTCCATCTATCAGGATCCTGCGAACAAAATGATTAGATATAAACAAAGTAATAACAAGACCATCATGATGAGGATCCTGAACATCAACACGATCATCCTCATCAAAAGTTATATTTTTTTCCTGTGTAACAGTAGAGGTTCGGATGGGTCTATCCCCATTATCCATCTTGGTCTCCTTAGCATGCCTTTTGGCTGTTGAAAAGGAAGTGCCACAAATGTCTGATCCACCGGATATGAAGTTTATAATTTGTGCATCAGCCGGAGGAGCAGGAGCTCTTTCTGGAACCTTTTCAGGATCCTGGATCCTTGACTTTTTTCTTCCCAACAGCTCCTTCAAGTGTCCTTTGCTTAACAGGTAACCAATCTCTTTTCTCAGTTCAATACTTTCTTCAGCGAGATGACCGAAATCTTCATGATATGCACACCATTTGGATTTGTCTTTCGTTGCAGCTGGCTTATCACTTTTTATGGGCCATCTTGCTTTTTCACCTAGGTTCTGCATTGCAAGGATTAGTTCATTGTTATCAACAGAAAAACAATATTCAGAAATTGGAGGATAATCTTCATCATCCTCTTCCTGTTCCACTGCATGCACATTCTGGTTATCAGACTTCTTATAAGACTTGGACTAGTTGTTCCTGAAGTAGGATCCTTGTTTTTCCTGTTTTGAGGATCCTGCCAGTTGTTTTGGTCAAAAATCACACAAGGATAATGCAACCAAATCTGATTTTATGAGGTATGATGCTTGGTTAATTGTATGAATGACAAGTATATGAAATCAACGATGAACACCGAGATTTATACGAGGAAAAAGCCCTTGATCAAGAGATGATCTCCGGCATAAAAAACCTCGGCTGATGGAAACTACCGATCACCAACTATATTGCAAAAAACAATAATGATCCTTGTACAACTTTGGAAGAAAACAAGCTCAATACAATGAATTGCTAGTGTAAGTGTGTGTTTTTGCTAAGTGTTTGCAGAGAATTCGAGTGTTGTGTGTTCTTTGTGTGGTGTGTTCGACTTATGCCTCAAATGAGCTCGTTTTCCCCTTAAAAGATAAGAAAAAGTCAACTAACTAACTTCCCGAAAAAGGTGGAAGTCACCCATGATCACCACTAACGGTTATTTCTTCATTAAGCACGTGCCTAAGAAGCATATTCCACGAGATTCCAGCAAAGAAGTAGTCCACTACGTCCATTATCTGCATTTAAACATTAAAAACGTGACAATTGTTAGAAATCATAAGTTCTGTTAAGGATCATGTGATCCTCAGACTCCCTGCATCATCCATTAAGGATCCGTGATCCATGCCCAGTCTCAGGATAGATAATCCTTAACATAAAATTCATGCCCTAACAATTGCCCCCAATATGGCAGTTGTGATAAGGATTCACAGCTGTCATATTTCCATTAGAAGCGGACTAGCCGTTGCTGCTGGTAACTAGTCGTTACACTGCCTGTCGTCACTGATAAAACCTGCTATAATCATCATTGTAAAATATAGAGTTAAAGATAACTCCTCAAGTGCCTTTAAAGATAAGAAGATCCTTCTGTTTGTGGAGAATGGATCCTTCTACACCGTTCGCTATTAACCTTCCTGCACTTTAATATTTGCATAGACACTTTAACTGTTAGATAGCCATGTCTGGCCTGGGTGGATGGTCCACGGTTTTGCTGGTGAAATCCAGGCCAGATGATTTGATACATAATGAATGGGTGATAACATTAAACTTTTTTATCTACAACTGTTGTTGTTTCTTTCCTCTTTATTTTTCATGTATGCTTTCTATTTTCAAAGATATCATCGCCAAACAATTGGAAAGTTATTGGAAATCTGATGATAATGTTAAACTTTTAACAGAAAACTTGAAGTGTTCATATAAATGTGGATCAATGATCCTTGACCAAAAAGGATAAGAGACAACTTGCAGCTTAGAAAAAGTTAGAATATAACATACCAGAGAATCCAAGTTAGGATTCTATATCCTTGTAAACTAATACTGAATAAAATGTGTGAAAAGTAAAGTTTCCAGGATCCAGGATCCTTATTGTCAGAACTTGTATAACTTTAGAGCTCCAAGATCCTGCAAGAAAAACAAACTTGGGACCAAGCCAAATAATTGGGAATGAACCCATAACAACTGGGGACAAGCCCAAATAAACTGGGGACAAGCCCAACAAACTGGGGACAAGCCCAAATAAACTGGGGACAAGCCCAAATAAACTGGGGACAAGCCCAACAAACTGGGGACAAGCCCAAATAAACTGCGGACAAGCCCAAATAAACGGATGTAAACTGGGGCCAAGCCCAAATAAACTTGTGTAAACTGGAGTATGGCCCTCACTGGCGACTATCCAAACTTGAGCGACATGAAAATGCCGAAACCTTAGCTAACGTGAAAACGTTAGAAACCTTATGAACGGATGTATGGTACATCTACCATTATACGTAAGATCCCGGATACAACCAGTACAATGAAATTGTCATCCCCTAAAGCGAGTACTGGTCCCATTGCCATGAACTGTACCAGGATCATCATGCGCTACTGGCGAAACTAGGGACAGGCCCAAACTACGGACAAGCCCAAAACTGGGGACAAGCCCAAATAACTGGGGACAAGCCCAAATAAACTTTGGAGAGTTGGCCAACCACTTTGATCTTCTGTAAAATGATAACAACTCTGCAAAAGCTTAAACTTTATGAAAATAGATGTTAAATGTTTAACATCTTTGCCTTATGATAAGTAATAAGTATAAGATGAATGAAGATGAAAGTAATGTGTTACCAAATGTAGAATCATATATCCTTTGAGGATCCCGGATCCTTAATTAGAATACTGGCATCGCTGAGGATCCCTGATCCTTCTTACATAAAGTACTTTTTGAGATGAACAACATTCCAAGCTCTTGGTAAGAGGTCACCATCCATTGTCAACAAACGATATGCCCCCTTTCCTGCTCCAGCTTCAATTAAGTAGGGACCTGACATTCTTGTTGTATGCTCCAGCCATTCTTTGTCGATGAAGGATATTGCTGTGTCTTTGACAAGGATCACATTTCTTGGCATAATCCACAGCATCGTTCTTCATAGCAGGCCAATAGTATCCTGTTCTAAGGATCCTTGAGAACAGTACTCTGCCCCCAGTGTGGTTTCCACAATCTCCTTCGTGAAAATCCTTTAAGACTTCTTGAATTTCTGGATCCTCAATGCACCTTAGATATGGACCTGCAAGAGATCGTTATATAACATGTTATTTAGTATTGTAAATTGAGATACCTTGACTTTGAAAGCTCTAGGATTTTCTCCAGTAGGAATCTCTCCATGTTGTATATATCTCATGACTGGAAGGGTCCATGATCCTGAATGAGATTGTGTATCATCACTAGGGATGATTGCAGAATCTTCCACTATCTTCATGGCTACGTGATCCTCAATTGAAGGAGTTAAAACATGGATGATGAGTATTTTCACATCCTCTGGAATCTTCAGTGATGATCCAAGATTAGCTAGAGCATCAGCTTCTGCATTTTCTTCCCTGGGTACGTGTGATAGACTGAAAAAAGCAAAAGAATCTGCCAGTTTCCTGACTATTTCTAAGTACTTGATTAGTTTTTCACCTTTGATAGTGTAAGAACCATTATAATGATTAGTAATTAATAGGGAATCTATGAATACTTGAAGATACCTGATCCTCATATTCTTATCTAATTGCAAACCTGCTATCAAGGCCTCATATTCAGCCTCATTATTAGTGGTATGGAATTCACATGCAATGGATTGGGGTATAATGTCCCCCTGTGGCGATTTAAGTAGTGTGCTTTGTCAAGTTCCTTTAACATTTGAAGCTCCATCCGTGAAGAGTGTCGAATGATCCTTGGTCTTCTCAAGTTGTTGAACTTCTAATTCAGCTTCCCTTTGTAGATCACTAATAGTATACCGGATGTTGAGAGCCTTCATGATCCTTAACTAGGATCGCACTTACTGCTTTAGCTGAAACAGCTAAGTATAAGGATAATGATTCTCCATTTTCTAGTTTCATCAAGGCTGGTGCTGAGGATAGATAATCCTTAAGAGCCTTGAGTACAGCTTCATGCTTATTAGTCCACTCAAACTTCTTATTCTTCCTCAATATGTCTTATCTGCCTGGAGCAATTTGTCTACCTCTTCTTGGATAATGGCATTCCTTTCAAGTGCAAACTTTCTCCTTTTTTGGTGTATTGGCTTGAAAGACATGTCAATACCAAGTTTGTGAGTAATAACATTCTTAGATATACATGTCATGTCTTCATGTTTCCAAGCAAAGGTAGATTTTCTTCTTTTCAAGAAGGATACTAAATCCTGCTCAATACTGTCTAGGATCCCGGATCCTATAAAAATTTTGGATTCAGGATCCTCTGGGTTCAACAGAAAATCCTTGACGTCTTGCTCTCTTGCCTCCATGACATCTTGCTCCTTAGAGGCTAGTTTCATTGAAGAAGTTTAACAGTTCTTTGCCTCCTGCTGATCATCTCTATCTTCACCACACCCCATAGAGTTGGAAGCTTGACACATTGATGATATGTTGAGGGGGACTGCCTTCAAATCGTGTATCCATGGCCTGCCAAAGACAACATCACAACAAGATTAGCAATCAATAACATAGAATTTTTGAACTGAATTCACTCCCTCTATATAAATAGGAAGTTTGATATCCCCCAATGTAATCTTTATCTCTCCACTGAATCCCACAAGGACAGATGATCTTGGGACAATATCAGATTCAAGGATGTTCATTCTTTTGAAGACATCCAACTGGATTATGTTCACTGAGCTTCTCCCATCAATGAGAATCCTGCGAATAAAATGGTTAGATATAAATAGTGTAATAACTAAACTGTCGTGATGAGGATCCTGAATGTCCACACGGTTATCCTCATCAAAGGATATCACTTTTTCCTGGATAAGAATGGAAGTTTGAACAGGTATGTCCCCATTCTCCATCTTTGTTTCCTTTGCATGTCTTTTAGCTGCTGAGAACCTTCGGAGATGAAATGGATGATTTGAGCATCAGCTGGTGGAGGAGGAGCTTTTCCAGGAACTTTCTCAGAATCCTTGATCCTTGACTTTTTCCTTCCAAGAAATTCCTTCAACTATCCTTTGCTCAAAAGATAACCTATCTCCGTCCTTAACGCTATGCACTCATCTGTGAGATGACCAGAATCCTCATGGTAAGCACACCATTTCGATTTGTCTTTGGTAGTAGGCGGTTTGTCGTCCTTCCTTGGCCACCTAGCCTTGTCGCCTAAATTCTGCATAACAAGGATTAGTTCATTATTATCAGCAGAAAAACAATGTTTAGAAATAGGAGGATAATCCTCATCATCTTCCTCTTGTTCCACAGCATGCACATTCTGGTTGTCATGCTTGGAGTATTGCTTGGATCAGTTATTCTTGAAATAGGATCCTTATTTGTCTTGCTCTGAGGATCTTAACAATCTCTCCTGGATCCTTTTGTCATCCTCTAAACGGGTGAACCTAAGGGACCTGTTCCTTACCTCATCTAAGTTCCTGCAAGGTGTCATAACAAGATCATCATAGAACTGAGAATCCTTAAGTAAACCCATTTTAAAAGCTTCAACAGCAGTAACAATATCTATGTTAGGGATTTCTAAGGATTCTCTACTGAATTTAGTTATGTAATCTCTTAGTGATTCATTATGACCTTGGGTTACCCTATATAGATCACTAGTTAATCGTTCAAATCTCCTACTACATGAGAATTGGCTATTAAATAAGTTAACTAGATTAGCAAATGAAGTAATAGAGTAAGGAGGAAGACTTAGCAGCCATTTAAGAGCTGATCATGTCAGTGTGGATCCAACCATTTAAAAGTTATATTTTTTTCCTGTGTAACAGTAGAGGTTCGGATGGGTCTATCCCCATTATCCATCTTGGTCTCCTTAGCATGTCTTTTGGCTGTTGAAAAGGAAGTGCCACAAATGTCTGATCCACCAGATATGAAGTTTATAGTTTGTGCATCAGCCGGAGGAGCAGGAGCTCTTTCTGGAACCTTTTCAGGATCCTGGATCCTTAACTTTTTTCTTCCCAACAGCTCCTTCAAGTGTCATTTGCTTAACAGGTAACCAATCTCTTTTCTCAGTGCAATACTTTCTTCAGCGAGATGACCGAAATCTTCATGATATGCACACCATTTGGATTTGTCTTTCGTTGCAGCTGGCTTATCACTTTTTATGGGCCATCTTGCTTTTTCACCTAGGTTCTGCATTGCAAGGATTAGTTCATTGTTATCAACAGAAAAACAATATTCAGAAATTGGAGGATAATCTTCATCATCCTCTTCCTGTTCCACTGCATGCACATTCTGGTTATCAGACTTGTTATAAGACTTGGACTAGTTGTTCCTGAAGTAGGATCCTTGTTTTTCCTGTTTTGAGGATCCTGCCAGTTGTTTTGGTCAAAAATCACACAAGGATAATGCAACCAAATCTGATTTTATGAGGTATGATGCTTGGTTAATTGTATGAACGACAAGTATATGAAATCAACGATGAACACCGAGATTTATACGAGGAAAAAGCCCTTGATCAAGAGATGATCTCCGGCATAAAAAACATCGGCTGATGGAAACTACCGATCACCAACTATATTGCAAAAAACAATAATGATCCTTGTACAACTTCGGAAGAAAACAAGCTCAATACAATGAATTGCTAGTGTAAGTGTGTATTTTTGCTAAGTGTTTGCAGAAAATTCGAGTGTTGTGTGTTCTTTGTGTGGTGTGTTCGACTTATGCCTCAAATGAGCTCGTTTTCCCCATAAAAGATAAGAAAAAGTCAACTAACTAACTTCCTGAAAAAGGTGGAAGTCACCCATGATCACCACTAACGGTTATTTCTTCATTAAGCACGTGCCTAAGAAGCATATTCCACGAGATTCCAGCAAAGAAGTAGTCCACTACGTCCATTATCTGCATTTAAACATTAAAAACGTGACAATTGTTAGAAATCATAAGTTCTGTTAAGGATCATGTGATCCTCAGACTCTGGATCCTCAGACTCCCTGCATCATCCATTAAGGATCCGTGATCCATGCCCAGTCTCAGGATAGATAATCCTTAGCATAAAATTCATGCCCTAACAATTGCCCCCAATATGGCAGTTGTGATAAGGATTCACAGCTGTCATATTTCCATTAGAAGCGGACTAGCCGTTGCTGCTGGTAACTAGTCGTTACACTACCTGTCGTCACTGATAAAACCTGCTATAATCATCATTGCAAAATATAGAGTTAAAGATAACTCCTCAAGTGCCTTTAAAGATCAAAAGATCCTTCTTTTTGTGGATAATGGATCCTTCTACACCGTTCGCTATTAACCTTCCTGCACTTTAATATCTGCATAGACACTTTAACTGTTAGATAGCCATGTCCGGCCTGGGTGGATGGTCCACGGTTTTGCTGGTGAAATCCAGGCTAGATGATTTGATACATAATGAATGGGTGATAACATTAAACTTTTTTAGCTACAACTGTTGTTGTTTCTTTCCTCTTTATTTTTCATGTATGCTTTCTGTTTTCAAAGATATCATCGCCAAACAATTGGAAAGTTATTGGAAATCTGATGATAATGTTAAACTTTTAACAGAAAACTTGAAGTGTTCATATATGTTAGGGGTGGATTTCTAAATGACTAGTGATCCTTATTTACTGTTGGATTTAGTGATCCTCAATTCTGTCTGAAGTAGTGATCCTCAGAAGTGTTGTAGGATCAAGATCATGGATCACTATAAGGATCCCTGTACTAACGATTGTCTACTTTGAATTCGTAAATGTTTTGCAGGAATATCAACTTGGACTTAGTCTTGGCGACATTCCTGGAGAATATTCTCAGCCTATTCCGCACGTGCTTGGTCAGAAATGGACGTTGTGGAGTCGTGGAAGACTTGCACCATTTGCGGAATGTTAGTTAGGCTTGATATTTTCTATTTTTAAAGGGGTGGCGAGCTATTTTAGAAACACTTAGTTATTTTTGGCTACACACACACTCATACAACCGCTCTCACCAGCTTTCGGCAAAACACTTAGCATTTTTCATGCATTTCTACACGATACACTATAGTGATCCTTGTACTTAGCTCGCTATCATCCGAAGTTGTAACAGATTTTTTGTTTAATTTGAGTTGGTGATCGGTAGTTTCCATCACCCGGGGTTTTTTGTGCCAGAGATCAACTCTTGATCTAGGGCTTTTTCCCCGTACAAATGTTCGTGTCATTTGTTCATTACACTTCATAGTGATCCTTATTGTTGTTCATCAATTCAGGCATCATACCTCACAACAGAAAGTTTGGTTACATTGTCATTGCTTGATTTTTGACCAAAACAGTTTGGCGCCCACCGTGGGGCAATTGGTGCTTCATTCTTAGAAAGATTCGTGTTTTCGTGGTTATTTCGGTTCGCTACAACCAAACAGATGGCTTCCTCAGTGAAGAATACTTCAAGTTTGATGCCCTCATTCAGTTCCTCACAAGTCGTTCCTCCTTTGCCTCCACCACCTTCTGGATCCCAGAAGAATGCTGAGAATGCTGCGAAGAAACCAACTCCTATTTTCCAAAAACCACCTACTTCTTCTGTTTCAACTAATCCTACTACTAATGATCTCTATGCCTTGATTTTGCAGATGAGGAATCATGCACAAGAGCAGGATAAGACCAACGAAAGGATCCTTCGGGAGATTGATGAAATCAAGAAACAGAAGAAATCAGTGGAGGATCACTCCCCTCTGATGCCAAGATCGCTGAACTTCGACACTCCGGTCATAACCTCACAATACTCAGCAGTTCCGAACGTGCAATACCTGGATGAACTATCAGGAAGGCGTTATGGGACAACAACAATGAGTCAGGCATTTGGCTCTTGCTTCCAGCCTCAGGGATCCTCTTCTCAACCATTAGGATCCTCTTCTCAGCATCAGGGATACTTCACGTCAGGAGGATATGTGGGAATGCATGCAGTACAAGGATCCTCCCAGGTCCGAGGATCCTCCCAGGTCCGAGGATCCTCCCAGGTCCGAGGATCCTACCAGGTCCGAGGATCCTCCCAGGTCCAAGGATCCTCTCTGGTCCCAGGATTCTCCCTTGTTCAAGGATCCTCCCTGGTCCCAGGATCCTTTCAGGTTCAAGGATCATCGCAATTCCAAGGATCCAACCCCCTTCAAAATCAAGGATCCTCGAGAAATATGCAACCTCAGAACTCAGACGTCCATCAAGGAGACTTCATACCAATGCAGACCATTGCCTCCTCTGGTCCTTCAATCATGCCAGAGTCCCGACAAGATGGATTCACATCTGCAATTCCAAACTCGAATCATGTGGGAGGTAACACTTTTAATAATTTATATAACACTAACCATGGCTGTATGCAGGATACAGGTATCAATCAGGCCATGGCTAGGGAACTGCAGAAGCTTAAGGATATGATATCCAGTGTACCAGGAGTGGTTAAACCCATTCCTGAGATTGCGGATGGTAGCCATAGGATATCTCGTTTTGCACCACCTTTGTGTGATGTTGAGATACCTAAAAGATTCCAGATACCATCAATGAAGCTATATGATGGTTCAACGGATCCAGAAGAGCATGTAGCTCAATACAAGGAGAGGATGGAGATCAATCCAATTCCTGAAAGGTTGAAAGAAGCATGTCTATGCAAAGGATTTGGATCCACACTTACAGGATCTGCTCTTAAATGGCTGCTAAGTCTTCCCCCTTACTCTATTACTTCATTTGCTAATTTAGTTAACTTGTTCAATAGTCAATTCTCTTGTAGCAGAAAGTTTGAACGATTAACTAGTGATCTATATAGGGTAACACAAGGTCAAAATGAATCACTTAGAGATTATATCACTAAGTTTAGTAAAGAATCCTTAGATATTCCCAATTTGGATATAGCTACGGTTGTTGAAGCCTTTAAAATGGGATTGCTTAGGGATTCATTATTCTATGATGATCTTGTTATGACGCCTTGCAGGAATCTTGATGAAGTAAGGACTAGGGCCCTTAGGTTCGTCCGCCTAGAGGATGACAAAAGGATCCAGGACAGATTGACAGGATCCTCAAAACAGGATAAGCAAGGATCCTACTTCAGGAACAACAAATCCAAGTCCTATAACAGATCTGATAACCAGAATGTGCACGCAGTGGAACAAGAAGAGGATGATGAGAATTATCCTCCTATTTCTGAATATTGTTTCTCTGTTGATAACAATGAACTAATCCTTGCAATGCAGAATCTAGGTGAGAAAGCTAGGTGGCCAAGGAAAAGTGATAAACCAGCTGCTACAAAGGATAAATCCAAGTGGTGTGCATATCATGAGGATTTTGGGCATCTCACTGAAGAATGTATTGCACTTAGAAAGGAAATTGGTTGTTTGTTGAGCAAGGGGCATTTAAAGGAACTCTTGGGACGAAAGAAGTCAAGAACCCAGGATCCTGAAAGGATCCCGGAAAGGGCTCCTGCTCCTCCGGCAGATGCACAAGTCATAAATTTCATATCCGGTGGATCAGACATCTGTGGTACATCCTTCTCAGCAGCAAAAAGACACGCTAAGGAAACCAAGATGGATAATGGAGACAGACCCGTCAGGACCTCCGTTGTCACCCAGGATAAAGTCATTACTTTTGATGAGGATGATCGTGTTGACATCCAGGATCCTCACCATGACGGTCTCGTAATTACATTGTTTATTTCTAACCACTTTGTTCGCAGGATCCTTATAGATGGAGGAAGCTCTGTGAACATCATTCAGCTGGATGTTCTCAAGAAAATGAATATACCAGAGTCCGATATTATCCCAAGATCCTCAGTACTTGTGGGATTCAGTGGAGAAATAAAGAATACATTGGGGGACATCAAACTCCCAATCTATATAGAAGGATTGCATTCTTATCAAAAGTTTTGTGTTATTGACTGCTTATCGTGTTGTAACGTTATCCTTGGCAGGCCATGGATACATGATATGAAGGCAGTTCCATCCACCTATCATCAGTGTGTAAAGCTTCCAAGTCCATGGGGAGTGGTGAAAATTGAGAGTGATCAACAGGAGGCTAAGAATTGCTATACCTCATCAATGAAACCAGCCTCAAGACCAAGGGAGCAATAGCAATTAAAGTATCCTTCAAGAGACGTCTTGGAGGCAAGAGAACAGGATTTGAAAGAAATCCTCATGGATCCTGATGATCCTGAATCCAAGATCTTCATAGGGTCAGGGATCCTTAGCGATATTGAACAAGAGCTAGTATCCTTTCTCAAAAGAAGGAAGACTACCTTTGCCTGGAAACATGAAGACATGACAGGTATATCTAAGGATATAATTACTCACAAACTTGACATTGACAGGTCATTCAAGCCAATTCATCAAAAGAGGAGGAAGTTTGCACCTGAAAGAAATGCTATTATCCAGGAAGAGGTAGATAAGCTACTTCGAGCAGGTATGATTAGAGAGGTTAAGTATCCAAGATGGTTAGCCAATGTGGTTGTTGTTCAAAAGAAAAATGGAAAGTGGAGGGTATGTGTCGATTTTACAGATTTAAACAAGGCATGTCCCAAGGATCCTTTCCCATTACCCCACATTGACTCTATGGTGGATGCTACCGCGGGTCATGAGTTGTTAACTTTTATGGATGCTTCATCTGGATTTCAACAAATTCAGATGGAACCATCCGATCAAGAGGATACAGTCTTTATGACCCCAACTGGTATATACTGTTATATTGCTATGCCATTTGGATTAAGGAATGCAGGTGCTACTTACCAAAGGCTTGTCAATATGATGTTCAAGGAACAAATTGGATACACTATGGAAGTCTATATTGATGACATGGTGGTTAAGTCCAAAAGAGCTGAGGATAACCTTAAAGACTTGGAGGAAGCATTCAATATCCTTGATAAATTTAATATGAAACTAAATCCTTCTAAGTGTCATTTTGGTGTAAAGGCAGGTAAATTCTTAGGATATATGGTAACAAAGAGGGGCATTGAAGCAAGTCCAGAGCAAATTAAGGCAATTGTGAATATCAAATCTCCTGCCAATGCTAAGGATGTGCAAAGGTTGACTGGCAGGATCGCAGCCTTGAACAGATTCATATCCAAATCCTCAGAAAAGTGCAAGGAGTTCTATGACATCCTGAGGAAAAACAAGAAATTTGAATGGACTGAGAAGCATGAAAGTGCCCTTAAAGCTCTTAAAGATTACCTATCCTCAGCCCCAGCCTTAATGAAACCAGAAAAGGGAGATGTGTTATCCTTATATTTGGCGGTATCCTCAAAAGCAGTAAGTGCGGTCCTTGTTAAGGATCACCAAGGTACACAACATCCTATTTATTATGTAAGTAAGAGCTTACTTGATGCTGAATCCAGGTATTCACATTTAGAAAAACTTATCCTTGCATTAATTATGGCATCTACTAAATTAAGACATTATTTTGAGACTCATGCCATTATTGTCAAAACTAATTTCCCAATTAAGAATGTTCTCAGGAAACCTGAAATGTCAGGAAGGATGGCTAAGTGGGCAGTGAAGTTGAGTGCATATTATATAAGATATGAGCCTAGGACAGCCATTAAATCCCAAGCATTAGCTGACTTTGTGGCAGATTTCAGTAGTGATTTGCAAAAGGAAGCTGAACTAGAAGTCCAACAGCTTGAAGAAACCAAGGATCCTTGGATACTGTTTACTGATGGATCCTCCAATGTGAATGGAACAGGGCTTGGAATACTACTAAAATCGCCACAGGGGGACATAATAACCCACTCCATAGCTTGTGAATTTCAAACTACCAACAATGAGGCTGAATATGAAGCCTTGATAGCTGGTTTGCAAATTGCAAAGCATATGAGCATCAGGTATCTTGAGGTACATGTAGATTCTTTATTGATCACTAATCACTTTAATGGATCCTATGCTGTTAAAGGTGAAAAGCTAATCAAATATTTGGAGATAGTCAAAGAATTGGCACTCTCTTTTGTATCCTTTAGTTTGACACAGGTACCAAGGGAAGAGAATGCAGAAGCTGATGCATTAGCCAATCTAGGATCATCTTTGAAGATTCCTGAGGATATTGAGATCCCTATTATCCATATCCTGACCCCTACTATCAAGGATCATGTAGCTATGGAGATAGGAGAAGATTCTGCAATCATCCCTAGTGATGATACCCAATCTCATTCAGGATCATGGATACTCCCAATCATGAGATACATACAACATGGAGAAATTCCTACAGGAGAAAACCCAAGGGCTTTTAAAATTAAGGTATCTCAATTTACAATATTAAATAATATGTTGTATAAACGATCTCTTGCAGGACCATATTTGAGATGCATTGAGGATCCTGAAATTCAAGAAGTCCTAAAGGATTTCCATGAAGGAGATTGTGGAAACCACACTGGGGGCAAGGCATTATTCTCAAGGATCCTGAGAACAGGATACTATTGGCCCACTATGAAGAAGGACGCTGTGGAGTATGCCAAGAAGTGTGATCCTTGTCAGAGGCATAGTAATATCCTTCACCAACCAGCAGAGCTCTTGCATCCTATATCTTCTTCTTGGCCATTCATGAGATGGGGAATGGATATAGTTGGAAAGCTTCCTAAGGCACCAGGTGGAAAAGTATTCATGCTTGCTATGACTGATTACTTCTCTAAGTGGATAGAGGCTGAAGCCTTTGCTTAAGTCAGAGAAAAGGAAGTTATATCCTTTATTAAAAGAAATATTATTACTAGATTTGGCATCCCTTCTGAAATTATTTGTGATAATGGATCCCAATTTATTGGGAGTAGAACCACTAACTTTTGTGACAGTTGGGGAATTAAGATGATAACATCAACACCAGTCCATCCACAAGCTAATGGTCAGGCAGAATCATCCAACAAGATCATCATCAACAATTTGAAGAAGAAGCTTGGATCCAAGAAAGGAAAATGGGCAGAAGAACTACCTTATGTGATGTGGGCTGATAGGACAACTCCCAAGAATGCTACAGGCCAAACTCCATTTTCTTTGGTATTTGGGGCAGAGTCAGTGATCCCTACAGAGATGGTGGTTCCAACTGCAAGAACAAGCGTTCGTGATCCTGAAGAAAATGCTGAAAACTTGATTCAAGACTTGGATACTATAGAAGAAATCAGGGATTTAGCAAGGATAAGGATGGCCAGTTATCAACAAAGGATGGCTGGAGCTTACAACAAAAATGTCAGGCTCAGGAAATTCCAAATTGGGGATATGGTATTAAGGAAAGCATTTCAAAACACCACCAATCCTGCTGATGGAAAGCTAGCACCAAAGTGGGAAGGACCCTATTTGATTGAAGCTGAAGCAGGAAAGGGGGCATATCGATTGCTAACAATGGAGGGTGATTTGCTACCTAGAGCTTGGAATGCTGTCCATTTGAAGAAATATTTCATGTGATCATGATCCATGATCCTTACCAGACAAGTATCCTTGAAGGATCCCCGCTGACAGATGATCCTCTTTTTGGTAACATTCCAATCTTAAACTATTTCTTTCTTTTTTATTCTTACAAGGATAAGGATCCTACGTCCTATATCCTCCTTTTACTTGATTCTGAGTTTTGAAGGTTCAGGTATCTTTAACTAAGCGTTGAGTATCCACAGAAGTATCCAGTTGTTTGGGCTAGTCCCCAGTTTGGGCCTGTCCCCAGTTTCGCCAGTAGCGCACGATGATCCTGGTATAGTTCATGGCAATGGGACCAGTACCCGCTTTAGGGGCTGACAATTTCGTTGTACTGGCTATATTCAGGATCCTACGTATAATGGTAGACGTACCATACATCCGTTCCTAAGGTTTCTAACGTTTTCACGTTAGCTAAGGTTTTGGCATTTTCATGTCACTAAGTTTGGATAGTCGCCAGTAAGGGCCATACTCCAGTTTACATACGATCCTTTGGGCTTGTCCCCAGTTATCCTTTGGGCTTGTCCCCAGTTACCCTTTGGGCTTGTCCCCAGTTATCCTTTGGGCTTGTCCCCAGTTATCCTTTGGGCTTGTCCCCAGTATATTGGGCTTGTCCCCAGAATTGTTGGGCTTGTCCCCAGTCACTAACATTCATCTTCTATTGGCTCAGTTCCAAGTAATATCTTATTTCAGGTTTGTGAAGATAAATGGCCAAAGATTCTTGACCCTTACTTTCAACTAAGGTTTGTATCTTGGGTTATCCTAATTTTAAGTGTTGAAGGATAGGATCCTAACTTGGGTTCTCAGGTATGATCCTAAACTGTTTTGATTTTATTCATTATGTATTTAAGTGACACTTATCCTTTAACAACTGGAATTATGATCCTTAAATTATTTTTTATGTGATCCTTGATCATATCCTTAACTCTTAACGGATATTTTTTTTAAATTTTTTCCTTACTTGATAAGTTTAAACGACATGAACATCACAACAATTGAAAAATAAAATAACAATAAGGATATCAACACAGGATATAGCCAAAAAGTTAAAGTCATTTTATTCACAAAAGCTTAAACCTTTTTAAGGTTGTCAAAATTGCCAACCCACGTTTCTACCAGCAAAACGTGGCCCGTCCACATGGGTTGGCAAAGGGTGTCCATTGTTTGTAGGTCTAACAAGTGCAGGAAATTAAAGACGGCAGGATCACAATGGCTTCATCCCCCAAACAGAGGATCCCTCCACCATTTGTAATCCTACCTATTGTTCAAAGGATCATCCATGATCCTCAACCCTAATTACTATTGTTCAAATACAAACCAACCATTGTTTATCAAAACATCATCAAAACAAAAAAACCATAACCAAACTAAAAAATGGGCTCCGGCTACGTCTAGAAATGTCCATCATCGCCCATTGTTGCAGCCTACACCTTCGCTGCATCACCATCTCCAGCTCCACTAGCTTCACCACCATGATCCTTGCCACTACCACTAGCCTCAATTGCTAGAACCTCCTCAGCCTCCTCCTCGTCATCCAGCTCAGCCAGCCTTGCCTTCCAGCCTTCTACATCCCAGCTGCTTCTATCAAATGCGGGATCCTGAGCTTCTTGAGCCATTTGTAGCTTGGTCTTATACATGGCTATGGCAGCGGAGACCTTGGCATCCTCCGTGATCTCGCTCCTCTCGTAATCAAAATTGACCAGGATTGTAGCTATTTGAGCTTTGGCATCTTTGAGATCCTTTTGGAGGTCAGCAATCTTAAGGTCCTTGAGCAATGCGACTTGTTGGAGGTCAGCAATCTTTTTGTTCTGCTCCTCGACATGCCCAACGTAGTCTTCAATCTCAGCAAATTTCTGCAAAGAAGATAAAGAACAGTTTAAGAACAAGTGATCCTCAAATAAACTGGATACCTAAAGCAGCGACAAGGATCCTTACCTCGTTGAAGTATTCAAGGAACTGGTGGCGGATCAGGGGCAGACCTTGTAGATCCTCAGCTTCGGAGGCTTTTCTTTTCTTGCCACCCCTTCCTTTAGTGGGTGCCTTGGGGATCGAAGCAGTTGGGCTAGCAGGAAGTTTCTTCTTGGAGGATCGGACGGTGTCGAGCTCAGTGACAGTGAACTTGGATGCAGATCTTGATGACTTTCCAGCGCCTACACACCCAAAACAGATAAGTGTCCTAATTCTATTCATATATAACTATTTATTTAAACAATTGAATATAAAAAGAACAGGATACTTACTTGACATGGTGACAGAGCCTGAGGATACCTCTTGTGAATCCTGGGTGATTGTCTTGAATGATCTTGTTTCAGGATCAAGGTTTCTAAAGGCAGCAAGTCTCCCCTTGGTGGCAGCTGAAGGAATGATGTGCGAGAATGTGATAGTTGTACAAAAAGGAACAAAAGCATATTAGTAATCATTATCAGAATGAGCTTACTTAGTGATCCTTCTAAGGATCCTCCTATCATACCATGAGTGCTCCATTTCTTCGGTAAATCCTTTCCATCCGGGATAGAATCCCTTCTGACGAAGAAGAACCGCCGTTTCCAGTTGGTATCGTTTTTAGTAGCCTTAAAGATGGGATGTTCTTCTTCGGATTTACGTTTGAACAAATATCGGTGGGATCCAAACGTTGTGAGATCATACATCTCAGCCAACTCCGACATTCCTAGGTCAACCCCTTCCTGCTCGATGATCCTTTCAAGGGTATATAAGACCCTCCAGATCATCGGCATAGCCTGGATGTAGGAAATGCCGGTAAGGGAGAAAAAGGATTGGGTAAAGGCTGGAAAAGGATAGGTGTATCCTATGGTGAATGGGGTAGCAGGAAAGGCAATCCATGTCTCAGAAATGTAGTCGCTCAGAACAGTGGGATCGAATGGCTTGAAATCGGTGTTCGCCAGAAAACAGTGGCGAATTCTGTCTATTTGTGCATCATTGAAGCAGCATCTCTCTTTCGGTGAGTCTTTGATGATCCCCTGGCTTTTGAGAGGACTGTCCTTCTTATGATCCTTGGCGGGGGAGGATCGTAGCATCATCATGACTGTGAAGAATGTAAAGAAAGAAGGAGCAAAGAAAGAGAACGTAAAGGAAGAAGAGAAAGAGGATTACATGTTTGATCTGCGGACTTAAATTTAAAGGGAGTCTCTCTCTTGAATTTAAATGTGAATTGATCCTATCTCTAACTCTTATTTATAATGATGATTCTACACGGTAGTCATCTCACTGACGTCATGATCGTAACGGCTAGTCCGCTTATAACGGCTAGTTATCCGTTGGTTAAATGCGGATAAGATCGACAAAATATAACTCATTTATTTACATATTTACTCCTTATATTTTGGGGGCAATTGTTAGGGGTGGATTTCTAAATGACTAGTGATCCTTATTTACTGTTGGATTTAGTGATCCTCAATTCTGTCTGAAGTAGTGATCCTCAGAAGTGTTGTAGGATCAAGATCATGGATCACTATAAGGATCCCTGTACTAACGATTGTCTACTTTTAATTCGTAAATGTTTTGCAGGAATATCAACTTGGACTTAGTCTTGGCGACATTCCTGGAGAATATTCTCAGCCTATTCCGCACGTGCTTGGTCAGAAATGGACGTTGTGGAGTCGTGGAAGACTTGCACCATTTGCGGAATGTTAGTTAGGCTTGATATTTTCTATTTTTAAAGGGGTGGCGAGCTATTTTAGAAACACTTAGCTATTTTTGGCTACACACACACTCATACAACCGCTCTCACCAGCTTTCGGCAACACTTAGCATTTTTCATGCATTTCTACACGATACACTATAGTGATCCTTGTACTTAGCTCGCTATCATCCGAAGTTGTAACAGATTGTTTGTTTAATTTGAGTTGGTGATCGGTAGTTTCCATCACCCGGGGTTTTTTGTGCCGGAGATCAACTCTTGATCAAGGGCTTTTTCCCCGTACAAATCTTCGTGTCATTTGTTCATTACACTTCATAGTGATCCTTATTGTTGTTCATCAATTCAGGCATCATACCTCACAACAGAAAGTTTGGTTACATTGTCATTGCTTGATTTTTGACCAAAACAATATAAATGTGGATCAATGATCCTTAACCAAAAAGGATAAGAGACAACTTGCAGCTTAGAAAAAGTTAGAATATAACATACCAGAGAATCCAAGTTAGGATTCTATATCCTTGTAAACTAATACTGAATAAAATGTGTGAAAAGTAAAGTTTCCAGGATCCAGGATCCTTATTGTCAGAACTTGTATAACTTTAGAGCTCCAAGATCCTGCAAGAAAAACAAACTTGGGACCAAGCCAAATAATTGGGATTGAACCCATAATAACTGGGGACAAGCCCAAATAAACTGGGGACAAGCCCAACAAACTGGGGACAAGCCCAAATAAACTGGGGACAAGCCCAAATAAACTGGGGACAAGCCCAAATAAACTAGGGACAAGCCCAACAAACTGGGGACAAGCCCAAATAAACTGCGGACAAGCCCAAATAAACGGATGTAAACTGGGTTCAAGCCCAAATAAACTTGTGTAAACTGGAGTATGGCCCTGACTGGCGACTATCCAAACTTGAGCGACATGAAAATGCCGAAACCTTAGCTAACGTGAAAACGTTAGAAACCTTATGAACGGATGTATGGTACGTCTACCATTATACGTAGGATCCCGGATACAGCCAGTACAATGAAATTGTCAGCCCCTAAAGCGAGTACTGGTCCCATTGCCATGAACTGTACCAGGATCATCATGCGCTACTGGCGAAACTAGGGACAGGCCCAAACTGGGGACAAGCCCAAAACTGGGGACAAGCCCAAATAACTGGGGACAAGCCCAAATAAACTTTGGAGAGTTGGCCAACCACTTTGATCTTCTGTAAAATGATAACAACTCTGCAAAAGCTTAAACTTTATGAAAATAGATGTTAAATGTTTAACATCTTTGCCTTATGATAAGTAATAAGTATAAGATGAATGAAGATGAAAGTAATGTGTTACCAAATGTAGAATCATATATCCTTTGAGGATCCCGGATCCTTAATTAGAATACTGGCATCGCTGAGGATCCCTGATCCTTCTTACATAAAGTACTTTTTGAGATGAACAACATTCCAAGCTCTTGGTAAGAGGTCACCATCCATTGTCAACAAACGATATGCCCCCTTTCCTGCTCCAGCTTCAATTAAGTAGGGACCTGACATTCTTGTTGTATGCTCCAGCCATTCTTTGTCGATGAAGGATATTGCTGTGTCTTTGACAAGGATCACATTTCTTGGCATAATCCACAGCATCGTTCTTCATAGCAGGCCAATAGTATCCTGTTCTAAGGATCCTTGAGAACAGTACTCTGCCCCCAGTGTGGTTTCCACAATCTCCTTCGTGAAAATCCTTTAAGACTTCTTGAATTTCTGGATCCTCAATGCACCTTAGATATGGACCTGCAAGAGATCGTTATATAACATGTTATTTAGTATTGTAAATTGAGATACCTTGACTTTGAAAGCTCTAGGATTTTCTCCAGTAGGAATCTCTCCATGTTGTATATATCTCATGACTGGAAGGGTCCATGATCCTGAATGAGATTGTGTATCATCACTAGGGATGATTGCAGAATCTTCCACTATCTTCATGGCTACGTGATCCTCAATTGAAGGAGTTAAAACATGGATGATGAGTATTTTCACATCCTCTGGAATCTTCAGTGATGATCCAAGATTAGCTAGAGCATCAGCTTCTGCATTTTCTTCCCTGGGTACGTGTGATAGACTGAAAAAAGCAAAAGAATCTGCCAGTTTCCTGACTATTTCTAAGTACTTGATTAGTTTTTCACCTTTGATAGTGTAAGAACCATTATAATGATTAGTAATTAATAGGGAATCTATGAATACTTGAAGATACCTGATCCTCATATTCTTATCTAATTGCAAACCTGCTATCAAGGCCTCATATTCAGCCTCATTATTAGTGGTATGGAATTCACATGCAATGGATTGGGGTATAATGTCCCCCTGTGGCGATTTAAGTAGTGTGCTTTGTCAAGTTCCTTTAACATTTGAAGCTCCATCCGTGAAGAGTGTCGAATGATCCTTGGTCTTCTCAAGTTGTTGAACTTCTAATTCAGCTTCCCTTTGTAGATCACTAATAGTATACCGGATGCTGAGAGCCTTCATGATCCTTAACTAGGATCGCACTTACTGCTTTAGCTGAAACAGCTAAGTATAAGGATAATGATTCTCCATTTTCTAGTTTCATCAAGGCTGGTGCTGAGGATAGATAATCCTTAAGAGCCTTGAGTACAGCTTCATGCTTATTAGTCCACTCAAACTTCTTATTCTTCCTCAATATGTCTTATCTGCCTTGAGCAATTTGTCTACCTCTTCTTGGATAATGGCATTCCTTTCAAGTGCAAACTTTCTCCTTTTTTGGTGTATTGGCTTGAAAGACATGTCAATACCAAGTTTGTGAGTAATAACATTCTTAGATATACCTGTCATGTCTTCATGTTTCTAAGCAAAGGTAGATTTTCTTCTTTTCAAGAAGGATACTAAATCCTGCTCAATACTGTCTAGGATCCCGGATCCTATAAAAATTTTGGATTCAGGATCCTCTGGGTTCAATAGAATATCCTTGACGTCTTGCTCTCTTGCCTCCATGACATCTTGCTCCTTGGAGGCTAGTTTCATTGAAGAAGTTTAACAGTTCTTTGCCTCCTGCTGATCATCTCTATCTTCACCACACCCCATAGAGTTGGAAGCTTGACACATTGATGATATGTTGAGGGGGACTGCCTTCAAATCGTGTATCCATGGCCTGCCAAAGACAACATCACAACAAGATAAGCAATCAATAACATAGAATTTTTGAACTGAATTCACTCCCTCTATATAAATAGGAAGTTTGATGTCCCCTAATGTAATCTTTGTCTCTCCACTGAATCCCACAAGGACAGATGATCTTGGGACAATATCAGATTCAAGGATGTTCATTCTTTTGAAGACATCCAACTGGATTATGTTCACTGAGCTTCTCCCATCAATGAGAATCCTGCGAATAAAATGGTTAGATATAAATAGTGTAATAACTAAACCGTCGTGATGAGGATCCTGAATGTCCACACGGTTATCCTCATCAAATGATATCACTTTTTCCTGGATAAGAATGGAAGTTCGAACAGGTATTTCCCCATTCTCCATCTTTGTTTCCTTTGCATGTCTTTTAGCTGCTGAGAACCTCCGGAGATGAAATGGATGATTTGAGCATCAGCTGGTGGAGGAGGAGCTTTTCCAGGAACTTTCACAGAATCCTTGATCCTTGACTTTTTCCTTCCAAGCAATTCCTTCAACTATCCTTTGCTCAAAAGATAACCTATCTCCGTCCTTAACGCTATGCACTCATCTGTGAGATGACCAGAATCCTCATGGTAAGCACACCATTTCGATTTGTCTTTCGTAGTAGGCGGTTTGTCGTCCTTCCTTGGCCACCTAGCCTTGTCGCCTAAATTCTGCATAACAAGGATTAGTTCATTATTATCAGCAGAAAAACAATATTTAGAAATAGGAGGATAATCCTCATCATCTTCCTCTTGTTCCACAGCATGCACATTCTGGTTGTCATGCTTGGAGTATTGCTTGGATCAGTTATTCTTGAAATAGGATCCTTGTTTGTCTTGCTCTGAGGATCTTGACAATCTCTCCTGGATCCTTTTGTCATCCTCTAAACGGATGAACCTTAGGGCCCTATTCCTTACCTCATCTAAGTTCCTGCAAGGTGTCATAACAAGATCATCATAGAACTGAGAATCCTTAAGTAAACCCATTTTAAAAGCTTCAACAGCAGTAGCAATATCTAAGTTAGGGATTTCTAAGGATTCTCTACTGAATTTAGTTATGTAATCTCTTAGTGATTCATTATGACCTTGGATTACCCTATATAGATCACTAGTTAATCGTTCAAATCTCCTACTACATGAGAATTGGCTATTAAATAAGTTAACTAGATTAGCAAATGAAGTAATAGAGTAAGGAGGAAGACTTAGCAGCCATTTAAGAGCTGATCCTGTCAGTGTGGATCCGAAACCCTTGCATAGACATGCTTCTTTTAACCTCTCCGGGATGGGATTGATCTCCATCCTTTCTCTGTATTGAGCTACATGCTCTTCTGGATCCGTTGAACCATCATACAGCTTCATGGTTGGTATTTGAAGTCTCTTCGGTATCTCTGCATCACAAATAGGTGGTGCAAAACGAGATATCTTGTGGCTTCCATCCGGAATTTCAGGAATGGGCTTAACCACTCATGGAACGCTGGATATCATATCCTTAAGCTTTTGTAATTCTCTGGCCATAGCTTAGTTGATACATGTATCCTGCACAAAGCCATGGTTAGCATTGCAAAAATTATTCAATGTGTTACCTCCTGAAGGATTCAAGTTTGGAATTCCAGATGTGAATCCATGTTGACGGGATTCTGGCATAACCGAGGGACCAGGGGAAGCAATGGTCTGCATTTGTATGAAGTCTCCTAGATGAACATCTGAACTTCCGGGTTGCACACTCCTTAAGTATCCTTGATCCTGGAAGATGTTGGATCCTTGATGTGCTGTGAATGAAGGTCTTGGAGGATAATCCATGGATCCGAAAACCTGAGATGAGGATCCTTGAACCTGAAAGGAGGATCCTTGAAACTGGGAGGAGGATCCTTGAACCTGAGAGGATCCCTGAACCTGAGAGGATCCTTGAACCTGAAAGGATACTTGAACCTAAAAGGATCCTTGAACCTGAGAGGAGGATCCTTGAACCTGAGAGGATCCTTGAACCTGAGAGGATCCTTGAACCTGAGAGGATCCTTTAACCTGAGAGGATCCTTGAACCTGAGAGGAGGATCCTTGAATCAGCTGCGTCCCCATGCATCCTCCTAAACTGGTGAAGTATCCCTGATGCAGAAATGAGGATCCTGAAGGCTGGAAAGAGGATCCTTGAGCCTGAGACATTGCCGATGATCCAGAACGCATTCCTGTTGATACACACTGGTATTGGACATCTGGAGCTGCAAAGTGCTGGGAAGTTATGACCGGAGTGTTGAAATTCAGCGACCTCGGCAGCAAAGGGGGATGATCCTCTGCTGATTTTATCAATTTCGCGAAGGATCCTGCAATTAGTTTCGTCTTGTTGTTGCATGTATCCTCTCATCTGCAAAATCAAAGCATAAAGATCACTGTTAGTAAGTGTAGAGGAAGAAACAACAGTTGGTTTTGTGAAAACGGGGGTTGTCTTCTTCAGAGCATTCTTCTGGAATGCAGGGGGAAGATGATGCAATGGTGGAATGCCATGTGATGAGGAAACCGCCGACATGGAACTTGAAGTAGTGTTTCCCTGAGAAGCCATGTGGTTGAAGGTAATGAACCGAAATGAATGAAATGAATAAAATTTCTCAGAATTGAAGCACCAATTGCCCCACGGTGGGCGCCAAACTGTTTTGGTCAAAAATCACACAAGGATAATGCAACCAAATCTGATTTTGTGAGGTATGATGCTTGGTTAATTGTATGAACGACAAGTATATGAAATCAACGATGAACACCGAGATTTATACGAGGAAAAAGCCCTTGATCAAGAGATGATCTCCGGCATAAAAAACCTCGGGTGATGGAAACTACCGATCACCAACTATATTGCAAAAAACAATAATGATCCTTGTACAACTTCGGAAGAAAACAAGCTCAATACAATGAATTGCTAGTGTAAGTGTGTGTTTTTGCTAAGTGTTTGTAGAGAATTCGAGTGTTGTGAGTTCTTTGTGTGGTGTGCTCGACTTATGCCTCAAATGAGCTCGTTTTCCCCTTAAAAGATAAGAAAAAAACAACTAACTAACTTCCCGAAAAAGGTGGAAGTCACCCATGATAACCACTAACGGTTATTTCTTCATTAAGCACGTGCCTAAGAAGCATATTCCACGAGATTCCAGCAAAGAAGTAGTCCACTACGTCCATTATCTGCATTTAAACATTAAAAACGTGACAATTGTTAGAAATCATAAGTTCTGTTAAGGATCATGTGATCCTCAGACTCCCTGCATCATCCATTAAGGATCCGTGATCCATGCCCAGTCTCAGGATAGATAATCCTTAGCATAAAATTCATGCCCTAACACCAGTCTTTCTTGTATCCTTTTATCATCCTCTAATCGGATGAATCTAAGGGCCTTGGTTCTTACTTCATCAAGATTCCTGCAAGGGGTCATGACAAGATCATCATAGAACAATGAATCCCAAAGTAAACCCATTTTAAAGGCTTCTACAGCCGTAGCTAAATCCAGATTAGGAATATCTAAGGATTCTTTACTAAACTTAGTGATATAATCTCTAAGTGATTCATTTTGACCTTGTGTTACCCTATATAGATCACTAGTTAAACGTTCAAATTTTCTACTACATGAGAATTGGCTATTAAACAGATTAACTAGATTAGAAAATGAAGTAATAGAGTAAGGGGGAAGACTTAGCAGCTGTTATGGGTGAAATTCTGAGCCCATATCCTAGGCAATATCTCAAGTTATATCTTAGTTTCATGATATATGTTCATGCCCGGGATACTCATTCACTATATTGGTAACATCCTGGATGATATCCTGAGGATCACTAACGGATTATGTGCAGGAATATGAGTCCAAGCTTGCAACGTTCATGAGGACCTCTTCTCCTGAAGACTCGCTCTAAGTTGTTCAAAGAAGGACGTTGAACCCGCTTTACCTGGTCTCCAACGGCTACTAAAGAATATTCTAAGGCATCCCATACTTATAGGAGATTTTGTTTTCGTTTACCAGCTATAAATAAGTGGATAAATCAGATCGAATAGGACACAACAACACTCACTGCTTTCTAACACTTTTCTCTCTCGCAACTTTCACTCTCACAAAAAGTATTGTAACACTTAGCGATCTGATCAATATCCTGCACTGTATCCTGACGTTTAAAGCAATAAGAAGAACAAGGCAGCTGCGATTGTCAGCTCCCGAGGTTTTGTGCCGACGATCCAAATTGATCAAGGGCTTTCCTCGTATATCTCGTGTCACCCCCTTTACTTTTTGCTCATAGTTTGATCGTAGATACAGCTCAATATCCTGAGCCGTATCCTGGAAACTGTTTTTGCAAACAACTTAATCAGCATATTTTCAACACACTTTCTTAGCACACTACCTCACTTAACTAATTTGATCACTTAATTGCTTCGGTAATTTTTGACCAAAACAATTTGTCGCCCACCGTGGGGAGAGTGGTGCTATCATTACTAAAAACTTTTGCGAAATCGTTACTTGGTTTTCTATTCTCAAAACTTTTTGCCAAACTACTTACAATGGCCTCAAGATCAAACATGAGCTCCTCCACCGTGTCAGCTACAACCTCTGCTACCATTGGTTCAATGCTTCCACCACCTCCTCCAAGGATGCAAGCTTCTTCACAACCTCAGGATATTATCCCTACTCGGAACACTCAGGGATCTGGTCCCGTTCTGGCTTCTAATGACGAAATTCTAACCTTGTTTGGTAGTGTACAGGAACAGATGAGGCAACAGTAAGAAACCAACCAAATGCTAATGAGAGAAATACAACTCTTGAAATCTAGCTCAAGCAGGCCCGCTGAGGATAATGTCACTCCTTTACTGCCCAGAGCCTTGAACTTCAGCTCAGCCGTATATACTGAGGATAACCAGGGAAATATTATGCCTTGCAATCCTCAGAATCATACTCCTGAAATACCCTCCTCGGTCAGGATGTCAACTGTGAGGAGCTCAGGATATGCTTCAGGATATGGTCAGAATCCTCAGACTAGTAACGTGTCAAATAATAATATTCTTGCTACTAACAATAGTGGATCTTTGCAGGATGCAGGTATGACGTCGACATTTACTAGGGAGCTTCAGAAATTGAAGGACATGATATCCAGTGTACCTGGAGTGGTCCAGCCAATTCCGGAGGTGTCCCAAGACAGCCACAGGATATCTCGCTTTGCATATCCTATCTGTGATGCTGAAATCCCAAAAAGATTTCAAACCCCCAACATGAAGCTCTATGATGGGACTACGGATCCTGAAAAGCATATTGCCCAGTATAGGGAAAGAATGGAGATTAACCCTATCCCTCCGGAGCTCAAGGAAGCATGCCTATGCAAGGGTTTTGGTTCTACCTTAACAGGATCGGCCTTGAAATGGCTCTTAAATGTTCCTCCTCATTCGATTACATCATTTGCTCACCTAGTGAATTTATTTAATAGTCAATTTTCTTGTAGTCGAAGTTTTGAAAAACTAACAAGTGATCTCTACAAGATAACTCAAGGACCTCAGGAACCCTTAAGAGATTATGTGAACAAGTTTAGCCGAGAATCCTTAGATATTCCACATCTTGATGTTGCAACAGCTGTGCAGGCTTTCAAGATGGGGCTGCAAAAAGACTCTCAATTTTAGCAAGATCTTGTAATGAACCCATGCAGGAACTTGGATGAAGCTCGAAACAGGGCCCTAAGATATATTCGACTGGAGGATGACAAAAAGATGCAAGAGAGGATGAACTCGTACACCACTTATGAGTCAACTAATAGGAAGTCATAATCCTCATTTAAACCATATCGCTCTAAGCCGTATGGCAGAAATGACAACAAGAAAGTGAATGTTGTTGAAGACGAGGATCCTGAAGAATATCCTAAATTATCTGAATATTGCTTTTCTGTTAACATACCTGAATTAATGTATGCTATGCAGGATTTAGGAGACAAAGCTAGGTGGCCTCGGAAGAATCAACAAAAAGCTGATTGGAAGGATAAGTCCAAATGGTGTGCCTTCCATGAAGATTTCGGACATGTAACTGAGGATTGCATTGCTCTAAGAAAAGAAATAAGTTATCTTCTAAGCAAGGGATATCTGAAGGATCTCCTAGGAAGAAAGAAGAATAAGGGTCAGGATACTGAGAAGGATCCTGAATGAGCAGCATCACCTCCTGCGGATGCCAAGATAATCAACTTTATTTCAGGAGGATCCGACATTTGTGGGACTTCGTATTCTGCGGCCAAGAGACATGCAAAGGAAGCTAAGGCCGAAAGGGGTGATAAACCAGCCAGGATGACTACCCTCACAACTGATAAAGTGATCACTTTCGATAGTGATGACAGGGATACTGTCCAGGATCCTCACCATGATGCTCTCGTAATAACATTATATGTGGCTAACCATTTTGTACGCAGGATATTCGTGGATAATGGCAGCTCCGTCAACATAATCCAACTAGAAACTTTGAAAAGGATGAATGTATCTCCAATGGATATCACTTCAAAATCCACCGTGCTTGTTGGGTTCAGTGGAGAGGCTAGGAACACAGTGGGAGAGATAAAGTTACCAGTATATGTTGAAGGGGTCAACTCAATACAACGTTTCTGTGTGATGGACTCCCTATCTTGCTATAACATCATACTGGGCAGGCCATGGATCCATGATATGAAGGCTGTGCCATCAACTTATCATCAATGCATCAAGATCCCTACCCCTTGGGGGGGTTGTCAAGGTTGATAGTGATCAGCAGGAGGCAAAGGAATGTTACTCATCCTCAATGAAATCCTCAACTAAGCCTAATGCAGCATAGCAATTAAAGATGCGGGCCCAGGATATCGTCGAGGCTTCAGAGCAGGATATGAAGAAAATTATCCTGGATCAGGATAATCCGGATATCTCGGTGCTCGTAGGAACCAATATCCCTCAGGATATTGAAGAACAGTTAACTAACTTTTTGAAGTGCAGGATGTCGACATTCGCGTAGAAGCACGAGGATATGACAGGCATTTCGAAAGATATTATAACACATAAGCTCGGTATTGACAGATCATTCAAACCTGTCCAACAAAAGAGGAGGAAGTTTGCTCCGGAGCGAAATTTGATCATTCAGGAAGAAGTAGAAAGGCTATTGAAATCTAAGATGATCAGAGAAGTCAAGTTTCCAAGATGGCTAGCAAATGTAGTCGTGGTACAGAAGAAAAATGGGAAATGGAGAGTCTGTGTAGATTACACAGACTTGAACAAGGCTTGTCCCAAAGACCCATTTCCTCTTCCTCATATTGATTCAATGGTGGATGCTACTGCCGGCCATGAGATGTTAACCTTCATGGATGCATCCTCATGATTTCAGCAGATTTAAATGGAACCTTCGGACCAGGAGGATACTGCCTTCATGACACCAACAGGTGTTTATTGTTATACTGCTATGCCTTTTGGTTTGAAAAATGCAGGTGCAACATACCAAAGATTGGTAAACATGATGTTTAAAGACAAGCTGGGGGACACCATGGAGGTATACATCGACGATATGGTGGTAAAATCTAAAAAGGCTAAGGATCACCTCCAGGATATTAAGGGAGCATTTGATATCCTGGATCAGTATAACATGAAACTAAATCCTGCTAAGTGCCATTTCGGAGTGGGGGCAGGAAAGTTTCTAGGGTATATGGTGACCAAAAGAGGAATAGAGGCAAGCCCGGAGCAGATTAAAGCTATCTTGGATATCAAATCACCTTCAAATATGAAGGATGTTCAACAGTTAACAGGGCGAGTAGCAGCATTGAACAGATTTATCTCAAGATCCTCCGAGAAATGCAAGGAATTTTACGATATCCTGAAGAAAAACAAGAAGTTCGAATGGGGAGAGAAGCATGAAGCAGCCCTGCAGGATTTGAAGCAGTATCTTTCAACTGCACCTCTATTGATGAAGCCTGAGAATGGTGAACCACTGTCCCTATACCTCGCAGTATCAGGGAATGCTGTAAATGCCGTCCTTATAAAGGATCATGAAGGTCAGCAATATCCTGTCTATTATGTTAGTAAAAGTTTATTAGATGGTGAAACTAGATATTCTCATTTAGAAAAGTTAATATTGGCTCTAGTTATGGCATCAACAAAGCTTAGACATTACTTTGAGACACATAGAATTCATGTTAAAACCAATTATCCTGTTAAAAATGTGCTTAGGAAACCCGAGATGTCAAGCAGGATGGCTAAGTGGTCAGTGAAATTAAGTGCTTATGACTTAGTATATGAACCTAGAAATGCCATAAAATCACAGGCTCTAGCTGACTTTGTGGCTGATTTCAGTAGTGATATTCAGGATGAGGTAGATCTAGAAGTCCAACAATTAGGAGAATCCTCAGGATCCTGGACATTGTACACTGATGGAGCATCTAATGTTAGAGGAGTAGGATTGGGAATACTACTAAAATCGCCACAGGGGGACATATTACCCCAGGCTATTAGGTGTGAATTTCCTGCTACTAATAACGAAGCAGAATATGAGGCTGTAATTGCAGGATTAGAGTTGGCTAAAAATATGAATATCAAGAATTTGCAAGTATATGTTGACTCCTTGTTAATCACTAATCATTTTAATGGATCCTATGCAGTTAAAGGTGAGAAGTTAATCGAATACCTCGATATTCTCAAAAAATTAGCAGGATATTTCGATATTTTTACACTTGAACAGGTACCAAGAGAGGATAATGCTGAAGCAGATGCCTTGGCAAACTTAGGATCATCAGTCAGGATACCAGAAGGAACCCATATACCGATACTTCATATCCTGTATCCTGATATGGATCCCTTCAAAGCTCAGGATAAGGAGGTAACAAGCATTCAGGATCCTGGTCATGATCCTGAGAAGGATACTGAATCCTGGATGGCTCCAATCATAAGATATCTCAAGGAAGGATGCATCCCTAGAGACGAAAATCCTAAGGCATTTAGGATGAAGGTATCGCGATTCACCATTATAAATAATGTTATGTACAAGGAATCTCTTGCAGGACCATACCTGAGGTGCTTGGAGGATCCTGAAACTAAGGAAGTGTTTCAGGATATACATGAAGGGGATTGTGGTAACCACACTGGGGGCAGGTCATTATTTTCAAAAGTATTAAGAACAGGATACTATTGGCCGACAATGAAGAAAGATGCTACAGAATATGCTCGAAGATGTGACGCATGTCAAAGGCACAGTAACATACTACATCAACCAGCTGAACCACTATATCCTATAGCTTCCCCTTGGCCATTCATGAAATGGGGGATGGACATAGTAGGGAAATTACCAAAAGCTCCAGGAGGAAAAGTCTTTATGCTGGTAATGACTGATTATTTCTCTAAATGGGTTGAAGCTGAAGCATTTGTTCAAGTTAGAGACCAAGAAGTAGTATCCTTCATAAAGAGGAATATCCTGACCTGATTTGGAGTACCAGCTGAAATCATTTGTGACAATGGATCCCAGTTTATAAGCAAAAGGACTACTGACTTTTGCAAGAGTTGGGGAATCAAAATGATCACGTCTACTCTGGTACATCCTCAAGCAAATGGACAAGCTGAATCCTCAAACAAGATAATTGTCAACAACCTGAAGAAGAGACTAGGAGCTAAGAAAGGAAGATGGGCAGAAGAACTACCCTTTGTTTTGTGGGCTGATAGAACAACAATAAAAAATGCAACTGGCCAAACTCCATTCTCCTTGGTATTTGGGGCAGAAGTAGTGATCCCGACAGAAATGGTGATACCTACGACAAGATCTATCCTCCGGGATCCTGAGCAGAATCCTGAAGCTATGTGCCAAGAATTAGACACTGTGGATGAGACAAGAGATGCAGCAAAGCTAAGGATGGCAGCATATCAATAGAGGATATCCAGATCATACAACAAGAATATAAGGACTAGGAGGTTTCAAGTTGGGGATTGGGTGTTAAGAAAAGCTTTTCAGAATACTACTAATCCTGCCGATGGAAAATTAGCTCCAAAATGGGAAGGACCCTATGAGATTGAATCAGAAGCAGGAAAAGGAGCATATCGACTCAAGAATATGGAAGGGGATATGCTACCAAGATCCTGGAATGCTATACATCTAAAGCTCTATTTCAAGTGAGTTTGGAATTTAATTTCTAACTCAGGATGGTATGAATTCTATCTCTTTTCAATATATTTGAGTTTATTTATTCTTTCGAACTCAATACTGACTTAAGCATTGGAGGGGTGTTAGCCAAGCTAACACCCACCTTAGTTTAAGGTTGTTTTGCAGGATATACTCCGGGATATACACTCAGAATAACTCGAAAGATTAGAGGATTGGCCCCCTCTCCCACGATTAAGGGATCCTGATCCCTTCACAGGTTTAAAGGTATTCACCTTTCTCTCGAATTGGGTTTAGACACCCCGCCTGGAGCGCAAGTTATCCAGGGATAGTTCAAGATAGCGGGACCAGTCCATGTAAAAGTGGCTGACAATTTCGTTATTGTTGGCTATATCCTGGATCCTCAAGGTATATAAGGATTGAACACCCTCTCTCACGAAAGAGTATTTTCATACACTCTAAGGTTTAAAGGTTTTCACCTTTCTAAGTCTTGGAGTTTATACACTCCTGCCTGTAGCGCATGAAAATCAGGGTTTATCCCAGGATGTTAAGGGTTTATCCCCAAGATATTAAGGGTTCATCCCAGGATATTAAGGGTTTACCCCAGGATATTCAGGATTTATTCAGTAAAGCTAAAGTATGACTATGTTTACATTCCTATGTTGAACACAGGGGACATACATTATACAATTTAAAGGATGGATTCAAACTTATAAGTGTGCACTGGGGACATCCCTGTGATTGAAGATTGGAATTGACTCTCTGGGAGTATTTGGTATGGTCCCTCCTTTTTATTTGGATAACTTGAGGCAGTATCCTGGGTAGGATATCTCTCAGGATATTCTTAAAATGTGTTCCCAAAATTGTCCAAACTAAACTATTTTCATAAGTAAGATTTATGCACTAAAATAGTAACAACAGAAATAAATCCAAAAGAAAGTTATATTATTAACATATCAAAAGTTGTGCTTCTGGTTTCACCTCAAACCAAGGTCTATCCACCAAAAGCACGATTAGTCCCATACCATATGTACTTAACAGTTGAAGGTTTTGTCTCAAACTGAGATCCATCCACCTCCAACTATTATATTGTCCAAAAGTAAAGCATACTAACATTGATGACCAAGGGCTTCGTCCTGAAACTCAGGATCCCTCCACCTTTGGCCATCATATTGTTCAAATGCAGGAAAAGTAAAGTGCAGAAAAAGTAAATTGTTTTGGGGTTACAGACCAACGATCAAATTTAAAAAAGTGGGCTCCGGCCTAGGCATCAATATCCATCATCGCCCACTTAAATGCCCTCACACAGCAGCATCTTCATCAGCCTTCTCCGTCTTCTCAGCCCCAGCATCCTGACCAGCATCCGTCCCAACATCCTTTTCTTCTCCAGCCTTGTCCACCACCTCTGCTGACTTAGAGGATTCACCAGCTTCAGCAGGATATGGCACAGCCTTGCCTCCAAGCTCCTTCAGCTTTGCCACCCAGGATTCAACCGGCCAGGATGGGCACTCAAGGCCTGTCCCCTTGGCCTCATAAGCCATCTTAATGCGAGCTTGTAGCAGAGAGACGATGGCAGAGGCTTTGATCCCTTCCCGGAAAGAGACCATGGCCTGTTCATGCTCCATTTGGACGGTAGCCAGTTTGATTTCAGCATCCTGGGTGACCTTCTTCAGCTTGTCCTCATAATGCCGAGTCTTCACCTCAGCAATGGCCCCTTGGTCGGCAACAGTGGTCTCGAGCTGTTTGATCCTGGCCTCTTGGAACGCGTTCGTGCTGCAAGCATCGGTGTAAAGGTGGAGCAGATGTTGGAGGCCCTGTACGTCAAAATTCAGGTATGAGTTAAAATATATTAACCAGGATATCATGTTAGGATATTCTATCAGGATATATGTGCAGGATATAGTCGCAGGATATTACCTTGTTGAGGAAGGATGTCATCGGCTCCAAGGAGTCAGAAAAGCTGAGTTCTTCATAGGAGAACCCTTCAGAGCCTGGGGCACTAACTTCGGAACATTTCCTCTTTTTTTGCGGTTGAAGCACGAGTCCTCGTGTTGGGCTTAGGAGCCGGGAGCTGTTTGGAGCTGGTAGTAGCAGGAGTCTCTTTCTTGACGTTGACTGGAGTGGGGTAACTATCAAGCTCATCAAGGTCCAGGAGGATTGGAACTTTGCTGGAGTCTACATACATGGAGTAAAACTCTTTCCTAAACATATCAAATAAACACATGTATGCAGGATATTGTGCAGGATCCTTACCAGACATGTTTGAACTGGAGAGTGGACTTGGAGATGGTGGAGATGGATTGAAACTTCTTTCAGCCTCGGGGAGGAGTCTGATGGCGTCAATTCTCTTCTTTGAGTCGGCTAAGGGAGGTGCAAGCTTCCTAAAATCAGCTTTATACAAGACAATAACAAAGTTGATTAGCTCAAGATATAAAGCAGGATACAAGACAGGATCATCCTAGAACCCTAAATCCTACCCTTTCTCAACCACTTCACCGGATATTCCGTTCCACCAGGGATTGAGTCTCTTTTTACAAAGAAGAATTTGGATTGCCATTTCTCCTCATTCCTAGTGGCACGAAGTATCAGCGGATCGCCGGAGGTAGAATAGAACAAAAATCTACAGGAACCATGGCATCTAAGCCGATATGATAGGGGGAGGTCATGAACGGAGAGGTCAGGAATATGATTTCTCTTGATCTGGGCAAGAACAGACAAAACTCGCCAGAGCATCGGCATTGTCTGACTGAAGCAGATTTTGGTAACATTAAAGAACTCGGTGATAAAGTCCGAGAAAGGAAATTGTAACCCTAAGGTAAAAGGAAAAGCATTGAAGCATAACCACTCGTCGGAAACCATATCTGATCGGATTTCCCGATCAAATGGCCGGAACACCGTCCCTTTCGGGAAGATGCCGGAGGTTTTAAGGGCTGATAAGTGTGCACTATCAAAGGTGCATATTTCCTTCTCCGGATCTTGGAGAATATTCTGGTGGATAAATATGGGAGCAGAATCGTCGGAGCCGGATCTTGTCTGCCTTGCCATATTGTCACCGGAATATTGAGCGGAATGAAGGAAGAAGCTGGAATTGAGAGAGAGAAGTATTTACCTTTTTTCTCTTCGGTAAAGGTTAAATGGGGATAAGCATGAGAAGATATAGGGGAGCAATGAGTAGATATAGGCTGCACGGTGACAAGCGGTCACATCATGAATCTAATCTCTTAATTGCCTCGTTTATCGTGGAAAAATGTAACCGTTAGTATCAGGATGCCTAACGGTAACATTTTTGGGGACAATTGTTATGGATGAAATTCTGAGCCCATATCCTGGGCAATATCTTAAGTTATATCTTAGTTTCATGATATATGTTCATGCCCGGGATACTCATTCAGGATATTGGTAACATCCTGGATGATATCCTGAGGATCACTAACGGATTATGTGCAAGAATATGAGTCCAAGCTTGCAACGTTCATGAGGACCTCTTCTCCTGAAGACTCGCTCTAAGTTGTTCAAAGAAGGACGTTGAACCCGCTTTACCTGGTCTCCAACGGCTACTAAAGAATATTCGAAGGCATCCCATACTTATAGGAGATTTTGTTTTCGTTTACCAGCTATAAATAAGTGGATAAATCAGATCGAATAGGACACAACAACACTCACTTATTTCTAACACTTTTCTCTCTCGCAACTTTTACTCTCACAAAAAGTATTGTAACACTTAGAGATCTGATCAATATTCTGCACTGTATCCTGACGTTTAAAGCAATAAAAAGAACAAGGCAGCTGCGATTGTCAGCTCCCGAGGTTTTGTGCCGGCGATCCAAATTGATCAAGGGCTTTCCTCGTATATCTCGTGTCACCCCCTTTACTTTTTGCTCATAGTTTGATCGTAGATACAGCTCAATATCCTGAGCCGTATCCTGGAAACTGTTTTTGCAAACAACTTAATCAGCATATTTTCAACACACTTTCTTAGCACACTACCTCACTTAACTAATTTGATCACTTAATTGCTTCGGTAATTTTTGACCAAAACAGCAGCCATTTAAGAGCTGATCCTGTTAATGTGGATCCAAAACCCTTGCATAAACATGCTTCTTTTAACCTCTCCGGGATGGGATTGATCTCCATCCTTTTCTCTATACTGAGCTACATGTTCTTCTGGATCCATCGAGCCATCATATAGCTTCATGGTTGGTATTTGGAACCTCTTTGGAATTTCTGCATCACAAATAGGTGGTGCAAAACGAGATATCATGTGGCTTCCATCTGCGATTTCAGGAATGGGCTTGACCACTCCTGGAACGCTGGATATCATATCCTTCGGTTTCTGTAATTCCCTAGCCATAGCTTGATTGATACATGTATCCTGCACAAAGCCATGGTTAGTATTATGAGAATTATTTAAAGCGTTACCTCCTGGAGGATTCAAGTTTGGAACTCCAGATGTGAATCCATATTGACGGGATTCTGGTACAATTGAGGGACCAGATGAAGCATTAGTTTGCATAGGAATGAAGTCTCCTAGATGAACATCTGAACTTCCAGGTTGCACACTCCTTAAGAATCCTTGATCCTGAAAGATGTTGGATCCTTGATGTGCTGTGACTGGGGGTCTTGGAGGATAATCAATGGATCCATAAACCTGAGATGAGGATCCTTGAACCTGAAAGGAGGATCCTTGAACCTGAGAGGATCCCTGAACCTGAGAGGATCCCTGAACCTGAGAGGAGGATCCTTGACCCTGAGAGGATCCCTGAACCTGAGAGGAGGATCCTTGAACCTGGGAGGATCCTTGAACCTGGGAGGATCCTCGAACCTGGGAGGATCCTTGAACCTGGGAGGATCCTTGAACCTGGGAGGATCCTTGAACTGTGTGCGTCCCCATATATCCTCCTGAGCTAACGAAGGATCCCTGATGCTGGAAGGAGGATCCTAAAGGCTGATAAGAGGATCCTGAAGGCTGGAAGTAGGACCCTAAAGCCTGACTCGTAGTTGTTGATCCATAACGCCTTCCCAATGGTCCACTCTAGTACTGGATATCCGGAGCTGCAGATTGCAGGGCGGTTATAGCTGGAGTGTCAAAATCCAGAGATCTAGGTACCAATGGAGAGTGATCCTCCGCTGATCTCTTCAATTTTTTGATGTCATCAATCTCTCGAAGGATCCTGTCATTAGTTTTGTCCTGTTGTTGCATGTAATCCCTCATCTGCAAAATCAAAGAATAAAGATCATTGTTAGAAGGGCTAGAAGAAACAGCAGAAGTTGGTGGTTTTGTGAAAATGGGGCTTTGTTTCTTCGCAGCATTTTCAGCACTCTTCTGGGATCCAAAAGGTGCTGGAGGCAAAGGTGGGATGCCCTGTGAGGAGGTGACTGCCGGCATAGAACTTGATGTGTTCTTTGCTGAAGAAGCCATGCAGTTGAAAGTGGTGAACCGAAATGATCACAATGAACAAAATTTCTCAGAAATGAAGCACCAATTGCCCCACGGTGGGCGCCAAACTGTTTTGGTCAAAAATCAGACTAGGATAATGTAACCAAATCTTCTTTTGTGAGGTATGCTGCTTGAATCAATGAACAAATGTATGAACAACTTGTAAATGAAATGAACAAGTGACACAAGGATTTATACGAGGAAAAAGCCCTTGATCAATGTATGATCTCCGGCATAAAAAACCTCCGTGATGGAAACTACCTATCACCAAGTATAATTAAACAAGTAAAAGTTACAACTCGGGATGATAACAAGCTTTTTACAAGGTTCACTAGTGTGCAGAGTGTTTGTAAATGCCAATGAGTTGCAGAGAGTTTGCGAGTGTGTGTGTTTGCTAACTTGTTCTTACTATCAAGCTCGTTATCCCCTTTAAAAATAGAAATAAACTAAGTAACAAACAATCCGCTAAATGTGCAAGCTACCCACGACTTCCATAACGGTCATTCTAGCTATGCACGTGCAGAATATTAGAGCATATTCCCCAGGAATATCGGCAAGACTAAGTCCCACTCATTCATTCCTGCAAAACAAGTTTAAATATAATGGAAACAACCATTAGTGTTAGGATAACAATGAGGATCCTGGATCCTTAAACCCGCAACGTCTTCTGAGGATCCTTAATTCAAACAGAATTGAGGATCCGTGATCCTGACTGCACTTGTGGATCCGTGATCCTTAGGTATGGAAAATCTATCCCTAACAAGCACTTAGGATAGGTTTCAATTCAGAATGTAGGCTTTGTTAAACCATATTATATGAGTTCCAACACTCATTTGGTTTACGAGACCTCATTCTACTTGATCTCCCGATTTAGGTCCCGATATATTAACATAGTGATCCGATACTAGGTGCCACTTGATTCCTTGATTGCCCGAGCTTGTTAGTTCACTTAATCACGGATACCTTACAATCTCAAGTGAGTACATAGTTTCCCTATTTTTACTGCTTTCAATTGTTTTGGGGTGATTCATATGTGATAAACAATTTCGATTTTTCAAAACAAAACGAATTCTATGGTTTATATTAAACACAACGATTTCAATAATGTGAACAAACTTGTTGGTGCGTTAATACATAACACGAATGACATTCATTAGCTTTGGCCGAGCCGACCAGTAGTATGTTATGGTACCATAGGATCTGACAAATCCCGTTATCGGACTATCGCCATGGTTATGGGGTAATGTGGGTAACGACAGAACCTGATGAATTTTAACAAACCCTTTGGTGGTTTGTTAGTCGAGTTAAAGATACCCTTTGGTGGTATAGTCGAGTCAGAACACAGGTTTGAATGTATTCAATGAGAACGACCAAAAGTTAGTTTTCACAATTAGAACACGAACGATTTGAACGATTGAATGATGATTTATAACACGAACGAGTTGAACGATTTGAACAATTGGTTTTGATAACACGAATGATTTGAGAACAAGAACAATTGTACGATTGGTTTTTGGTATGTGATTAGATAACGAGATGGGTGTAATGTGATAAAATCATGGTAGATACGCCGTTGGTACTTCTTATATATAAATGCTTTTATCATATTACATTCCGTGGCGTTATTTAGTTCACTTGGACGAATGATTTCAAACGATGACACACAACGATGTTTACTAAATAATATAAACGATACAAGTTCTCTACATCTCCCTCCATACAGCCTAACAACGATCCCCCATCCATGATTATCAAAGATTCTTGATTTCAACTTTAGAATCCATCACAAACATCATCACCACATCTTTACATTATTCATCATCTCATCATCACCATCCCTAACCCTAATCCAACCATCATCATCAAGATCAATATCCAAGTTTCCATTGCTAGTTCTCCGTATTTCTCATCTGGTGTTCGTGTTGCATCAACCACAAGCGGCTAATTCTCTCGGGTTTCACCCTAGTGTAGATTTTTGCAAGATTTCTAGGGTTTCCAATATTTGTTTTAGTATTTAATTTGTGACGAGTTGAGATTAAACATTTGAAAATTGTGTCAATTGTTTGGCATTTGTAATGAATTCCTAAATTGTTGATTGAGTTATGAAAATGAACTTTATGAAATGAGTATGTGCAATTTTGCATTGTCTTAGGTTAGAGTTTACATGTTCTTGGTAACGAAGTGCATTGCAATCTGTTCTTTGTGACGTTGATAGCGTTCAACACCTAATCCATCTTACACTAAACTCGTTAATAATCAGTTTCAACTAAATCAAGTATAAAAACGTGTAGGAATCCTAGGTCTTGCGATTATCGAACCGGGTATGAACCTTGTTACAATTTATAAGTTTTAATCAAATAGCTTATATTTGCAATCATTTCAATTCATAGTTCTAGTAGTTAATAATAAACTTGTTGGTTCAATCCAACATATCTTTCAAACCAAACAAACAAAGAATTTACAATAGCAAGCTTCATAAAATCGTTTCAATTCAATAATTAATCGAATCCTGACACAGACTACAGACTCTTTGTGGTTCGACACCCTTATTGCCACTAGCTATTAGTTTGAGGTAATTAGGACATTATAAATTTATCTTGACCGGGGCAAGGTATTCCGATCAATACAACGTTAAAGTGTTGTGTTGTATATATGTGATTGTTGTGGCAATTCTCGACAGTTTGCTTCTTGGAACACTTTGATATGGTTGTTTATGCATACATCCTGAAAGTGTTCTGTTGTGTATGTGCCAAAGTGATCTCGATTCTTTGTTTCAACTGTTTGATGTTTCTATATATTTTTATTTCATTTTGCATCATAGTTTTTGGTTTGTCACGTTTGTAGGCTTTCTACCTTTCAACCGTGTTTTCTCTCTATTCGTTTATAGAGTTCAATGGCGAAATGACAACTTCAACCTACCCCACATTGGCCTTCGGTTCAGCTTCATGGGGCTAAAAGGGCATAACCATAAGGCTGAATAAAAATCAGCAGCCTACGGTGTTTTTAGAAGAGAAATGACGGTTGGGGGTCCAAAAAGAGACTGGCCAGCAAAGAAAGGCTAGGGTTTAAAACGAGACCGACTAGCTAGACCAATCGGAAGACAAGCCGCTTAATGAAGACGGAATAACCAGCTGTGTGGCAGAGATTCATTAGTATAGGTTAGGTGCATTAGGTTTAGTCGTGTAGTATAGAAAAAAAGTTTTTGACGTTGTATCATTGTAAGCATGCTTATAATAGCACTTTGTCTTTGAATATGTTGTGTTTTATTGTACTTTTTACAGTAGCAATTAGACTTTGAATGTGTTATTTTTTTAAAAAAATGTCATTGTTTGTACCGAACTTCACCGCATTGCGATGGATACTAACTCTAGTTTTATCCAATTATCAAATCTAAAATGATTTAAAATTAAAATAAATGTAATCTACTAGTCGTTAAAACACACGATGCAAGTCATTAATACACTTGAAAAATATTAAACAAACAAATTTAAATTTAATTTTTAAATGCAAGTCATTAATACACTTAAAAAATATTAAAGAAAAAATTTTAATTTATTATTTAAAATAGAGACACAATCGAAAGGATTTCGCCCTTTTAAAAGGGTATATCCTTGTCCAAACGGACTAAACCTCGCCCCGTTGCCTGCTTGTACAAATATTAGACCTTCTATGATGCATTACATTTACCATGCATTTGAAAGGTTGGGGAGAAAAAGTTTAATATGATTAACTCTTCAATTAAACACTGCACATTGAGAACAATGTAACCTTAAGTATGGGGATGTGGAAAAATTTCAAAAAATTTTCCAAAATGTCCACCTAATTCAAGAAAAAAACTTCAAGCTAATTCAAGAAAAAAAAAAAATTTGAAAAGAAAAATACATTTACTACAAAAAAAAAAAAAAAAAAAAAGCCCACCTAATAGTAATTTAAAAGGCATGTTTAGCAAGGTCAATGAGAGATTGCACGAACCATTTAATCTTTTATCATGGTCAAGTTCTGAAATTAGCATGATGAGTATTCAGTTAGTTTTTATAAGAAAATTAAGGATGGTTATTTGGGAATAGTTCTCCTAAAGGTTGGAGGTGAGATAAAGAAAATTCCTGTGTTGGTGATGCTCTTATGCCTAACTCACGGGCGGCTCAAATGCCATGCGATATAGATAGCCTAACAATAATAAACAATAATAAGGTCTTTTATAAATAAAAAAGTACAAGTTAAATCTACATCAAGTTGTTTGATTTCTTTGGTTTATCCAACTTCTGACATGTCACCACCACATGGGACGATTCAAAGCGTCCGTTTCTCCGATGTGAAAATACACAAAATCCACACTCCAACGAGAGCATACAGATTACGATGCCTCTTTCCCTCCCTTTTTGTCATATTATTATTTATAGAAAGGGAAAGTGACCTTTCCCTACATCTTAAATTTATCACATAATATACTCTCTTGTTTTCTAAGAAACAATAAGATTTCTTAATTTACACTAAAAATCTTTTTAGCTTTTTTTGATATATTCAACTTTATTGGCTTATTCAGCAAACAATCAAATTATTATATATAGGGTTGTAAAGGAACAGAACGTTCAGTGAACAATTTATGAATCGTTTGACGGGTAGTTTGTTTTTGTATGTTTGTTTAATAAATGAACGAACACGAATAAGAAATTCCGTCCGCTAAGTTAAATGAACGAACATGAATAGAGGTCGCGTTCGTTCGTTTATGTTCGTGAACGTTCGGTAATGTGTTCACTTATATTTATTTGTGTTCGTTCATTTAATAGTTTTATATTTTGTATTTTTGTTTAATTGTTTTTGGTTTTTAGAATTTGAAACCTTAGTTATACTATTTGCCTACCCCAACATCACTTATTTTATCATTTATATTCATGAACATTTGTTTGAGTTCTTTTGTATTTCTTAAGTGTTTGTGAATAGTTTCTTTTGTATTTCTTAAGTGTTTGTGAATAGTTTATGAACATGTTAATTTTCTTAATAAACGAACAAGAAATCTTGTTTGGTAAACATTCGTTAATAGTTCATGAGTAGGTTCATTCCTTAATGAACGAATACGAACAAGACATTGTTCATGTACGTTCGATTTATTTATAACCCTAATTATAAATGTAAAGCTATTTATATAGACTATTTTTTTGTCGTGAAACACTAGTAAATTAAGTTTTACGGTTTGTGGACTTTAACGTGCACATCACATACTTAAAATCAGTTTCAATTGAGTTTGAATAATTTGGAGTTGTAAGTTTGTGATAAATGTAAATTAGTATATGAGTATGATGAACTTAATTTTAGATTATGTTTTATATAAGCAACTAGCAAGTAGAGTGCTTAATCATATATGTTTTAAGAGCGTATACAAGATATAACATATCATTGCTAACTTGTTATAAACTATTAATAAAAACACTTTATCTTGACTTAGAAAATATTTAAGTTTAAGTGGAAAGCCAAAACATTTTAGATAGGTATCATTAATCTACGTTGTTGCATATATGACGAAGACTTCTTCAACATGTTGATTGAAAGTATTCGCAAGTGATAGATATGCTTTTAGCTATCCATATAATGATACATCTTTGTAATGGTGTATACATGGCCGTTCAATGGTCGAAGTTGCCTTATAAAGTGTCAGAAACGCGTAGTATTTTAGGAGTGGTCATAACGGCCTATGACAATTTCAGTGTAAACGAGAGTGGTGGCGCGACTGTTAGGGCTAGAAAGAGGGAGAATGGTTCGAGTTCTACGGAAAGTGTGTTGATTACATAAGACCTGAGTTAAACCCGATAGAAATTATATAAATGTGTGTGAATTTTTTCTTTTAACACTAAATAGTTTTTTTTTTTCATTTCTAATTAACTTCTTATTAACTTGTTTTTTTTACTTTAAATTCTTTTAAATAAAGTTTAGTTTTTCTCAAATTATTTTATAACTCCTCTTTATTTTATTCACTTAAAGTAATATTTTTTTTCCTTTTATTGTTTCCTTTAGATTTATATATACACATTTAGTCTAAATTGTCATAAAAAATATTCGTCAATTTCTAAGCCAATGTTTAAAATGTCAATAATCGAATATGTTTAAATAAGATTTTATTATTATATGCTACTTTTTATAAGTAGAATTTTCAAAATATACGCTTATTTCATTTTATTCTTCTATAACTTGTCTACTTTTAGCCTCCATAGAAAATTTCCCACTTCTACACTTTCTTTTTTAACAGAAACTTTCATTAACACCGGCAAGCCCTCACAACGAGGACCGCCCCAAACTAATTACATATATACAAAGGGTACTTAACCCAATCCTTACAAAAAATACATTTAAATTTCGATCCATGCTTTAACCACAAAAACGAATAAGACTTCACTTCAGACATCACATTCCTAACCTGCTTAGAAACCAATTGAAAAAACTTTTACAAATTATTGATATGTTAATACCATGATGTTAAAACACATATTTATTTAGTTTTTTAATCGTTTATAGGAATATATATAATAATTATAAATGTAAAGCTATTTATATAGACTATTTTTTTTTTTGTCGTGAAACACTAGTTAATTTACAGTTTGTGGACTTTAACGTGTCACATCACATACTTAAAATTAGTTTCAATTCAATTTGAATAATTTGGAGTTGTAAGTTTGTGATAAATGTAAATTAGTATATGAGTATGATGAACTTAATTTTACATTATTGTTTTATATAAGCAACTAGCAAGTATAACTGCTTAATCATATATGTTTTAAGAGTGTATACAAGAAATAACATTTCATTGCTAACTTGTTATAAACTATTAATAAAAACACTTTATCTTGACTTAGAAAATATTTAAGTTTAAGTGGAAAGCCAAAACATTTTAGATAGGTACCATTAATCTACGTTGTTGCATATATGACGAAGACTTCTTCAACATGTTGATTGAAAGTATTCGCAAGTGATAGATATGCTTTTAGCTATCCATATAATGATACATCTTTGTAATGGTGTGTACATGGGCCGTTCAATGGTCGAAGTTGTCTTATAAAGTGTCAGAAACGCGTAGTATTTTAGGAGTGGTCATAACGGCCTATGACAATTTCAGTGTAAACGAGAGTGGAGGCGCGACTGTTGGGGCTAGAAAAAGGGAGAATTGTTAGAGTTCTATGGAATGTGTGACTGTTGATTACATAAGACCTCGATAGAAATTATATATGTGTGAATTTTTTCTTTTAACATTAAATAGTTTTTTGTTTTAATTTTCATTTCCAATTAACTGTTTTTTAACTTGTTTTTTTAATTTAAATTCTATTAAATAAATTTTAGTTTTTATCAAATTATTTTATAACTCCTCTTTATTTTATTCACTTAAAGTAATATTTTTTCCTTTTATTGTTTCCTTTAGATTTATATATACACATTTAGGTTAAATTGTCATAAAAATGTTCGTCAATTTCTAAGCCAACGTTTAAAATGTCAATAATCGAATATGTTTAAATAAGATTTTATTATATAGTTTATATGCTACTTTTTATTAGTAGAATTTTCAAAATATACGCTTATTTCATTTTATTCTTCTATAACTTGTCTACTTTTAGCCTCCATAGAAATTTTCACACTTCTACAATTTTTTTTAATAGAAACTTTCATTAACACCGGCAAGCCCTCACAACGAGGACCGCCCCAAACTAATTACACATATACAAGGGTACTTAACCCAATCCTTCCAAACAATACATTTAAATTTCGATCCATGCTTTAACCACAAAAACGAATAAAACTTCACTTCAGCCACCACATCCCTAACCTGCATAGAAACCAATTGAAAAAACTTTTACAAATTATTGATATGTTAATACCATGATGTTAAAACACATATTTATTTAGTTAACTAAGTATTTAATTACCACTCACATCTTAAAGCCATATTATTCTCTTAATACAAAAACATAAATAATTGACCTTATTTTTATATTTAATTAAAAAAACGAAAAGATAAGTACTTAACCAAAATGCCAGCGAGAAACTTGCTAATAAAATTTTCTAAGATGTGAAAGTGGGAAACAAAAAGAGAGGTCACATGCGATGGTATGGTATCCCTAGAGACTGTGGGAGCCATGCCACATGTATATGTCACAACCCCATAGTTTTCTCTTAACACTAAATGTATTCGTATTTAATAACTTTTTTTTATTTTATTTACTTCACATAATGTTTTATTTATAAAAAATATATATCATATATTCTCCATTTTGAAACAAAAACACCCTCGACAGGCAATTCCATCAATTACCCTCGATGAAGATAGGAATTTTCGATAACACATCGGTAAAATTACTTAGAAAACAAGGGTGAACAAAGAACTAAGGATGATTATTAGTAGTAAAAAAACAAAGGTAAATAAAGAACTAAAGATGGTTACTAGTAGTGAAATGCCCATGATGAAACTTTTGAAACTACTAGCTCTAGTGGTGGCATTGCGATTGTGTCATCCTAATATCAACTATGCCATGTGGACTTTTATGATTGCTAACTTTTAAATTAATAAGCCATTGGACCTTGGATCATGTGTACATTGGATCCATGGTGAACATGTAAAGAATAACAAGTTTTAATAATAAGATTTAATATAAGAACAACTGTAGTGGAGGGTTTTCTGGCGTTTTTTGTGACAACTCGTAATTCAAACCTTTCGTGTACTTTGATGCAACCTGTATGAACATTATGTGATTAACAAATGTGTTTGTTTGCAATGAAATGCTATGTTGCATGTTATGTGTTTGTATTGTGAATTGATGTGTATAAAAACAAAGTGAGTCGCACAACACAAGTCGGATCGCACAACTTATCCTTCGCCATACACTCCTCTCTCGGCCCAACCCATGTTCCGAATCCGTGACCCAAAGGGGAGCCCAGTATGGGCCGGCCCTATAGTTTTCGTATAGTATCATTAGGGAAGGAGTATTTTTCCTCATAACTTGCAAAACTAGAACACATACAAAACCCTAAGACCTCTCCTCTTTGTTCGAAGGCAAACTACTACCCGAAGCCTTTCAACCTCGATCAAGCTAGTCTTTCGGCCTCCTGGTTAGTATTCATCATTCATTGATTGCCATATTCTTGATGTTGTTTTGTTATGTGATCGATTAGGGTTTCATGCTAATAGATATGTCTCCGAAAACTTTAATGATGGATTTGGAAATAAATGTTCGGTTTCAATATGTGAATACGATGGGATTTGTTCATGTTAAATGGATATCGTATGATGTTAGATGTACATAAGATGAAACAGTTGCATTGTGCGAATCCGGTTAAGGGTTGTTGAATTGTTGATGATTATGAATTGGGGTGCATGATAGTGTTCGAATTCGTAGCATGATGATTCGAATGAATGTTTAAATGTTGTTCATGATCTAACCTAGGCTTAGAGTCCAAAGAAGTCCAAAGAAATTAAACTGTTTAATCCGATTGTGTTGATGATCGAGCTAGTATTATGATTTAGTATCAATTAGGGTTCATGGGGAATTATTTGGTAAATGATTGATTCAGTCAATGAATGTGGAATTGGAAACTGTTGAATTGCTTGTAACTGATTGGCGTGATTATTGGTATTAATTGAGAAACGGATTTGCATGATTTTAGAAAGTTTGTTAGGCCAGTCGCACAAGCTAGGTACAACCAATAAAGCACAGTGTACTGTTTAGTTATACATGATCGCACAAGACATGTGGATCGCACAAGGCAGTGCCGATCGCACAAGTCTTGGGCCACACACATCTGTTGAACCTTATTATGTTGTTGGGCCTTAAAGCCCAAAACTCAGTGTCACACCCTGACTTTTGCGGAAGCGTGGTTTATTTGGTGTGACTTCTTAATACCATAGCAATCAATCATAACAGTGCTATATGATAAAAGCATGAGATGTTCATCCATTAATAAAGTTTAGAAAATACCACAACATACTTGTCTTGAAAACATCGATACCAAAATAAGTTACAAATCGTGACATGTTCAACTGAGTTCATAAAGACTCCACAAAAGACTTTAAATAAAACCTGAGTTTAGTAACATGTATCCCGTCCAGGAATAGGATACACCCCCTAAACCCAACGACCATGGATAACATCTTATTCAAACGTAGCTTGAAGACATATGCATACCCCTGCCAGATCCATTTAGTTCCCTGAAATACATGTAGTTTGAAAAACATCAACAAAAGTTGAGCGAGTTCATGTGTGTGTAAGTATGTATAAACCTTTGTAAACAGTGTATGTATGTATGTCCCGGTATGAAAGCAAGCAAGGAAAAGATCACCAATGGTTTGCAAGGCTACTGATATGTGTGACGGTGTAGGAAGACTCAAACCTAGCAAAATTGTACCGGGCTCCCGGCTGGAAGACATAGTCACCACAATGGGCCACCCTGGCCACAGGGGTGTGGGCTCGCTACACCCAAATAGATCTATCACTCATGCCCCTCGGTCCTGATACGAGGATTAATGGTCCCAAGTATCCGCCTACCCTATCACATGATCTATGGTTCTTTCCTAGGCTAATCATACCAATAGTATTGTAAGTATTCCCTTGTAACATGTATTTCACCCCCAAAGTAAGTAAACAAAAAAGTTTAAGAAAAGGGGGACATGAACTCACAGTATTGCGTCTTCGAATCTAGCAACTCAAGTCTCCGCAGCAAACACGACTACCTACAGTGTACTAACGTCTATTAGACGAAGGGTCGTGCCTTGGTTTAGAGTTTAACGCTTTTGAGTTGCGTTTCTTATGTTATTCCAAGTTATAATTATTTGCTAAAATAATAATTATTTTAACTTTAAATTATATTTTGTTGTGGAATAATTGTTTAATCAGTAATTCGTATTAATACTTCTCAAGTATTTTAACTTCGTATTTTCCTTCCCAAATATGGGGGTATTTTCATACATGTACTTTCGTATTCTCGAAATAATATATTTTTGAGTTAATTTCCATTTTAGTCCCTGTGGTTTGGGTCATTTTGCCAGTTTAGTCCAAAGGTTTCATTTTTAACATCTGGATCCAAAAAGGTTCCGTCTTGCCATTTTGGTCCAACTGACTTAACCCCATCCATGCTTCTCAGTTACTCAAGGGGTATTTTTGTCATTTTATCTATTATGTTAATTAAAGGTTTATTTTTGTTTTTTTAACTCTTTTTGGGTTTTTATATAGAACCATATATCTGGTTATAAAACCAACACCCACCCTCCCCCTTCTACCCCTCTCTGATATAGCTACTAACACCATCACCTCCATCTCAACCTCCACCTCCACCTTCACCGGCCATTGGCACACCTCCACCTCCACCACTACCACCCCTGCCGGAACAATTCAGTAAGACAACAAATCGAAACAGATCAGAACCACCAGAACAATTCAGGAGGACAACAAGGGCGGCGGCTAGGTCTCTCTCCCTTCGAAACCGCCAGATCGAAACAGATCGGAAAGATAATGGTGGTGGTAAACGGTTCTCTTTTGATTAGCGAGACGGTGGTGTTGGTGTTGTGGTGGTTGATGACGGTGGGGCACGATGGTTGTGGTGGTGAATGGTGGTTGGTGAGGGGCGGATATGGGTGGTAGTGCTGTGGTGGTTGTGTTTCAGAGAGGTGGAGATGGGTGGTTGTTATGGTGGTTGTTTTTCAGAGGGGTGGAGATGGGTGGTGTCACAACCCCCGATCCCTGATCCCAGGAACGGGCGGACGCGAACTCAGTGACGGTGGTATCAGTTTGTTTTAATTTGCCAACGGAAATTACATCAGGACCGTAGTTAGGAAATGTTTATCAGAGTAAAACCACCATATTTAATATTAATAATCACATGGGCAAAACCCAAGTTTCTTATTACAATACATTTATAGGGATAGACCCTATTTTATTGAATTTAAAACATCGTCTTTTATGTAACTTTTATAGCCACATTTTTCCCAAGCCTTCAGTGCTCTCCAGCTGGCTTTTTACTAATTGGCTGTCACATTGTGTTACCTGAAACGCGTTTTAAAAACATTTGTCAGTGGGAAATACTGGTGAGTGAATCCCAGTTTAATCAAGAAACATTTTATCAATTAAAACAGTATTGAGAGCGATCACATTGTTTATTTCTACACAATTACTCATTCAGTACTGTCAATCCTGACTTGTGGGTCATATTACACATTGGCTAACTCGTTGTCCAATGGTAACGTACTGTCATCCCCGACTTACTACTCCCAAGGTAGTAAATTTTGTATACAAAACCCCAACATACCGGCAATAATTGAAGAACTACAAATACTCAATCACCGCTTAATCACTTTGTAAAACAATTAAGGTTTTGTAAAATATTCCAAAAATGTTAACAAAAAGAGGATAAACTCACATTGCTATCTTAGACTTTGCGTAAGGGTTTCCTGGATATAATCTATAATTTATACAAATGTACATTGGTTAGTATCATAACCCTTTAAAAATATTAATGATACCCTCCCCGAGACGGTATTCCAACAACTACGTCGGGCAGAACCACGACAGTTATTACGGAACCCTAAATCAATCGGGCAGCGTATCTATTACGAAACCGGGGTTATAACACTTACAATGGAGCAGAACCTCGCTAATTAGGGGGTATAATACTTGAAAATTATGCCTATAATGTGAGAATTCGAGATTGAGAATGAAAGAAATGAACGACGAAAACGAAAACCCGTTGCCTGCTTATATAGGTGCTGAAACTGGTTCCCACACGGCCCGCGTAAAGAACAGACAAGGGTTACGCGGCCCGCGTCAACCCTGGTCAAACGTATAGCTTGTCCCGGTCATGATCTAGACCCGCCACGATGATGACACGTGTCATCACCAGGCTGCGCCACTATCCTGATCTCTCGCGGCCCGCGTTAACTTAAACGGGGTCTTACGCGGCCCGCCTGAACTTAAGAAAACTAACGAAATCAGGTTCCAACCTCTATACCGCCCGCGTAAGTGTTTGAGGTAGGTCCACGCGGCCCGCCTCAACTTATATTTCAGATTTAAATTTTATTTTTAAATGTTATATTGTATTTCGGGCTCGGTTTGCACATACAGGGTGTATTTAAAGACATATTGGGACATTTTTAAATATAATAGAGTGTCGGAAATATTATGAGAGTGTCGGTTTTACTGAGGGTTGTTACATTCTCCCCACCTTGTTTTAGAGCTCGTCCTCGAGATCTACTGGAATAAGTGCGGATATTTCCTTTGCATTTCAGATTCGAGTTCCCATGTATACTTAGGTCCTCTTTTGGAGTCCCATTTTACTTTGACCAGAACTAGTCTCTTATGTTTGAGATTCTTGACTTTCCTGTCTTCAATTTGTAGAGGCCTTTCTACAAACTTGAGTTGTTCATTTACCTCTATATCTTTAAGAGGTACTATCAGAGATTCATCAGCTAAACACTTTTTGAGATTAGATACACGAAATACATCATGTACTCCTGCCATTTCCTCTGGCAGTTGTAGCTGATAAGCTACAGGTCCTATTCTTTTAATAATTTCAAAAGGTCCAATATACCTGGGACTTAGTTTTCCCCGTTTGATGAATCTTACTAATCCTTTCCAAGGAGAGACTTTTAACAATACTTTATCTCCTGTTTGAAATTCCAATGGCTTGCGTCGGTTATCAGCATAGCTCTTCTGTCGATCACGTGCTGCTTTCAGTCGTTCTTTGACTTGAATAATCTTGTCGGTTGTTTCTTGTACTATCTCATGTCCAGACAGTTGCTTTTCTCCAATTTCTGCCCAACAGACTGGGGTTCGGCACTTACGTCCATAAAGTGCTTCGAATGGTGCAGCATTGATACTTGTGTGATAACTATTGTTATAAGAAAATTCTATTAAAGGTAAGTGATCGTCCCAATTACCTCCAAAGTCAATTACACAAGCTCTAAGCATGTCTTCCATCATCTGAATAGTTCTTTCGCTTTGTCCATCCGTTTGAGGATGATAAGCTGTGCTCAATTTTAACTTGGTTCCCATTGCCTTTTGGAAACTTGACCAAAAATGAGAAGTAAATCGACTATCTCTATCAGAAACAATTGATAAAGGAATTACATGTAAAGAAACAATTTCATTTACATATAACTTAGCTAATTGTTCTATACTGAAAGTTTCCTTCATTGGTAGGAAATGAGCTGACTTGGTGAGTCTATCTACAATCACCCAGATTGTATCATTTCCTTTCTTTGTTTTGGGTAATTTAGTAACAAAATCCATTGTTATCAATTCCCATTTCCACACTAGCATTTCTAACTGTTGTAGCAATCCTGAGGGTTTCTGGTGTTCAGCTTTAACTTGTGAACAGATGAAACATTTAGAAACATAGGCTGCTATATCCTTTTTCATTCCTCTCCACCAGAAATTCTTCCTTAAATCCTGGTACATTTTATCACTACCTGAATGCATCGTATACTTAGATTTATGGGCTTCTTCTAAAATACGATAACGTAGGTTTCCTAATTTAGGTATCCACGTTCTCTTTTCATGGAATCTCCAAATTCCGTATGTTCCTTGTTCTAACTCTTTTAGCATTCCTTTTAATTTTTCAGTATCATTCTTGATTACTGATTCTTGTGCTTCTCTTATCTGATCATTTAAATCTACTTGTAGATTTAATTTAAGAGAACGTACCCTTTTTGGCTTTTCATGATACTTTCGACTTAAAGCATCTGCTACTACATTTGCTTTTCCTTCATGATACTGGATATCACAATCATAATCACTAAGCATTTCCATCCAGCATCTTTGTCTCATATTCAACTCCTTTTGCTTGAAAATATGCCTTAAACTCTTATGATCAGTGAATATGGTAAACTTACTACCATAAAGATAATGTCTCCAAATTTTAAGGGCAAAAATTATAGCTCCTAATTCTAGATCATGGGTTGAATAATTCTCTTCATGATTCTTAAGTTGTCTAGATGCGTAAGCTATAACCTTTTGTCGTTGCATCAATACACATCCATAACCTAATTTAGAAGCGTCACAATATACTACAAAGTCTTCAGCTCCTTCTGGTAACGCTAATATGGGTGTATGGGTTAATCTTTGCTTAAGAATTCTAAAAGCTTCTTCTTGTTTTAATTCCCATTTAAACTTAACAGATTTACAGGTTAGGTTAGCTTAGTTAAGGGAATGGCTATTCTAGAAAAATCTTGAATAAATCTTCTATAATAACCGGCCAATCCTAAGAAACTTCTAACCTCAGTTGGCGACTTAGGGGTTTTCCATTTGGTAATTGCCTCGATCTTGGTAGGATCCACATGAATTCCTTCATGATTGACTAAGTGTCCAAGAAATTGTACCTGTTCTAACCAAAATTCGCACTTAGAAAATTTAGCATAAAGCTTTTCCTTTCTTAATAAACTTAAAAGTGCGTGCAAATGCTTTGCATGATCCTCTTTATTCTTAGAGTAAATGAGAATATCATCCATAAAGACGATTATGAATTTATCCAAATATGGCTTACATATTCGGTTCATCATGTCCATAAATGCAGCTGGGGCATTGGTTAAACCAAATGGCATGACAGTGAATTCATAATGACCATACCTTGTTCTGAATGCGGTTTTAGGAATATCCTCTTCCTGTACCTTTAATTGATGATATCCTGATCTTAAATTGATTTTAGAGAAAAATCGAGCTCCTTGCAGTTGATCGAACAGATCATCGATTCTCGGTAATGGGTACCGATTCTTAATCGTGACTTTGTTTAATTCACGGTAGTCAATGCACATACGCATTGATCCGTCCTTCTTTTTAACAAACAGTATCGGTGCTCCCCATGGCGACGAACTTGGCTGTATAAATCCTTTCTCTAATAATTCGTCTAATTGTTTCTTTAATTCTTTCATTTCTGCAGGTGCCAAACGATAAGGTGCTTTGGCAATCGGTGTCGTTCCTGGTATCAAATGGATTCTGAATTCAACTTCTCTATCTGGAGGTTGCCCTGGCAATTCTTCTGGAAATACATCTGAAAACTGAGATACTACTGGGATATCTTTTAAATCTTTTCCTTTAGTGTTAGTGATTATAGAAGTCAAATACACTAATGATCCTTTTCTTATATAACTTGCAGTTTTCATCACAGAGATGAATTTTGTGGATCTATTTGGTTTATCTCCTTTAATTGTGATCGTTTTACCTATTGGTGCATTTACTTGAATTGACTTTTGATCACATAAAATATTAGCTCTATTGGCTATTAACCAATCCATTCCTAAAACAACATCGAATCCTGCCAGTTTCATGGGATAAAGATTTGCAATAAATTTCTGATTTAAAATTTCTATTCTTGCTCCCTGTAAGATTTCAGAAATTCTAACGGTTTCTCCATTGGCTGTCTCTACTAAACATTCTTGTGGTAGTTTAGTTAATGACTGATTTAGAAATTTGCAAAATGATGTATTAATAAAACTTTGGTTTGCACCAGAGTCAAATAATACTTTAGCAAAAATATCATTAACTAAAAACGTACCAGCTATGACATCTGGAATCATCTTGGCTTCATCTGCAGTCAGAACAAATGCTCTAGCATTTTGAGTATTCTTGTTGTTTGTGGCTGGAGCTAATTTTGGACAATTAAGCTTGATATGACCTTGTTCTCCGCAGTTGTAACATATCTTGTTATTAGCTTTCTTCCTGCAGTTTTCTTCCTTATGTCCCGGTATTTTGCAAAAGTTACAGTATATAGAGCATCTTCCTGAATGCTTTCTTTTGCAATTCTTACAGTAAGGTGCAGAGGTAGAACCTATATTTTTCCCATGATTAAAATTTCCAGAACGAAATTCTTGTGTAAGCTTCTGGGTTAGGTTCCTCCTTTGATCCTCTTCTCGGGTACGGACTAATTCATCTGTCAAGGTATTTGCTAGTTCTACAGCTTCTTCTATGGTTTGAGGTCTAGCTGCCTTGACTACGTGTCTTATTTCCCCAATTAATCCCCAAATATAACGGGAGATTAACACTGGTTCTGGTGAAGCAAGAGTTGGCACTATTCTAGCATATTCGAAAAATATTTTAGTGTATCCCTTACTATCCACACCAGTCATCCTAAGATTTAAGAATTTGTTTGCTATCTGTTCCTTCTCATTGGGTGGGCTGAATTTCCTTTCTACCTTGTTCTTAAATTCTTCCCATTCCATATTGTAGGTTCTATCACTTCCTCTTGATTGGAGGATAGTGTTCCACCATTCTAACGCCGAATTCTTAAACAGATTACAAGCAAACAATATCTTATCTTCTTCAGCACACTTGCTTATTCTTAAGACTGCCTCAGTCTTCTCTATCCAGCGTAGGGTTGCAATGGCCCCTTCATTTCCCGAGAATTCCATTGGTTTACAAGACCAAAATTCTTTATAAGAACAACCGTAAGACACGGTTCTCCTTCTTTTAGGAATGGGCATTTGAAGTACAGGTTCATTGTTCACGCTGTTTTCAGGTTCAATGGGTCGCTTACTGCTATGCTTACTTTTATTATTCACTTCTTGAATCGTTTGAATAATAAATGGCATGGCATCTATGATTACTTGTGCCACTATGTGTTGAACAACACTATTATCCATTTGGTTTCCATTGTTATTGATGCTTGGATTCTCATTAACCACGTTAATGTTACTTTGGTTATCATTATTCAGATTTCCTTAATTTCCTTCGTCGGCCATCTGAATTTTAAACATTTACCCCATATTAATATCACAAAATAATATTTAATATAGTTAATCACATGATATGCAATCTAGCCAAAAACGTCGATCATTGCGACTTTTACTCTATTTCCATATACTATTATGCATCTATTACATTCTAGTACCGAAATAAAAATTACAATACCAACAGAATTAGAATCACACTAATAGTAATATGCATCCGTACACACATATTTTATTTTATTTTATTTTTATTATATATTATTATTACTATTACCATCTCTTCCATCACATTACGGATATGGATTTATCCAAAAATCCATATTGCGTTCATCGTATTTCCATACTAGACGCTCTCCCACCTGTCTCATTCTCTCACTGCTTTCTAAAATTTCCTTCCCAAAAGTCCTAAGTTCTTGGACGTTTTCTGCACTCATTGGGGGTGCAGGTTCTAGGACTGGGTTCGGAATCTGGGGTGCGGTTTCCTGATATGGGGGTGAAAGTTCCTGAAATCGGTAAGGATCTTCTAAGATCTCCCTAATATAATCATCTTGATAATAGGGATCTAAAGGGTCCATACCTGGGTAGGCTCCTATGTTCTGTATAGGTGTGTCTTCATGAATTGGGTAACGTTGCACATAGTCCCTAACATCATCCCACCAGGGATCGTAATTTGGGTCTAGGGGATTTGGTGCAGGTACCATAGGGATTTCTTCTGGGTTGAAGTCATGCATCTCCACTTGGTTTTCAGGGTTTTCTATCTCCATGGGTTGGTCAGGGATTTGCAATTGTGGTTGGGGTGCTATTGTTTGCTCCAGATTAGGGTCAGCAGTAGTTGTGGCTAGGATATGGAAATTGGCTAGGCTTCTATTCAGCATATCCTGTGTATGGGCATCTGTCTCTCGCTTAATAGCTGCTAAGGCTCTCTGGTGTTGCAACTTTCGCATTCTTTTCCTACGTGCAAAGGCTTCCTTACTGAACCATCCTCGTTTCTTAGGAGGGAATGGCTCTTCTGACTGAGCTTTAAAAGCAAACATTCCTTCTTCCTGATCTGCAGAATACCCCGAGAGGGCAGCCTGTGATGAGGTATCTTCACTCCTAGGTGAATCAGATAACTGACGACTCATTTCTGAGGGTCCTTGATCACTCATACTGTAAACTAACAAATAGTCAAATAACACATAACAAATAAATACAGTTATGCACATATTTCCATAATTTATTTCCTAACACAAAATTTAGAATTTAAGTGTCAGCAGAACACTTCTTTGGCTCAGACCAGTGGCTAGGCTCTGATACCACCTCCTGTCGCAACCCCCGATCCCTGATCCCCGGGAACGGGCGGACGCGAACTCAGTGACGGTGGTATCAATTTGTTTTAATTTGGCAGCGAAAATTACATCAGGACCGTAGTTCGGAAATGTTTATCAGAGTAAAACCACCATATTTAATATTAATAATCACATGGGCAAAACCCAAGTTTCTTATTACAATACATTTATAGGGATAGACCCTATTTTATTGAATTTAAAACATCGTCTTTTAGGTAACTTTTATAGCCACATTTTTCCCAAGCCTTCAGTGCTCTCCAGCTGGCTTTTTTACTAATTGGCTGTCACATTGTGTTACCTGAAACGCGTTTTAAAAACATTTGTCAGTGGGAAATACTGGTGAGTGAATCCCAGTTTAATCAAGAAACATTTTATCAATTAAAACAGTATTGAGAGCGATCACATTGTTTATTTCTACACAATTACTCATTCAGTACTGTCAATCCTGACTTGTGGGTCATATTACACATTGGCTAACTCGTTGTCCAATGGTAACGTACTGTCATCCCCGACTTACTACTCCCAAGGTAGTAAATTTTGTATACAAAACCCCAACATACCGGCAGTAATTGAAGAACTACAAAGACTCAATCACCGCTTAATCACTTTGTAAAACAATTAAGGTTTTGTAAAATATTCCAAAAATGTTAACAAAAAGAGGATAAACTCACATTGCTATCTTAGACTTTGCGTAAGGGTTTCCTGGATATAATCTATAATTTATACAAATGTACATTGGTTAGTATCATAACCCTTTAAAAATATTAATGATACCCTCCCCGAGACGGTATTCCAACAACTACGTCGGGCAGAACCACGACAGTTATTACGGAACCCTAAATCAATCGGGCAGCGTATCTATTACGAAACCGGGGTTATAACACTTACAATGGAGCACAACCTCGCTAATTAGGGGGTATAATACTTGAAAATTATGCCTATAATGTGAGAATTCGAGATTGAGAATGAAAGAAATGAACGACGAAAACGAAAACCCGTTGCCTGCTTATATAGGTGCTGAAACTGGTTCCCACGCGGCCCGCGTAAAGAACAGACAAGGGTTACGCGGCCCGCGTCAACCCTGGTCAAACGTATAGCTTGTCCCGGTCATGATCTAGACCCGCCACGATGATGACACGTGTCATCACCAGGCTGCGCCACTATCCTGATCTCTCGCGGCCCGGGTTAACTTAAACGGGGTCTTACGCGGCCCGCCTGAACTTAAGAAAACTAACGAAATCAGGTTCCAACCTCTATACCGCCCGCGTAAGTGTTTGAGGTAGGTCCACGCGGCCCGCCTCAACTTATATTTCAGATTTAAATTTTATTTTTAAATGTTATATTGTATTTTGGGCTCGGTTTGCACATACGGGGTGTTTTTAAAGACATATTGGGACATTTTTAAATATAATAGAGTGTCGGAAATATTATGAGAGTGTCGGTTTTACTGAGGGTTGTTACAGGTGGCAATGGTGTGGTGGTGATAATGGTGAGGTGTTGGTGTTGGGTGGTAACAGATAGAAAAAGGAAGAGGGTTAGGGTTAGGGTTTGGTGTTGTGGTGGTTGGTGACGGTGGGGAACGAAGGTTGGTGAGGGGCGGAGATAGGTGACAGTGGTGTGGTGTTTGTGTTAACTGGGTTGGAAATAGCTGAGCAATCTTTTCAGCGATTGTGGTTGTTCTGGTGAGTTCCAAGAAACGATCTAGTGGTGCTGGTGGTGACAGACTAAGGGCATCCAAGAGCAGCGATGGTTTGATTTTGGGTCTGATTTTGATATTTGGTTTGAATTTGGGTCTGATTTTGATGTTGGTGAATGGTGGTGTTTTGAGATGGTGGTTAATGGTGGGTGAACAGTGTTGTTATAAGATGGTGGTGGTCGATGGTTGTGAGACTTGGTGAATCTCAGATGGTGGTGAAAATTGTGGATCTGTGTATTTGTCATATTTATTAATAATTTGTTTTACATAACAAAGAAATGGTTTTAACAACCATAAAAATAAAGTCAAATTTTTAAAAATATGAAATGACAAAAATACCCCTTGAGTAACTGAGAAGCATGGATGGGGTTAAGTCAGTTGGACCAAAATGGCAACGACGAAACCTTTTTGGATCCAGATGTTAAAAATGAAACATTTGGACTAAACTGGCAAAATAGTCCAAACCACATGGACTAAAATGGAAATTAACTCTATATTTTTAAGTCACACTTAGAAAATATATATAACTTATTTGTCAAAAATAATGTATTCACTAGAAAATATATATTTTTCCCAAAATTATATAACTTCTAAATATACTAGGAAAATATATTTTTATCTCCCAAAAATAATAGATTTTCTCTTTGTCGAAAATATGATATGCTTGGTAATATTTTCAAAAATCATATTTTCATTCCTTTCGTTTCCAAAATAACATATATACCAAAAATATATTGTAACGGAATTTTCCGGAATATTTCATAAGTTACGTTTTTGCGTTCGGTTTCACAATATCGAGTGTGTAACTTAAATATTTGTTCCTTGTGATTTTTTGTATTATTTTGGAGTTGTAATTTCCATGGTATTTGTAAAGTTATATTATTTTACCCTAAAATAATATAACTATTCCACAAAGTAGACAAATATTCACACAAGTGTCTTAGTATAAAATATATATTCTAAATATATATTTACCCATTTTATTTACAAAAACCAACCTCCGATACTTTGTATTTTTGTAACAAAACCTATGGCAAAGTTTATATTGAAAAACAAAGTTAAAAGCATACTTGTAAACACTTGTTAGAAAATATTTTCTAAGTGTTGGAATTTTTAGAAAATTTCACCATAGTTTCCTTTGTAAATGGAGGTTTCCATGCTATTTAGCATATCATTTTCTTTTCAAAAATCATCCAAACAATCAACAATCACACTCTAAACAATATTACACTTACCAAGTGCAAAAACTATTCCATTTACAATACAACATGAACTTGATTTTTCTCAAAAACGCGTAGTAACTTGGTAAAGTGTTTAGTGGGTTTAGTTACCCTCCAAAGTGTGTTTACTTCTTTTAAAGTCTCATTCTTGAAAAGATTTGGTGTTTACAACTTGTAAACACAATTTAAAAAAATGTTTATCCATAACATCTTCTTGTTTCTCTAGAGTTATCTACTTGTCTTTCCACTAAAAATAGTGTAAGTTTAATAAAAACCATGATCTTTCAAGAATCATCTTTTTAAACTTGGTTTTCTTGGAAAATCATTCACAAGTCTTAGATTCACACGTTTACTAGTTCACTTTGTTTGTCATTTTACAAGAAATCATTTTATGTTCAAGTTCATGTCTTTACTAGAAGATGATTATCTTATGTAAACACATAATCACCTCTTATCTTGTTAGATCATGTTTTTAATCATAATCTAACAAGTTTCACATGATGATCAACATCATATTACCAAGAAATCAACAAGCAATCATCAACATATACAAAACAACATCATACTAACAATATTTCATCATATTTAATCTTATGTAGGCTTTAAGTTCAAGCTTTAAGTTTATGTTCTTTAGTGTTCTTATGATTTTCATCACAATATATCTTTTAACCATTAAAAACATGAAGTAACAAGAGTTTATAAGGATCTTACAACTAGCTTAAAGCTAGGGAAGAACAAGATGAAAATGTGGGGGATAAAAGCAAACGAAGGTGGTCCTTCAAGTTCCGTGAGCACCGAGCCTCGTTGATTACCTTCTATCACCTTGAAGTACACTTGGATTGCTTGAACTTGAAACAAAAATATGGTGGTGTGTGTGGGTGAGGTCGGCCGAGAACAAGCGGAGGGCAAGAGAAAGTGTGGTGTGGTGAAGATGACGCTCTAGAGTTATCTTATAATCACAAAGTTCTAATTGTCCAAAGGTTAAAGTGTTGGTAAAGTACACAACATAATCCACATGAAATCCAAGTAAGATATTATAGAAGATTTAGAGAAGATTTAACAAATCTTGGGGGGGGGGGCATGCTCTTGACCGTAGACATCAAGGGGGGGGGTAAGTTGTAAATTGTTGGTAAGTAGGTGATTAGTGGAGGGTGTTAAGTGTAAGGGTCTTGCATTTATGTGTAACATATATTATGTAATATGTTAGTGTGCTCGGGAACCATAACTAGTTCAGAAAAAGTGAAACAATGCTTTTAGCAATATTTTAGTGTTCCGGGTAATGTCCGGTTGTTCGGTTAGTTACCGTTTCGTTAAAGTGTCAAGTTATTCCGTTTAGTGTCCTTTATGTTACTTTTTGGGACATTTTTAATTCCCAACACTTAGGAAAGTATACAGGACCATTTTGCCATGTTTTTGCACTTTACTAGCATGTTAAAATGCTGAATTTTGATGATTAATGCAGAATTCTGCACTTTGAGTGGGTTTTAGGCACTTTCCGGCGCCTAAACTATCACCTAGTGACGCAGTTTTATGGTCCTTACTCCCCTACACTCCCTACTAGTGTAGTACCCTGTCTCTGGCTCACACTGAGCCTCAAAACATTGTGTGTCTATATACTGGCACTGTCAGTATATTTCTGAGTTATCTGCTCACTGTGCTAACTGTGCTTTGTGCATCATGTATGTCACTAAAGTCTGTATGTAATAAATGGTGTGACAGTATGAAATGTGATGCACATGTATGTATGATACAGAAATCATAAAGCAGTTTATATCATCAGTTGTAATTAAGCACAGTCATTAAGCATAAATCAATATTAATTAACTGTACGGATACATGCAAATTTGACAGTTGTCACATTCTCCCCCTGTTAAGAAAATTTCGTCCTCGAAATTTATACTACCTTATCTCCTTAGTGTCACATTACGCGTATGTGTTTATGGATAATATTGAGGTAGGTAATCACAAAACCGAATCAACCTTATTCATATCAGGTGAATCCAAGAATATATAACAACATGAATCCAATGGTTAAAGGTATGTGCTTTTAGCATTTGATGTCAAAGGTACAAGACGTATTGACGTATAGTCTAGTGTAATCCAGTTAACAGGGGTTCCTCAAAAGAGAAGTTTGACTAATAGGATTCTCAAACGGTCGATCACAGTATGCAAACGAGTTTTCTCAAACCATAGCGTCCGCTATATGAACTCAAAATCAACAACTCAAATGTGGTATGAAAATGATCGGTCAACTTCCGAATAAATGACTGGTTAGGTTTAGTGTGTTGACATTCTTGAATTGTGAAAGTACGCCGAATGAAATTCAAGCGAATCTGGTGTATTATTGTAGTTGCATCAGGGATGTTTAAATGACAAGCCAAACAAAAGTATGTGTAGTTTTGTGTGGAACGGTTGACCATGATTAGCACATGCTACAAGTTTGTAATGACACCACAAGGTGTCGTAATGACATAATTCAAATGTAGTGGTGACTGAACAAGTTCACCGTGTTTGAAGTCAAATGAAAATGTACCGAAACAAGCCTGAAGTTTTGATTTACACAATGTCATAGAGTTTTCAATTGAATACGGAACATCAAGGTATTGTTGTCTCTGATTGAAAATGGAACACAATAAATACTACAAGGTATTTAATTTGTAACGAAAGAATCGTTAGGAGGTACACCGTGCTATGAAATGAATCTATGTACCATTGCCTTAACACATAACTGTGTTGAGACTGCTTTGATTGTGATGAACAAAACGGATTTAGAGCAAGTCAATAATTAAACAATTAAATCCGTGTACGAGGTGCGTAACCAACTTAGCGCAAGCTTCAATTTTTGTGAAAGTATCCCCATAAGGTGTCGTAACCAACAAACGATTTAGTGGAGTCGTAGACCAAACAAGTCTACTTTGACTCGAAACAAAAGAACCTTTGCAGAAATAAATTTGAACATGATGCTCTCAATACATCATATGGTGTTTCGAATTGAATATGCGAAATGGATAAGTTCAAGCAATTGGACTTGGTTTCAGCGCAATCTGACGATGAACGTATGTATTAATAAGGGTATCTCAGCATGGTTACGAAGATAAACCATGGATGTAACTTGAAAGAAATGGGGTCTCAAGTAATTATGTTGTCTTGATAACAAGGAAGTCAACAATTTCAATAATGTAGGTTAAACCAACAATTAGCTTTAGCAAAATAATATGTGAACTTCAACGAAGCATTTATTCGAAACGAAATCACATGTGTAGCAAATAGTGCATGTGAAACATATAAGTTTCCAAGTAATGACACAATGAGTAGTTATTAAAATGAAGAAATGACCAAGCATTTGAAGCAATGGTGTGTTCGCTCTTAGCGAAGGAAATTTACGTGATGCAACTACCATCAAGGGGAGTAGAGATGCAAACATCTACTCGCTAGAAGCAAAAGTGAAGATTTCAATAAAAGGAATTTAAGTACTTTCTGTTTGGTTAATTGAAATAGCATATATGTTAGGATAATGGTGTTTGCTTGAGTTAACAGATGTGGTTCCTAAGTAACCTTTACGAGTTTGGACCTGTGTTCCCAAAGGTCTGAGTACATGTTTTCTAGATTCTCAGAGTTTCGTATTCTGTATAAAATTGTTTTGTGCATCGTGTAGGAAACACCACTTTTGTGTATGTTTAAAACAAGTTATTGTCCCACAATTTCCCGGTATACTTTCTTCCTGAATTCACAGCTAATGACACTCGATCATCGATCGGTCGTAAAATAGTAGTTGGATCCTCTTAGTTAGTTAAATCGGTAATTCGTTAATCCTTAGCAAGAGTCACCGACTCTTGTTGGTTAGCTCGTTCGGCTTCTAGTAGTTTGATGTTCGTATGAAAGCTATCGTCCTTTTTCTTGATGAGCAAAACTGGGGTTACCCAGAACGGGAAACTTGGTCTGTTATCTTCCTTCCCTATCCACTACTGAAATTACACTGACAATCCTAGCATTTTCGAAGGTGTAAGTTGCCAAGGTGCATTGACTGTAGGTGCGGCGCCTGGAAATCAGATCGATGCGAGGTTCGACCTGTCATTGAGGAGGTAACTTAGGCAAATCTTCGGCTTCTTTGTCCACGAAATGAGCCAAGTAGACATCATATTCTTTGCGCGAAATTTTCTTGCCTCCAAGCACTAGTAGTTTGTAGAGGCGTATCTTGCTTCATGAATCACGATCGTTCTTCCTTCGCCATCGGGGTGCGGATAATCTTCTCCTTAGGCTTTTACTAGCCTCCCATAAGTTGGTTTTGATTAAGTATAAGATTTCTACCCTATTTGCTACTCACTCGCGTATACTCTTAAGCCCTAGGTGAAACAAGGTTATAGTTGTTACAAGCATTAGTTCGTACAGACGCAGGGTGTCGGTTAGTAGGGGACGTACCGATACTCGTGCTTGGATTCTGGCGTGCTTCCCCAGTTCCGATGTCGAACACTCCTTCTCGTGCCTGCTTATTGTTAGGACAATACTTCATGAAATGCCTTTTGTCTCCGCAGTTAAAACAACCTTGAGCAAGTTTCTGTTCATCACTGGTTCTACCTTGATAGTCGTTAGTGCTGTTGTTTCTCTCGTGATTCCCGCTACCAACTAGGCTCCCGTTTCTGTGTTCAGCATTGTGCCAACAAGTCTCCTTGGAATGTCCTCTCTTGCCACAGTTGTCGCATTTTCCATATTTACGTCGTCCGACATGATGACGTAGGCAATTGTCGCACTGAGGTAGGATACCCATATACCTTTTTTCCTTTTTGGCCTTGTTCTTGTTATTTGCCCGATCACCTCCTTGGAATTCACTGTGTTTCCTTTTGTTCTTTCCAGGTAACTCTACCGGAGTTTCCTTCTTCTCGTTGGGGGTTGAAAGTCTTTCCAATCTAAGTGCTTCCTTAGCGAGCGCCAAACTCATCATACTTGCAACAATAGTTGTTGGTGGCGTTGATGCTGTCATTAAGCTCAAGGCTTGAGGCGCCAGTTCCCACATGGATTGCTCCATTCTTTTCAATTCTGGTTCCACCAGGTACGGAATGACTCACGTCAAATCATGAAGCCTTTGCACGTGTTCCACCACTTTTGGACCTTCCATCTTTAGCTTCCAGAATTCGAATTCCAGCTTCTGGATCTCCATCTGAGAACAATACTCCTTACGCATCATTTCCTTCAGCTCACCCCATGTTAACGCATATGCTGCAGCCTCGCCCATTATTCGAACCCGAAGGTTCCACCATATCAGAGCCTCATCTTGAAGCAATCCGGAAACATATGGGATTTGTTGCTCTAGCGTACAACCGCTCCTTCGCACAACAGCATCCACATTTTTAACCCATTTTACAAAAGCTATCGCACCTCCTGTGCCACCATAGTTCAGGGGTTTGCAGTCTAAAAACTGTCTGTAGGTACAACCTGTACCCAAGCAATCATCATCACAGTAAGTATTAGCAAAGCACACTGGGAATTTTCCAAACGTGTTGTAATGTGTCTTGGATAACTTAAACATTACCGTTAGGTGGGTTATTCCTTGAGGTACCTTCGCTGCGTTTGTAGCGAAGAACCTCATGCCGAGCTATGACTCGTGAGGCGTGCGCTTGGCATTCTGCCTCGGTCAGTCGAACGATCTCTTGATGAGACATCTTCTAGGAAGAAGTTCGGGTTAGTTATGTCTCGTTTGTTCAGGGAATGTAAATAGTTGTTTGGAGATCATATGTATTTGCACGTAATAAATCGTCATATCAACACATCAAGCAACAGCATACTCATAGTATAAGCAAGTAAATGGAGTCATGTTTAATGAGAGTATAACAAACAAACACGTATATCACAATCATAGCACATTCCTGTAATATTGGTAGCACATTTAATGAGAACATTACGATTAGGCTTTCATTAATCAGGTAAGCACATTGCATCATAGCATGAACAAGTAATTCATCAATGTATATAATGAGAATGTTGCGATTTAGTTTTCACATATTAATGACCACGAATACAGTTTTACGTATTCCACAATGTACTATACATCAAAAGGGACTACTGGGTCACATCACTCTAATCCAAATCGTCTATCATACTACAACAGTCAAAAGCCAAAAGGGTGGTCTTCAAAAAGGCTGCACAATCTAGCTCAATAGCTGCATTCTCATCAAAAAGCATGCTATCTGCATCAAACCAAAAACCTCTAAGCTGATGGGGGAGGAGGAGGAGGTGGAGGAATGAAAAGAAAACGGCGCATACGGGCTAACTCCTCCTCGAGAGCATGAACAAGATGTAACAAACAACTAATCTGCTGCTCCATAGTAAGAAATCGGATGTCAAAATCCGGGTAAGGCAACGGTGGGGCAGGTGGAGCCACAATCTGTGATGGACCAGTACCAGGTGGAGGACGCGGGATCCTCTGTAGTTCAGTGACTCTACGACTCAACATACCCTGCTGGAGCTGCAAGGATAAGAGCAGATCATCCCTCGAGTATCTAATGTGGAAGGGATGGTATGGATCAGAAACAGGCATCGTGTTGGGCGGAAACCAAATAAATGGCTCGCCCGCGGGTGCAGAAATAAAATGAGCAGTGTGTGAAAATTGTGGCATGAAATGATCGGCTGCCGACACAAAAGGTACATGGCTGGGCTGCTGTCTCGAAGGTCCTTCCCCTGTACGGGTAGGAGGGATATCTTGCAGGAACGTGACTGGTAAGTCTGTACGGTGTATGTCTGACACATGTGGATGAAACTGGGCGGTATCAACAGGTGCATGTATGGGTGCAGGTGGGGGAGTAACAGGTCTAACAAAAGGAGGAAAGTCGTCATCGTCCTCAATCCACCCATTGCGGGTGTGTGCATATCTAGGGTCTATCGGGTCTGGCAGAGGTGGTGCCACAACTGGAACATCAACAGGAATAGGGTCATGCACCGGTAAAGGGTTGTGTGCTGGTGCAGGCTCAGGTGCAATCTCAGGCTCTGGGCCAGCTGGAGCATACTCAAAATCAGCAGGTATATCAAAGAGCTGATCGTCAGGAATGACAGGTGCCTCAAAGTGCCGCTCATCGGGGACAAACTCGATCTCATGATCAGGGTCAAAGTCGTGTGGAAAGACAGGATCAAACTCATCGTCGAACTCGAAGTACAAAGGAGGGACAGGTGCAGCAGACATCGCGGTGTCGGAATCAGTGTCAGTGGGGTAATCTTGCACGCCCCGTGCGTGTAAAGTAGCGGGTGATACAGACTCAAACGAGTCGGGACCAGACGGGTCAGATAAAACCTCCACAACAGGAACCTCGACAGGTGGAAAAATAATGGCATTAACAACTGGAACCTCATCAACAGGAATAGCAACATAATCATCAACCGGAGCTCCGCCATCCTGGTCATCCTCAGGGGGACCCTCGATGAAGAGATCGATGTCGTCATCAGACATGTCGTCGAGAGGCAGATCCTCAACAGGAAAAGCAACAAGAGGAATAGGTGCAGGGATCTGAGCAAGGGGTAGATCCCCGTCAAGAAAACCATCAGCTATAGGTATGTCATCTCCAAAATCTGGTAGAGCGAAGGGCTGAAAGTCATCGTCGTCGCTACTCGTGGTATCTGAAGTGAAAACCTCATCCTCCGGGATGATCTCGTCATCTGATACTATGGCTATAGGGTCTATAGTGTCTGATACTCCACTTCTCGGAGGAAGATGACATGGTGTCTGTGACAAACAATCACACCTATGCGCATATCTCAACAATCGGCAAATAAATATGCAAGTAATAACAATGTAAGCAAGTAATCATCCTAGCCTTCCCCAGACTATCCCACCTAGCCTCTCAGACAAACTCCCTGGTCTCTAAGACCAACTCCCTGGTCTCTAAGGCCAAACTTCCCCAGTTTCTAAGACTAAGGTGGTGTTTGTTTTTTCTGCAGTAAAAAGTCTGCAGTCTGCGGACCACATCTGCAGACATCTGCAGGAGAAGAGGTGGACCAAAGGTCTGCAGTCTGCAAGGAGAAGAGTGTTTGTTTTATAAAAATAAAAACCACTTCACACACACACAAACCTCTTCTCAGACACTCCTCTCTCTCTCCCTTCATCTACCACCACCACCACAACCATCCGCCACCACCTCAAGAACCACCGTCCACCTGCCACCACCACAACCAACAACCACCGTCAAGCACCACCGCCCCCTGTCTCCTGCCGCGAAGCCAAGAACCACCGCAAACCCTAGCCCCCACTCCAAGAACCCACCTCTGCTCTCTCTCAAAATCAGGCCACCGGAGATGTCAGAGAGAGAGATTGACAGAGAGAGGGAGGGAGACGTCGGAGAGAGAGAGAAACAGAGCCTTATGTCGACGATTGTGGCACCGGCGGAGGTCGATGGTTCAGGTGGTGTGTCGGAGGAGATGACGTCGCTAGGGTGGGTTGTTGAGGGGCTGGATTGGATCGCGAGGGGCTGGGGTGGGTTGTCGAGTGGCTGGTTGGGTCGTCGAGGGGCTGGTTGGGTCGTCGAGGTGGTGTGGCGGTGCCGGAGCTAATGGCGGAGGTGGAGATGGTGGAGAGGAGATGCACAGCGGCTGCTTATTCCTTGGGGTGTTTCTTTTTAGGGTTTATTTTGGAGGAGAAGTGTTTTGAAGAGGCCAGCAGACTTGTGTCTATGTCTGTGCGAAAAAGAGGCCAAGAAGAGGTTTTTTAATGAAAAGACTTCTAAAAAACAAACAAGCTGCAGACCTTTATGTCTGCGCATGATCTGCGTGGGGAAGAGAAAAGAGATTCAGAAGTACTTTTCTAAAAAAACAAACACCACCTAAATCTCCCCAGTCTCTAAGACTAAATCTCCCCAGTCTCTAAGACTAAATTTCCCCATTCTCTAAGACTAAATTTTCCCCAGTCTCTAAGACTAAACCTCCCTCAGTCTCTAAGACTGATCCTCCCTCAGTCTCTAAGACTGATCCTCCCTCAGTCTCTAAGACTGAATTATAAACATAAATTTTTGAAATGTGTTTTTGTGCCCTTTTTGTCTGTAAAAATGTTTGTTCCCTGGATCTGGACGTTTAGTGTATGCAATGTAAAAATGTTTGAAAACATTTTCGTGAGAGCCCTGATGATCATAGTCTAGACTCGAGAAAAAATCGTAGTTCGCTATGATCGAGGCTCTGATACCAATCTGTCACACCCTGACTTTTGCGGAAGCGTGGTTTATTTGGTGTGACTTCTTAATACCATAGCAATCAATCATAACAGTGCTATATGATAAAAGCATGACATGTTCATCCATTAATAAAGTTTAGAAAATACCACAACATACTTGTCTTGAAAACATCGATACCAAAATAAGTTACAAACCGTGACATGTTCAACTGAGTTCATAAAGACTCCACAAAAGACTTTAAATAAAACCTGAGTTTAGTAACATGTATCCTGTCCAGGAATAGGATACACCCCCTAAACCCAACGACCATGGATAACATCTTATTCAAACGCAGCTTGAAGACATATGCATACCCCTGTCAGATCCATTTAGTTCCCTGAAATACATGTAGTTTGAAAAACATCAACAAAAGTTGAGCGAGTTCATGTGTGTGTAAGTATGTATAAACCTTTGTAAACAGTGTATGTATGTATGTCCCGGTATGAAAGCAAGCAAGGAAAAGATCACCAATGGTTTGCAAGGCCACTGATATGTGTGACGGTGTAGGAAGACTCAAACCTAGCAAAGTTGTACCGGGCTCCCGGCTGGAAGACATAGTCACCACAATGGGCAACCCTGGCCACAAGGGTGTGGGCTCGCTACACCCAAAAGATCTATCACTCATGCCCCTCGGTCCTGATACGAGGATTAATGGTCCCAAGTATCCGCCTACCCTATCACATGATCTATGGTTCTTTCCTAGGCTAATCATACCAATAGTATTGTAAATATTCCCTTGTAACATGTATTTCACCCCCGAAGTAAGTAAACAAAATAGTTTAAGAAAAGGGGGACATGAACTCACAGTATTGCGTCTTCGAATCTAGCAACTCAAGTCTCCGCAGCAAACACGACTACCTACAGTGTACTAACGTCTATTAGACGAACGGGCCGTGCCTTGTTTAGAGTTTAACGCTTTTGAGTTGCGTTTCTTATGTTATTCCAAGTTATAATTATTTGTTAAAATAATAATTATTTTAACTTTAAATTATATTTTGTTGTGGAATAATTGTTTAATCAGTAATTCGTATTAATACTTCTCAAGTATTTTAACTTCATATTTTCCTTCCCAAAGATGGGGGTATTTTCATACATGTACTTTCGTATTCTCGAAATAATATATTTTTAAGTCCCACTTAGAAAATATATATAACTTATTTGTCAAAAATAATGTATTCACTAGAAAATATATATTTTTCACAAAATTATATATCTTCTAAATATACTAGGAAAATATATTTTTATCTCCCAAAAATAATAGATTTTCTCTTTGTCGAAAATATGATATGCTTGGTAATATGTTCAAAAATCATATTTTCATTCCTTTCGTTTCCAAAATAATATATATACCAAAAATATATTGTAACGGTATTTTCCGGAATATTTCATAAGTTACGTTTTTGCGTTCGGTTTCACAATATCGAGTGTGTAACTTAAATATTTGTTCCTTGTGATTTTTGGTATTATTTTGGAGTTGTAATTTCCATGGTATTTGTAAAGTTATATTATTTTACCCTAAAATAATATAACTATTCCATAAAGTAGACAAATATTCACACAAGTGTTTTAGTATAAATTATATATTCTAAATATATATTTACCTATTTTATTTACAAAAACCAACCTCCGATACTTTGTATTATTGTAACAAAACATATGGCAAAGTTTATATTGAAAAACAAAGTTAAAAGCATACTTGTAAACACTTGTTAGAAAATATTTTCTAAGTGTTGGAATTTTTAGAAAATTTCGCCATAGTTTCCTTTGTAAATGGAGGTGTCCATGCTATTTAGCATATCATTTTCTTTTCAAAAATCATCCAAACAATCAACAATCACACTCTAAACAATATTACACTTACCAAGTGCAAAAACTATTCCATTTACAATACAACATGAACTTGATTTTTCTCAAAAACGCGTAGTAACTTGGTAAAGTGTTTAGTGGGTTTAGTTACCCTCCAAAGTGTGTTTACTTCTTTTAAAATCTCATTCTTGAAAAGATTTGGTGTTTACAACTTGTAAACACAATTTATAAAAATGTTTATCCATAACATCTTCTTGTTTCTCTAGTGTTTATCTACTTGTCTTTCTACTAAAAATAGTGTAAGTTTAATAAAAATCATGATCTTTCAAGAATCATCTTTTTAAACTTGGTTTTCTTGGAAAATCATTCACAAGTCTTAGATTCACACGTTTACTAGTTCACTTTGTTTGTCATTTTACAAGAAATCATTTTATGTTCAAGTTCATGTCTTTACTAGAAGATGATTTATCTTATGTAAACACATAATCACCTCTTATCTTGTTAGATCATGTTTTTAATCATAATCTAACAAGTTTCACATGATGATTGATGTGCTAAAAGTGGTCTAATTAAACTAACTAATTTTAACCCTAAATTAGACACTCTAAGTTTTAAATTTATAAAAACAGACTCTCTAAAACCTAGACCACACCACCGGCAAGTGTACCGGTCAATGCAGTATAGCCTAAGTAAGTCCGAGTATCGAACCCACGAGACTCTCTAATTACGCTAATTAGACTCTATCTAGACCTAGACTGACACGGACTCTAACTGTTTAATTGGTTAGGGGGGGTTACGGAAAAACTAAGGAAATCTATCGAACTAGAATATTAAACTAGAATTAAACTAATACGAACGAAGACTGAAAGGCTTTTCTTATATGGAGAACGAGACCACCTAGACAAGAATCCTGGATTGTTTTTAAGAGATTACCAATTAAGTTAAATGCATGAATTATGGAACCGGGATCTTAAGGTACTAAACCTATTAAGAACCAACTAAGCCCCTCGACCCTTCTCAAGGAGAAACCTGTGGAACTACCTAGGCTGTTAATCCTACCGGTTATTAGACGTCTTTCCAGTTGTCTAATTATTGTATAAGTACCCTAATGTTGACCTACTCTTTTCCAATTATAGATCTAGGGTAGTTTGAAGTAATTAATTTGACTTGATAGACTAATGAAACCGACAGGTAAACCAAGACATGACCTTTTCCAAGGACTATCTAAAGCAATTCGCCGGGTAAGACCTACCAATAGCCCCTCACTTTCCAGGTATTAGGACTAGTAGAACACTAAGACTTAGCAAATTATTACCAATTACTTCTAGGGGTTATCGGCCGATTCTCCCTAAAGAGTTAAGGTTTTCTAACGTGATATAGACACTCACCGAAATCCTAAACTCTAATATGACTCTATGTTGTGATATAGACCGTCACTAAGAATCATATGAAGCAAATAATAACAATAAACCAACTCAAAGCATGCATACACATCAAATCATTAAATCAAACTGCTTACTAAACACAATCAATCCATAATATTCATGCAAATAACGAAAAACGTAAAAACTTTATTCAATCCATTCAACTAAGTCTAGGTGGCTTAAATGTTTAGCCAAGCATCATGAAAATCATAAAAACAAATAAACAAAGTCGCATAACTGAGTTCATTGAATTAAAGAACAAACAACTAAGAAAACAAAAGAAACTGAGAAGATAGAACCCGTAAGCTTCAAACCCACTCGCTTCCAATGATTCCTAGCCTTCAACCCTTGCCAAATAATGCTCCTTCTGTTCTTCGTCTCCTCCCCACAGTCGCCGCCCTCCCTTTTCTGTTGTCGAAAGTTGATGATGTATATCTAGAAAAGTGGCGTCCCCAAAAGTCTCAACATTCACGTAAAACTGGGCTGGGCCTAGTATTTTGCTGCCCATAAAATAAATTCCTCCAAGCCCACTATATTTCACCCAATATAATATTCATGCACATCCACAACCGTTCCCTTTTCAAGAATGATGGCTAATTATATGGAATAAATATCCCTTTATGTCCAATGAATTAATTCCTTTGTCTGTCGCACACTTTTACAAATGTAGGATAACTGCTTTTTCTTTTGATTCTTGTGTCACCTCCAAATATAATAATGTGGCAACAACTTTTTGCTCGTCTTGTAGGATAACTGCATCTTAGCAGCCCAAAAGAAAATGGCTGCAATTTTTATTCAGTCACTGGCGCCACCACACTGCCCAACTTGCTGGTCATTTAATTGTTACTCTTTTTCGCTCCATTTGCACCAGCACCTGGCAAAACACAAAATAATATAATATAATATTAAATGCTAAAAAGAACAAATAAAAACTATACAAAATTATACAATTTACACGGGACAAATATGTGTATTTTAACCCACATCAAATATCCCCACACTTAACCTTTTTTCGTCCTCGAAAAAGAATTATGCAACGGAATCATAGATAAATAATCACTCGGGTTAAAAGCATATGTATATTTTATTAAAACCAAAACTTGCGTTAGCCGCGATTGCGAATATACTTGTCCCCTTTAAACCCAAGTCTAATCTCAAGCCCTTATAATGTGAATTTAATTTAAGTGCGGTCAATCTACATAGGGCCTCACACTAGAATCAACTGTCTACCTACTCCCGCCTCAAGCTTATAGAACTAAAGGAACGATCACTGGACCAATTCCCAACCGTTTTATATCAAAACCAAGAGAGTTTACAATCAACTTTTTTTTTCTCTTTTTTTTTTCCTTTCAATGAGCGTAGACGTTGCTTTCCCTAACCAAGAGGCAATCCGGCTGTAGAGTCGTTATCCCCAACTCGGATTACTTAGGCTTCGGTACTTTTTCTTTTCTTTGCAAAGTCGATTTCACACATTCTAGCGGTAATCCGGCTGTAGAGTCACTATCCCCAACCCAGACTACATAGAAATGTGCTACTTTCATTCAGTTTCTAGCTCACCATTTTTTTTCTATTTTTTTTTCGCAAGATCACAAACTCTAACGGTTTTAACTTATAACGGTGCCCCTTATACTCTTATTGGCAGTTTTGATTTCCCATATTTCCCAGGCGAAAACCCACTAGCAGACCGACAATTAAGGTATATTAACTCAAAGGAACCTAAAACCAAACCCGGGCCTATCCACATATCCCTAACTAGACACAAGCTCGATTTATTATAATCTCATATTATTATTATTTGAACCCAAGCAAAAAATTCATCTTTTCTATCATTTTCCGCTTTAATTTTGCAAACTTCTTATTTCAAAGGACATTTTCTGATTTTTTTTTCAATTTTTTTTTTTTAAATTTTCTAATTTTTTTTATTTTATTTTTTATGACTCTAATTTTTTATGACTCAAGACTCACTAACTAATACCTAAACGACAGTTTCCCATCCCCACACTTAAACTCTACATTGCCTTCAATGTAGGATGGAAACCGACTCAAAAAATAAAAATAAATAAGAAATAAAAGACTAAGGGCATAAATGGAAAGGACTTAGCTAGTTAATAACGCGTAAGCTCCAAAACTCTCGTCCAATCCAGCTCGATCGTATAGCATTTCGGTCGCGATCGGCTTTGACACTGACTGGTATACTTGGTAGATGCCTGATATTCGAAAGCAGCTCCAAAATCACCCGAATGGAGATTGAGTACGGGTGGTACATATCAAACCTGCATAAACAAAAACAAGCAAAAACCAAAGCAGTACCGACTCTAAAAAAAACGACTCAAAAACCACTAACTAAGACTCAATATACAAAACTATGACTCCATACAAACTCTACAAAACATCCCCACACTTGAATTTAATCAGGAGGTTTCTCTTTGATCTGAACCCGGTCTAACCCATTTAATTCCACCCGGTCCTCATAAACATTTAAAATTTTTGTAGTGGAATCAGGGGCGTACCCACCCTAAGCCAAGGGTGGGCGGGCGCACCCCATGAAAAAATATTTTTTAGTGTTATTTTTCGCCTGAAATCCCGACCGCACCCCTTGAAAATTTTCAACCGCCCCACTTAGAAAAAAAATAATTATTAACCACTTATTCACTTAATTATTTAATCCAATCAAAGCCCAATCTGTAATCAATTTTTATTAACACAAGCCCAAACCCAACCTAAAAAAATTTGAACGGAATAAAATAACCCAAACCCATCCACCCATTCCATTTCCAAATCTCGCGCCCAAAAAAATTCTGAGCGACTTGACGCCACTGCTCACGACCTGGTGGCTTTTTTACCGGAAAAACCAAAATTCCGGTTGGACCGACCCATATTACGTCAGAATTCCAATATAGAACTAGTATGGTTTATTTATTTATTTATTTATTTTGTTTTATGTGATGATTAGGCGAAAATATAGATGAGTAAGGGTTTAATCTTTTTATATTTTTTTGTTGTTCTAGACTTGTAGTTAAATGATTTTGTTGTTTTATTTATAGCTTTGTTTCTTTAAATTATTAGTTACAAGTAATCAACATTTAATATTTTTTTTGGGTAAAGGGTTACCCCGGTGAATCTATATATTCACAACCAAATAAAACAAGTAGTATAGAGAGCCTACACTAGTTCAATCAAGAGACATGCCTCATGAAAGTTAACCAAAGAACACAAACAACCAAAACCACCAAAACAAAAACAAACTAGACAAGAATCTAGAATCAACATTTAATATTAGGGCTTGAATGTTTAAAAATATACTTGAAAGTTATGGGCTATGGTTGAACATGGTCGTTTATTTTGTTTAAGTGTTTAGTGTTGTTTTATGAACTTATGGAGCAAATTATATGAACCAATGGGGTGGTCGTCCATTGGCAAAGGCAAAGCCTTTAAAACACCTAGGTTTGGAAGGGGAATGTCTTGGGTTCAAGTCCCATAGATGACAGAGGATTAAAGAAATTAGCCGTTCAAAAAAAAAGGAACAATGAGTGAGAATGTAATGAACTTATGGCATGTTTAGTATCTTTAGATGATATTTTAGATATATTTCAAAAAAAAAAAAAAACTATAGGGCATAATTTTAAATACGTTTGTAATTTTTTTTTGGGTAAAGAATACGTTTGTAATTTGTAATGACGTTTGATGTGTTTTTGATGATTTATAAATTTTAGTTTGATGTTCTTTTGTCTTACATGATCCGACCCGACCCGCTATGAACCGATATTTTTATACAGTTAGTGGCCTAAAATCTTTGAAAATATTCCGCACCCCCAGGAAAAAATTTCTGGGTCCGCCACTGAGTGGAATTATAAAAGAATTTTGAATATTTAGCCGGGTTAAAACACCAAAATTTGAATTTAACTGGCAGTAGCCACCGAATCACGATCCCAGGCGTTCTTCTCATTGCCTCGTCCCGTGGTTTGGAACTTTTACTCGCATTCGTTATCAGTACCACGGGCCAGCTGTGGTGTTCTTCCTCTTCCACCACCACTTCTTCTTTTTTGCTGTCCGTCATTGGGTTTCTTGCAAGTAAAGCTTCTAAATATGCAAGGTCCCCCTCCGGATCAAATGTACCTCCTTCTTCATCTACCGACAAACCCTCTAACTCATCCGCAAATTCTCTCTCCCAAAACAGCTCATCTTCACTTCCCTCATCCTCTTCATCTGACAAATCCCATATTGGTTCGGTGGGATAAGACTCAGCATAAGAAGAATCCCGGTCAATAGGATTACCTGCCATTAAGAGAGTAGAAAGAGCAGAACAAGGTAGAGAGAATAATAAAAAAAACTAACTAAAAAAAATTACACAACTATACAAGTAGCACAGATTTTTCAGTTAAGTCTAATCAAAGCTAATAAACGCAATCGCCAAGAGTCCCCGACAACGGTGCCAAAAACTTGATGTGCTAAAAGTGGTCTAATTAAACTAACTAATTTTAACCCTAAATTAGACACTCTAAGTTTTAAATTTATAAAAACAGACTCTCTAAAACCTAGACCACACCACCGGCAAGTGTACCGGTCAATGCAGTATAGCCTAAGTAAGTCCGAGTATCGAACCCACGAGACTCTCTAATTACGCTAATTAGACTCTATCTAGACCTAGACTGACACGGACTCTAACTGTTTAATTGGTTGGGGGGGTTACGGAAAAACTAAGGAAATCTATCGAACTAGAATATTAAACTAGAATTAAACTAATACGAACGAAGACTGAAAGGCTTTTCTTATATGGAGAACGAGACCACCTAGACAAGAATCCTGGATTGTTTTTTAAGAGATTACCGATTAAGTTAAATGCATGAATTATGGAACCGGGATCTTAAGGTACTAAACCTATTAAGAACCAACTAAGCCCCTCGACCCTTCTCAAGGAGAAACCTGTGGAACTACCTAGGCTGTTAATCCTACCGGTTATTAGACGTCTTTCCAGTTGTCTAATTATTATGTAAGTACCCTAATGTTGACCTACTCTTTTCCAATTATAGATCTAGGGTAGTTTGAAGTAATTAATTTGACTTGATAGACTAATGAAACCGACAGGTAAACCAAGACATGACCTTTTCCAAGGACTATCTAAAGCAATTCGCCGGGTAAGACCTACCAATAGCCCCTCACTTTCCAGGTATTAGGACTAGTAGAACACTAAGACTTAGCAAATTATTACCAATTACTTCTAGGGGTTATCGGCCGATTCTCCCTAAAGAGTTAAGGTTTTCTAACGTGATATAGACACACACCGAAATCCTAAACTCTAATATGACTCTATGTTGTGATATAGACCGTCACTAAGAATCATATGAAGCAAATAATAACAATAAACCAACTCAAAGCATGCATACACATCAAATCATTAAATCAAACTGCTTACTAAACACAATCAATCCATAATATTCATGCAAATAACGAAAAACGTAAAAACGTAAAAACTTTATTCAATCCATTCAACTAAGTCTAGGTGGCTTAAATGTTTAGCCAAGCATCATGAAAATCATAAAAACAAATAAACAAAGCCGCATAACTGAGTTCATTGAATTAAAGAACAAACAACTAAGAAAAAAAAAAGAAACTGAGAAGATAGAACCCGTAAGCTTCAAACCCACTCGCTTCCAATGATTCCTAGCCTTCAACCCTTGCCAAATAATGCTCCTTCTGTTCTTCGTCTCCTCCCCACAGTCGCCGCCCTCCCTTTTCTGTTGTCGAAAGTTGATGATGTATATCTAGAAAAGTGGCGTCCCCAAAAGTCTCAACATTCACGTAAAACTGGGCTGGGCCTAGTATTTCGCTGCCCATAAAATAAATTCCTCCAAGCCCACTATATTTCACCCAATATAATATTCATGCACATCCACAACCGTTCCTTTTTTTCAATTCTTTTCAAGAATGATGGCTAATTATATGGAATAAATATCCCTTTATGTCCAATGAATTAATTCCTTTGTGTGTCGCACACTTTTACAAATGTAGGATAACTGCTTTTTCTTTTGATTCTTGTGTCACCTCCAAATATAATAATGTGGCAACAACTTTTTGCTCGTCTTGTAGGATAACTGCATCTTAGCAGCCCAAAAGAAAATGGCTGCAATTTTTATTCAGTCACTGGCGCCACCACACTGCCCAACTTGCTGGTCATTTAATTGTTACTCCTTTTCGCTCCATTTGCACCAGCACCTGGCAAAACACAAAATAATATAATATAATACTAAACGCTAAAAAGAACAAATAAAAACTATACAAAATTATACAATTTACACGGGACAAATATGTGTATTTTAACCCACATCAATGATCAACATCATATTACCAAGAAATCAACAAGCAATCATCAACATATACAAAACAACATCATACTAACAATATTTCATCATATTTCATCTTATGTAGGCTTTATGTTCAAGCTTTAAGTTTATGTTCTTTAGTGTTCTTATGATTTTCATCACAATATATCTTTTAACCACTAAAAACATGAAGTAACAAGAGTTTATAAGGATCTTACAACTAGCTTAAAGCTAGGGAAGAACAAGATGAAAATGTGGGGGATAAAAGCAAACGAAGGTGGTCCTTCAAGTTCCGTGAGCACCGAGCCTCGTTGATTACCTTCTATCACCTTGAAGTACACTTGGATTGCTTGAACTTGAAACAAAAATATGGTGGTGTGTGTGGGTGAGGTCCGCCGAGAACAAGGGGAGGGCAAGAGAAAGTGTGGTGTGGTGAAGATGATGCTCTAGAGTTATCTTATAATCACAAAGTTCTAATTGTCCAAAGGTTAAAGTGTTGGTAAAGTACACAACATAATCCACATGAAATCCAAGTAAGATATTATAGAAGATTTAGAGAAGATTTAACAAATCTTGGGGGGGGGGGGGGTAAGTTGTAAATTGTTGGTAAGTAGGTGATTAGTGGAGGGTGTTAAGTGTAAGGGTCTTGCATTTATGTGTAACATATATTATGTAATATGTTTGTGTGCTCGGGAACCATAACTAGTTCAGAAAAAGTGAAACAATGCTTTTAGCAATATTTTAGTGTTCCGGGTAATGCCCGGTTGTTCGGTTAGTTGCCGTTTCGTTAAAGTGTATAGTTATTCCGTTTGGTGTCCTTTATGTTACTTTTTGGGACACTTTTAATTCCCAACACTTAGGAAAGTATACAGGACCATTTTGCCATGTTTTTGCACTTTACTAGCATGTTAAAATGCTGAATTTTGATGATTAATGCAGAATTCTGCACTTTGAGTGGGTTTTAGGCACTTTCCGGCACCTAAACTATCACCTAGTGACGCAGTTTTATGGTCCTTACTCCCCTACACTCCCTACTAGTACCATGTCTCTGGCTCACACTGAGCCTCAAAACATTGTCTGTCTATATACTGGCACTGTCAGTATATTTCTGAGTTATCCGCTCACTGTGCTAACTGTGCTTTGTGCATCATGTATGTCACTAAAGTCTGTATGTAATAAATGGTGTGACAGTATGAAATGTGATGCACATGTATGTATGATACAGAAATCATAAAGCAGTTTATATCATCAGTTGTAATTAAGCACAGTCATTAAGCATAAATCAATATTAATTAACTGTACGGATACATGCAAATTTGACAGTTGTCACACTCAGTCGCACAAGTAGGATCCAGTCGCACAAGATAATTGTAATTGCACAAGGTTAAATGGATCGCACAAGTTGATTTCTGTTTATTTGTTTGGGCCGTGTACATGTTGGGTTGCTTATGTTATTGGGCCGGGTTATTCCAGTCGCACAACCTATTGTGAGTCGCACAAGTTGTGCTGGACGCACAACAGGTTGAGCCAAATACTGTTGGGCTTCAATTAGTGAATCGTACAAGGCTGTTGGGCCATTAAACTTGTGCGAGCCCAATCAATTGAGTCGCACAAGTTTGGTTATAATGTATATTGACTGTTAACGTGTTGAACGTGATCTTATGTGTTTGCCATGATCATTACGTGTTGTAACCTGTTAGTTTATGTGTAAACCTATGTGCACTACTTGAACCTAGACCTGACTTGGATGGTAACCATGTTAGGACGTGGTTGACCACTAGCAGCTCGATTGACCTTTCTGTGTATCTGACGAGCTAACCTAAGGTGAGTTCACATTTTCTACAAAGTATGGTAATTCTCGGTGGGTTGAGAATGGGTTAAGGAATATGGATTCCCCGTCCTTCTTGGGTAGGACAGTATGGGTTAAGGAATATAAATTCCTCGTCCTCTTGGGACAGTCTTAGGCTTACTAGACCAAAACTCTATCACGAAGTCCCTCATTTTATATCGACTTAATCGCCGAGGCCAATGGCGAACTGGTCATTAGTTAAATAGCGCTATTAGGTTTGACAAACCTCACATCGTGCCACAGAGGACGGGCGTGGACTAATGGACTAGGCACGTCAGTGATGATAGACATTGACGCAAGGGCACATAAACATGACTAACGTCAGTAGTCGATATGGTAACGAGTCTAGTAGTATAAACATGGGGTAGCCCCCACGGCTGGATAGCCAGAGTAAATGGGATTAACCAACTTACGTTTTCAAACAAGGGGTAGCCCCCACGGCAAGTGAGCCAGTTAATGAGAAACTATGGTTTTTGGAATAACTTAAAATGAACACCCAACTGTGAACTCGCTCAACTTTGTTGTTGACTCGTTACTACATGCTTTGCAGGTCATTAATTACTTAGCTGGAGCTTGCATGGGGAAGAGTCATTGTGGGACATGGACTGTTGAGTTCCATGTTAAACATTTAAACTTTTAAACTTATGTTTTGGTTTTATACGTTATGCTTCCGCTGATAACTTGAACTTGGTTAATTTGTTCTGGACACCAATTGTATTGTGGTTGGTTTTATCTTTATTATTTTACATTGTTCAATATGATTGGTGGCTTGATCCTGGTCATGTCACGCCTCCTGCGGTGATACTCCGCTTGTAGATTTGGGGGTGTGACATTTTTTCCCTAAAAAAAGGCCCAAACACGTCTCAGAACCGCCTTCCAGGGCATTTTCTTTTTGAAAAAAAATGGTGGGGCGTTCTTTTTTAAACGCCTTCACTTGTTTCTTTGGCCAATAACATTTTTTTGATGGTTTTTTTTATTTTTTATTTAATTCTATTAGAATATCTAATCATTGCATGATTTCAAGCCCTACTACACCTCTTTTAACATAATGCTCACATGCTGAGTGGACCGCCACATGATGTAAAATGTCCAAGGTCTTTCCCCTCCCACTACACATGGACTAAGTGATTTGACTAAGCTCAACATTAACTATCACATGTTATGTATGTATTAGTAGACCTTAACTTTCGGATCAACAATCATTTTCATTTCTATTTAAGAAATGGATGTGCGACCAAATATATTTACAAATCTTGTTGCTAGATTGTCAAAAAATAATGTAGAATTACAATTTATTTTATTTTATTTTATTTATTTATAAGTTTAAATAATAGTACTAGTTCTTAAAAAAAATCATGTAAACGAGTAGGTTTAGCATGCCTTGTTTTTCACTTAACTTCACATCAATTCGTAGTCGTTTTCTAATGTTTATTCTGTACACTGTTGTTAGAGAACACTATGCAATTGAACACACAGGAACATGTGTTACTATGTTAGCGTACATGCAATGCATATTAACGAGTATTGTGGTAGTGAATAGTTTCTTGTTAGGTGTGTGATAAATACATATTTTGTCCTACTGGTAAAAAATAATTATGAAAATATATAAGAAATTTTTTTTTTGAAATGTGTGAATTATTCGTAAATGTCGGGAGGTCTAGCATACGTTGTCTTAACCAGGTCCGCGCTAGAGAGCCCCTTCGCACAATAGATCCCCAATTTAAACCACTCAATGAGAAACCCCTATCACTCAGACTCAAACTTGAGACCTGAAGGAGAATCAGAAAACTTAACCGGGCCCAGTGGCCTACCAGGTGAAACTTAAATACCAGTGATCACCACTAGAGCACTGGTGATGGTTGAAAATATATAAGAAATAAGTTTTATTATCCACTCATTTATTTAATCCATTGACCACTTAATTAATCTATGCGATATTTTTCATTTTCAAGAAACATAAGGGTGAAGGGAGTGGTTAAACAGGTGAAAGTGGCAAACTTTAAAATGGACCAATCAGAGAGTGCCACGTCAGAGAGGGTAAAAAGTTTAAACTTTGCTGAAAAGTGTTGGCAATGGTTTAGACACTTGAAAGTGGCAAACTTTTTTTTTGTTTTTTTTTTTAAATTATATGTTAAATAAAAACAAATAAAACATTAAAATAATAAAAAAAACAATTACATTAAAATGAAACTTAAAAAAAAAAACTTAAAATTCATAAAAATTACACGACACTAAAACAACGCAACCACTAAAAAAATTAAAAATTACACTACTCTTCGTCAGAATCAACCAACAGGTGGGGCAAATCTTGACTTGCGAGATGAACCGTGAGATCGTGTTTAAGTCTCCAATGCGTATCTTCATCCATTAGCTCGCCCAACACCCTATCATCAAACGCGGGCTCGACCGGAGGATCCCGAATGTGTACCGGTGCAATCGCGTTTCCGTCGTCTTTTAAAATCATGTTGTGTAAAATAATACACGTGTACACAACATTCCTAATTTTTTTAACCGTCTTTGCTCGCATCGGCCGATTCAAGACACCCCATTTTGACTTCAAAACCCCAAAAGCCCTTTCGACGTCTTTTCTTGCCGCCTCGTGTTGCCTTTTGAACATCTTTTCGTCTACTTCTTGAGGGTATGGGATCGATTTCACAAACACGGACCATTTTGGGTAGATTCCATCCACGAGCAAATAACCACGTTTGTAATAATGGTTGTTGACGTAAAATGGACATTTTGGCGCGGTTCCATTTCGTTCCGTTAAGAATAACGGCGATTGTCCTAGCACATTGATATCGTTCTGCGAACCTGGTGGACCGCAAAAAGCATGCCAAATCCATAAATCTTGAGACGCCACTGCTTCGAGCATAACAGTCGGGTATCGGTGATCTCCTCTCATATACTGCCCTCGAAGCTCGGTGGGACACATTCGCCAGACGAAATGGGTGCAATCAAGGCTACCGAACATACCTGGAAGGTGATGTTGTTCTTCATGTGCGTCGTATAACAGTGTCATGTCGTGGCTTGTCGGCCTACTTAAGAACTCCGAACCATATATTCTGCAAATCGTTTCGCAAAAATATTCTAGGCACTCGCGGGAAGTTCTTGCGGCCATATGCAAGTACTCGTCTCCTTCGTCTGGAGGGTTACCGGTTGCGAGCTGTTTAATAGCTGATGTAACCTTTTGCAGCGGCGTAAAGCTCCTCCGACCTCGCGCATCGTAGGCCTCTTGAAAGTATGCGTCATTCGCTTCCACGGCGGTCACAATATTTAAAAACAACCGTTTCGACATACGGAACCTTTGGCGAAAAATTGCGTCGTTGTATTTCGGGTCTTCGACAAAATAATCCGCCATGAGGGTCTCGTGCCCAACCTCCCGCTGACGTTCAATGTATCTCCTTTGGTTTGATGTACCGGAGTCTTGTAGTTCGGCTTCTTCGAGTAGATTTTGGAAAAAAAGAATGCTATCATCGGACGAGTCGTCGCTACTATCGGGTGGAAACCACAACGGGAAATCATCCGCCATTTTGCGTGGCAATACTTGGGTTAGTGTTTTGTATTTTTTGGTTTGATTTGGGGGTGATTTTGTAGAATATATAGGATTAAAATGGGTTTGTTTTGAATATATAGGGTAAAAGTTGAAAAAATAATTTTTTTTTTATTTTGAACGGCATATAGCCGTTATGTGGCAACGGTCAACATGCAAGTTGCATGTTTGTCGATCGGTGATGCCTTGCCGAGAACCAACGTTTGCTGCGCGGGATGAAGGGGTGGCGGCGGTGTTGCCGCTCGACAATCGGCTTTGCCGATTGCTTTGCCGTGCCACTCCCTTCACCCTAAATGAAGGTGACATTGAAAATGACTTATCTTATCACAAAGTCTTGGTACATAGGCAACCCATATATTCACTTTGAGTACACACTAAGAAAGCTATATTAATCTATAATATATTAGTTGTTTTTTAAAATGCCGAAGCAAGTTTCGCTTGCACTATGGAGTAGTAAAAAACCAACAAGATATGACACTTTTGTTTAGTGTTAAACTATAAAGTATCAAATATTTTATATTTTTTTCTACTAACGTATCTTATTATCACAGATAATGAATTAACTACTAAAAATGGTTATTATCACAAATAATGTATTAACTACTAAAAATTGGTGAGGCAACGTTTATTTAAATGCTAATTTGACACTTATATATTTTCCACTGATAACACGACATACATATATCGTAATAAAAAAACATTTTAATTGCATATAAAACTAAAATATTATAACCTTTTAACAGTATGAATGATATTTTATTGGATACCTTTGTTTGTTGGTAACTTTTTAGTAACTTTTAAGTTTTAAAAAATGGATAGTTTTTATATATTCTCTAAGAAATTTTATCATTTATAGCTTTTTAGTAACTTTTAATTTTTTAAAAATGGATAGTTTTATATATTCGTTAAGAAATTTTATATATCAACAAATCTTTTTTTTTTGAACAGCAAATTTGGATCACTGACGGACCACTGGAGTATCATCGTGCCACCAGCGGAACCACCCGATCATATCCATCTCCACTATGCAATAATGCCTATACACCGATTCAGGAGGAAAACCAATAAATCTGGGAAAAACCCCCCTTGTGGGAATCGAACTCATGACCTAATGGTCATAAGCCTTATCCCACCCCCAAGATACCACTAGGCTATAATGCCATGAGTTATATATTTATAAATCTCATGGTGGGGAATCGTGGCTGCCACCTGTATATGGCAGCTCGTTATTGATGAGGGTTTTTTTTTATACCGTTTAATAAATTTATAAATAGAATTAAGAGTAAACTGCAATTTTACCCCCTGGGGTTAGGGGTCATTGGCATGTCTACCCCCCATAAGGAAATAATTGCAATTTTACCCCCCACTGTTCACTGTTATGTCGCAACCTTACCCCCTGGCCTCAAATTTGTTGACTAATCTGTTGACTATAATTTGAAATGACTATAATGCCCTTTCATATTACCCCCTGTGTTTTGTACTACTCTGTAATATTACCCCCTGCCACCACTCCCACCGCCATTCACCAACACAACCACCACTGCCACCTCCAGCCACCACCCTCAACCACCACTGCCACCGCCATTCACCACCACAACCACCACTGCCACCGCCATTCACCACCACAACCACCACTTAAAAGCCTGCATCCTTTTTCTTGGATTCTCAGTCAGATCTCTGCAAATTCAAGACAAAAAAACAAGATGAAGGTATCAAAATCTACACCAACTTTTACAACCCACAAGTTTTATATGTGAAATCTCACATGGGTTTTTAATCTTTTGTTTAAATCCTCAATCTTTTTGCAGAAAGTTGTGTTGAAATTGGACTTCTTGAATGAAAAAATCAAGCAAAAAGCCATGAAAAATGTCTCCAGTCTCACAGGTACTTAAAAAAAATTATGTAAATCCAATCTTTATTCATCTGGGTCATCATAATTTACAATTTTAAACCAAACCCAGATCTTAGTTTCTTACAAAGTTTCAAAACTTTACATGATCAACAAACACAGGTGTAGATTCAATATCAATGGATATGAAAGACAAGAAACTGACAGTAACAGGGGATGTAGATCCAGTGACAGTTGTGTCAAAACTGAGAAAGATTTGTCACACAGAGATTGTATCAGTTGGTCCAGCAAAGGAGCCAGAGAAGAAAGATGGTGGTGGTGGTGGTGACAACAAGAAGAAAGAAGATGATAAAAAGAAAGAAGAAGACAAGAAGAAAGAAGAAGCTAAGAAGAAAGAATTAGAAGCCAAAAAGAAAGAAGAAGAAGCTTTGAAATTAGCTTATGCTGCTGCTGTTGCACATCATCATAATCATCAGCCATACCCTTATTATAATTATCATCAACAGCAACAACCTTACTATCAGTATAATCATCCTCCTACTCTTATTAAGTGGTGGTTGTGGTGGTGAATGGCGGTGGCAGTGGTGGCAGTGGTGGTTGTGGTGGTGAATGGCGGTGTCAGTGGTGGTTGTGGTGGTGAATTGCGGTGGGAGTGGTGGCAGAGGGGGTAATATTACAGAGTAGTACAAAACACAGGGGGTAATATGAAAGGGCATTATAGTCATTTCAAGTTATAGTCAACAGATTAGTCAACAAATTTGAGGCCGGGGGGGGGGGGGGGTAAGGTTGCGACATAATAGTGAACAGTGGGGGGTAAAATTGCAATTATTTCCTTAGGGGGGGTAGACATGCCAATGACCCTAACCACAGGGGGTAAAATTGCAGTTTACTCTAGAATTAAATTAATTGCTTCACTTTTCAAAGTATCCAATAGTTGTGTGCTAGTTTAAAGTCATTGTTTTCCTTTCTAGATAGATGTTCTGGCTCGATACAAGGATGAGCAAATGGTACTCGGTACCGATATTGAATCGGTACCGAACTGGTACCGGTATTGAATTTATCGAACCGGGTACATTTTCGGTACCGATTCGGTACCGACTTTTAACATTTTCGCTATCGGTTCGGTATCAGTCCGGTACGGTACCGGTTCGGTACCGGTTTTTACCTTCAAATACCGGTACCGAACCGTACCGTACCGGGTATATTCGGTACCGGTACCTACTTTTGGGGATTTTCGGTACCGGTCAGTACCGAGCTTATCCCTATTCGATACTTAGAAAAGGAGTTTTTCTTTTTCTTTTTTGGGCTTTTTTTTTTGGGTTGAGTAACCTTATTTTCATACACACAACTTAAAAAAATGGTTTTTTAAAAGCTTTTCATGACACACGCCTGAAATTATATTGATTTTTGAAACTAACTAGTATTAAGCACCCCTCGCGTTGTGGCGGGGGGCGAGCACTAATTCCACACTACTGCCAGCGACCATCGACACTGAAGTTGCGACGTGTTAATGCGAAGAAATTAAACCGAAACGTAAAACATAGAATAAAATAACTAAGTTGATCTAGAACTCTCGCGTTACGATGAACCCGCATCTATTTTTTTCCGTTTGACAGGTTCATCGTAATCTATATATAATATATATCATTACCACTATAGAAACCATAATGCATACATTACAACAACCATTTCATCAATATGTTGCAAATTATATTTATACAAAATTTTGGCTAAATTAATTAGATTGTTTTAATTATAAATAATAATAATTTACAAATAAAACAACACAACTTTGAATGGATCAAACCGATTGAATATGGTAACATAATGAAATCATTATTTGATTAGGGTACAACCACTTAAGCACAATTTACAACCATACATGCATACAAAACAAATTGAATTTGGTAAGGTAATGAAACCATTATTTGATTAAGGTACAACCACTTAAGTACAATTTACAACCAAACTATATAAATGTACAATAACACCTTGTAAGACAAACCCTTATGCACAACTTACAACTTACTAATGCAAATATAAATGTACAATAACACCTTGCAAGACAAACCCTTAATACACAACTTACAACTTACTAATGCACTCATTTGTTGCAAATTAATAGTATATAAATATAAATTTTTTTTTGGAATGAATCTCTTCATTCATATATGGGAAGAAGTTGAACTAACAGCTATTTTTAACTAGGGTCGGCAATTTTAGACACGTACACGAATACATGATACGAACCTACACAAAGTTAACAGGTATCGTGTATGGCCTTAACAGGTACTAAACAGGTAGACACGAAAATGTATGTTAATTTTCGTGTCTAAACAGGTAAAATACATGTTTACCTGTTTAGTATTTGTTAATACATGTTAACAATTTTAATATAACAAAAAATATAATTTAGTGTGACCATGTGATTTGAAAACCTAATTTTATCACTTATCTTTCTAGTTTTTCTAACATTTCCCGTTTCCATTCCAATGAAGTTTACATTGTTTTGAATGGATATTTTAAGTTAGAGTTAAATGCCATTTTAGTCCCTGTGGTTTGGGCCATTTTGCCAGTTTAGTCCAAAGGTTTCATTTTTAACCTGTGGGTCCAAAAAGGTTTCACAGTTGCCATTTTAGTCCACTTGGTTAACTTCATCCATTTTTCTGTTAACGAGAAGGCCAATTTGGTCATTTTGTATGTAATTCTGTTAACTAAAATGGCAATTCAGCCATATAAAATGACCGAATTGGCCTTCTCGTTAACAGAAAAAATGGATGAAGTTAAACCAGTGGACTAAAATGGCAACTGTGAAACCTTTTTGGACCCACAGGTTAAAAATGAAACCTTTGGACTAAACTGGCAAAATGGCCCAACCCACAGGGACTAAAATGACATTTAACTCTTTAAGTTATTTAAACCTTTTGTGATTTGTCATTTATGGATTTTGTTTCAAACTTGTTACGGATTATGCGTTTATGCATTATTTAAGCCTATTGTGAATTTTTGGCAATTTTTGTTTCACTAAACAGGTTCCTAGATATGTAAATATTGAAACATTCGTAAACAGGTCTTGTCGGAAAGTAGAACATAAATAAGTAGAGGGTCTAATATGTAACTTGGTGTTCTATATAAGACACCATTCTTGTAACCCAAAAAGGTTGATTCAAAATACAATTCTCAATACAATTCAAACCCCAATCACTGTGTTTGCTCTCTATACTAGACAACATGGTATCAGAGCAGAGTTTATGATCCTTGAAAACTCTGTTCGTCATCTCAAACCAGCAAAAACCAAAAACCAGAAGGCGTTCAACAGAAAACCCAATTCTCATCGCGAATCTACTTATTTAATCGAACTTCGAATCTGCTTGTTTCAATCTTCAAACCTCACTTCAAATCTGTTTGCTCTCTATACCTCACTTCGCTTCGAATCTCCAAACCCTTCGAAACTGATTTCGGCCGCCACCGCTGCAAGCTTCCTTTCACCACAAAACCCATCCAGTGGTTATTCACACCTTTTGTTTCCAAAACTCTTCCCTTCGTGCTAAAAGCCATCGACACTCGTTTAAAACTGTAGGTCCCGAAATCTGAGGATCGATAACGAACCGAATCACTTGTTTATAACAAACACGGTCACGTGTGCGGAATCCACGTAACTATGCCAAATCAAACATATAAAGCAATAACGACACGGTATAATCAATGATACACACTCGATTGATTAAACGGGATGAGAACCAACAATAACTGATACAAACACAGTTTCGACAGAATTTTGATAGAGTTTCTTTAAGGGTATGCTCTCATCTACTTTCACAGTGAAAGCAGGATGTGTTTATATACTCCCTGGGCCCAAGTCTCGGCGAAACACAAGGTGTGTCGACGAAACAGCATATGGGCCACACATTGGGCCTGAAGTAGCCCAACAAACGACGAAACAAGTTTGTTTCGCCATGACTGTCGACGGAACAGAACCAATTGATAACATGTCTGTTTCTTCATGATGTGTTCGACGAAACAGCCTGTTTCGTCGAGGGCTGCAACTGTTGTTCTGTTTGCTGTAAACAGACAGCAGACAGATAGAACATATAAACATCATAATGACCATTCTACCCTTTAATGCAACATGCATTGTTCGTTATACATTACATATCAAATTGAGACAAAGTAGTCAGGCACAAGCGGATAGGAGGATATCCGACTTGGTCGACATTCCGTTAAAGACTCGAACCGAACGTGCCGCGTCCACACAAAAGTGTATCAACAAACTCCCCCCTGGACGCTGCTGTGATGGTTCGACTTCCATGTCTTTCATGTCGGAGGATCTTCAAAATCTTCACGCGTTATAAGAAGAAAGTGTATCAACAAACTCCCCTTTTCATTTAGAAAGTGTGTTAACAAACTTCCCCTTGGACTGAGCTCTCCATTGAGTTATGCTCGTGAATCTTTTGACTTGTCAATGCTTCAGATCCTTGTGGTGTTGATGAAGGGTCAGCGGCAACTCGATCATTTTATCCTTTGAGTGCCTCCACTTCGTGTCTTCATTCCAAAGCTTGTCATCGAACATGTTCTCCTCGCCTTTAGCATCTGCACATGACAAGAAAGCTAAACGCATAATGAGAATAATCGCTTGGAATATAGTTAACATTTAAACAGATGACACATATGAGATCAAATCTCAATCAAACACCGACCGACAACAGTTTGAAAGTTTAAAAATTGTTCAATTTTAGTTCTTAACTTTCAAAACTTGTTAACTTCGACAGATTATGAAGATTTTCACACTGAACAGAATTTGTTTTCATTTAACACATTTCCATTTTGTTTGAGTTCCAAATGCAAGGACGTTTTATGAAGTAGGTTTCAGGCTTCCGGTAGAAAACACCAAGCAACAACTTCGGCTTAATCAAAAACGAACTTTACAAATAACACTAAAAACGAATTTAAAGGGCGGTAAACTAAACGAAAAGGAATAAACTGTGAAAAACAGTAAGCAACTATACAAGTGCAATCTTTTTGCGAATCTCAAGGATAAGGAATCATACCAGCTTACGGTCTTAGTCAACATGATTTTGATTTCTGTTTAAAGCTCTGGATAAGTATACTACCTCGATTATCGGTATTGTGGTCCACATAAGCTCAAACTGATCAGATGTAATCATAATTTAAGAGATACGATTAACGGTAAGGATTATACTTACTTGTCGATGTGAATCCACTCACGACACATTCCCGTATCAAGGTATGCACGAGAATTCATCTTACCGGTGAGTATACCGATTATCATCTGTTTGACCGTATAAAAATGTGAGAAACTCACTTATTTTGATTGAGAACAAGCCCTATGTGATAGAATCACTTATTGATGAGGAACTTGATTTTCGATGAATGAGGGCACAGGAGCAAGTCCGTGAACAGGTCAGTACTTCCGTACAGCAGAGAGACGAACTTGACTCCCGCAAAGAATCTGTGATATATTATCACTTATTTTGTTTGGACATGTGATTGTTGATCACTTATTGAGGTCGAATGCAGTATGTATAGTATCATGGAAGATCTTAGACTTCGTCTCCGTTATTTTTACGGTTTGGGATACAACCATGATACCCAGATGATAAGCAGCATAAAGACCGAATATTTCAGATCTCGGCAATCTCTCAAACGAAATTTCGGTACTAAGACCATATGCCAATGAATGGTTCTCACCTGACTTGAAGTCTGTTAGGTTTGTATCATCCTGCACATTTTAGTCTGATTGTGAGCCTACCGATACATCGTTAGTAGAGATACTTATCATTTCTCAATTTTAGTTTTTCATTTTGAACACGTTGACCGACCACACCAGTGAACATCATCATTTTCCTTAAACCAAGAAACTCCTTTTTGGTTTTCTATTGTTTTTGAATTTTTGATTTTTCAAATTTAAAGACATAAAGTAAACGACATATTTTTGGTTTTTGAAATTTTGCAATGTTTTTGTAATTTCTAATTTTTTTGTATTTTCTTGATTACTCCCCCTAAAATGCTAAAAGAGTACGAAAACGGAAATCTTTTTGAATTTTTTTTTTTAAAGAAAATATTTACAAAAACGATTAGCCAAAGAAGTTTACTCGGGTATCACCTTAATGCCATTGACCAAAAGTAGATAATCAAAACGTGATTTATCAAATGCTTTTGTAAACAGGTCGGCACGTTGGTGATCGGTGGGGACATGAACGACATCGATTAATTTCTTGTCAAAACAATCACGTATGAAGTGATATTTAATGTCGATGTGTTTAGTCTTGGAATGCTGCACAGGATTTCTAGTGATCTGTAAGGCAGCATTATTATCAACAAAAATATGAGTAGATAGGAATTCAAAACTGTAGTCGCGCATTTGTTGTTGTATCCAAAGAACTTGGGAGCAACAACTCGAGGCAGCAATGTATTCTGCTTCACATGTTGATGTAGCAACACACGTTTGCTTCTTGCACTGCCACGTGACCAGGCGATTTCCTAAGAACTGACATCCTGCTGTTGTCGATTTGCCATCGATTTTGCAACCACCGAAGTCAGAATCACTGTATGCAATTAATTCAAAGCTATCATCCCTAGGATACCAAAGACCAAGGTCCGGGCATCCCTTTAAATAGCGAAAAATCCTTTTGACAGCTGACAGATGAGAGGCCTTCGGGTTTGCTTGATATCTTGCAAGCAGGCATGTTGGATACATTATGTCAGGCCTCGAAGCGGTGAGATACATGAGAGATCCGATCATGGCGCGATAGTATGAGGAGTTGATGCTTTCACCCTTCAAATCCGGAGTAATCCCGTGATTCTGCGGAAGTGGGGTACCAATGGGCGTTGAATCTGACATTTGGAATCGGCTCAAAATGTCACCAACATATTTAGTCTGATGGATGAATATCCTAGACTCTGTTTGTTGAACTTGTAGACCCAAGAAGAAAGTCATCTCCCCCATTGCGCTCATTTCGAATTTTTCTTGCATAACACGTTCGAATTGCCTGCACAAAGAATCATTAGTGGAACCAAATATTATATCATCAACATATACCTGCACCAGCAGAAGATCTCCATCTTGTTCCTTGATAAAGAGTGTGCAATCAATAAGACCTCGTCGAAATCCATTCTCCAGATGATAGTTGGATAAGGTTGCGTACCAAGCCCTAGGTGCTTGATGTAAACCATAAAGAGCTTTGTTGAGCAACCAAACCCGATTGGGGTGAATAGGATCTTCAAACCCTGGAGGTTGTTCGACGTGCACCTCTTCTTGAACTATACCATGAAGAAAAGCACTTTTGACATCCATCTGGTAAACTTTGAATCCTTTGAAAGAAGCATAAGCTAAGAAGATCCGTATAGCTTCCAGACGTGCAACGGGTGCATAAACTTCATTGTAGTCAATGCCTTCTATCTGGCGAAAACCCTGAACAACCAGTCTCGCCTTGTTGCGAATAACAATTCCACGGTCGTCCTTCTTGCATTTGTAAACCCATCGTGTGCCAATTTTCTTGTAGTTATCCGGCTTTTCAACAAGCTTCCAAACACCAAGCTTTTGAAATTGTTGCAGTTCGTCCTGCATGGCTTCAACCCAAGAATTATCTTTTAAAGCATCCTTCCAAGACTTCGGTTCTTCTTGTGAAACGTAACACGCAAAGGACCAATCGTTTTGAAGACCAGATTCTCTAATGGCTGAATATAAACCAGCATTCTGGTTATTTCTCAGCTGATTACGCGTCTGCACACCGCTTTGGACATCTCCTATAATGTTCTGCCGTGGATGGGTATTGTGAATCCTCAATTCAGGATTTTCAGGAACACTAGCATTAATACCCAAATTGTTAAGATTAAGATCAGCAACCAACTCCGCACCGGGAATATGAGTGGAAGTGGATGCATTTCCTTCAGCAGTATCATCATTCTGCACTTGAGGAGTTTCTAAAGAAGTGCCATGAACAGGAACAACCGGGGAAGAAGTGCCTTCAGTCGCATCAAGATGTTCATCATCTTCCGATGACTCAGTAGCATCTTCAAATACCTCATTTTGAATAGTATTGTTAACTGAATTAGAACCTTGTGGGTTAACAATAATTGGTCTTACCAAAGACGAGCCGGCAGCGTTGTCACTATCAAATAACATTTGAACAGCTGCAGATTCTTCATCAAAGGTTGGCAGATTAAAGGAGTCGAATATCCCATCGTAATCTAACATCCAAGGATCACCCGGAGATCTAACAGGATTAGTGTACCTTTGAACCCTTACTTCATTCCAAAGCTCAATCTTTTTTGGTGGTCAGATTCCATACACGAAAATTTGGAGTTGCATATCCAAGGAAGAAACCTTCGATAGCTTTTGCGCCAAACTTTCCATCTGGGTCAATCATGGTACATGGACCGCCAAAAGGTTCAAGGAAAGAAAGATCCGGTTTCCTTTTCTGTAGAAGTTCGAAACAAGTTTTGCCATGCCTCTTAACTGTAAGAACCCTGTTCAAAGTGTAGCAAGCAGTCGACACAGCTTCTGCCCAGAATTGAACAGGAAGCTCCGACTCTACCAACATCGTTCTTGCAGTCTCAATAATCGTGCGATTCTTCCTCTCAGCGACACCGTTTTGTTGTGGAGTATAGCGAGAACTGTATTCATGAAGAATGCCTTTAGAAGTACAGAACTCATCCATCACACGGTTCTTGAATTCAGTTCCATTGTCGCTTCGGATCCTCTTCACTTTCAACGTGTATAAATTTTCCAACATTGTAAGAAGATCCTTGAGGATTCCAGGAGTATCACTCTTGTGTGCCATAAAAGCTACCCAAGAAAATCTAGAATAATCATCAGTAACAACCAGACAGTAAGCATCTCCGAATGTTGTCTTGTGCTTCATAGGTCCAAAAAGGTCCATATGAAGACGTTCGAGAGGCATGCTAACAGTGTTGATTTTCTTCAGAGGGTGAGATTTCTTTGTTTGTTTCCCTTTTTGGCACGAAACACAGATATCTTGTAGATGAAAGCTTCTCACAGGCACACCATTCACAAGGTTATTTTTCACCAAATGGTTCATTTTCCTCAAGTGAATGTGCCCCATTCTTCTGTGCCAAGAAATAGACTCCTTCTCTGTGGCCTTTGAGACAAAACATGTTACTTGCGCAGATGACGTAATGGCTTGACTCATATCAAGAATATAAAGATCATTAATTCTTGGAGCCGATAAGAGAATCCATTCATCAGGAATCTTGAATCCAGGTTTAAGCACATAACAACTGGCATCATCAAAATGCACGGTGAACTTCTTATCGCAGATTTGCGACACACTGAGAAGATTATGATCAAGTTGACGAACATAATTGATCTTTTCGAAACATACCACACCGTTTGAGATCATTCCTTCTCCGGTGATATATCCGCCTTTGTCTCCTGCGAACGCGACATAGCCTCCTCTAATATTTCTCACATCGTACAGAAGCCGTAAGTCGCCTGTCATGTGCCTGGATGCCCCACTATCAACAATCCAATGACTACTGATAGTTCCTCCTGGAACACCCTGCACATATCATCCAATGATTAGTTAAGGATGGGGACCCAAGCCATAGTGGTCTTGGGTCATCCCTGAGCATCACGAATAGTGATCTCGATCTGTTGATGATTTTCCAAACTAACAGCTCCCCCTGAACTTTCACTCATCTTAGGTTTCCAAGTTTGTTTTTGTTTACCAGATTGAGTTTTGTAAACAGATTTTGAAACTTCTGGTTTTAAAGGTGAACTTGGTTCCCTTGGAACAGATTTGACCTCAGATTTTAAGGCCTTTTCTATTTTCTTGACATTCTGACGTCGTTGTTTCGTTTCTTGTTCTTTAATAGTTTTGTTATCATGTTTTTGGGAAACGGGACGACATTGAGTGTGAATCTTTTCAGGTGGTGCTTTCTCAACAAATTTATCTCTTGGAGTGTTTACACAATCTTTGATGATGTGCCCAAACTCTCCACATTTAAAACACGTTCTCCTCTCAACAAACTTAGGAGAAGCAGATCGACGCTCATATGTCAAACCTGTAGAACCTGAGGTACTTGCCTTTTCATCACACCCGTTTGAATGTTGAGTGTAATTATTTTGACTGTTACGCTTTAAAATCTTGACTTGTTGTACAAAATCAGTGTTTGATTTGTTAGCAAAAATCTCAATTTTATCAGTACCCTCAGATGCCACAAATCTGACATCATTGTTTTTCTTTTGATAACGAGCTCCATTTGTTTCAAATTTTGATTTAGAAACATTTGGACTTTGAGCTCGTTGAAATGGTTGTTTACCCTTAGGAGCAAAAGGTTGTTGCTTTGTTGGGGAGTTTTGATTTCCAAATTCCTTTTTGATTTCAGCTTTAGGAATTGGATCACATTGAGTCACAATAACTCCCGGGATCGTCTTTCCCAAAAACTTGCTTGTGTTATCTTCAAAAACTTTATCAATCGATGATGGATTGACGTTTTTAATTGGAAAAACATTATCCGAATAAATTTTAGAATCACCAACCAAAGTATACAACACATTGTTACTCTTAACGGTAGACACAGGTTTATTGTCGTCCTTGACAGGATTAATCACGTGTTTGGCAACTTGTTGCACATCAGGAATAGGAGGATCACAAAGAATATGATTCTCAATTGGAATTTCTATTCCCTTTTTCTTGTCAAGTGATTCATCCTGGTCATTAGCATCTGTTTCATCATCAGATGAATCATAATCCTCAACAATTGGAGGACTTTGACTCACTGATGTTGAAGTTTCTGTTTCAACAGATGAGGTTCCCGAGGAATTGTTCGGTTTGAACCCTAATCCAGTAGTAAATTCCTCATAATTAAGAGGCACACTGGGTTCAAAACGAGGCATATCCTCTTCATCAGGTGGTGGAGCATAATTGTGTCTCAAAGGGGGCGGACATTTCTTATACCCAACACCACTCTTATTTTTCTTTAGTTGTTGAACATCAATTATGTGATCGAGCACAAATCGGGAGTTAGAATAACTCTCCAATTTTTGCTTGATAGCATCATGCTCGCACTTGGCAATGGCTAATTCCTTTTTGGTTTCCTCAACAATATTAATGTAATTGTTAATACTAATTTGTTTATGATAAACAACTTTGGTAGTTTCGGAAACACTTTTCTTTAAATTTTCAATTAAAGATTTAAAGTCCTTTTCGTTTCTTGTTAAAGCCATATTTGCCTCTTTGCACTTTGACATCTCAACAACCAAACTTTGATTGTGACCATGAATTGTGTCACATTCAAGTTTCACTCTATCACATTCCTGTTTCATATAATCACAATCACTACATATTCTAGGAGTTTCAGATGTTACCTGACTCGAAGAGGCTGAAACATTTGCCATAAATGCAGTTTGAAAAGAAAAAGATCCGTCTTCAGAGAAGAACTTCTCCATTTCCTTAGATGCTATCCCAGCCTTCTTGAAAAGAACAGATTTCTGAGACTTCAACTCCTCTGCTTCATTCAACAAGTCATCAATAGAAGTCGCTTCTTCTTTCACATCTCCCGAAATAGAACTTTCTTCATCCGAACTCCCGGTATAACCCGAACTGTCGTCACTTTCAGAAAATTCTTCTTTATGAACGTGCTTGATGTGATTGATGATCTTTGCAAAGCACGCTGTTCCTCCTCCTTCATTATCACCTCCCCCTAATTGTAAAGACCAATTACACCCTTCATCTGTTTGAACAGTCAATGCACGAGTGTTGTTTGGTGGTCCAGATTGGTTCTGGTTGGTGGTATTGTTCACAGCTACTATCCCTTTCCCACGATTGTCTTGAGTGCCTTAAGTGGCATTTGAAGTACTTGTCTGATTTCTGAAAGGGTTCTGATTGCCTTGCTTGGATGGTCCGGTGCACTCACGTTTGAAGTGACCCTTTTCGCCACAATTAAAACATGTAACCGCTTCTTTATCAAACCCGTACTTCGTATCCTGCTTACTCTCCAAAGAAATTCTTCCTGTTCGACTCATGAAATCCCTTGCCCTTCTAACTGCACTTGCAAACGCCCACTTTATATCCATCAACTCCATTTCATCACGATCGATTTGTTGATAATCTTCGTTGGTCATACTGATGTTCCCAATTTGACCTGCTACCAAACCGCAGTAGGCACTGACCATTGTATTAATGAGTTCCATGTGCTCCTTTGCTACTTCAATGCTAACTTTTGAGAGGTTCGAAGTATCAACTTTGACAGTGTTCGGGTTTTGAGGTGGAGGATTGTTGGTATAATGTGCTTGTTGTGGTGGTGGTTGGGCTTGAGATGAGGGTATTGACTGTGAAAGATAAGCACCTAAATCGAACTGTGGTTGAGTACTTTGAGATTGGGCTTGAGATTGGGGTAATGTTTGTGAAAGATAAGTGCCTAAATCGAACTGTGGTTGAGTACTTGTGTTTGACACAAACGCCGTTTGAAGCTTCGGTTGTTGAACAGAACTAGAACTAGCTGAAGGAGCAAAACCAGGCAAATATATTTCTGTGTTTTGAGGAGCTCCAATCCTTTTAGCTTTCCGAGTTTCCTCTTCATTCTTGTGCTCCAGCTTCTGAACGAATCCATAGATAGTGACATTTTCCCCATCCAGAGCACCCGTATGCTTTAGAAGTTCAATGAATGGACTCCACCTAGGAGGTAGAGCATCAGCTAAACGTGCAATCATTTCCACATGAGTTGTAACAACCTTATAAGAACTCATTTCACTTATCAAATGATAGAAACGAGAAGTCATATCATTTAGAGTTTCATTTTCCAAAGATTGAAATGATTCAAATTCTTTTTTCAAAAGATCATGGCGTATTTTTCTACTAGCTGCATTTCCTTCTCCTCTTGTTTCCAATGCATCCCATAAAGTTTTTGTGTTCGGACTATAAGAGAATTGATGATAGATGTCTTTATGAAGAGCTTGTGTTAGAAAAGCAAACGCCTTCTTCTCTAATTCATAGGCTTTCTTGTCTTCTTCAAGCATATTAGAAATACCAGTGGCAGTTGATGCTGGTGCTTCGAGTTCTGGGTTACATGCAGTAGTGAAACACGTCCAAAGTTCAACGTTTTGCCCTTGAATGTATGTGTGAAAACGACCCTTCCAAGATGGATAGTCGTTCATGTGATTTAGCTTTGGCGGGCGATTGTTGCTACCCGTCTCACTCTCACTGAGCAATAGATTTTGAATGTTTTGATTTTGATTAGAAACCATTGCCCATTGACCTGCATTTATTGCTTGTTGTTTTTGAGGCAATGAATTCATTAACAATTCGGCAAGCGAAGGCTGATTTTGAGCTGGTTGTGGTTCCGAACTCCAATCCCACAGACCTTTGTCACTCATGTTTGATATATGAATGATAATACCTGTTAACACACTTGAAAACACAAAGTTAGAACACTTTTGTAAGTCCTCTGTGTAAAATTGACAACACACGACGAAACACTTTCCACGAAACAAACTTGTTTCGTTGATATGGATGATGACGAAACAGACTTGTTTAGTTAAAGATATTATGACGAAACGGATTTTATTTCGTCGAAGATATTTTTGACGAAACGCTTTTGTTTCGTCGACTGCTTGTTTCGCCGAGGATAAGTGTCAGACAGCTGGTTAGATATTTATCTGACACAAGACAAGTTGGTGATACAAAGCAAGTTGGTAAACACAATTTCAACACCCCATGCTTTCAGGTTTATAGTTTCAAAGCACCTTTATCTATATCCCATAAACTAATGATCACACATGTACACAAAAGTCCACTTAATGTATTCTATTTAACAAACACTTTGATTCATGCAATAGAAAGATCAAATGCACAGATATGATTGAACCGTTTGAAGGTTTGAAGAACACACTCAAGAACAATGAGTTTTCCGGTAATTTATAATTTTCCGAAACGCGTAAATGCACAAGACTTTCACTAAAAACCCAGTTTAAAGCATGAACAAACAATCTAACAAGGTTTTTTTATAAAACTCTTTAGCATACAACAAGAAACCAACAGATTTTATGAATATTTTTCCAGAAATTATGATTTTTCAAGAACAAATTTTTAGAAAAACAATCACAAATACTTGATAAAAACCGAACTATGTTTGATTTTAAACAAGGATAAGAGCCAAACGCTCTGATACCAATTGTAGGTCCCAAAATCTGAGGATCGATAACGAACCGAATCACTTGTTTATAACAAACACGGTCACGTGTGCGGAATCCACGTAACTATGCCAAATCAAACATATAAAGCAATAACGACACGGTATAATCAATGATACACACTCGATTGATTAAACGGGATGAGAACCAACAATAACTGATACAAACACAGTTTCGACAGAATTTTGACAGAGTTTCTTTAAGGGTATGCTCTCATCTACTTTCACAGTGAAAGCAGGATGTGTTTATATACTCCCTGGGCCCAAGTCTCGGCGAAACACAAGGTGTGTCGACGAAACAGCATATGGGCCACACATTGGGCCTGAAGTAGCCCAACAAACAACGAAACAAGTCTGTTTCGCCATGACTGTCGACAGAACAGAACCAATTGATAACATGTCTGTTTCGTCATGATGTGTTCGACGAAACAGCCTGTTTCGTCGAGGGCTGCAACTGTTGTTCTGTTTGCTGTAAACAGACAGCAGACAGATAGAACATATAAACATCATAATGACCATTCTACCCTTTAATGCAACATGCATTGTTCGTTATACATTACATATCAAATTGAGACAAAGTAGTCAGACACAAGCGGATAGGAGGATATCCGACTTGGTCGACATTCCGTTAAAGACTCGAACCGAACGTGCCGCGTCCACACAAAAGTGTATCAACAAAAACTAGCAATACGAAAGTTGCCTCACCTTTTTCTCTAATCCATTCTGATGTGTGGGGTCCTGCTCATGTGATGGGGGGGGGGGGGCAGGGTCTTCGGTACTTTATACTATTCGTGGATGATTGCACTCGCATGACATGGGTATATTTTTTGAAAAACAAAGCCGAAGTTTACGAAAAATTTATCACGTTTTATGCTATGATTCAAACTCAATTCCAAACTCAAATCCAAATCCTTCGATCTGACAATGGGGGAGAATTTGTCAATACATCCATGAAATAGTTCTTTAAAACCAAAGGATTAGTTCATCAAACCTCTTGTGCTCATACCCCTAAACAAAACGGTGTTTCCGAACGGAAAAACCGTATTATTCTTGAAATGACTCGAACTCTTTTAATTGAATCCCAGGTACCTAAATTTTTCTGGCCGGAGGCGGTTGCAACCTCTGTGTATCTTCTAAATCGGCTCCCCACAAAAGCTCTTAAATTTACGACTCCCTTAGATTGTCTATCCAAATCAGCCAGTATTCCCCATCCTCTTACACTTGAATCTCGAATCTTCAGGTGTACAACATTTGTTCATATACCCAAAACCAACCGAAACAAGCTTGGCCCATGTGCTGAGAAATGTGTATTTGTCGGCTATGGGATCGATCAAATCGGTTACCGATGTTATAATCCAACAACCCGTCAAATGTTCACCACAATGAATGTTGACTTTATTGAAACAAAATACTTTTATAACACCCAACTCAGTGGTCAGGGGGAGAATGACAGTATAGACACTCTGAGTTGGTTGACCCAATTTCCCTTATCTGAAGAAGTAACAACAGAAAACCATCACAGTACTTCGAGTCCTTCAAACACAGCCATACAATCTGAGGAGCACAGTATCACTGAAGAAAGTCCATCCAACGTGATACCAGAGGTAAGAAATACTGAACATGTTGATCCAACAGGGGAACACATAGAACTGACAACAACAGAGCATACAGAACATGTTGATCCAGATGTTGAACGAGTTGAACCAGTTGTTGAACAGGTTGAACCAGTTGTTGAACATGTTGAACCAGTTGCAGCAGAGACAACCGGAAGGTATTCCCTCCCTCCAAGAGAAAATAGAGGAGTTCCCCCTAAAAGATACTCTCCAGAAAAGGTGGCTCCAAGGTCTAGGTATCCTGTGGCAAACATTGTCACTAGAAACCTGTCTAAGGAAGCTAAAGTTTTTGCAGCTGCCTTGTGCTCTGAACAAATGCCATCTACAACACAAGAAGCCTTGAAATCTGAAGAATGGAAAAAGGCCATGGAGACCGAAATGGAAGCTCTCAAGAAGAATAACACATGGGAGAAATGTGTCCTTCCTCCAGGAAAGAAACCGGTGGGATGTCGGTGGGTGTTTTCAGTCAAACACAGACCTGATGGAACGATTGAAAGATACAAAGCTCGGCTGGTTGCAAAAGGTTACACTCAGACCTATGGAATCGACTACTCTGAAACCTTCTCCCCAGTAGCCAAAATCGATACAATCAAAGTTCTGTTTTCTATAGCTGCCAATAAAGGTTGGCCTCTTCATCAATTTGATGTAAAAAATGCCTTTCTTCACGGGGAACTGAACGAGGAGGTCTATATGGACGCTCCACCAGGATTTAATGAGAATTTCAAGGCTGGAGAAACATATCGGTTGAAGAAATCTTTGTATGGGCTTAAGCACTCTCCTAGAGCTTGGTTTGGGAGGTTTACCCTTGCTATGAAGAAATATGGCTTCAAACAAAGTAACTCAGATCATACCCTATTTTTGAAACGTAGGGGCAGTCTTGTGACCTGCTTAATTATCTATGTTGATGACATGATTCTTACAGGAAACGATGAAGAGGAAATGTCAATGTTAATAGATAAACTCTTTTCGGAATTCGAGATGAAGGATCTGGGAAGATTGAAGTAGTTTCTTGGAATTGAAGTTCTAAGATCTAAACAAGGGATTTTTATCTGTCAAAGGAAATATGTCCTTGATCTGCTAGCTGAAACCGAAATGATTGAGTGCAGACCGGCGGACACCCCAATGGTGGTTAATCACGGCTTACACATGGAAGATGGAGCAGAACTAGCAGATAAGGAGAGATATCAACGAATGGTGGGAAAATTGATATACCTCTCCCACACTCGTCCAGATATAACTTATGCAGTAGGAGTGGTAAGTCAGTTTATGCACCAGCCCCAAGCAAGCCATATGGAAGCGGTATTAAGAATCATCAGGTATCTCAAGGGAACAACAGGTCATGGTATACTGTTTAAATCAAATGGGCACTTAGAAATCCAAGCTTATACAGACGCCGACTGGGCAGGGGATAAAGGAACGAGAAGGTCAACCTTAGGATACTTCACCATGGTTGGAGGAAATCTAGTTACCTGGAGAAGTAAAAAACAAAAGGTAGTCTCCCTATCTAGTGCGGAAGCTGAATTCAGAGGTGTTGCACGTGGCTTAGCAGAGATTCTGTGGATTCGCAAGCTCCTAACTGAGATTGGCTTTCTTCCTACTACAGCAACCAAAATCATGTGCGACAATAAAGCTGCTATACAGATATCAGAAAATCCAGTCCAACATGATCGAACAAAACATGTGGAGGTAGATCGACACTTCATCAAGGAGAAATTGGAGGAAGGTATCATAGAGCTCCCGTATATAGCATCGAAAGATCAACTCGCAGATATTTTAACAAAGGCAGTCAACGGAAACGCGTTTAGTAGCTGTTTGAGCAAGTTGAGTATTGGTGACCCCACTACTCAACTTGAGGGGGAGTGTCGAAAAGTAGAACATAAATAAGTAGAAGGTCTAATACGTAACTTGGTGTTCTATATAAGACACCATTCTTTTAACCCAAAAAGGTTGATTCAAAATACAATTCTCAATACAATTCAAACCCCAATCACTGTGTTTGCTCTCTATACTAGACAACAGGTCTTAACAAGTAATTATCGTGTATACCTGTTAAAAAATATCCCATGTTCGTGTATGGAAAACTGGACACGAAACCTTATCGTGTCGTGTTCGTGTGTGAGATTTTGTGTATCATGTGTTATCTTGTTCGTATATTATCGTGTACAGGTAGGTATACACGATATGTCAGCCTTATTTTTAACACACATTGGATAATATGGAACAAAATAATCATTATTAGTTAAATTTAAAATGTAATATTCGTAGTAGTGAGTTTTTATGGTTACAAAATCCGAATATAGAAATAACATAACTAATGAAATCACGTGACTAAATAAATTCTGTTGTGTAACATTGATGGGTCTGTTAAGATTGTTGAAAGACCAAATTATAATAGGTCAACATTGTATTAGACATATCGTTGCGTGTGGTTCTGTTTTCCGGTATAGCCCGGTTATAAACTGAAAAGCGGCCCTAAATCATACATACAGAAGTGCAAATTAAGAATGACATGTAGATTAATCTTTTCCGCCAGGTTGATGAGTTATGGCCTTCTTTCACCGTAGTACTTCGATTTCCCCATGTTCTTTTTTTGTTATTGGATTTTAATAATCCTAAGTTTCACCTGTTGGTCGATAATAATCTCAACTTCAAAAATTCTCTCCAATAATCCCAACTTGTAAAACTTTGGCCGTCATTGATCCTTTTCAAACATATAAAAATTTGGTCTCCTCAATAGATTCAATTACATCTAAAAACTTCTTAATTGGTTTAAGTGCACCTATGTTAAAAAAGGATCAATGGCGGCCAAACTTTTACAAGTTGGTATTATTGAAGTGAATTTTTAAAGTTGAGATTATTATCGGCCAACAGGTGAAACTTAGGATTATTAAAATCCAACAACCTTTTTTTTTCATAACTTAGGCTTTGCTTATTAGCTGATTCGCCATAATAATTTTTTTTTTGACCTCGGGGTGTCCTAATAATTGCTCAGTGGTATCCCGCGGCAAATAAAAAAAATTCTTACACTAATTTTACACTCCGCCGACAAGGTTGTTTCTTTCTTGGTGTAGATCATCATCAACTTTCACGTTTTAGCCAACATGTTGTGGGAGGTAAACGATTATGTTAAATTTCCTGTTGGATTATACAATACCCTGAAGGATGTCTGAGGTATAATATTTTTTTATTGAACCCGGTTCATATACGTATATATTTATTTGTTACAAATAAATAGTCAAAACTCTTTTGACAAGTGTACATGTATATATATGTTAGTTAACATAAACTTTAACTAGTGAAGATATATACATACATTTTTAAGCATCGGAAGCAAGAGTAACAATATATAAAATATGAACACTTTTATACCAAGGGATATCCGCAATGGAACAAGATCACCAACATGCAAACACGAAATAGAACATCAACCATAGGAGGTTTAGATATACCTTCGGTTAGTGAATAACCGGTTGAGACACCGAGGTTCAACGAACAAGTACTAGTGATACAAACGAATGAGATGCGAGTGTGAACCCGTGTAGCAGCGGCGGTGACCGGCGGCGAGCAGAGGGGTGGGCCGGCGTTGGTGACGGCGGCGGGCTACCCGAGGTCGGTTGTGGCCGGTTATGGGTGTGGGTATTATGAGAGTTTTAGTTTTGGTTCTTCCAACCTTTTAAAATGCAAGACCAACCCCATTTAAATAGTGAATGAAGATCTATGCATGTTTGCCAAGTGGCGGACATGCATAGTGCATGTAATTCCATTGGCCGAGATCTAGGTGCGCGTCAAGTGGCGCGATGCAAGAGTGCATGCGCGACAAGTGGCGTAGAAGAGTGCTCTTGTCTCACCCGGTCCATGTACCTGTCTCTCAGTTTAATATCCGCGTATCGTTCGTAATTACTAGTTAAATTAGTTAAGTGGATTTTTAGTTCGTTGCCCACGGTGTAACTCTTACGGGTCAAGACCCGATCGGCAGCGTTGACTTATCGAACTGTACATAAATATCCAACATACCCCTGGTAGAAAACGCGAATACACAAGTAAGAAACAGCGTAACAGCGCACGCCAAGAAAACAATTAGTTGAGTAATATAATAAAACTAACAATATATATATATATATAATTTCAAGTATATTTTTTTTTCAAAATTTACGACATAAATACCCTTTAGTTTTTTTTTTAAGAAGGGCGGAAATTTTATAACACTTAAGCAAGGTGCTCAAGAAACAGTACAAACAGAAATAAAAGCAAATACAGAAACTATATTAAAACATGTAAAATAAGATTAGAAACTAAAACTTCTCCAATTTCCCCATGTTGTCTCCGAGAGTCCTGCCCGATTTTTGATCCAAGTGAACAAGATTGCTTTTATGTCTCCAATCACCTTTGTAATGTTGGGAGATTTTTTTCTAAAGATGATTTCATTTCTCATTAGCCATAGGTTCCAACAAGTTGCCGCCACAATTGCATAAACTGCCCTTTTGAATTTCTTTTTCCATTTGTATGAATCAATGACTTCCAATAATTGTACCACACTCATTAGGTACATCGGTTGCTGAATCTTCATCCATTGGAAGACTAAAGTCCACACCATTTGAGCCGAATCACATCTTATGAGAAGATGATTAACCGATTCTAATGCGTTATTACAAAGCACACACTGCAAAGAGGCTAAATGAATTTGTCGGATTTGTAATGCCTCTTTTGTGGCAATTCTTTCAAGTACCACCCTCCAAAGGAAACAATTAACCTTTTTAGGAATCAAATGCAGCCATTTGAGAACTTTTGTTTCATTAATTATATCGATATGGTCCAGCTCTTCCCTGATCCCTTTGACTGTGAATTCTGTTGTCTCCGAGCCCGATTGCCATAACCAGACGTCTGCACTACCTTGAATGTTGATATTCTTTATTCTTGAGATACATTCGGCCCAATCTTTAAGCTGCTCCTCATTTGTCAAAGTGATGTTACTTCCCAGATCCATTCGATGGTGTTATGGCTGGAGATATATCTATCCGACACTAGACAAGTTTTTTCACTTTCCAGTGCAAAGAGGTTGGGGAAAATATCATGAAGTGGTCCGTTACCTACCCAGTTGTCCAGCCAAAAAAGCGTCTTATCTCCTCTCCCTACTTTCGGAATTAATCTATCTTGGACTTTGATAGGTTGGTTTTGAGTTAAACGGCCCATGTTTACAATAGACTTCCAAACCCCACCAAGTGAACTTTTTAATGGAATATATGATTGATTTCTCACCCCACCATGCACGGCTGTTATTACTCTTGCCCACAACGAGGACGTTTCGTTTTTATATCGCACACACCATTTGATCATAAGGGCTTTATTTGTAGAGGATAAACTACCTATACCCAATCCCCTTTTATTTTTTGGTGCAACTGCTTTAAACCAAGGGACCCAACTAACTTTATCTTTTTCCATGCACCCACCCCACAGAAATGTACGACGAAGTCTTTCAAGTTGTTTTAGCACTTGTAGGGGTGCACTAAAAAGTGATAAATAGTAGGATGGAAGATTACCTAGTACCGCTTCAACAAGTGTCGCCCTTCCGCCAAATGACAATGTTCTCGCTTTCCATAAGCTAAGCTTCCCCTCGAATCTTTCAATAATCGGTTTCCAGCTTTTAACCAATCCCATGTTTTCACCCACCGGGAGCCCAAGATAAGTGAATGGAAACACTCCCATTTTGCATTGAAGGATGGAGGCATTTTGTTCAATCATCTCGGAAGGTACACCCACTCCAAATAATTGACTTTTGTTGAAATTGACTTTAAGACCGGATGACAAATGAAAGCATCTAAGTAATCTAGAAAGATTATAAAGATTAGATTCCGACCATTCTCCCACAAATAAGACTTTATCTCCTCTTTTAAAGATTCCGGTTCCGACACCCATATGTTATTAAAAACGAGCCCATTTATTCTATTGTGCTTTTGGTGACTCTTGATTATGCCATGAAAAAAAGGAGGAATTTTCATCACCATCTGTTATCCACTTAACCTTAGCCCTTTGTTTAAGATCTTCCAAATTATTATCTTCAATTTCCGCCAACATTTTGACCCAAAACTCTCTATTTGTACATTCTTCCTCCGAGAGAGACATGGACTCCGCTTTTATATCTAGCATTTCGATCTTTTTTGCAAGTTCGTTGATGCTTTTACTATCACGGTTTTTTAAGTTCCTACTCCATGGTTTGATAGCTATTTTAACATCTTTCAATCTTTGAGCCAACAACTTATCCGGAGGAACAGGTTGTTGGCATATCAAGTATGAATCTGTCACAATTTTTTGTAAACTGTCTTCGTTCAGCCATGAATTAAAGAACCGGAAGGGAGGATTGCCAAACTTCACCTCACATCATTTTAACAGCAAAGGTCGATGATCTGACCTATATCTCTGCAGCCCCGTAAGTATCGCTGAAGACCATTTGGAGAGGAACGACGGACAGACTAACATTCTATCAATCTTACCTTAAGTTTCAAAGAATCCGAAGTTTATGTTATTTTTCTTCTTCAACTCCTTTATATGGTTCAAAAGGAGAATTATCCCAGAACGAATCGGATTCAAAAGGAGAATTAAAGAGAACCCGAAGCATTGACCGAATCGGATTCAAAAGGAGAATTATCACAGAACGAGTTTACCTTAAGTTTCAAAGAATTTGTGAACTGCGTCTCTTGAATAGCCATGAAGTTTATGTTATTTTTCTTCTTCAACTCCTTTATATGGTTCGCTTTCATAGGGTTACCCGCCCCTCTAATATTCGCTGTCAGATAATTCATTTGATTATGATTGACGCCTGTTCCTCCGTGCCCTGTTTCCTTAGATCCCCTTCTTTTCCGTTTAGATTAAAGCCCAATAATTCTCCTACTTCCTTTGTATGTTGAACCTCGTTATCAATCTCCGTATTCTTCTGACTTGAGTCTGAAACTTGTGGAGAAGCAATTCCCTCCTCTGATTTGGAAGCTATTGATTTTGATTTGCACTTCGAGTTTTCCCCATTTTTTGTCGCCCACAACGTATCCTTCATTTTCATCGAAGGGAACTTAAATTTCGCCTTCTTATTATATCCCAGCCGATTTGCGTTTTCCGGAGTATGATGTGAGATCTCAGCAGTTTGAGTTGGGGGATTATTTAAATCAAGAGGTTGTTTCTTTTCTTTTACCTGTTTTAATAGCTCCCTAAGATTGAAAGGATCAGGAGATAAAGACACGTGCACACCATTATCCTCTGAGTCAGATTGATTAATGGACTTGTCATTAACAGGCCCAACTGGTTGTGTCTCCATTATGTGTGCTTCATCATCAAACAACTTATTAAGCCCAATTGCAGATTCTCTGGTCCATAGGTCAATAGGCCTTTCATGAGGTGGGGGAGGGGGCGTGTCATATTGGCCCAATTCTGAATTACCAGATTTCGATACTGATGAAGCCCACTTCTTGGGATTATTATTGCTTGGAACAGAGTTATTTGGGGAATCCACATCAGCCACCTCGTTATGAATGGGAGAATTAATTTTATCATTCACCCTTTGATTGTGATCACACTTACCAAAATCATTACTTTTCAAAGTAGACTCTCCACCTTCCTTATCGACAATGTTTGAATCAGACCGTACAACTTCTGAATTATTTTCCTCGTCTTTTTGGACGGACGTAGCCAGAGAGAAAGGAAACCCGACACTAATATCTTCAGTAATAAGAATTTCTTGTGGTTGACCATGCCATGCAATGGTTAACTTACTATTTATACGAGCTACGTTATTTGTGATGATCCCAACTGTGCTGACTGAGAGATCCTTGTCTTCGTCATTAGCCATGGATGGCAAGACCACCGAACCTAACAACCCACCTATTTGATCAAAAATTTCTGGTCCCCAAAACTGTAGTGGAACACCCCTAATATATAGTTTTGCCAACCGTTGAAAAGGAATATGCCGTCCATCCCAAACATGCAGAACTTTGAACCATTTCTCCCAACTTTCTTTTTTATGTTCCAGGAAAATCGTTGCCTCGGTCTGGTTATCAAATGTTAATAATAATCTTAAACCCCCATATAACGTGCTGTGAAACCATTTAGCTCGTCTTCATCAAGCAATTGCTGAAAACATTTAAGATCATATGGGTTTCTCAGTTCCGCCACCAATGACTTATTCCTCCATCTTTTAGACATTTCACTTTCTACCACCTTGATGTTCACATTATTTTCTGGGACTGTAACATGTTTAATTCCCGTGATAACTTCAGCATAGGTCCTACCGTCATTACCATGATTCTGAGTCCCATTATTTGGTATTCCAACTAGGACCTCCCGTGGTTGATTTTGTTTCATCCGAGGGTAATTGCTTTCTTGTTTCTCCACTTCCTTAACAAACTTGGCTGGCCTTACAAACAATTTTTTATGATCAATCCTTACCATGCACAGTTCAGCAGCCAAACCTTGAATGTCTCTTACATTCTCGAATCTTACGAATCCAAACTTATTGCCTCTCTTATCTTTTTTCTTTGGGACATATGCATCTAACATTTTTCCAAAACCATTGAATAGATCCCATAGTAGGTAACTGGAGCTGTCATCCGGCAGATTCCCGACGAAGAAAGTAGTTTCCTTCACTTGAATCCTGCTGCGATTTTTATCTTCTTTAATTAATCTTTTGCCTTTGTACTTAGCCACACGCCATTCTTCTTCCTGTCTACCTTCATGACCCCAGCCATTGTAATATTGTCTACCAGAATCCATTTCGAATACAATTATTGAGAAGAAAAGGAGTTGTCTGCCGGACACGCGGTGCTTTAAGAGGTTAATAGGATCGTAACAGTCTAACTGAACTATAAAGATATCTGTGACCATTAACAGACCTACTAAGCAATTAAGGACTGGATTAGGCAAGACATCAGTCAGAAGAAGATTATGAAAACCAAAGGTTGAGGGAAAGAACGGATCCTAGAAGGCGAATGGAATCGGAGCGAACCTAGATAGGGGGATTGGTAATCTCAAGGCACAATAGCGATAAAACCACGCACACTATACAGAGACGGTCACCTTCGTCGAGCACTTCCGGCAATCCGGTGAAGGTGGACAGACCCTAGAAGGCGAATGGAATCGGATCAAATCCGGATAAGGGGAGTGGTAATTTCAAGGTACAATACCGAGAAAACCACGCACACTATACTGAGGCGATCACCCTCGTCGAGCACTTCCGGCGGTCCGGTCCGGTGAAGGGGAGTTGAAGGGTCAGGGAGAGAATTTTTCGTGCGTCGATCTTCACGTAAATACCCTTTAGTTACGTAAAGGATTTTGCTTATAGCATTTTGAAATCCAAGGAGAAAAAGAATGCTATATACTGGATTACAAAAAGTATCTCATAAAATGATGTAAAGTATATAGATATATGTAGAGTTCATGTTATATTAACATATTGTTAGGCTATTAAGAAGATAGGGACGAGTAAGATGAATGTAGTAGAGATGAGGATGTTGAGGTAGATGTGTGGGCACAAAAGGTTAGATTGGATAAGAAATGAGGTTTTTGTGGAAATGTTAGGGGTGACTATCATAATGAGTAAGATAAAGGAGGGGGAATATTGTGATGGTTTAAACATATGAAGAGGAGGCTAACGACGACGCTAGTTAGAGTAATGGAAACCCTCATTGTGGATGGGGGGAGTAGAGGCAGACCTAAATTAACTTGGAAAGAGCGGAATAGACATTGTTTGCTAGAGTTGCACATTTTCAATGACCCGGTCCAAGAAGTTCTTAAATACGTAGGATTAAGGTTAAGGACTTTTAAGGGAGGGTACAAATATGTCTGAGCTTTGTTTTAGGGGCTTAGATATCATACACTAGGATACAGATAAACTTTGCATGTAAATACCTTCTTGTCTTTATGTATATATGTTGTTTTATGATGTTATATTTGTTTATATTTTACTATCTTACTCTGTCACTATTTTTTTATTGGTAGCTTTTTTTCTATATAGTTCGGTTTGTTTGGCTATTGTTTGCTTTCTAGCTAGGGGCCCGGGAGCTCTCTGAAAACAACCTCTTCATCTACAAGGATAAAAGTAAGGTTTGTTTATATTTCATTCCCCCGAAACCTACTAATTGCTTTGTTATTTTTGAGATTTACTGTATTCAGTTGTTAGGTATAGGGGTGTTCATCGGGTTTTTTCTTCGGGTTTCGGGTTTTTTCGGGTCGGGGTTTTCGGGTTTTTCTTCGAGAAAAATTGACCTGATAACCGACCCATTTTAAAGTTTGGGTTAGTCAGGTTTGGGTTAGTTCGGGTCGGGTTATTCGGTTTTCGGGTTTAGATGTAAAATGAAAATAAATGTTTCTTTTTACAAAATATCATCAAAATTCATATTGCTACTTTAAAAACAAAGTTAGCTCTCATTTTTGTGACAACTTGTACATTTGACCCTAATCATCGAGAGAAGGATATTTTGTGTTATTATCGATATTATTATTACTATTATTATTATTATTATTAATATTATATATATATATTATTATATATATATTATTATTTTATATATTAATAAACGAATTGAAATGAATAGTAATTTTAATATTCTAATAATATATAGTTTTTTAATACTTTTATTATTTTAATATTATAATTATAATAATAGTTATTTTCTTTACTTTTTAACTTTAATCCATTTTTTAATATCAGGAGTTGGGATAAGTTTGGTGTCAACCGGTATCGAACCAGTACTGGTATCGAAAATACCGGGACGGTGCTGTTCGGTATCATTACATGAAGGTAAAAACCGACACTAATACAGAAAACATCAAAAGTTGGTGCCGAATTGATATTGGAAATCTTTTGGTTCGGGAAATTCAGTGCTTCTACCCGGTACCATTTGCTCATCCCTGATCACGGTTATTGTACAACTTTTTTTTGTTGATTTTCTTCAACTTTTAATTTTTTCTTTTTTAGTTTCAGGGGTAGGGATGAGCTCGGTGCCAGCCGATACAGAATCGGTACTGATACCGAAAATACCGGTTACGGTACCGGTATATGAAGGTAAAAAACGGTAATGAACCGGTACCAGGAACGCCAAAAGTCGGTACCGAATTGGTACTTAAGATATTTCGGTTCGGCAAATTTGGTACCGGTACCCAGAACAATTATGCTCATCTCTGACCACGGGTTTCATACTAACAACATCGTTACCATACAACTTTTTTTGGTTGATTTTCTTTCGGTTATCTTTTAGTGTTTTTTTTCTACATTTCCTTTTTATTCTTGTCAGCAGTTCTGTTCGCAACACGCTCGTAGTGATTTCAAAACACATGTAAACACAAACTAAATAACAAAAGAAATTCGCCGCAACGCGTCGAACTTCTTTAAACCTAGTTATTTATTAAATGATAAACCACGCCAAGAGAAACGCACTGTTTAAACTGATAACCCGGGGCCGGCATACTTAATTTAACACACACACACACATATATATATATATTGCCATTATAATTAATCATTTATATAAACGAGCAACTTCGTATTAAATGAGCCACGACATCTAACGAGTTTGTGCTCATGGGCCAAGCCTAACTGTAACGCCCTAATCGCGTAATATACAACAACACGCGGTGGAAACATTGGGGAGTCACGTTACAGATTATTTCACAACATATGGTACATAAAGTTTTGTTTTATTGAGTTAATTGTTTACATTGTATTGTAGAATGCATAAAATATACAACAATTGTCTTGCAGGTTTTAAAGTCACTAAGGCTCAAGTCCGCCCTATGTAAAGCATGCTCAAAGTCAAACATAAGCTCCTGAAACATATGTGAAAATAATACGTCAGCATAAAAATGTATGTGAGTAACATAGGTTTTGTGATGAAGATTCATGGCTTTGATTGCTAAAGAAATGTTTGACTTTTTCAAAAGTAGCCATGAATCATTAAAAAAATGTTTTCTTTTATGAAATCATATGAAAATCAAATGATTTAAAAGAACTAATGCAAGGTTAACTTAATAACCAAAATATGTCATGTCTTGTATAAAATGTGTCATGTATAAAACAATGTCATGCGTAAAATGTCATGTGTAAAACAATGTCTTGTGTAAACCAAATTGTCATGTATAAACCAATGTCTTGTATGGTAAACAAAAAGGTCTTTGCTTAAACCATAGGACATATTGTCTTGTATAACCAAAATGTCTTGTATAAAACAATGTTTTTAAATGAACAAAAATATTGTTTAATCAAAGGTTTTGTTTTATAAACCATTGCCTTTATTGTGTAAACATATACATGGATTGTTGGCGAATACATTCAAGCCTTGTCGACTGTCGGAAAAAACCCTTATAAGGACAAAGGTTTATCAAATGTTCATCGGATTCTGTCATTCTCAATGGATACCTCCAAACAAAACTAAAAAGCGGGAATGGGTTGTCAAGCCTATGGTACCACAATATACAATCAGACGGCGGGATTAATGTTAATGAATGTATCATTATCGAGTTCAACGCACCAAAATGTCTAGAACAACGTAAGCTTGTTGTGAAAATGTTTTGAAACCATGTATAGGTATGCTAGGTCAACATACGAAGAAAAATGTCTTTGAAAACCGTGTACTAGGTATGCTAGGTCAACATAAGAAGCAAAATATATTTGAAAACCATGTACTAGGTATGCTAGGTCAACATACGAAGCAAAATGTATTTGAAATCATGTACTATACGTATTAGGTAAACAAACCATGTATGTAATGTCATGAAAACAAGAAAGTAGTGATAGGCACATATGAATCACCCCAAAACATTTGCAAAACGTAAAAGATGGGACTATGCACTCACTTGGGATTGCGTATAGGTCTTGTATGAATGATTAAACAAAGCTTAAGAGATCAAGGATTTAAGTGGCTCCTAATATCAGATAACTATGTTAATATGTCGGGACTTTAATCGACGGATCTGATAGAATGAAGTCTTATAAACCAAATGAGTGTTGGAACTCATGTGATATGGTTAAATAAACTCAACATTCTGATTTGGAAAGGATCCTAAGTGCTTTTGACCCATTATAACTCGTTAAAGTAGTTTACGCTACTTTAACAGGTCATTTGCGTAAATATATGTTCGGATGGTTAAATATGTCTTATGATAAGTCTTATATGTTAAAACATGTTTGATAATGTTGTAAGATTAGTTTATATGTTAAAATTAGGTTACATATGATTAAAATTGATTTATGTGCAAAAAGGGCATTTTGGTCATTTTTAAAGAACATAAAAACGGCTTATCATATAACTAACCAAATGACGTGACCATAAGGTATAACCTCAGTAGGTTATTCCTTATATAACTATGGTTATAAATATGTGTTTGGTCAGATCCTTAAATTGACCAAACGGGTCGGATTCGAAAGTCAAAGCGGTGGTCAAGACCGCTCGACTTACTACCCTAATAAAGCACTAAATTTGAAGTGACGAGTTAGACATGTTAAAACATGTCTAACTAAGTTATAAAACTGATTTGGTATCAAAACTTGGAGTTTTGACACTCAAAAATAGTTTCGTCGTAAAATGCACCTTATGTGCATCTTTTACCAAAACTTTGACTCGTCAATTCGACTAGTAAATGTGGTAATAAGAAGGTGTAATCGCAAGGGATTATAACCTTCATGATTACGATCACTTTGCAAAGTTCAATTGAACTTTGACTTGACTAATTAAGGTCAGAACCGGAAGTCAAACAGAAAGTTAAACTGTTTGACTTTTAGTTCAAAAGCAACTAAATAAATGAAATAGACTAAGGGAGAGTACTTACTTGTGTTGAAAACACTATAAGAACTCAGTAGGAGGTCTCCAAAAGATGGAAACAACTCCAAGAAGATGGGAGGAAGAAAAGTGTGAATGAACAAGGAAAAGTGAAGGATTTTTGGTTGCTATTTATAGTTGTTGAAGTGTCTTAGGATCATCACAAGTGTCCAAGGAGGTGGCATGATCCTAGGGTGGCTCTAACATGTGTCAAAAGCAGGAAGAACCAGGTAAGTTCGAGATCTTGGGCTCCAAGCAAAACAAACCATGTATTGTCCAAAAATCAGGTTCTGGGCAAGCTTTATGGACCGTAGAGGGTCCCTGCATATGGTCCGCAAAAGGGGGTTGGGGGGCAAAGTTTCCATAATTGGCAGGTTTGGCCCCTAGACTTGTTTCATCGCGTTTTGTCACTTTTAACCCCTTTTAACCTAATTTTAGGCTCTATAAAGGTGTTAAGGCATATGTAACTTGGATTTTGCCCGAAAATGTCGTGGATGTCGGTTCGTCCAGTTGTACGGTTACGTTTTTTGCATAATTACGTCAAACGCTATAAAGAACACGAAAATGACCGAAATTGCTCAACGATTGACATTTTTGCATTCTTATCAATAAAATACAAGATTTTACTAATTACAAAAATTCTTGGAGGTGTAAACATGGTTCGTATTAAAAAATACGAGAATTGGCAGACTTTTGCAGTTTGTTGAAAATAGTCCCTGGACTCGAATAAGCATGTTTTTGCCATAGCTAACCCTTCAAAACTTATATCTAAGTTATGTATAGGGTATTTAGGATATATGTAGCTTATGTCCTTGTTCCGGAGTGTACACCACGTTAAACGGATTACATTTTAATAACATTTTGTGTATTACTTTCAGAATAGCTTTTGAGAGTCTGAAATTGTACAAGGATTGAAAATGTGCAAATGTCACACCAACCTAACCCACACCATCTAAAAACCCTAGACTATATAAACATATCCTTCTTTTCACCCCTCATTTTATTCAAAGCATAAAACCCTACAAAACATACTCAGCCGCACACACTCCTTCCCCCTTTCCTCTTGACCGATCACCGGAGATTCAGCAGTCTGCACCGGAGCCGGAGTTCCGGCCACACTTCCGGCAAGACACCCACACCTTTGAAACCCTCTCCCCTCTTGCATCATCCCACACACACACACCCCTCCCTTTACTTTCTCTATCTCCGAAGACCGGAGATGTTTTTCGGCCACGCCTACTCACCAACATACTCTCTCTTCGCTCTACTCTCCTCTCTCTTCGGTGAAGGCAGTCGACTACCCAGTGGCGGATCTAGGATTTGCGCCAAGCGGTAACGTTTTATAAACAAGCGGTAACGAAATAAAAAACACGTCAAATTTTCCAAAATTTACACTAATTTTACACTACCGCCGGAGCACCAAGCCGTAGCGGAAGCTACCCCTTATATCTATGTACATCCGCCCCTGTGACTACCACCGTGTACGGCGGTGGCATGGAGGCGCAGGGTAACAACATCATCAGCAGTGACGTAGCTCCAGCAGAGCTCCGATAAGCGCCATTGTGGTGTTGTACGGCTGGGTTTTTGCTGCTCCACGAGGTTGGAAGACGGTGGCAGCAGGTGGAGATTTGGTTAAGATGGTGGTGGGAGCCGACGGCAGATGCGGTGCATAGCGACGCCGACGACAGAGACAACGTGTCACACCCCCAAAACCCACAAGCGGAGTATCACCGCTTGGAGGCGTGACATGACCAGGATCAAGCCACCAATCATATTGAACATCGTAATTAAGTAAATAAAACCAACCACAATATAATTGGTGTCCAAAAGAAAATAACCAACTTTAAGTTAACAGCGGAAGCATAAGACGTAAAACCAAAACACAAGTTCAATAAGTTCATAAAGTTTAGATTTTTAGCATGGCACGCCACTGTCCATGCCCCACAACGATCACGTCTCCTCGTGCAAGCTCCATAAATACCTAACGACCTGCAAGGCATGTAACAACGAGTCAACAATAAAGTTGAGCGAGTTCACAGTTGGTTGTTTAGTTTTACAAGTTTGTTTTGAAAACCATAAGTTGCTTCGTAAACCACGAGTTAACCAGTATCTTTGTTTTCCCCAAGCCATATCCATAATTAGTGGGGGCTTCCCCATGTGAACCACTAGACCGTTACCATATCGACTACTGATGGAAGTAAGTTGTGCCCTAAGTCAATGTCTATCATCATTGACTGTATGCCATGATCCATTAGTACACGCCCGTCCTACCGGCACGATGTGAGGTTTGTCAAACCTAATAGCGCTATTAACTAATGACCCACTCGCCATCGGCCTCGACGATTAAGTCGATATAAAATGAGGGACTTAATGATAGAGTTTTGTCTAGTAAGTTAAGGTTGTTGTCCTACCCAAGGAGGACGAACGTACGTATTCTACCCAAGGAGAATACGCAGGATTAATATTGGCATCCTACCTATGGAGGATGGCGGTACATATCCTACCCAGGGAGGATATGCAGGTTCCGTTTTAGTTCTTTAACCCATTCCCAACCACCGGGAATCCCATGCCTTAGAAAGAGTGTGAACTCACCTTGGTTTGCTCGGTTAGATTAGTTACTCTAATAATCAGGAATTAAGCACGTCCTAACATGGTACAGATAGCAATCAGTTTCACGTGCATGCATAATACGTATCCTACGTACGGTTTATCTACTCATTACTTCTATCACGTACCACACAATTCTAACGTCACACCCTGACTTTTGCGGAAGATCATAGTTAAAAATACACTTGTAACACTGGTTAGAAAATATTTTCTATGTGTTGGAATTTTTAGAAAATTTCGCCATAGTTTCCTTTGTAAATGGGGGTGTCCATGCTAATAAGCATATCATTTTCTTTTCGAAAAATCATTCAAATCAATTAACAGCCATACTCTAAACAATATTACACTTACCAAGTGCAAAACTATTCTATTGGTAACACAACATGAACTTGATGTTTTATAAAAACGCGTAGTAACTCGGTGAAGTGTTTAGTGGGTTTAGTTACCCTCCAAAGTGTGTTTACTTTTGTTAAAATCTCATTCTCGGGATTTTTAGATGTTCACAACTTGTGAACACATTTTACAAAAATATTTATTTACAACATTTTCATGTTTCACTAGCATCTATATACTTATTTTATTTCCAAAAATAGTGTAAGTATATGTAAGAATCATGATCTTTCAAAGACCGTCTTTTAAACTTGGTTTGTTTAGAAAAAATCATTCACAAGCCTTGGATTTACAAGTTTACTAGCTCACTAGGTTTATTATTTTGTAAGAAAAATCATTTTTACTTTCAAGTCCATGTTAGTCTAGAAGATGATTATTTCATGAAAGTACATAATCATCTCTAACTTGTTAAACCATGTTTTTAATCATGCTCTAACAAGTTCCATATGATGATCAATGATCATATTACTAGTAATCATCAAGCAAACATCATACATGCATTATTTCATCATGTTTCATCATGCTTCATCTTATTTAAGCTTATGTTTCATGATTCAAGATTCAAGTCTTTTAGTGTTCTAGTTATTTCATCATAATATAATCTTTAACCACTAAAAATATGAAGTATTAAGAGTGCTCAAGAAGCTTACAACTAGCTTAAAGCTAGGGAAGATCAAGATGAAAATTGAGTGGTTAAAAGCTTGTGGTAGAGGTCCTTCAAGTTCCGTGAGTTCCACACCTCCTAAATAACCCTTGTGCACCTTGTATGAAGCTTGGATTGGATGGAGCTTGAAAGAAAATAATGGTGGTGTATGTAGGGGGGTGGGTCGGCCGAAGCTTGTATGAGGGAGAAGGGAGTGTTGAGTTGTGGTGAAAGATGAAGAAGATTAGTGGTTCTTATATCCACAAATTCTTTTAACCAATGGTCACCATGTTTCACAAAGTACTTACAAGATCATCCAAATCCCCATGTGAAGATTTAGGAAGATATTAGAAGATTAAGTGGATCTTGGAGTGGGGCCATGCTTGGGGACGGTTACAAGAGAGGGGGGGGGGGGGGGGGGGGTTAAAATGTAATTTGGTGGTAACTAATTTAGTTAGTGGAAGGTTATGTGGTAAAAGTCTAGTGTTTAGTGTGTTACATGTATTATGTAGTGTGTTTAAGTGTTCGGGAACCAATACTAGCTCAGAAAAAGTGAAACAATGATTGTAACAATATTTTTGTGTTCCGAGTAATGTCCGGTTTTCCGGTTAGATACCGTTCCGTTAAAGTGTCTAGTTATTCCGTATAGTGTCTTTTATGTAACTTTTTGTAACACTTTTAATTCCCAACACTTAGGAAAGCATTCAGGACCATTTAGTCAACTTTCTGCACAAGACTAGTATGTTAAAAAGCTGAATTTTGCTGAAAAAATGCAGTTACGTCATCAGTTGTAATTAAGCACAGTCATTAAGCACAATTTAATATAAATAAATCGTACGGATACGTGTAATTATGAGGGTTATCACATTCTCCCCCTGTTAAGAAAATTTTGTCCCGAAATTTAGCACGTGTTTACTGAGGAAGCTAGTTAAGTTGCGTGGTTTCCTGGTTTTCCTGGGGTGTCACATCATCCCCCCGTTGGTTTGGAATTTCGTCCCGAAATTCTGCAGTAGCTTCAGCCTCAGTAGTGGTTGCACTTTTCCTAAACAACTGGGGATACTTGAGTTTCATTTGGTCTTCTCGTTCCCAGGTATACTCTGAGCCACGACGGGAATTCCAACGAACTCGAACAAGAGGTACTCTGGTACGCTTGAGAACCTTAACATCTCGATCAGTAATCTCTACTGGTTCCTCGACGAATCGCAGCTGATCGTCGATAGTGAGCTCCTTGAGAGGAACTATGAGGGTCTCATCCGACAGACACTTCTTTAGATTCGACACATGGAAAACATTGTGAACTCCGCTGAGTTCTGCCGGTAGATTCAGCTTGTAGGCCACCTTGCCAATTTTCTCAATGATTTCGAAGGGTCCAACATATCGCGGGTTGAGTTTGCCTCGTTTGCCAAAACGAACTACACCTTTCCAATGTGAGACTTTAAGTAGCACTCGATCCCCAACCTGGAACTCGAGTGGTTTCCTTCGCTTATCAGCATAGCTTTTCTAACGGTCACGAGCTGCCGCCATTCGTTGTCGTATCTGAGCAATCTTCTTGGTTGTATCTACTACAAGTTCTGGGCCAGTGATTTGACTGTCACCAACCTCTGCCCAACAAAGAGGTGATCGGCACTTCCGTCCGTACAATGCCTCAAACGTAGCGGCCTGGATACTAGTGTGGTAACTATTGTTATACGAAAACTCCACTAATGGGAGGTGTTTTTCCCAGCCGTTACCAAAGTTGATTACACATGCCCTAATCATGTCTTCAAGGGTTTGGATGGTGCGTTCAGATTGCCCATCCGTCTGTGGATGATATGCCGTGCTCATGTCTAATCGAGAGCCAAAGGACTTGTGCATAGCTTGCCACAATTCAGATGTAAAACGTGAGTCACGATCAGAAATGATGGAGGTTGGCACTCCGTGCCTTGATACTACTTCCTTTAGGTAGACGTTTGCTAGGGTAGAAAACTTATCCGTTTCCTTGATAGCCAGAAAATGTGCAGACTTGGTCAGTCGATTCACGATCACCCAAATGGTATCATTTCCGCGTTGAGATCTAGGCAGGCCAGTAACGAAATCCATGGAAATTTTCTCCCATTTCCATTTAGGTATCTCTGGTTGTTGAAGTATGCCTTATGGTTTCTGGTATTCGACCTTGACCCTAGCACAAGTCAGGCATTTACCGACGTAGGTTGCTATGTTGGCTTTCATACTAGGCCACCAGTATGTAGTCTTTAAGATCATGGTACATCTTATCCGAACTAGGATGTACTGAATAACGAGGCTTGTGTGCCTCATCCATCACAAGCTCACGTAGATTACCATAGAGTGGAACCCAAATACGCCCTGTTACGTAATAAGCACCGTCTTCCTTTTGTTCTAGCCGTTTCTTCGACCCTCGCAGGGACTCAGCCCTGATGTTTTCTGCTTTCAACGCTTCGACCTGAGCATCACGAAATTGGAGCGAGAACGCTAGAGTGAATGGTAAGCTGTAACGCACGTACACGCTTAGGTATAGTATCCTTTCGACTAAGGGCGTTGGCCACAACATTGGCTTTGCCCGGATGGTACTTGATCACACATTTGTAATCATTCAAGAGCTCAACCCATCGACGTTGTCGCATGTTTAACTCCTTTTGCTTGAAGATATGCTCGAGATTCCTGTGATCGGTATAAATGGTGCACTTGGTACCGTACAGATAATGTCTCCATATCTTAAGTGCGAAAACAACTGCTCCCAATTCCAAGTCGTGCGTAGTGTAGTTCCTTTCGTGAACTTTAAGTTGGCGCGATGCGTAGGCAATGACCTTGTCACGTTGCATCAACGCGAAACCAAGTCCTTGGATGGAAGCGTCGCAATAAACCGCAAAATCATCTGTGCCTTCAGGCAATGAGAGGATAGGCGCGCTACAAAGTCTATCTTTTAAGTGCTGAAATACGGACTCCTGTACATCACCCCAACGATAGGTGACACCCTTCTGAGTCAGTGAAGTGAGAGGTTGCGCAATCTTTGAGAAATCCTTGATGAACCTTCTGTAATATCCTGCCAAACCTAAGAATTGGTGGATTTCTGTTGGTGTACGGGGTGCAGGCCAGTTCTTGATCGAGTCAACCTTGGATGGATCCACATGAATCCCATCCTTGTTTACCACGTGGCCTAGAAAGTGGACTTCGCGAAGCCAGAAGTCACATTTCGAAAATTTGGCATACAACTGCTCTGTTCGAAGAAGTTCCAAAATAAGCCTCAGGTGTTGCTCGTGTTCTTCCTGACTCTTCGAATAGATCAGGATGTCATCGATGAAAACTATGACAAACTTATCCAGCTAAGGTTTGCACACTCGGTTCATGAGATCCATGAAGACCGCAGGTGCATTCGTCAATCCGAAAGGCATAACCAGAAACTCGTAATGCCCATAATGAGTCCTGAATGTTGTTTTAGAGATATCCTCGTCTCGGACTCTCAGTTGATGGTAACCTGACCTCAGGTCAATCTTGGAATAGAAACTCGACCCTTGCAACTGGTCGAATAAGTCATCAATGCGTGGAAGAGGATAACGATTCTTCACGGTCACCTTGTTGAGTTCGCGGTAGTCAACACACATTCTGAAGGTACCGTCTTTCTTCTTCACAAATAACACTGGAGCTCCCCAAGGCGAAGAGCTAGGGAGAATAAAACCCTTGTCCAAGAGCTCTTGTAGTTGCGAGGACAGTTCTTCAAGTTCTGATGGAGCTAGACGATAAGGTGCACGAGCTATTGGTGCTACTCCAGGAGCTAGCTCGATTTGAAAATCGACTTGTCGATGAGGCGGAAGACCAGGTAATTCCTCAGGAAATACCTCAGGGAAGTCGCGCACAATAGGAATGTCTTCTATCTTCTTTTCCTTCGAAGATGTATCAGAAACGAGGGCTAGAATAGCAGTGTGGCCCTTTCACAACCACTTCTGGGCCTTAAGGAAATAGACGATGCCCACAACAGCACCACTCTTGTCGCCACGAATCACGAGGGGTCCTTCACCAGAACGAGGGATGCGGACAATCTTCTCGTTGCAAAGAATTTCCGCTTGCTGATGAGTTAACCAATCCATCCCAATAGCAACGTCGAAACTACTCAGAACGATAAGAATGAGGTCGATAGAAAAGGTCTGATTAGCAAGAACAAGATCACAACCCTTAACTATGTGTGTGGCCTCTAAACTTTTGCCGTTTACTACCTCTACCATGTGTTTGGTGTTCAAAGGTGTCGGGGTGCGCTTAAGCATCTGACTAACTCTTAGGAACACATATCTAGCATCGGCACCCGAATCAACAAAAACAGAAACAAAGAAGATTGTCTGGTAGGAACTTTCCCGCCACAACGTTGGGGTTGTTTCTTTCTTCTCCTTGTCCTTTCAGGAACTCACGCTCATCAGCCCTGCCGTTATCATTATTCTCCCCGTTATTGTTCCCGTTGCCCCGGTTACTACTGTTGTCACGATTCTGCCTCATCTGCGGACAGTTCCTCTTGAGGTGGTTTTCAGCTCCACATCGAAAACACCCCTTCTTGCTACCCTGCTACTGCTGCTGCTGGTTCTGGTTTGCAGGATATGGGCTCCTACAGTCTCTAGCCATATGTCCCGTCTTCTTGCACCGATGGCTACACGATCCTGCACATGACCCACTGTGGTGCCGTTGGCACTTGCGGCATCTCGGTTTATTCCCTAGGTATCCCCCTGATTTTGGTAGTTCAGCCCCTGCTGTACAAGTTTCCTGTGCGGGTCCTGTTGTATAGAGCTAGGACCCTCACCTTGGTGATCACCCCAAATATACTTGTTACTAATAAGAGCATTTGCATTGGAAAAGTTACGCTTGGGCAACTTGCCCTCTTCCAGCGCCTGATCGGTGAGTTGGTGCGCCAAACGAACGACTTGCTGGATTGTGGGAAGGTTGGCCGCAATTACAGACCCTTGGATTTCCGGGACTAAGCCTCTGAGGTATAGCTTGATTTTTCTAGATATGGGTTGTGACAAGTTAGGACATAAGGCAGCCAAGTCGTTGGACCTCTTTGTGTACGCCTCAATCTTTGATCCTTCCATCTTCAAACCATAATACTCTATTTCAAGTTTCAGAATGTCGTCCGGGTGGTAGAATTCTTCCTTAAACAAATCCTTAAAGTCGCTCCAGAGGGTGGCATTCGCGTCTGCCAACCCGAGCATCTGAACTTGTGCGTTCCACCAAGAATACGCTTTCCCTTGCAACATGCCAGTAGCATACTCTACTCGTTTGCTGGCAGGGCTTTCACTTTCTTCGAATGTATATTCGATTCTTCGGATCCAGTGTAGAAGGCTGATTGCCCCTCCACTGTCGTCGAAGGTGGGAGGTTTGCATTCCAAGAACGCCTTGAAGGTGCATATGCGTGTTTGAGGGTGCATGGGTTGACTCCCTGTTTGGGTTGCTAAAGCTTCAGCAACCCGTTCATTAATCAAGGTCGTCAGCTGATCCCGAGTCAACTTGAGACGCCCACTCATGATATTCACATCGAGGGAAACACAGGTAAGAAAGGTGTCGCAAAGTGTGTAAGTATGGAGTGACAGAAGAGAGCAAACACACAGTGTTTCAAGCAATAGTTGTTGCGCTAATTAAGCATACCATGATCAAATATACTACTTAAACTAACAGGCAGGCAATACAAATCATGTCTTAGCAAACTAAACGTAACTCGAAGTCCCCACTTACTATACCGATTAATTGCCGGGGGCGAATGGGATATTAATTGATAGCGCAATTAGGTTTGACAAACCTCACACCATGACCGGGGGGATCAGGCGTGAACTATTATGCGTTGAAACTTGGTCAATGATGATAGACATTGACTTGGGACACAACTACTTGGCAGTCACCAGTATTCGGTATCATACAGTTTAGTAAGCTTACAGATAGGGTAGCTCCCCATAACATGATTATAAATAAACGATTGAACAACTTACGTTTTTGGAACTAAAACTAGACAACTCGTGAACTCACCAACTTTATGTTGATATTCTACTGCATGCTTTGCTGGTTGCTCGTTACAGCTTAGCATGGACATTGCAATCGGCTGGAGTGCGTGGTTTGTAAGCTTCATGATTAATGTATAATTAACGAACTTGTGGTTTTAAATTAATATGGGTTTTCTTTGTACTTTCGCTGCTAAATTAAACTGTGTTTTTGGACATTTAAACCTTGAATACTAACCGTGTCAATCGGATAATTTATAACTTACGTAAATGGTTCAACATGATTAGTGGTTGGATCCTGGTTAGTCACACTCCTCGCGGTAGTACTCCGCATGTGGATTTTGAGGGTGTGACAATTTTCGTCCTTGTGGTTTATCCAATTATGCCAGTTCAGGTCAAATGTCAAATATGTACCATTTTCGTCCCTGGCATTCTTGAAACATGCCAGTTATGTCCAAAAAAACATGAGTTAACTGTCTTTTCCGTCCCTGTGTTTTGTCCAATTCGATTCTACCTTAGTTTTTTTGGACGGAATTGGCATGTTTCAAGAATGTCAGGGACGGAAATGGTACAAATTTGAAATTTTGTCTAGACTAACGTAATTGAACGAACCACAGGGACGAAAATGACATATAACTCTTAAAAATATCATCAAAGATCAAAGACTAGTTGACAATATGCTATTATAATATTTAAAAGTCCCAATACTTAGTGTTCCATCTATTAAAGACTCCAAATCTAAATACTTCTATAAGAAAAAAAACAATAAATGCTCGGGTATTTTTTCGGGTTTCGTGTTTCAGTTTTTTCGTTCGGGTTTTTGGTTTCTAAGATGAATTGCTACCCAAAATTCTAAAATTGTAGTGTTGATTGGCACAACATATACAATGGTGAAGGTATGCACCATGAATTTGACAGATTTGAATGACTTTTCAGACGCTTTGTTCAAATGGACCTAAAAACTTAGATCTAGGGTGATTTAACGGACAAATCTTAAAATTGATCTTAGTTTTAGGTTAATCAGCACTTGATTGTTGTTATTGAACCATAAATTTGATCATAAACATCAAAATTTCATAAGTGTAAATCTGTACTGTTCATGACACTTGAACGAAGAAGATGACTTTCAGGCGAAGGGAACCTTCGCACGAAGGGTGGTTATTCTGTTGACTTTGGTTAATTGATGCTTCGCACGAAGGGCACTTCGTTCAAAAGAAAATTTTGACTGTTTGATGACTTTTTAGTCCCACTTATTCAAGAGTCAATCCGCTTGAAAGACATGGGTTTTCTTGATATTTGTGCATGTTGATCTTAAATCTTCCATATAATTTCACAAGACTGATTTTTGAGCGGTTAAAGGTAAACATTGATGGCGAGATGTTTTTATTATATCCACAGTTCTTGCAGATGATACTTAACGATAAAATCAAGAACTTAGAAAAAGGTGGATTCTAATGTGTTACCGTTAGAACATGTGACGAATGCGACGCTGGATCGTTTACAACAAAACAAAAAGATCAAGAAGGAAGACATTCCGAGTGTTACGCGTTTATTTGGTTGTTTGAAAGGTCCGAATTATCTTCCACCACCACAAGGAAAATGGAGAAATGAAGATAGTGATTCGGGTGATGAAGGCCAACAAATGGAAGACTTTGTTCATAAACATTGCAGATGGTTTACAAAAGAGGATGGCAAGAAAAAGAGAATCTGGTTTTGATGTGTGCAAAATGCAACATATAAATTACATCAAATGAGGCATAAAACTAACCCTTTTTAGTACTATTGTTGGAAAAAGCGTGTTTCTTTCTTCCTTTTGAATTTACAGGACCAAACGAACTTAAAAGAACAAAAGAAGCAAATAAGAAGCCAAAACCAACATAAATACAAAAAAAAAGAATAAATGTGACATGCCCGACCCCTCGGCAGCATCCCCAAAAGCAAAAATAAGAAAACAGAGACTGACCACAAGGCCGTGCCCAGCTGGGCATGGGGCGTGGTCAGAAGCCTGCACAAAAGACAAACCTGAAGAAGCTTCCACGTCCACCATGGGGGCGTGCCCAGCTCAACACAGGGCGTGGTCAACACAAAGATACGCAGAATCTTGACAGTATAGCATAGAGTTGACCACGAGGTCGTGTGGGGCCCTTTGCTGACACTTGAAATTAATGAAGGAAGAGAAAAGGATGGCCATGGGTCGTGCCCGCTGGACACGGTGCCGTGGCTAGAGCTCTGTGCAGGCTATAAATAGGGGTGCTTGGTTCACTTGAAAGATATCCCTTGGCAAACCACTACTCTCCCACTTTGCCACCACTCCACCACCACTACAACACCAACACCCACTACCATCATCCATCATCCATCTTTAGAGTGTGTAGTAGTCTCGGGATCCAAGATTGATTGTAAGGGTTCTTGCCAATCAAAGGCCATGTTTGGTTAAGACCCTTACATCACTTGGTGAAGACAAGTCTTTATTGTATTGCTTTTGATTTTTAATCTTTCGGCACTTTTTATTTGGGTTTGTATTAATGACTTTAATAACTAGTTTCTTATGTTGAAGGTGAATTTTCTTTATCATTTTTCCGTGGTGTCTTGAGGTTACTTTACTGTCTATATAAAGTAAAAGATTGCATCATTCGTGTCTTTACGGTCTATATAAAGGTGCGTTGACTACCTGGTCGGGGGGGCTAGGGGAATGGTTTGGTAAAGTTCTTGTCTCATTCAGTGTATAGATCATGCGAGGACCTGGTTCAAGCTTACTAGGACCTCCTTCAATACCCACTGGTATTGGATGGCGGGGGTGCGAATAGCTTGAACCCCTCGTATATAAACTACTATTAATACTTTAAACCGGCTTCTTGGGATTGTATCCTTGTTGACTCAAACCACTTAGCCGAGGGTAACGTCACCTTCAAAAGAGGGGCCTACCACTTTTCGCATTAATAACTTACTTAATTATCTTTCAATATTCCGTCACTTTGGGATTGTATCCCTGCTGACTCAAACCACTGGGTTGAGGGTAACGTCACCTTTAAAAGAGGGGCCTACTACTATAACTAAGATAATCTCTTAAAAAGTCCGAAAGTGCGAAAATTATCAAAGGATACATTAGAGACGAGTTGGATCCAAGTGATTCTATCTTGTCTATTTGTTTTTTCATTTTATTTATCTTTGCATTTTTAGTTTTTATTTTCATGCTTCAAAACTTTTCTCAAAAAAAAAAAAAAAATTTGATTAGACGTTGAGGATAAACCGGTATTAAAAGCTCTTGTGTCCTTGGACAACCTCGGTATCTTACCACTATACTATGCTCACGATGGGTGCACTTGCCCAAGTGTGTGTTTAGTGTTAGTATAATATCGTGTTTTATAAATTTAAAACTTGACTAATGCGTAAAATGGGCTCAAAATATTAATAAAAACATATCACGCTTCGCACACACCAAGTTTTTAGGGCCGTTGCCGGGGACACAAGGATTTTAAGAAAGTTTAAAATCAACGGCCTAATTATTTTTATTTATTTTTCTATTTTTTTAGGATTTTTTTCTTAATTTTTCAGTTGTTGCAGACTAAGCACGGGCCGTGCTCAGCCAGACACGGGGTCGTGTCCATCATCGTTACTGGCAATCATGTTTTAAGTCAGACAGTAGCTGACCACGGGGTCGTGCCCACTCGACACGCCCCCGTGTCCACCCTCTAGTTGCTGAAAACAGAACCGTAAGATCCCGACGGTTGGTAATTTATGACAAAAATATGAGTGATATTGATTATTTTTACTTTCGCCACTCTTACGGTGAGTGGTGTCAAATATGTGGTGGATTCCATCAAGATTTAGAATGTTACTTTCTAAACGATCACTCTCTCCCTCCCGAATGCACTCAACCATCTCTTTCAACCGACATAACCTCCGAAGAATTATGTCGGCTCGAAGAAGTAATTCTCCAAAAATTAAAAGAATTAGAGCTTGAGATGAAAACAAGTTATTCATCGTAAGACAACAATCAAGGAGAATTGTTGGGGTCACATTCCGATTCTACTAACATCGACGATACCAAAGGTACCTCAACCTCTTGTGAAAACATGAGCGATAGTCGTCCCTGTGTCGATTGTGCCGTGAAAGACTCTCAATCGGCCCCCACCGATGTGCTCATAGACCTGAGCGATTCGACATATACATTCTTTAACAAGAGCCCGGATAAGGGGAATAAAGGTTGGTTTCCCCCACCTGTATTTAGTTTAGGTTTTACCCTTTCCGACAACCTCTTGCGTTCTTGTTTAAATCAAGAGCAATTAAGGTACCTTAGGCACTTCGGTGTTGTTCCCTCCAGTAAGGAACCACCCGATCTGATTAAAAACCTTAAAATTAGACGCCGCTTCATAAATACTCTAGCCACGGCGCCGTGCCCAGGTCAACACGCCCCTTGCCCACCTCAAATCTGACCATGGGGTCGTGTCCAGGCCAACACGCCCCGTGCTCATAATACGGACAAAATGTGTCAGAACCTTGTCTGACCACGGGGCCGTGTCCAGCCGACACGGGGCCGTGGTCAGTGTGCTATCGTTTTCTATATAGTCAGAATTATTCCTGCACATTTGGATCCATTCCAAAGACCAAGATTTGCTGTGATCTTCACATATACCTTAAAAGGTATATTCCAAAGAAGGTTTCTCACCAACCATCTTGTCTTTGCCACTTTTGTCACTTACCTTCTTCTCCAAAACTCTTCAACCTCCATTAAAGCTTGAAACATTCAAAACTTCAAGCTTTATTGTAATATTTGCAAGGTTTTTAACTAAGAAATCTTATTAAAAATAAGTTTTACAACACTGTTTTAAGTTATTATGTTCAGAAATGTTTCAAAATATAGAAAAATAATTTAAAACAATGATATTCCTTGGTTCAAAAACCTGCAGAAGTGTGACCACGGGGCCGTGCCCAGTGGGCACGGGGTCGTGGCCGGAGTCCCAGTTTCATTCTTTTTGAAAATTTCGTCTTGTTTTCTTAGAATGTCGAGCCAAAACAGTGGAACTTCATCAACCACTACAAGAAACAGTCGAAGGGGGAGAAGACCATCGATAGAAGCTACCCTTGTCCGATACGTGTGTGCACTAAGGGAAGCACTTGACGAAATGACGTCGGTGGAAGAGGTCCTCATTGACCGCATCAACTATTTGACGGTGGGGCTGGAGAATAGCTTTCAACAAATCAACCTTTTGCACCAAAGGTTGAACATTCTTGCTATGCCAGCCATGGAATCAATCTTCCCACAAGAAGATTGGAACTTGGCGCAAGAAGTTGTCAACCCAACCGGATGGGATGATGTTCCTCTGGAGCCTCCTCTAGACGCATTACACGAGGTTCTGGTAAATGTTGCACCTCCCCCACAAGAGGTTGTGGACAATGAGCCTGTCTTCCTTCTCCCTCGGGAGATTGAGGAATGGCTCATTGATGTTTGAGGAGCACCCTCCTGGTTGAAGTTCTAAGAGCCTTTATCAACCGAAACTTTGAAACAACTCATCGAGAGGTATTGTCATTTGATTGTTGAGCTGAGAAGATTTGGTATCAAGAAAGAAAGGGATGAATTGGTTGATAAACTGATTGATGCACTCCCACAGGGAGGTGATTGGTCAACCTATGTTATGATCATCAAAAACAATTGTGAGTACGAAACGATGAGTCTGAGTATGTTGATTGAGAAGCTAGAAGGTCATGAGTTGGAACAAAGGAAGATGTCTAAAATGTAAAGTGCAAATATTTAACAAGATGTAAACTTGTATTACCGAGGTAGTGTGCCATCGAATGTTTAGCACCCTAAGATTCAAACAACGTTTAGTGCTGATAATTCATCAGGGTCAACTCCAAATAGCTCATCAAGGAGCAGTGGTTTCTTCAAGGTTCTCAGACTTTGAATCGATCCTTCAACCCCAAACACTCAATCATCTCAAGCCTCCAATAACTACTCCAACCAGAACAATCCAAATCCTCACATAATACAGTGTAATATAGTTGTAAACCTTCAAAATTCTCAGGGATTAAATGAAGCAGCAGCTAAACAACAATTTTTCTTGCATCAGTTCTAGAATCCTAAAGTCTTGTTGCGGGTAAGATAGGTAACCTGGACATGAAAAAAGAGGACTACAACCCGATACACCCTGAGGAGTTAGAATTAATTGATATAAAATGGTGCATGGCGAGTATTATTAGGAGAGCTCAAAGGTTCATGGAAATCACAGGTCGAAACTGTGACACCCGGCTATTTTGAGCCAGCACCGTACTAGTGTGACACGTGTTATGAATAAATAAAGGCAATTTTTATTAAAATTGGTGTTCATATATAGTATTTGATGTGTTGGTAAGTCCAAACTTTGTTAAAAATTATGTTGGCAACAATAAGATAAACGCTTATCGTGTAACGTACAAAATGCGAAACAACGTCGGTGACTGCCCGGTTAATGTTAAAATCCTAAAAATATTCTGTTATGATTAAAATTCTATTTGTAATCATATTCGTGAAGAAAAATTAATCAAAATGCTTAAAATCTCTATTTTTCGAAATTAAGCGCATACGTATACTGCAAAATACAGACAACGCAGCCAGTCGAGGCAAATAAAATATTATTCAACAATATTATGGCGAGTTAATTTTATAGAACGATAAAAATAATTGTAAACGCCTTAAAACTTGATTAAAACGCGAGATAAAATACCCGGTAGTCAGTTAAATACCTGCTATTAACTACATATATTATATGTGTATGTATAAGAATTTTGTGTGTGTATGCATGTAGGTGGCGGCACATGATGTGCCCACCATTTTATCTTTTTCTTTCATATTGCCAAGTGTCAAAATTTGAAACTAGTAATCATTATGTTTGCATGTAAACTTCATAATATTCCAATTTTCAAGACTCAGTTCACAAACTTTTCATCTCATTTCTCACACTCAAAATCGTATACACCCACTTCAAATTCCATTTCTAAATTTTTGATGGTTTCTTGAAAAATCAAGTGTCTTCCAAGCCATTTCCAAGTTTCATCAAAGATTTGAACGGCAATCCTTGGAGTTTTTAAGAAGATGCAAGGTATAAATTTATTTTAAAATTTATTTTTTATTTCTTGATGATGACGGTGATGGAAAGTTTCTCAAAAATTTGGATTTTTCACATACTTGGGTTTTAAAATAAAATGAAAATGGAAATATGGTGAGTGTGTGAGAGCCGTGAGTATGTATATATGTGATTATTTGATTGTGTTTTGATTTCTTAGTTGATTATTAATTGATGAAATTCTTGAAAATTGATTTGCATGCATGATTAAAAAGAATCCTTATGGAAGTTCATATGTTTAAAAATAAATATATGAAAAGTTGATTTTTAAAGTATGTATAAGTATATATGTGTGTCGTGTATATATATAAGTATATATGTACATGTGGGTTTGTTCACTAGTTCATAAAAGTTACATGCATTGAAGTTGTGATGATTATAAGAATGATTAGATGAAGATGATTTCTTGAATTTATTTGAAAGTTATAATAAATGTATGGTAGATGCTTTAAAAATCTTGGATGATATATGATGATTATGCATTAGGTATCTGTACATAATTATATATGATGTTTAAATAATCATAAGTTGGTGAACTTGAAATGATATGATAAAATTGAGTTAAAACAGATTGTGAACATTAAAAATGATGTTATATGATGCGTTATGATGTTATAAAATTTTGTCAAAAGTTTGGTAGTTTTGCATGTTGTATATGAAGATTAAAAAAGTAATAAAATGAGTGAAATTGTGTGATTTATGCGACATACATGAAATCTGCACTATCACGAGTATAACCACCATTTTAATCAGTAAATAACATGTGTTATGTTAAAATATCAATTCATGACGATTTGGGATGGTTACGGTAAAGTTCGGTACAAGACTATGCGTTAAAAAGGTAAAAATCAGCTTTTAAAGTGATTTTTGCAAAATTGTTTCAAATCAGAATGTAAACTGATATTTTTATAATAAATATAATTATTTTAACTTATATTAAGTATCCTTGGTGTTTGGCTAGTCATACGTGGCTTCCGACGCCCTAAAACGTTACCTAAACGTTAAAATATGCATATTTCAACGTACGCGAAATCAGGTTGTTCAAGGGTGAACTTTATGTCTTACAAGGTGATATGTGAATATGAGTATGTGAGTATGTGTAATGTGATATATTAAGTGTTGACATGATAGTAGGAGTTTAGACTATGCATGTGCGTTTGTACGGTTAAAACGATAAACTATGTTAAAAGTCGCGTTATGTGTATAACCTATGAATCGAGCATGAAAAATACATAGGTTAACTTGATGAGTTATTTTGTGTATAAATGCTTTAAAAACGATATATGATAATATTCACGTTTATGTAACTATATTACGAAGCGCAAATCGTAGATATATTGCTTATAAACGGGTGTGATAACGGATATAATATAATGAGGGTCACCAACAAAATCGTTCAAATCGCAAAAATCTTAATATATATAAATATGTGAACACATATATATAAATACGCCAACATAATCAAAATAAAGACTTTTCGAGAAAATCTTAAAGTTATGTGAAAATTCTAAGTATTTGAGAAACTTAGTTGTTCGTAGAATAATTGGTTATTAAATCGTTCCTATTTAAATTAGGACGTGTAGATCAATTTGAGGGATTGCGATGATATAAAAATATGAAGAGGAAAACGTGGCCTTGGCATGTATCAATCCCCCACGCTTCAAAACGTTCTTGTCCTCAAGAACGAAATGACCTTGCCAAGGTGGTCGCCATTCACGTCGTTCGGTTGCATTCAGGCCAATTTTAACGGGTTGCCACGGTGGTCTCCAATCACGTTTCTCATATGCCTTTGGTTCCTTGTTATTTAATGGCAAGACTCGAATGTTATGGTTGTTGTTGTGGGTGTCATGTGTGGTAGGAATACATGCGGGTGTGGGGAATGGTTGCAGTTGTCATTGGGTGCTATTTGAGGTTGGTTTTGGTGTTCGATTTTGGGTCGGGGTTGGAGCGGTTGTAAGGACCGATGGAGTGGGTTTTAGTGGAGGTGCGGGTTGTTTTTGTTGGTGAGGCAGGTAGGGTGGCGGCTAAAACTGGTGGTGGCGAGAGAGCGGTAACTGGTGGTAGAGATATAGGGGTATGGCGAGCTTCGAACGCGGCTCGGGTCGATTGGAGCTCGGCGAACATAGTTCAAACCGAGACTCGAGTCTCGCAAAGGATTCCCTCCATTGACGGAACTCAAGTTTGGATAATTTCTGTGCGGACATGGTTCAAGGTGGATTACGACGTCTCTGATACCAATTGGTAAGAACCTAATCGTTTCTCAAATGATCCAATAAAATAGATGGAAACTAAAAGAATATTTAAAGAGAAACTCAAGACTTAATTCATTTCATTGATAAAATTTACTTAAACTAATCATGGCTTTTATAGCCTTACAAAAAGGATAAAAGTAACCGAACATTAACCCTACTAAGACCCACTAATCTAAACCAGTGTTGTAAAAATCGCGACTAGGCGGCGATTAATCGCTAGTCTGCCAGTGACTGAGTAATTTTCCGTTAAACAGTCCATTAATCGCTAGTCGGGCCTAGGTGAACCTAGTCGGTCCTAGTCAGACCTAGTCGGCCAGTAAAAAAATGGCAATTCCGGCCAGATTCCGGCAAAAAACCTGTATATTCCGGCCAAAACTTCTAAATTCCAGCCAGTTTCCAACCAACCCATGTGAATTCCAACAATTAATATTGCATACTTAAAAAAATTAGTTGAGTAAGAGTTAAAACCTAGCTACTTAAAATATTTACCTATAAAAAATGTGTATATGAACACATAAAACTGAAAATTACATATAAAAACCCGATCCGATTAATCCTGATTAATCTCGAGTAATCCCGAGCAGTCGCTAGTCCCCACCTCACCGGTCGACTAGCGACTAGCGAGTTCTCCAACCTTGATCTAAACTAATATGATGCATAAAAATAAATTGAAGAAAACATGCACTAAACAAACAAATGAACTACTAAAATATGAGAAGGAAAACATGGCCAAGGCATGTATCAATAAACATCCGTAATTTTCTCACCAACAAAATAATTAACACCTGGGCAAATTTTTAGTAAGATTCAAAAATTAAATTTTTTTTTTAAATTAAACTTCATTAAAAACAACCTCCGACCCAAACGGGCAAAAGGCCAAACACAACACAGCACCCCCGACCCAAACGGGCAAATGACAAAGAAATTACAACATATACATCGGGTATTTACACAAATCCGACCATCTAATATACTTACAAGAAGATCTATTTTTAACCCAAGCAAAGCTTCTAGATTTTAGCTCCCCAATGATGTCGTGCGGACTACATCTTTTCTGATTAAACACCACTTCATTCCTTTCTTTCCATATGCACCAAGACGTTATCAAAGACAACCCATAAATGATCTTCTCCTCCTTCTTACTACGCTTAATGAATTTGTGGATATCTAAAATATCTTTAATTTAAAAAAGATAGAGAGGCGGGATGTTGCACCAAACGCTGAAAGTCGACCACGCCCTCAACGCAACCGAACAAGCAGTGAACAAATGCTCGACCGATTCCTCGGCGTCTTCGCAGAATGGGCACATAGATGAAGATATGTCCACTTTCCTTCTTTTTAAATTTATCCTAGTTGGAAGCCTATCCAGTTCATAATATTGCATTTAATAGGAACCCATTTGCACCAAACAAAATTTGGAGGGTGATGGGTACCTCTATCCTTAATCAAAGCCGATTTGACAGTCTTCACCGAGAAACCATTCTGACTATCACCATTCCAAATCCAAGCATCCTTACCAAAGGAAAGGCTCACCCAACTTAGCACCTCACAACATTCCTTCCATTCCTTGAGCTCCTCTTTAGACTCAGGCTGCTTAGACCAATGCCATTTGAACACACCGTTTCCTCTTTCTGTTTCCATTCTCTCTGCAACCCTGCACGATTTAAATAACTCCAAACAAAATAGATGGGGCCACCTCTCCATGAAGGGGAGGTCATCCACCCATGTATCGATCCAAAACCGGATATCACCCCCACTCCCAACTTTACCCATAATAATATGATTTAAACCTTTCCTATTAATTTTCATTTTGGATATCAGTTTCACAATGTTTTTCCAATACCCCGCTAATTTCTCATTAATAGGAAGGAAGCTCCTTTGGTTATACTTATAGTGACACATTTCCACCAATTTACACCACAAATTATGATTTTCCGCCCTATATCTCCACCCCCATTTGACAAGAAGGGCTTCGTTGACCTCTTTTAATATGCTAATACCCAACCCACCTTTTGACTTGGGCCAAGTAACCCATTCGCATGCCACCCAGTTCATTTTAGATATGTTACCTGATCCAGCCCATAAGAATTTTCTCATTTTGGCCTCGAGGGCCTTTAAAACACCCACCGGAGCTTTATATAACGACAAATAATAAATATGCAAACTTTCCAAAACAGAATTTATCAAAGTAAGCCTTCCCCCTATCGATAAAGTTTTAGATTTCCACATCGACAATCTTTTATCGACAGTCTCAATAATAGGACTCCAATTGTTTATTCTATTCATATTCGACCCCACCTTAATTCCCAAGTAAGTAAGAGGAATAAATCCACTTTACATCCAATAACATTAGCCATATCCGACACAGACCCATTATCGACACCCAACCCATATAAGTTAGATTTTTGAAGATTAATTTTTAAGCCCGAACATAAATAAAAAATTCCCCGACATCTAGCCACATTTTTAACATTATCCCTATCCCACTCTCCCAACAACAGAGCATCATCAGCATAAAAAAAGTGAGAAATTACCGGACCGTTATTGGGAGTTTGAATACCTTTTAAAAGACCTTCCATCCTCGCTTTACACATAATGTTAGACAAGGCCTCCATAACCAGGAGAACAGAAATGGGGAAAGTGGATCGCCCTGTCTGACCCCTTTAGAGCAATTGAATTCAAAGGTGGGGGATCCATTAACAAGAACCGAGGATCTAGCCGAAGCTAGAATCCCTTTAATCCATTTACACCATAATTCCGGAAAACCCATTTGCCCCATGATGTCCAACAGAAAGCTCCAACAAACATTGTCGTACGCTTTTTCAAAATCGATTTTAAGTAAAAAAAGCTTTTTTATTGTATTTTTTTAATCCAAGCCAAAAGCTCATTAAGCATAAGCGGACTGTCGAGAATATATCTCCCTTTAAGAAAAGCCGTCTGATTTTCCGAGATGACAGTCCCAATAACCAACTTAAGCCGATTAGCCAAAATCTTAGAAACAGTTTTGCTAATTGTAACACCCCGAAAATGGGCTTGGTAATTAAACTCTGTTAATACTAAAAGACGGGTAACGTACCGTTATTAGTAAAAATAACGCGGCAAATATTTGGGTTTAAAACAAGAAATACAAATAGTAAATATAAGCGAATCAAAGTTTTCAAGAATTTAATTTAAAAGAGCCCGAGTTAACGGGACTTAAAATATAACGGGTTATAATTCCCGGGACCCACCAAGTAACTAGGAGTATTAACCTAGTTAGTTAATGTCTTGACAAAATAGAACTAATGTGGTTAAGATACCCTTTAAATAACTTGTGTAAAGTGAAGGGACTAGACATGGACAATTGAATTAAAGTTTCAATTAAACAAATTAATAAACAAAACACACACACATACGTGTGTGTGTGTCTGCGACTTCAACCAGAGCCAAGAAGGGCTCTCTTGCTCAAAACCCTAATCCCTCAAGAATCTCTCAAATTGAAGCCCAAATCAAGAGCCAAATCATTGCATGAACACAGATTCGTGATCACCTAGTCATGGGGATTACAAGGTATGTTAAAAATTATGATTTGGTGATCGGTGAAGGTCTACTGTTTTACGGTAGAAAAGCTTGAATCCAGGTGCCACCGTAAATTACGGTGGAGATATTTTTTTATATATTTTGTTTTTCAATTGAAAAATCAATTGTTTTCCCGGACATCATTCGGACATGATTTAAACCCCGTATGACTAAATCATTTCATGTTATTGAAATGTAGGTACTTTAGGACGCCGGAAGACGATCAAGCTCAGTGAAGAACCGAACACGATAAAGACACACGCTTCCGTACTTCGACACATTGTAAATTTTAAACAACGAATTCAACCACGTTATGTGGAATAACTTATGATTTGCAAAAGTTTTAATAAACCCGTATTACAAGATGTATATGATAGTGATTAATTACATGATTATCTTTCAAAATATACGTTAAACCTTGGTTTACAAGAACGGGTGTTACAAGTTGGTATCAGAGCCTTGGTTTAAGAGATTCGAGTATGGTGGGGAGGAACCATGCTTGAACTTAAACCTTATGCTCTTGATAAAGAATAGTGTTCGGTTCGAGGCTTGATCGCAAATCCGGTAAGTACGTGTATGCTAAAGTGTTGTAACCAACACATAAGGCTATCGTGTGATTCACGTTACCCCAATTAAAATGATTGAAATAGTTGACGAAAATACGCGCGTTGACGCGTATAGTAGAAAAAGCCTTGTATTATAATATGGGCGATTATTGAAGTTGACGTTACTAACTTTTGTGAATGTTTTAATTGAAGGACACTCGCGTTTGAAGACGACGAGAGTCAAATGAATTGTGGATATGATGATGGAACGGTCCGAAGTATGACGAGAGGAGCATGCTCACCAAGGACTAAATCGCGTAACGACCGCGAACAAGGTTAATGGCAAGGAACGCCCGTCGGGGCAAACATTACCAGGTGCATATTTTAAATAATCGCACAAATAGTAATATGCAACAAATATGAAGAAATTGAAAGTTGCATATGTAGATTAAAAACTTGGAAAAACCCGAATAGAAAATATGTTCGGATATTGTTTCCAAGAGAAACAAGTAGAGGCATTACTTACATAGGGTGTGATGTGAAAACTATAAAAAGGTCATGCGTGTCATGTGTTAATCGCTTACTCTGGCCAAGTAAGTAGTGGCATATGATACCATGAACTTCTTATGGCGGACACGTTTACATCCGATGTAGTAAGGGCGGGGTGAAAGGGACTAATTAAAAAGTACCCAAATGAATCAGATAAGCAAAATATTTGATAATAATGTAAACGCACACCCGAGTGACGGAAGCGTATTACATTAGGATAATGAGCCCGAGTGAAGGGACAAAGAAGCATGTAAAAGGATTTAGACAAATATTGGGAGGGAGTGTACTTACACTCGAACCCAGAAAACGCAAGCATGTAAATTGATTTAGACAAATATTGGGAGGGAGTGTACTTACACTCGAACCCAGAAAACGCAAGCATGTAAATTGATTTAGACAAATATTGGGAGGGAGTGTACTTACACTCGAACCCAGAAAACGCAAGCATGTAAATTGATTTAGACAAATATTGGGAGGGAGTGTACTTACACTCGAACCCAGAAAACGCAAGCATGTAAATTGATTTAGACAAATATTGGGAGGGAGTGTACTTACACTCGAACCCAGAAAACGCAAGCATGTAAATTGATTTAGACAAGTATTGGGAGGGAGTGTACTTACACTCGAACCCAGAAAACGCAAGCATGTAAAAGGATTTAGACAAGCATTGGGAGGGAGTAGACTTACACTCGAACCCGGAAAGTGTGAATATGTCGCTAAACGGGTCGTTTGTGTAAAACGTCCAACGTAAGGACAAAGTCAGAAAATTTCGCCCGGAAATAAAAAAATGAAGCCTTAGACTACGATCAAGGTCGACTAAAGCTCATAAGCGAAAATATACGATTTTAAACATAGCAAGACATGCTTAGAAGCTATATATGAATATATATATATATATATATATATACATTTGAATGTAGATACAAATAAAAGATGATTTACGGGATCATCATAACTTACGGGATTAAACACAGTGTTAAGGTCTACGGGACCAGAATGACTCTTGGGTCACGAAAAGAAAAGGAAATACACCTTAGTGTTTTCAGTAAAAAAAAAAAAAAAAGGGTGAAGACCTAAGGAAATAGCCTACGAGGCTACGTGAAAGAACCTACGGGTTATTCAACCAGCGAGAGAACCAGTTGAAAATCCCCGCATAAAACCAAGACTGTAAAAGAATAAATTACAGACTGTCAATGTCCTGTTACGGATAATTGACGAAAGATAAAGAGAGGATCCTAAACTAAAACCTTGGTTTTAGTAAGAAATAACGTTTTTACGAATCAGAATCCTGATAGGAAAAATTGAATATTAAGCATGAAAGGTTCAAGTCTTGACACCGATAGGCACAAGACGTTATATCCAAAAAGTGGTATTTTCAAAAAAAAAATAAAAAAAAATGAAAGGTTGATATAAAACTAAACATGACGTGACACGATCACGGTCAAGAAATGCAATGTGAAGTGGAATCACATTATAACCAAGCGAGCGGTAAAAAGCAACTGGACTAATAAGTCTAGTCAGTGAGACCGGTTAAGATCATTTAAGTAAAATGGTAGCTTGTAAGCGGTGGATTCGGTATAACTGAACCGAATAAATGAAATTGAAAACAAAAGAAATAGTTGCTAAAAGTGAAAGATTTCACTAAAGATCTTTAAACGGGTCAAAATAACGGATTCATAAGGAATTCGATAGTATATGAAAGCGATGGATATCACTAAGTTAACTAAACTAGTGGAAATAACGAGATTACGTTATTTCGAAGTTACACTATGTCGTATGAGATATGTAGACAATTAGCAACCAAAAAGATGTTACCACACTTTTCGGGTAATACTAACGATTGGTTAAAAAGTATAAGTAATTTCTCGAATAGAATACATTGAGTTTAAACTCAATGAATTATGTAAGAACAGGTTTCGAGGACGAAACCTCTTTAAGGGGGGTAGACTTGTAACACCCCGAAAATGGGCTTGGTAATTAAACTCTGTTAATACTAAAAGACGGGTAACGTACCGTTATTAGTAAAAATAACGCGGCAAATATTTGGGTTTAAAACAAGAAATACAAATAGTAAATATAAGCGAATCAAAGTTTTCAAGAATTGAATTTATAAGAGCCCGAGTTAACGGGACTTAAAATATAACGGGTTATAATTCCCGGGACCCACCAAGTAACTAGGAGTATTAACCTAGTTAGTTAATGTCTTGACAAAATAGAACTAATGTGGTTAAGATACCCTTTAAATAACTTGTGTAAAGTGAAGGGACTAGACATGGACAATTGAATTAAAGTTTCAATTAAACAAATTAATAAACAAAACACACACACATACGTGTGTGTGTGTCTGCGACTTCAACCAGAGCCAAGAAGGGCTCTCTTGCTCAAAACCCTAATCCCTCAAGAATCTCTCAAATTGAAGCCCAAATCAAGAGCCAAATCATTGCATGAACACAGATTCGTGATCACCTAGTCATGGGGATTACAAGGTATGTTAAAAATTATGATTTGGTGATACTTGAGATTATGATGAATAATCATAATCGAAATTCTGGAATGAATATTGATTCTATGAGTGTTATTATGATTATATCTTGGTTTAGAAACAAACCCTAGTAGAAAATTTGATGAATTGTTGTCAAAACTAGGGATTTTATAATTACCCTATTATGTGCTAAATGGGTTTTTGTATGTTATGATGAACACTCGGATTGGAGTGTTAATTTGATGAATATTAATTGTTATGATATAAGTTCTTGATGTAGTTCATGAACACTAGATATAGAGGGTTGAAATTTGATGTTAATCTTGCAAAAAAAAAATGACTAATTACGGACTAGTTAGCAAAAGTGTAGAATGATGCCCATTAGGTGTTTGTTAAAATGCCTAAATGAGAAGTAAGTGTTGAAATTCAAGTGAAACGCGTAATTGACAAGCTTGACTAATTACATGAGACATGGGATAAAACGGGTTCTAATCATAATATTGATTTGCCTTAATCGTGCATATTATATGATTAAATGTAGTTGACTTTAGAAAGTCAAACTAACTAGTGATGAAGTCGAATAAGTGGTTTCGGCTAAGAAAATAAGTAAAGTGGTATAGTCGTGATGGTTAATGACTAATCTAACCACTTTGTAAATGATGAACAATAGTTGGCGCTTAAACAAGCTAGGTGAAGCTTGGAGTGAAAGCGGGCCAAACGAGTCAAGCATAGGAAGAGAACGTAGCTCGGATGCAAGGTAAGTGAAACTTACACAATTATGTAGAATGCTTGTTTATTCTATATGTTATAAATGCAATAACAATAATATAGAAAACATGGATTTCTAACGTGATCGATATGAGTCGGAACATGTAAAGATGATAAAAATCTTGGTTTATGGCAAAAAGGGCAAAACGGTAAATTAATCATGTAAAGACTAGGAAATTATGAATTTCCGTCAAAATTATCTTGTAGTATAATCTAATGATGATAAGAAGGGCAAATTGGAAATAGTCAAGTATTGACTAATGTAAATTGAAGCCTAAAGGATACCCTTGGCCTAAGCCGAAATGGGTTGAAATTGTAAGGAAAGAATTTAAGAGAAAAAGGGATTTGGAAATGAAATCCGGGACGGGATGGATGTATGAATTAGAAGTCAAAAACTACATTTTTGATTTAATAGGCAACGTCGGGCATATAGGCCAAACGGGTCAAATGGCGGTGATAACGCCATTTGACAATATCGACTAATGCGATTGTCAAGTCTTGTGTTAACAGGAGCGATTAGCGATTCGGTTAATTTCGCCCACACTAAATGTGATAATAAAAGCGAGGTATAAATTGGTCTATATGTTGACCCTAGCCAGGTACGTATGCATACGATTATAGTTAACATACAAACTTGGTCAAATATGTAGTGAAAGCCCCTCGTAGTAAATGAGGGGCTAATGTTGACTAAAATGCCCTTGAAGGGTAAATTGAGCAAACAACTTATAAAGGTTGTTTAGGAACCTATCTTATGATCTTGTAACCTTTAGACGCGCATGAAAGTTGTAGACATAAACTTTCAAGAGTTAAATGCTTAAATTGTGTGTTGCCGCAAAAATAACACATCCGTGGGATTAAACTCGGAATAAATAGTCCATTTCGTTAAATCCACCACATCCATAGTTGTGGTGGAAGACTAGCTAATAACAAACTGGTGGAACTATGAGGTACATGAGAAATGAGCACAGTTCGTGCTTAAATGGTCGTAAATACCCTTAACGGGTCAAAATAAGATTCTAAACAAAAACGGGTAAATAATTGCGTAGAAACCCGTGTTCAGTACTTAATATGATTGACAATATTAGAATTTAAGGGTTCATGATGAATGGTGGTCAAACAAACATGTTTATTTGATAAACACATAGTCGGGTCAAAATTTGTTGAAAAGATAATAAGCCGAAGGCTTAAAAGTCTCAATTTTATTTAATCCGGATGTCAGATCTTAACTCCATATGATGGAGAATTAAATTACAAACATGTAGGAAGAAACGGTAGGTCAAACGGATAAGCGGTTTGAAAGATACGAAAGATTTCGTGTCAAATTACGGCAAAATGGAAAGGCTGAACCCAGGGTCCACCGTAAATTACGGTCCCACCGTAATTTACGGTGGAGATGATTTGTTTACGGTGAAGGTCTACTGTTTTACGGTAGAAAAGCTTGAATCCAGGTGCCACCGTAAATTACGGTCCCACCGTAATTTACGGTGGAGATATTTTTTTATATATTTTGTTTTTCAATTGAAAAATCAATTGTTTTCCCGGACATCATTCAGACATGATTTAAACCCCGTATGACTAAATCATTTCATGTTATTGAAATGTAGGTACTTTAGGACGCCGGAAGACGATCAAGCTCAGTGAAGAACCGAACACGATAAAGACACACGCTTTCGCACTTCGACACATTGTAAATTTTAAACAACGAATTCAACCACGTTATGTGGAATAACTTATGATTTGCAAAAGTTTTAATAAACCCGTATTCCCGATGTATATGATAGTGATTAATTACATGATTATCTTTCAAAATATACGTTAAACCTTGGTTTACAAGAACGGGTGTTACACTAATCACCCCAATCAAATTAATAGGTCTATATTCTTTCAGCCCCACAGGATCTTTGTTCTTAGGAATGAGAGTTATGAAGGAAGAACTGCAACCCGCTGCTATCGAACCTTTGCTGTAAAAAGAAACCAACAAATCATAGAAATCAATTTCAAAAACGTTCCAGTACCTTTTGATGAAATTAAAGTTGAAACCGGTCCAGTACCTTTTGATGAAATTAAAGTTGAAACCGTTCCGTCAGAAAAGCCGCGTCCGCTTCCGAAAGACACTTAGCGTTCTGATATATGAGTTTAGGTCTGTCATTGATCTTTTCCTTGAACGCCCTTTTGAAGAAGCCCATAATCTCTTTTTTTCCCATAGAAGGTTTAGTGATCCATACTTCATTAATTATAAGGCCCGATATATTGTTACTTGCCCTTCTACTTTTGATGTATCCGTGAAAGAACCTAGTATTCTCGTCTCCTTCCAAATCCCATCTAGCTCTAGCTCTTTGTTTGATATCTTTCAGTTTGTAGCCTTCGAGCTCCTTTAGATCTTTAAGGCATTCTGATCTGGTCCACTCCTCCTCTTCATTTAACTCTCTGTCTTCCGCCACCTCTTCCAATCGTTCTAACTCTTCCTTAATATTCATCTCTGTATCCCCTTCCTTAGATAAGACCTCTTTTTTCTATATTCTTAAAGCTTCCCTAATCTTTTTAAGTTTTTGAGATAGCCTCACGTCCAGATTCCCAACCCCGTTAAAATTGGCAATCTCCTTTAGAACCACCTCATCGAAATCCTTTCTTTCCAACCAAGAATTGAAAAATATGAACGGCTTTGGGCCAAAGTTTTTATTCGAGCAAGTCCAAACAAGAGGGCAATGATCCGAAAACATTCTAGGCAACGCCCGCAGGCAAGCCCCTGGCCACTTAAGAAAGAACTCTTGATCCACCAGAACTCTATCTATTTTACTAAGTTTATTGTCATTGTCTTTGAGATACGTAAATTTTCTCCCTTTCATATCATACTCTCTCAACCCATTATCGGAGATAAAATCATTAAAAATAGTAGCACATTTATTATTAAAAATAGAGTTTCTTCTTTCCTCCCGAAAACGCACCGCATTAAAATCTCCCAGAATCACCCACCAGCCCGGGTGACTACCCATCACCCCCCCCCCCCCAATATCATCCCAAAGAGCCTTTTTACGAGGGACTTTATGAGGAGCGTAAACGTTTACTATATTAATAACCTGATTGATACCTTTTAAAGTCCTCATAGTTAATAAAAAGTTAGGATGTTTGAAAGAGTCGTGTACCTTGAGAATGCCAGGATCCCACATGCTAACCACCCCTCCAGATCTGCCAGCTGTCGGAACGTGATCCATCTCGAAATTGCCTGCTCCCCAAAATTTCTCAAATTCGATACCTGAAATGTCACTAAATTGAATTTCTTGTAACGCAATGAAATCAATACCGTTATCACGTTTTTAATTTTTTATCCACCCCGCTTTGTTTTTATCCCCCTCTCCTAAGCCTCTAATATTTAACGAAAGAAAATTCATTTGTCTCAAATTTGGATTCCTTCTTCCCTGATCACTTCTTTAATTAAATGCTCGTGTCCCTGCAAATCAACTCCCAGAGTGCCCCCCATGGCTGATGTAATTTGAAGCTCCACGTTAATATTTTCCTCCGCCTCCTCAATTGGCATTAAATTTAGGTCTTTCACTACCTCATCTTCCTTTTCCTTTCTATAACCACAAGGCTCTTCCTGTTGTATCTCGCACTCTCCACTGCTCCCCACAAAAAAATCGTCGGTGTTTTACGGATGATCACTCTCTTCACTATCCTCCTGTATCCCGATAATTTCGTTCAGGTCGAAAGGGTCGTTAACTCTCGATCTTTTCCTGGGCCTCATCAACTCACCGACTTCCTCTACTATAGTTTTTTTATTATTGGGCTTTCTGACCTTTTTTACTCTTTTAGCAGGCCCACAAAAGTTTAGGTCAACTTTAAAACAATTATGACTTATCACCAAAGACTACATCACCACCTCCTAAATTCACATCATCTAACCTCTACCATTATTTATTACCCCATAGGTGATTTTCAAGAATTGTTGGAGAAACCGAAAAATGCCTATCCACTTTATTCATATTACCGTTCATCATGTCGTTAACTGTTCTAGGATTTGGTTCCTCATTAATTGAACCCGACTGTACGTCTTCTTCCGATTCCGATGGGATTATCCCCTCACCGATGCCGGAAGTGAACGGTCCGTCATGCTTATGAACTCCCGGCACTCCATCCACCGGAATATCGATATTACGTTCAGACCGGTAATTCTCATTCTCACGGGAACCCCCGAAATCCTTCTTTGCCGCCTTAACGGAGTCGTCAGCCACCTGACTACGAACACCGTCTCCTTTACACTCCTCCTCCGGTGTTAGCTCCTCTGATGTTTTCTTCACGTTGCTGAGGTTGTCGGCCTCCGACATGAGATCCCACCCGTCACTTTCTTCCTAACATATGAACACATTGGCATATCCAAAACCAACCTTAAATTATGATCACAAAAGCTTGCAACCTAGAGAAAAATTGTCACCAATAAAAATTAGTCGAAGTTCCTTTTGATTCGTGTGCCACAATAACCTAAAAGCCGTTGAATGGTGCAAATTATTATTGGCTGGAGCGTGACCCTAAATTCCTCAAATGATGCAATTTATTGGGTTGAAGTGAGAGCCCAAATTCCTTTTGACCTGTCTTTTTATTCCATTCGTTTTCTCCTTCCGTTCATCCATTTAGTTCCGTTCACCCATTTAGTCCAATTAATTATTTGAAGTTCACAGTTCCACCTATTAATATGAGCCCACATAAACCACTAATCTACCAAAATCCATATTGGTTCACGTGACCCGAGTAAATTGATGGCTTAGTTTCTTTCTTTATTTGCAAAGAGTTAATTACACAGATCTACCTTAGATCTACCTTATGGTTTATAGCTAGTTTTATCTTTAAGTACTAACTTTTTTTTAACAGGTTTAGGTTTTATGATTTCAATTTTGTAACACATTTGGATACTAACACCAAAATTATCAATATAACGACTAAAATACCCTTCTATTTTTTTTAATTTTATCAATGTAACACATTTGGGCACTAACACCTAATTTTATTTAAGTTTAAATCAATTTTACAAAGAATTTTAAATTAAAATTATTTTCGTCTATAACAATTAAATTTTTTTTTTGAATGCCCTTTTAAGTGTGATACTTGTTTTAACTACCATATTTAACGTGGTTAACTATTTCCCTTATAACTATTAACCGAACTAATCAAGTTTCGCTTATAAATCTCCGTTTAACCTCCGTTTTATTCCGGTTTTAAACCAACGAAATATGTGATGGTTTAATCTAATAGTATAATATTAAAATTTTTAGAAATTCTTATTTTTATCTACTTGAAAGGGTCCGGTTTTGAAATCCGGGTCAGATTTTGGAGATCCGATTTTGACGGATGTTACATTGGTTAATCTGTCTACAATCACCCAAATTGTATCATTTCTTTTTCTTGTTTTGGGTAATTTGGTAACAAATTACATTGTTATCAATTCCCATTTCTATATTGGCATCTCTAACTGTTGTAATAATCCTGAGGGTTTCTGATGCTCAGCTTTAACTTGTGAACATGTTAGACATTTAGCAACGTAGCTTGCTATATCCTTTTTCATTCCTATCTACCAGAAATTCTTTCTTAGATCTTGATACATTTTATCACTTCCGGGATATATCGTATACTTAGACTTATGAGTTTCGTCTAGAATTCTTGGCGTAGGTTTCCTTGTTTAGGTATCCACTTCCTTTTCTTACGGAACTTTCAAATTCCATCGGTTCCTTGTTCTAATTCCTTAATCATTCCCTTTGATTTTTCAGCATCGTCCTTGATTGATGATTCCTGTACTTGCGGCTTTCATCACTAAGATGAACTTCGTTGATTTGGTTGGCTTATATCCTTTAATTGTGATCTTTTCACCACTTGGTGTACTTACTTGCACTGACTTTTGATCACATAAAACACTGGCACGATTGGCTACCAACCAATCCATTCCTAATACAACATCGAATCCAGCCATATTAATTGGGTAAAGGTTAGCAAAGAAATGATGGTTTAGGATTTCTATTCTTGTTCCCTGCAAGATTTCGCTTATCTTAATGGATTCTCCGTTTGTCGTCTCTACCAGACAATCTTGTTGAAGTTTGGCTAAGGGTTGGTTAAGAAGTTTGTAGAAAGAAGTATTGATAAAACTTTGGTTTGCACCAGAGTCAAACAATAATTTGGCAAATATGTTATTAACTAAGAACGTACTGGCAATCACATCCGGAATCATCTTGGCTTCCTCAGCTGTCAGAACAAATACTCTGGCATTTTTCTTAGGCGCTTCAGTTGTTTTAGCCTTGTTGGTTGTGGCTAGAGCTAGTTTCTGACAGTTTGGTTTGATGTGACCAGCTTCTCCACAATTGTAGCATATCCTGGCATTAGTCTTTCTCCTACAATCTTCTTCCTTATGTCCTGGGTGCTTGCAAAAGTTGCAGGATACAACACACTTTCCTGAGTGCTTCTTCTTACAAAACTTACAGTAAGGTGTAGAAGAACCTGTTCCTTTTCCACGGTAGGAATTACCGTAACGGAATTCCTGGGTAAGCTTTTGAGCTAAGTTCTTCCTCTGGTTTCCCTCTTGTGTACGCACCAATTCATCAGTCAGGGTATTGGCTAGTTCTACTGCTTCTTCTATGGTTTGCGGTCTAGCTGCCTTGACTACGTGTCTAATCTCACTAATTAATCCCAAAATATAACAAGAGATTAACCCTGGTTCAGGTGAGGCTAAGGTAGTTACTATCCTAGCATATTCGAAGAATATGGTAGTCTAACCTTTGCAGTCTATTCTAGTCATTCTAAGATTTATGAACTTATTGGCGATTTGTTCCTTCTCATTAGGAGGACAAAATTTTCTTTCAACCATTTCCTTAAAGTTGATCCATTCCATCTTATAAACTCTGTCACTTCCCCTAGACTGGAGAATAGTATTCCACCATTCTAAGGCTGCATTTTTAAAAAGATAAAAAGCAAACATAATCTTATCTTCGTCTGCGCATTTACTTATCTTTATGACTGCTTCTATCTTTTCTATCCAACGTAGGGTTGCAATGGCTCATTCATTGCCTAAGAATTCTATTGGTTTGCAGGCCAAGAATTCTTTATGAGAACAACCGTAAAAAACGGTTCTTCTTCTTTTAGGAAATGGAGCTTGGATAATAGGTCCATTATCGTTTACACTGTGACTTGGTTCAGTGTGTTAACGTTTACTTCCATTTGCAGATTTATTATTTTCTACCTCTTTAACAGTCTTGATAATATAAGGCACAGCATCTATAATTCCTTGTGCTACTATGTGTTGAATGGCACTGTTATCTATTTGGTTTCCATTATTCTGATTTTCCTGATTTACTTCGTTCGACATCTGAATTGTGAATATTTATCAGGTATTAATTATCACAGAATAAAATTTAGTACATTTATTTATACACATCACACAAACAGATTGATCAAAATCGTCGAACATTGCGACTTTTACTATTTTTCATATATATGTATCTATTACAAACTACAAATGGAAATCAATTATACTAGTAGTTATGCATCCGTATCTAATTTTGTTTATCTATTTTTTTTTGTCAAAAATACAAAATTACACATATATCTTGGGTATTTTCTAAGTATCATGTATCCAGTCATGTATATCACGCTCGACATGTTTCCACATAAGCTTCTTTCCAATTTGGCGAATCCTATCTCCTTCTTCTACTAATTCGTCACCGTATGAGCGAAGTTCTTCCAAATTTTCCTGGCTCATAGGTGGCATGGGTGCTGGTATAGGATCAGGGTGTTGAGGGATAGGTTGTCCATAAGGGTATGGGTTTCTTATTACACTATGCGTCCACCATTCACTGCTCCAAAAGGGATCTAAAGGGTTAAGATCAGTGTACTGAGCTATGGGATTCGGTGGGGGAGTTCTGGGAATCTCATAGGGATCTACATCTGGAATTGGAAACTGGTCTTCCTGGTCGGGTTCTAATGTGACACCCGGCTTTTCAGGCCGTACCGTACAATTGTAACACATGTTGTGAATAGATAAAAGGCTGTATTTGACTGATTATGATGTTTATATGTGAAATTTAATGAGTTGGTAAATTTAAATTTTGGTAAAAATTATGTTGGCAACGATAAAATTAACGCTTATCGCGTAACGGTTAAAATGCGAAACGAACGTCGGTGACCACCCGATCAGTGCTAAAATCCTAAAAAAAAATAGTTTGTTATGATTAGAATAATTATTTTAATCATATCCGTGTGGAAAAATAATTTAAAACGCTAGGAAACTCTATTTTCGAGTTTAAGCGCGTACATCGCGATGCAGCGCGTGTACCGACAAAATACTGTCAACACAGCCTGTCAAGGCAACTGACAATCATTCTAGTAATAATTTGATGAGTTTATTACTTTAGAATGATAAAATAAATAAAAACGCATAAATCCCTATTTTTGCGATTTTAAACGCGTACCGCGCAGCACAGCGCGCATACTGCCAAATACCGACAACGTAGCCAGTTCAGGCAAACAAAATATTGTTCAATAATAATTTGGTGAGTTTATTTTTATAGAGCATTAAAAATAATTTAAAACGCACTAAAACGGGAATAAAACGATAGATAAAGTACCCGGTATCCAGTTAAATACCCGTTTTTAACCTATATATGACATATATATGTATTTTATTGCATATGTATGTGTGTATTTCATGTATAAGGGAGGGGGAGACACCTCTTACATCTCCTTGCCACATGTAAGCCATGCACAAAGCATGGAAGCTTTGAAAACCTCCAAATCTTGATAAATCCAAGGAAATCTTCTCAAACCAAGATTCAAAATCACTCCCCTTTCTCTCTCTAAAAGCAATCGGCCGAACACCCCCTATCTCCTTCCAATTTTTGAAAATTTCAACCATTTCTTCAAGATTCAAGTTCAATCCAAGCTTGTTTCAAGCACTTTTGAAGATCCAAAGGTGATTTGAAGGTGTTTCAAGAAAGAACTAAGCTCCATATCATCACACTTTGTCAAGAAACCCATCAAAATCTTGTAGGTATAAAATTTACTTTAAAAATCATAATCTTGACTCTTGATGATGTTGATGATGATAGAAGTTTCTCAAAGTTCTTGGATAATTCACAAACTTGAAAACTAATAAGAAATGGGTTTTTATGCAAAATAAAAATGGATATATATATATAGGTATGTATACATAACCGTATATGTGTATGTGTGAGATTGAGTTTGATTTATGATGGATACTTGTTTGGTTAATTCTTCTAAAATGACATGCATGTAGGTTTTGTCATATGTTCATTTAGGAAAGATTGTTGTATGAAATTATGTCTAGATGATTAGATGATGAACATGTCTTGGATTTGCATGAATTAACTTCAGGTTTGATGCATATGATTTCATATGAAATGATGATAATATGATATATGTGCTTTAGATACTTGTACACGAGCATGCATGATGATATGTGATCTTAAAAAGGTGATTTGAGTATGATTTAGTAAAAATCGGTTATGAACAGATTATAAACACTAAAATAAAGTTATTTTAAAGTGTTTAGTGACTTATAACTTTGTCATAATGTTTGCTAGCTCTGCATGTAGTACTTGATGCTTTAAAAGTGTAAAATACGTGAAATCGCATGATTTATGTGACTTACACAAAAACTGCACTAATCTGATTATAACCATTATTTTAACCAGTAAATAACATGTATTGTGTTAAAATATCAAGTCGTTTCGAGTTGGGATGATCATAGTAACGTTTAACGCAAAACTATGTGTTAAAACGGTCAAAAATCGGCTTTTAGAGTGATTTTATAAAACTGATTTAGATCAGTAAGTAAACTGATATTTTTAGTTTAAAAGTGAGTATTTTAATTAATTTTAATTTTACTTGGTGTTTGGTTGGTCATACGTGACTTCCGACGCCCGAAAACGATACCGAATCGTTAAAATACGCATTTTTCTAAGTACACTAGTATGGGTAAAATTTTGGGTAAACCTTATGTGTTAAAATGTGTTATGTGATTTAAGTATGAGAATTTGTAAATATATTAAGTTTTAACATGATTTTAAAGATTTGATTATGCATGTATATATTTGTGCGTTTTGTGCGGTAGAAACGGTAAAAATCGCGTTAAATGTGTAACTTGTTTGTCGAATATCAAATTTGATACCTATGAGATGTTTTATGTATATTTGCTTTAAAAATGACAAAACAGATAAGTTAGCAAGATTTCACGTGTTTCGGTGTTAAATTATGTGAACGTTTTTGTATATATATTACGACGCGCAAATCGTAGATATATTGCGTATAAACGAGAGAGTTAACGGATTTACACAATAATGGTCACCAATAAAATCGTTCAAGTTGCAAAATCATAAAAATATATATATATGGACTCATATATATATTAACGTGCCAACATAATCAAAAATGATAACTTTTCGAGAAAATCTCAAGGTTATGTGATAATTATAAGAAACGGAGAAACTTAGGATTTTTGTGTTATGAATATTGATATAAAACCGTTCCTATATATATATATATATATATATATATATATATATATATATAGGTAAAGAGTAGCGTACAAATCTCCTTATCGTACATTATGTACGCGATACCCACAGCCATACACGTGTCCGGATTCAATTTAATTAAATAAGGGTATATCAGACAATTCATTTGATCATATTAGGGGGAATTCCGGCAATTAGGAAGCAGATATGGATTTCGTTTCGTAACCGTCCAATTAATTACTGTTTGTTTCAATTCGATTTGTAGGGTTTTTGATTTGATTATTGATTGAACCTGGATTCGTAATTTAGGATTCGCCAATAGTTTAATTATGTTTGAGTTTTGGGTTTTATTTGATCTGAAGGCTTTTTTCATTTTATTAGATTGTAACGAGGTTGAAGATAAGTTGTTTATGGTTTTCTTTGTTTGGTTACCATATCGCATGTGTTGTTTGGTTATTTCGCATGTATTGTGTTAACATAATACAGGTAGTTAAGAATGGATCTTTTGTATAACTTCGCAAGTTTTTAAATTAGATATTTCGCAAACAATGAAATTTAATATTTTTGTAATTTCGCATGTTTTAAGTCTGTGATTTCGCAAATCTTAAAGTATTTATCAAATATAGCTTTTAATTTCGCAAGTTTTAATAATAATTATTTTTATTTTCGCACAGTGTGTTTCATATTTCAGCTCAATAATTGAAATCAAATAATTCAGTTCAATAATTGAGTTCAATAATTCATATCAATAATTTTTATCATATATTTTATATTTTTAACACTCTTTTCAAACATCCTATTAAGAATGACAGATCTACCAACATCATCTTCTTCTGAACCAAGTATCAAGCAGGATTTGAGGAAAAGGATTAAGCAACAAATTCAAGAGGATCGGTCATGTCAAGAGATGTTGGAGGCCAACATTTCTCGTGTAACAGAAAACATGAAGAGAAGACAAGAAATTCTGGACTTGCTATCTCAGATGCAAGTGAGTAGTCTTAAAGAAATTGCTGTTATGTTTATGGTGGATTTGGGTGAGAGGGATGAGAAACAGTTGAAAGAGTTGGCTGATGCAATAACTGTCTTAAGATGCTCGATGAAGATGAAAATGGAGTTTCTTTCATCTTTTTAAATGAACTTTTATTTTTTTGTTGGTGCATGTTTAAATAAATTCGCATTTTGTGTTGTATAATGGAATTGTATTGGCCTTTTAATAGACCCATATTTACTCCAAAATTCAATAATTCATTGTCAAATGCGAAATTAAAAATACAAATGCGAAATTAAAAATTCAAATGCGAAATTAAAAATTCAAATGCGAAATTAAAAATACTGATATTTGCGAAATTAAAAAACACTAACAAGTTTAAATATTCAACATAAATCCATCATCAAAGAAGTTTACTTTGTTTCCTTCCCAAAATACACACTCATCCTTGTTGGGATTATCGTATCCAAATCTTTCATATATCTTTGTTTGTCTGGCCTTTTATCGAAAGCATTTGCCTTTTTAATTATTTTTTGACGGTGGATATTGTGTTCGGATAGAATGATTTTGCTGAGATATCTGTGCCTTAGGAGATGTAGTTGTGCTTGCTGTCTGTTGTTTACTTCATCTTCTTTCACAAATCCGGTCATCCATGGTATTGTGTCTCCTTTGTATGTTTCCATGTGACGCATTGTAAACACTCCACAGTCGATGCCGTTATTCTTTGTCCTCCAATCCATAACTTTTCTTTCGATAACCGTTTTTGAAAGTTCTTCGATAGCCGGAGTTGGTTTTAAAGCCTTTTGTAGGTATAAAACCAATACCCTTCTCTGTAACATAGCAACATTGTGTTAGTAGCTTTTTACATAATATATAACATGTATATGTATAAGTTTTTGTATTACCAGTGTGTCTGGAAGCCCCTTGTATCTTTCCTTAAACTCTTGTTCAGCTGCTGAATTGTCGATTAGCTCAATTTTGCCGGTTTTCAAGTGGAAGCACAAGACATAGAAGTGGTCACCTTGAAGTACCGGAATAAAAACCAAGTCAACCGAATCAAGTTTTTTTACCTCATATTTTTGTATGATGTCTTCAAAATTTGAGGCAAATACTTTTAGACGTCTGTCGTCTGTGTATTTCTCTTCGTCGTACATGATATCCGGCTGTATGTTATGTAATTAGAATCAAAGTTTTTAAAAACAATGGATTTAAGTTTTCACATGCGAATTGTGTATATAAAACTTTGCGAAATTACAACAGTATAAGAAATGCAAACAATGGATTTTTTCCCACATGCGAATAGTACATATAACAAATGCGAAATTAAATCATTATGAGAAAATTTTCACAGGGAAATTTCTTCTATAATACATGCGATTTTAGTTATAATTAGTGTGCGAAATCATTTAATATGCGTCTACTCTTAGAATTTTCAAATAACAAAATGTGTATGAAAACATACCATCATTGTGCTAAACAAGAAGAGTCTGTATGGTGATGATTTCTTATCCCTTTTCTTCTCTTCAAGGTTTAGAATATCTACAAATGCATCTATTCCGTTCGATGCTACGTATTGACCCTTGTAGAAGCTTTCAAATATAGCTTTGAATGTTGCAACTTCAGTTTTTGATCGGTAAAATTCTTCTCTGCCAGACATAAAACATATAATTAGTTTTTGGTTGTGTGTATATATTTTTAGATGTTTGTTATTTTGATATAAGTATTTTACTTACTGTAAGTCTTCTAATGTTGCAAATGTATACCGAATCACATTCAATTCTTGAGTCAATAATGCTTCGTGCAAGTTTACCACCCTGTTGCAATAAGGGGAACAAAATTTTTCTCCAAGCTCTTTACATCTTTTCTCAGCTCGAATTTTGGCTTGTTCTATTGTCTTATAAAGCAGTTCGTTTAACCCTTTTGGTATTGTTTGTTTTGGGACTGGCTTTGGGTTTGTGTTTTTTCTCCCCTTAGTTGTTTTTTTTTGCTTGTTTTCTTCCATGGTGGGACCTAGGCTCAAAAGCAACTCAACTTCATTCAATTCCTCAGCCGTTACCTGAGGGCATTCAACTTCCGGTTCCTTCTCAACGACCGGTTCATTCTCAACTTCAATTCCCGTATCGGTAGGTGGAGGGTCTTTTTGTGTTGTTTCTTTTAAAGAAACTGTTTCCATTTCTGTCACATTTTCTGGAACTTTTTGTTGAATGTCTTGGGTAGATTCTGAAAGGTTAACTGTTTCTTCGACAACAGTTTCGTTTTCAGCAATTTCTGCAGGCCAGAATAATTTAAGAAATACAATAAATTGTGCTTTTTAATTTTTTCATAATATAAAGTGTTTTTTTACCTTTGGCAGGTTGTTGGTAAGTGTATACTCCCGGTTCCACAGTTTGAATGTTTGCAAGAAGGGTGTCTGTGACTCCTCCATCATCTGGTTGCAGTACACCTGTAGATACAAATTATTTAATGTTAATACATTATAATCAAAATCGCAAGGTATACATTTACATCGCGTGCGAAATCAGATTTGAAGTGTTGTTGACCTAAATCGCATGTGTTTTTTATTGGTTTCGCATATGCATAAAAATAGTATTTTTTAACTAATTTCGCATGTGTTAATATTTGAGTTCGCATGTTTTACCTGTTGATGCCATTTCTACCAACACACTGGATATTACTTTTTGAGCTTCATCATCCTTTCTACCTTCTTCGGTTGTAGTAACTTCTTGATGAACTTCTGAAGCTGGATTTTCAGGAACTTGATGAACAGGAGAGGTTGCAGTTTCATGGTCTTGATCCGAAGCAGGCGGCACACAAATGGGATTATTCCGAAGCGTCTCATCCCACTGCTTACAGGCCGCCATAATCTCCGGATCCCAAAAACATTTAGTTCTTGCTTCTGAAACTAAGTTGTTCATCTCGTGAACATCTTGAACCATTTTAATGTACTTTTTGACATTTGCTTTCATTTTCTTTAACAGGTTCTGTAAATATTTTTTGAGTTAATATACTAATAATTGAAATGTTAAATATGAATGGATTAATTGAAATTAATTTTTTTTTGCGATTACCTTTTTGTGGGTTCTTGAAGCCTCTCGTTCTTGTTCCTGGGCTGTGTCATAGAATATGGATGGTGAAAGTTGAACAGGAGTGGCGCAATAATCAATCATTTTCTGTGTTTGTGTTCCAACTCCCATCTCAAGGTTCAACTGAGACATTTCATGGATTTCAAAACTGAAATCCATGAAATTATCAATGTTCTCGTTATCTTTTGGCTCTCCCCCGGTTTCTTTGTTTTGTACTCCATGCGCAGTTCTTCTTTTGTAGCTTATTGTGGTGTCAACCGGGGGTCGTAGTGTATAATCTTCCGTTGAAGGACCCTTTTCTTCTTCATTTTCCTCATCATTTTCTTCTTCATTTTCTTCTTCTTCTTCTTCACTCTCACTTGATATCCATTGAGGTCCGTTATCCGAAATATTATCTTCGACTATATCAATCTCCGATGATGTGATATAACGAATAACCGGTATTTCCACAGCTTTCTCAAACAAGTTAAGCCTCTTGTTGTACTCATGCGTGTACAGAAGCTGTATAAATCGCAAGATCATTTAATTATATATCAAAACAAAATAGTATTCTAAATGTGTTATTAAATGTAGTAATGTATACCGTAAGAAAGGCAACAGGTCCCACAAACTGTATTTTGTAGTTTTTCCAGCCTGCTCGTGTACGACGTAAGGTGTCGAGTAGAAATGAGCACCAATCTAGATTCTTTATTTCCTCAACATCTTCTACACCAAGCAAACATCTATCATTTGCAAGTGTTGCCTTTGTAATCTCCGCAAAGAACGTCATCCAGTATACTAGGAAGTTTAATTTAAACAGGCTCCCCCCATCTCTTTGATTTTCCATTGTATCTGCAATTAAGCCATGGGTAATTCTCCTGTTTTCCTCCCACTGGTGGATGAATGTATCCCTCACAGCATTTCCCGGTTCTTGACTTTTTTCAAGTTTCACTTGCTTTTTAACTTTCCTCTTATCGGCTATTATCTCAACCTTCTTTGGCCCTCTTGGTATTCCAAATACTTCAAAAACTGTGTCCGATGTTATTTTTATTTTGTGTTTTCCCAAGTTTAGCTCATCGGAATTCTCGTCAAAGTTTCTTGCTAGCCAATATGCCAATCGTGTCGAAATATGGTTGATGTTGATATCAAGAATAGCTCCAAACCCCATATCCTTAACATCATCTATCTGTTTTTTTGAAAATCTTCTAACAGTATCCATATATGAGTTAGGTTGGCATCTCAGCAGTATTGCTTCATTGCTGTATTTGAAAAACTCTCTATGTTCTGTTTTAGGTTGTTGCCCTTTTTTTGAATGTTTTTTTGTGAGTATCTTTGATTTCCTCTTATCTTCTTTCTTCTCATGTTTTTTCTTTTTTTGGGGTGGCTTAACAAATTCATCATCTTCTGAACTTTCTTGAATCACCAATCTCTTTCTATTCTTTTTAATTTTTATCAGAGTTGATATTGGTCCTTCAAAGTCTTCATCAGATTCTATTTCTACAAAATCGCAAGCTATAGTTAAAAACACTTAACAAATCGCATTTGTCAGTTAATCATGCACAATAAGTCATCAATTCGCATGTGTTAGATAACAATTCGCATGTGTTATTTTATCAATTTGCATTTATGAGTTATGATTTCGCATTTGTTTTCATAAGCATTACCTAAACAATACAACTAACTTATCATATAAAATCGCATTTGTTTTTATATCAATTCGCAAATCTAATTTAACCTAAAACAAAAAAACTTCTACATACTAGCTTTTTATAATATGAAATCGCAAATGTCATTAAAACCAAAACAAAATCCTATATGATATCGCACACCCATCAGTATCATTAAGACAAGTGCATAAAAAATGCAAAACCTAATAAATAAATATACCTGCAATAAACCCTAGCAAAATTGAAGTTGTTATCAATATATAATGTTATAAAACTATATGTTTCAGTTAAAACGTTAATAAACAAACAAAATCGCATTTGATTTTAAAGCCCCTGTATATTACACTTTAAATCGCAAATGTAAATAGATACCTGGATTCATGTTCTTCGCTTGTGGTCTGTCGTTGTTTGCTTTGCTTCTTTTCTCAATATTCATGGAATCGCAGTTGAAATCGCAATGAGAGAGTAGAAGTGAATCGTAGTTGAAATCGCAATGGAGAATGCTTTTGATTTTTTGGGTTTTACGGTATGATTTTGAGTTTTTGTGTGCTGATAATCAGGGGTTTTGTTCTCGCTATGGACGATTCTAACCTTGGCGGTTTCTTTTTATTAATTTTAATTTGATTAATTTAATTGTTTAAACACGCGCTTTTAATGAGATGATCGTACGGTTGTTGTTATAGCGTACATAATGCACGATTAGAGTGTTTGTATGATAACCAGCCTCTATATATATATATATATACTACTTTATAAAGCATATCCAAAGGACTTCTTAAAGTCATAAAAATTCCCTTAAAACACCCCTAAAACATGCTGTACAACCCTCTAAAGCACAATATAATTTACAATTCCAATTATGCCCTCCAAAACTTTTACCCTTCACCCGGATCCATCATCAGCCGTCCATTTTCTTTCAATTCTTCACACGGATCGTGATCTGATGGATGATTTTGTTTTCACACGGATCCACCTTTCCCCTTCCTCATTAGGGTTTCAATGTCTCATCTCATTCCTATCCGCCTCCCTCTCTCTCTCTCTCTCTCTCTCGGTGATTCAGAAACCCCAAGCTCTCTCGATTCAGAAACCCCAAGCTCTCTCTCTCGGCGATTCAGAAACCCCAAGCATTCCTACCACTCGACAATCGTCAGGTAAGCTTAAATTGTTGATTGTGCAACTGAGCTTTTAGATCTAGGCTTTCTCTGTGACACCAGATCGATGATTATCTCTCTATCTGACACCGAATCTGTGTAGTATTTCAGACATGCGCTGGGTTCGTCAACGATGGTGGTTGTGGGTGGAAGATGATGACGTTGGTTGGTGGCCAGATTGGTACCATCCTTACCAGATCTACCTTTTTGTTTGGTATCTGTGTAGTTTATGTTTATACGCTGTTAAATTTCATGTGTTATAAGTTGTTTTAAACAGTTTTGCTACTGTTTTTGGATGTATTTATGTTAGATCTGCATAAAATTTTTAGATCTGTGTTAGTTCTGGGTTTTTATAATGTTTTGTGAACTGAGTGATAAAATTTTCAGATCTGTGTATAGATAATATGAATGGAGTGATAAAATTTTCAGATCTGAAGCATGATTGAGAAAACAGTTGAGACTTTATATTTTCGAAAATTGTCAGTAAGTGTTCTTAATGTAGAAAGGTGCTAAGTTTGAAGTTATATTGTTATCAGATATTGAAACAGAAGATAGTACTGCTTGAAACAAGTAATGCAAATTTACAAAGCCAACTTCAAGAACAACAAGTCAACTTTGAGAAGTTGACTAAACAAGAAATCGATGCTCAGGTAAGTTAGACCTTTCTAGCTTTTGCAAAGTTAGAATATGAATTTATATGTCGCATCACAGTTGACATGATTTTGTGATTTCAGTTTGAGAAAGACAGGTTACTGCTTAAAACTGAATCTGCACGTGATGGCAAACCATGGGATGAGATAGACTGTGACTCGAATAAGGTTAAATAAGTTTTTTTTTCTTTTCAGATTTCTTTGATGTTATGAATCACTAAAATCAATATAAGATTCCTAACCACGTAAAATGTTTCAGATTCTTGGCTATTATCAATTGAAAAACCGGCCTCGAGAATCACGTTCTAGAGCGTTGAAGCTTGATTTAGAATCCGTTAGACCGCATCCTTCAATCCCTCTTGAGGAGTATCGGTAAGTTTATATCATTATATATGTATCCGTTCTTTGTATTTTCTATTGATTTATGATTTCGTGCTAACATCTCGAGTGTTTTCAGGTTACAAATCGCAGTGCTTCCTACTGTTTCAGCCATCAATCTGGCTGACTTGAGCACTTGATGAAGGTACATTCTTCGTCTTCTTTACAATGATTATCGTGAATTAGAGATGGCAAAGTGGTGGGTCGGGTGATGGGTCAATTTAACCTAACCGAAAGTTGTAAGTTTTTGGACGTTGGATTGATTATTTGGTCGATGGGTTGAAAAGAGCTGGTTTTTTAGAGGAAGGGGTAACTCAGGTTTAGATGCGATTTCAGAGCATAATGAGAGCACCGCTAGAGATATTTTGATATTCTTTTACCAGTTGGATTTGGCAACGCGAGTACAGGTTTTCACATGCTTTATTCATTGTATATGTGGCAGTTAGGGTGGGTCAGCAGTTTGGGTAACGAGTCAAATTTACGGGTTGTGTATCGGGTCTCTCTCTCTCTTTGAATGATGAAAATCATACCCCTACTGATACAGAAACAGAACTAACATTAAAAGATGGTAGCCAGGAGTTACCAGATCAGGCAATCAGTATAACGAGCATTTTATGGGTTCCAGTTCGTGCTACTAATGATGTATTAGAAAGAGGAACATCTGTAGGTTCCAGTTCGTGCTACTATGATTACTGAAGGTAATTTTTTATTTTTTTTCTTACCTTTAATACTACTCATCTACAAAGAAATTGATTTTTTTCTTGATTTTACAGAGGAAGCTAAAGCTATGAATCCCAATTCTATATTAAACATTAGATACACAAGGTTTCCACGTGTTCAAGGCATGAATGATGAAAAATCCCCTGAAACGATCCTAGCACACGAGTAAGATTCATTGCATGAACTCGTATAGACATTTTGATTTAGTTTTAAAAGTTTGAATGATGTTAGATATCATGTTTGATTCCTAATTGTGTTCTTTTGCATATTGGTCCAGTCGAGTTATCTGTCTAGGGGATCTAAATCACCGAATTGCCCTCTCGTATCGATCTGCAAAGGCGCTTGTTGAAATGCAGAACTGGAGAGCATTGTTGGTGAAAGATCAGGTACAAAATTTCAACCTGACATGAGTTTTCGCACGGGACGAGTTTCGAGTCGGGACGGATTTTAGCACGAGACGGGTTTCAGTTCGTTTTTTTTGTTTTGTTTGGGTCGGTTATTTTCGGTTTCGGTTGAGAATTTTTGTTTCGTTTTGGTTGCTTTTTCGGTTCGGTTTCGATTTTTTCAGTTTTTTGTTTCGTTTTGGCCGGTTTCGATTCGGTTTTTCTTTCCGTTTTGATCGGTTTATCCGAATCAATTTCGATCTTTTTAGTTTTTTTTTTGTTTCGTTTTGGTTGTTTCGTTTCGGTTCAGTTAAGTTTCGGGTTTTTGGTTTCATTTTGGTCGCTTTTTTCGTTCCATTTTTTTCAGTTTTTTTTCCAGTTTTCGTTTTGTTTCGTTGCATCCTTTTAATTTACCAGATAGCCTAACTCCCGTGATTTCAAAATCGCAAAATACCATCAACTGATGCAGTAATCTTGATTTCTTATGAACACCACCAAACAGATCTAAAAACATATTTTCCAACACTCGGATTTATACATTTAGAAAACACACAAAATTTAAAAACATAGTTTCAACCCGACAAAATTGTCTCTTGATGCACAATCTCTCTTTAAAAAAAAACCATTTTTAAACCAAATCGACCCGACCCGAAACCCGTTCTGACCCGAACCCAGTCCGACCCGAACCCGTTCCGACCCGAACCAAAACAACCCTTTTTGTAACTGACCCGTTTTGACCTGGACCCATGACCCAACCCGACTTGGCCCGACCTGTTTGCCAGGTCTACATTTTCTTTATAAAAAAACCAAACATAATAGATTTAAAGCAATTATTAGTACTTCATGATCCCATACTAATGAAAAATTTGTAGGTCATTTTGAAGAATGAAAATAAAAAAGGATTGCAAGTTGTAGACAACACTTGCTAACAGGCTAATGGGGTAGCATCTGACTCTAATTTTCATGGTAAACTATTTAAAATCTATCCAGCTACTCGATGAATATGAGGTACCTATGTCTTCTTCAACGCTTTCGATCTCGAATTTTGAATAAAGTCTATAATAATTCAAATAACTCCTTTCATAAACTTGACCCAGTAGTTGACGCAGATTGGAAGAAACATTTTCTGGTTACTACGATTCAAGCTCGCGTGATAGAACTTAGTCCGCGAAGGCTTCCGAAAACCTCATCTTTGAGAGGAACCGGAGGAAATAGCTGAATGATGGGGCTCTTTGCACTTTGAGCAATGGTCCCGAATATTATACTGTTTTGTAGTCACTAATTTTTTTAAGGAAACCTCATCTTTGAGAGGAACTGGAGGAAATAGCTGAATGATGGGGCTCTTTGCACTTTTTGAGCAATGGTCCCGAATATTATATTGTTTTGTAGTCACTAATTTTTTTTAATCAAAATCATATATAGTATAATAGTATTAAGGTTATGAGTGTTGGACAATGAAAGTTGTATTATTTAAAATCATATATTGTATGTCCATTTGGTTGGTATTTGTGTTTTGATTAGTAACCTCTTAAATTTTTGGGTACTCTCGCAGTTATGGTTCCCGTTATACTTGGTTCTTCGGCCAGGTTGTTATGAAGATACCATTGGTTATAGGTGTTTTCAGTTATGAGTTGGTTTTAGTTTTTTAAGAACTCAGCTCAAGCTTGAGCTTGATATTATGGCTTGATGAAAAAGATAAAGCCAAGTTGAGTTAATTAGTTTAACTTTAAGCCAGGCTCATCTTAGCTTGACCCGGCTCAACTCATTTATATCTTTTAACATAGAAAGGGAATTGAGGTATTTGGTACTTAGATGATTAGATAGTGCTCAACATGTAAAAAGAAACTTTCACAATACTTACCACTTTAAATTTAAGGTTGCTTTCAGGATTAATTTTTTTTGTTCACGTAGGATATAAAAGTGGGGCTCTTGTGATCACCGAGACAAAGTAGTGAGATTGGGAACACTTCCCCATGGTGTTCGGTGCTTGCAAATGAAATTCCCGAAGAGATGGACTTCTACCAATGCTACGAATAAGAAAACTTAAAGAAGTCCTATAAAATGTATCACGCGTGGATTGATAAACTAATAGAAAACAAAAATTGCGTTGCAAATTGTCGTCGCCGCAGCATCGCGTGGGTTTCCTACTAGATAGATCACGCCGAAGCTACTGCTAAAAAAATAACAAAAGTATATCACCAAAGAATCGATAAACTAACAGAAAAACCAGTGCCAACATATGACAAATAAGAAAACCAACTTAAGTACTATACAATATATCACGAGACGACTGATAAACTAACGGTAAACGAGTATCCTATAGTAAATCGTCACTCCCGCCGCATCGCACGGGTAAATGGCTAGTATATATATATATATATATACATATAATAGGACGTGTAGAAATCAATCTCTGGGATTGCGCTATTTAAAATACGCACCCAAAGGTGAGTTGTAACACCCCGAAAACGAGTTTGGTAATTAAACCACGTTTATACTAAAAGACGGGTAATTTACCTTTAGTGGTAAAAGTAACCCGGTGAATATTAGGATTCTTAAATAAACAAACCTATTATTAAAATAAAATTTAAATGAAAGTTTTCGAAGAAATAAAGTTTATAGAAGCCCGAGATAACAGGACTTAAAATAAACTTAGTCGTAACTTCCCCGAACCCACTAAGTTAACTAGGAATGTTTAACCTAGTTAATAAGAGAGAATGTTACTAGAAATAAGTAGGTTATGGCCTACTTAATAACTAACCAAACTAGAGGGACTTAAGTTGCCAAAAAAGGGACTTGATTTATAAAAACTAAAAATCAAAACACAACACACACTTAGTGTGTGTGTGTGCGTACGACCAGGAGCAAGAGCAAGGAGCTCAAAACCCTAGTTCAACAAATTGGTCAAATTGAAGCTCGAATCAAGATCCAAATCAATGCATGAACGCGTAGAAACGATCACCAAGTCATGGGGATCACAAGGTATGTTACAAAACCTAGATTGGTTGAAGTTGAATTTTGAGACAAGTAGGTTACTTGCAAATAAATTGATGGATTATGATCCAAGGATGAAATTAGGAATGATTTTTATGTCTAGGAGTAAACCCTAGTCATTTACTTGTTGAATTGAGGTTCATAATTGTGAATTTCATGATTATCCATTTATGTGTTAAATTGGTTTTGTAGAAATAAGATGAACCCTAGAATTATGACTATTAAAATGGTGATTAACTGATTTCCATGAGATGAATCTGGGAATAGTATGCATGCTAAACATAATGGAATTGAAATTATGTTTATGTTTAGTAGAAATAACTAGTTATGAACTAGTTGTAAATGTGTAAAAATTTATGCACATTAGGTGTTTGTTAAAATGCCTAAATGAGAACTAAAGTGTTGAAATTAGAGTGATAATGTGTATTTGAATGATATGGCAATTACGCGTAATATGAAGTGATAAGGGTTCTAAATATTATGTTGATTTAGACTTAATGTTGTAACCCATGTGATCAAAAAGTAGTTAACTTTAGATAAGCTAAGTTAACTAATCATGAAGTCGAATAGTAGCTTCGGCATAGAAAATAAGTGAGGTGGAATAGTCGTGATTTTTATGACTAATTTAACCGCCGTGTAAATGATTGAAAATAGTTTGACGCCTAACGAGCTAGGTGGAGGCTTGGGAAAGGAAGTGGGTCAAACAAATCAAGAATGGAGGAAAAGCATAATTCGGATGCAAGGTAAGTATATCTTACACTAGTCATATATTTTAGAATATCCTTTTGTCGTGTTAATTACGAAAAAGACAAATACCTAATTGAGATATGGTGTTTCGGCGTGTAGTCGTACGGAACAAGATAATCAAATATGATGAGAAACCATAGTGATGGCTAAAAATGAGTTAAATCGGTAATTCGATCATATTATGACGAATGAAACGTGTACTTTTAATGGTTACCATATACGGTAAATCATAATAACCAATAAGGGCAAAATGGTAATTTGGTCACACGTTGACCATAACCGTTAGTTTTGAAAGACAATTATGACGTAAGCCATAATTGGCCAAAAAGTGTTAAGAAATGGAATTATAAGTAAAATGACCGCAAGGTGTAAATCGGAGCGACTCATATATACGAGGTGGTAATAAATGTCATCTCGCTAATATAATTGGTCATTTAGACCAAATGGGTCAAAAGGTGAAATTATCACCCTTTGACAATATCGACTAATGGGTTGTCGAGTTGTATGATTTTAGGGAATAAATAGCACATGGATGTTTACAGCGTTATCACTTAGCAGCCACTAAGGCAAGGTATTGAAACAGGTCAATATATTGATCCGAGCCAGGTATGTATAATAACACAACTCATCATGTAGAATTTGGAGTTCTATAAGAGTTAGACAAGATTAAAATATCGATATTCGGTTATCTTTTAGGTAAACCGAATAAATTGAGTTATGATTATAGTGTTTTAGAAGTACATGGGTTTACAAACAAGAATTATAGTTAAAAGATCGGATTTTGAGTCAAACAAGTATTTAAAGGTCCTTGTAGTAAAAGAAGGATGAAAATTGACCAAATTGCCCTTGTAAGCTAATTCGAACGAATGACCCTTAAAGGTGGTTCGGAAACAAGTTTTATGATTAAATAAATACTTAGAATGAGTATAGGTAGTGAAAGATGTAAATTCTTGGGTCGAAAGACTTTATATGAGTCTTTGCCGTAAAATGATAATCCGAGGGGTAAAAACTCGGAACATATAGATATCCACATTAAATCCAATGCACATATAGTTGTGGTGGAAGATTACTTGATAAGAAATGTAGGAATAAGATGCTAGAAATGAATGAAAGCGATTTCAAGCTTTAAAGTGCTTAAATACCCTTAACGGGTCAAAATAAGCATACGAGCGAAAACGGGTTTAAGTTGTGTAATAAACCTGTGATTAGAACCTAAAATGGTAGATAACATTAATTTGAAGAAGTGTATGTGATATAAGGATCAAACAAATATGTTTGTTTGATAAAATGCATAAACGGGTTAAAATTCGGTAAAAAGGTAACGATTCGAAGGCTTAGAAGTCTCAAAATTTATTATGTTGGATGTTGGATTTTAACTCCATATGATGGAGAATTAAATTACGGACTCATAGGAAAAAGAATCACGCGAATCGGATAAGTAGAACAAAAGTTATGGCAATTATAAGTTTGTAAGTTGGTGAAAATTTGAGCTGGGCATCTGCAGCACCAGCTAAGTGATCTTTCTGTCGAATACAGGGCTAGGTGTAGTGCGACGCCCCTTAGCGTACGGTGACGCCCTAAAATAGAGCTAGGCGTAGCGCGACGCCCCTTAGCTTACGGTGGCGCCCTAAAATAGAGCTAGGCGTAGCGCGACGCCCCTTAGCGTACGACGGCGCCCTGAATTACGAAAATTGTTGAATTTTGTTGTTTTGACCCATATGACTTGTTTAAACATGTTATTTAACTACCAAAGCTAATTTTTATGTTGGTTTTGGTCATAGGTGAATGTCAAGGGATTTCCGGATGAAGATTAAGCTCAACGAAGAACCGAACACACGAGATTAAAGCTTCCGCACGGCGTTACGTCGTAACTTTTAAACGACGAACTCAATTACATTATCTTGTAACATATTAAAATCTAGAAAAGTTTTAATTAACCTGTATTTACAATGTATATGAAACTATAATTACATGTGTATTTTCGTAAAGTGAACGAAAACTGTAAAATAATAGTAAGGGTGTTACAAGTTGGTAATCAGAGCTCATGGTTAAAGAATAAAGTGTGTTCGGTTCGAGGCTTGATCGCAAATCCGGTAAGTACATGTATATCAATGGTTTAGTATGATTAAAGTGTTGAGAACAACACATATGGTTATTGTGTAATACACGTTACACCAATAAAAACGATATAGAATAGATATAGTCAACGAAATTACACGCGTTGATGCGTATAGTAGAAAAGCCTTGTATTATAATACGGGCATCCTTTAATGTTGAAATTACTAACTGTTGTATATGTTTTATTTGAAGGACACTCGCATATGAGGATAGCGAGAGTTTAACAAATCACAGATTTGACAGAGGAACCGTCCAAAGAGTATGCTCATCAAGGACCTAAATCGCGTAACGGTCGCGAACAAGGCTAATGGCAAGAGAAGCCCGTTAGGGCAAGCATTACCAGGTGCACATTTTAAATTAAATTGCACAAATAGTAATATGCAACAAATATGTAGAAATTGAAAGTTTCATATGTAGATTAAAAACTTGGAAAAACCCGAATAGAAAATGTATTCGGGATATTGTTTCCAAGAGAAACAAATAGAGGCATTACTTACATAAGGCGTGATGTGAAAACTATAAAAAGGTCATGCGTGTCATGTGTTAATCGCTTGCTCTGGCCAAGTAAGTAGTGGCATATGATACCATGAACTTCTTATAGCGGACACATTTACATCCGATGTAGTAAGGACGGGGTGAATGGGACAAATTAAAAAGTACCCAAATGAAACAAATGAACAAAATAGTTGATAATAATGTAAACGTACAGCCGGGTGACGGAAGCGTATTACATTAGGATAATGAGCCCGAGAGAAGGGACAAGGATTAATGTAAATGATGATATAAATGAATAATCAAAAGAAAATTCATGAAAATAAGTCATCTTGGACGAAAGGGACATGGTGAACAAAATGGGCAAGTAAAACCAAAGTATAGATGATCCGCCGGGTCATAAAAACAAAGGTGTTGCCCACACGAAAAAAAAAGATAATCAAGGTTGTTAACTTTAGTCGTAGTAAAGAAAGGATAACGATGGTAATCGTCACTCATAATTAATAAGGCCGCCAATGGTGGTCACATGAAGAATAAAAGACATGGTCGAATAAAAGCGACGGATTTCGCTAAGATGACCAAGTAACTCGAAATGAAGTCTTAATGCATACCGGAAGGGATGCCTTAACGCCATATGCGTATATAAACGTATACACATTTGAATAAAGACTCGAATAAAAGATGATCTACGGGATCATCATAACCTACGGGATATTAATAAGTGTAACGGTCTACGGGGCCAAAATGACCCACGGGTCATGAATTGAAGCAAAGGGATTATAAGGGCCTCGCCTTAAAGAGGTGAAAGCTTAAGGAAATAGCCTACGAGGTTAAGTGAAGGAACCTACGGGTCAATAGTGTAAGGTGAGGGAACTTGTTACGAATCCCCGCGTAAAACGAGAATGGAAAACAATAAATTATGGGTTGTCAATTTCCTTGATATGAGTAATTGACATAGTTAAAGAGAAAAAAAAAACGTTAAACTAAAATTCAGTTTTAGTAAGAAATAACGTTTTAACAAATATGAATACTATAAGGCGAATTCGGAAATAACAAATATCAAAGAGTATGGGTCTTAACATCGATAGGTGCGAGACGATACATTCGAAAAGAAGAAGTATGATAAAGGAACGTTGATATAAATTAAACATGACGTGACACGATCACGGTCAAGAAATGCAATGTGAAGTGGAATCACATTATAACCAAGTGAGCGGTAAAAAGTAACTGGACTAATAAGTCTAGTTACTGAGACCGGTTAAGGTCATTTAAATAAATTTGGTTGCTTGTAGGCGGTGGATTCGGTATAACTGAACCGAATAAATAAATTTGAAAACAAAAGAAATTGTTGCTAAAAGTGAAAGATTTCACTAAAGACCTTTAAACGGATCAACGTAACGGATTCACAAAGAGTTCGATAATATATAAAAGCGATGGATATCGCTAAGTTAACTAAACTAGTAGAAATAACGAAATTACGTTATTTCAAGTTGCATTATGCCGTATGAGGTACGTAGAAGTTTTGTAACCAAAAAGATATTACCATAATTTTTCTGGTAATACTAACAATTGGTTAAAGTATGAGTAATGCTTAAAAGATTACTCAGGTCAAATGCATTGAGTTTAAAACTCGATGAACTATGTAAGAAAGGTTTCGAGGACGAAACCTCTTTAAGGGGGGTAGACTTTTAACACCCCGAAAACGGGTTTGGTAATTAAACCACGTTTATACTAAAAGACGGGTAATTTACCTTTAGTGGTAAAAGTAACCCGGTGAATATTAGGATTCTTAAATAAACAAACCTATTATTAAAATAAAAGTTAAATGAAAGTTTTCGAAGAAATAAAGTTTATAAAAGCCTGAGATAACAGGACTTAAAATAAACTTAGTCGTAACTTCCCCGAACCCACTAAGTTAACTAGGAATGTTTAACCTAGTTAATAAGAGGGAATGTTACTAGAAATAAGTAGGTTATGGCCTACTTAATAACTAACCAAACTAGAGGGACTTAAGTTGCCAAAAAATGGACTTGATTTATAAAAACTAAAAATCAAAACACAACACACACTTAGTGTGTGTGTGTGTGCGTACGACCAGGAGCAAGAGCAAGGAGCTCAAAACCCTAGTTCAACAAATTGGTCAAATTGAAGCTCGAATCAAGATCCAAATAAATGCATGAACGCGTAGAAACGATCACCAAGTCACGGGGATCACAAGGTATGTCATAAAACCTAGATTGGTTGAAGTTGAAATTTGAGACAAGTAGGTTACTTGCAAATAAATTGATGGATTATGATCCAAGGATGAAATTAGGAATGATTTTTATGTCTAGGAGTAAACCCTAGTCATTTACTTGTTGAATTGAGGTTCATAATTGTGAATTTCATGATTATCCATTTATGTGTTAAATTGGTTTTGTAGAAATAAGATGAACCCTAGAATTATGACTATTAAAATGGTGATTAACTGATTTCCATGAGATGAATCTGAGAATAGTATGCATGCTAAACATAATGGAATTGAAATTATGTTTATGTTTAGTAGAAATAACTAGTTATGAACTAGTTGTAAATGTGTAAAAATTTATGCACATTAGGTGTTTGTTAAAATGCCTAAATGAGAACTAAAGTGTTGAAATTAGAGTGATAATGTGTATTTGAATGATATGGCAATTACGCGTAATATGAAGTGATAAGGGTTCTAAATATTATGTTGATTTAGACTTAATGTTGTAACCCATGTGATCAAAAAGTAGTTAACTTTAGATAAGCTAAGTTAACTAATCATGAAGTCGAATAGTAGCTTCGGCATAGAAAATAAGTGAGGTGGAATAGTCGTGATTTTTATGACTAATTTAACCGCCGTGTAAATGATTGAAAATAGTTTGACGCCTAACGAGCTAGGTGGAGGCTTGGGAAAGGAAGTGGGTCAAACAAATCAAGAATGGAGGAAAAGCATAATTCGGATGCAAGGTAAGTATATCTTACACTAGTCATATATTTTAGAATATCCTTTTGTCGTGTTAATTACGAAAAAGACAAATACCTAATTGAGATATGGTGTTTCGGCGTGTAGTCGTACGGAACAAGATAATCAAATATGATGAGAAACCATAGTGATGGCTAAAAATGAGTTAAATCGGTAATTCGATCATATTATGACGAATGAAACGTGTACTTTTAATGGTTACCATATACGGTAAATCATAATAACCAATAAGGGCAAAATGGTAATTTGGTCACACGTTGACCATAACCGTTAGTTTTAAAAGACAATTATGACGTAAGCCATAATTGGCCAAAAAGTGTTAAGAAATGGAATTATAAGTAAAATGACCGCAAGGTGTAAATCGGAGCGAGTCATATATACGAGGTGGTAATAAATGTCATCTCGCTAATATAATTGGTCATTTAGACCAAATGGGTCAAAAGGTGAAATTATCACCCTTTGACAATATCGACTAATGGGTTGTCGAGTTGTATGATTTTAGGGAATAAATAGCACATGGATGTTTACAGCGTTATCACTTAGCAGCCACTAAGGCAAGGTATTGAAACGGGTCAATATATTGATCCGAGCCAGGTATGTATAATAACACAACTCATCATGTAGAATTTGGAGTTCTATAAGAGTTAGACAAGATTAAAATATCGATATTCGGTTATCTTTTAGGTAAACCGAATAAATTGAGTTATGATTATAGTGTTTTAGAAGCACATGGGTTTACAAACAAGAATTATAGTTAAAAGATCGGATTTTGAGTCAAACAAGTATTTAAAGGTCCTTGTAGTAAAAGAAGGATGAAAATTGACCAAATTGCCCTTGTAAGCTAATTCGAACGAATGACCCTTAAAGGTGGTTCGGAAACAAGTTTTATGATTAAATAAATACTTAGAATGAGTATAGGTAGTGAAAGATGTAAATTCTTGGGTCGAAAGACTTTATATGAGTCTTTGCCGTAAAATGATAATCCGAGGGGTAAAAACTCGGAACATATAGATATCCACATTAAATCCAATGCACATATAGTTGTGGTGGAAGATTACTTGATAAGAAATGTAGGAATAAGATGCTAGAAATGAATGAAAGCGATTTCAAGCTTTAAAGTGCTTAAATACCCTTAACGGGTCAAAATAAGCATACGAGCGAAAACGGGTTTAAGTTGTGTAATAAACCTGTGATTAGAACCTAAAATGGTAGATAACATTAATTTGAAGAAGTGTATGTGATATAAGGATCAAACAAATATGTTTGTTTGATAAAATGCATAAACGAGTTAAAATTCGGTAAAAAGGTAACGATTCGAAGGCTTAGAAGTCTCAAAATTTATTATGTTGGATGTTGGATTTTAACTCCATATGATGGAGAATTAAATTACGGACGCGTAGGAAAAAGAATCACGCGAATCGGATAAGTAGAACAAAAGTTATGGCAATTATAAGTTTGTAAGTTGGTGAAAATTTGAGCTGGGCATCTGCAGCACCAGCTAAGTGATCTTTCTGTCGAATACAGGGCTAGGTGTAGCGTGACGCCCCTTAGCGTACGATGACGCCCTAAAATAGAGCTAGGCGTAGCGCGACGCCCTGAATTACGAAAATTGTTGAATTTTGTTGTTTTGACCCATATGACTTGTTTAAACATGTTATTTAACTACCAAAGCTAATTTTTATGTTGGTTTTGGTCATAGGTGAATGTCAAGGGATTTCCGGATGAAGATTAAGCTCAACGAAGAACCGAACACACGAGATTAAAGCTTCCGCACGGCGTTACGTCGTAACTTTTAAACGACGAACTCAATTACATTATGTTGTAACATATTAAAATCTAGAAAAGTTTTAATTAACCTGTATTTACAATGTATATGAAACTATAATTACATGTGTATTTTTGTAAAGTGATCGAAAACTGTAAAATAATAGTAAGGGTGTTACATGAGTGTCACTAAACCTCTCTTTTTACTGCTTTATATATATTTTGGGGATAGAACACGCCAATAAAAGGGTTTAATAACGTTTTTGAAATAAAACGTACCTTTTGATATAAATTATATATTTTCATTGAAAATATATGGATTTTTGGGAAATTATATATATATTTCGGGATGAAATGGTTTTGAAGAATAAATATGTTTCGGGTGGAAATGGGATTATGCACGGTGTTTGGGGGAAAAACGACCGTGTAGTTGGTACGAATATTGCTTGGTCTCAAGAGAGTAAGTATCATCATAGGCTTACATTTCGTCGGGGATTTCAGGGGATTCGTACAACATGGTGTATTAAATTGTCATATTAGTATGATATATATATATATATATATATATATATATATATATATATATATATATATATTGTACTTGAGGCAGACATCATATTGTTCATTGCGAAAGAACTCTGCGCCCATGATGTCGTTTAATCATTTAAGTAATGTACGCGAGGAATTGTTGGTAGATCTATCAGGTTGACAACCCCGTCGTGACCGGTCGCCCCGTGTCAAGTCAAACGACGAATTGATATTCTGTTTATAGTCTAGCATTGATTATCCCTGCATGGTTAATATATAGTTCGTATCGTCTAGCTAACATACGAGTCTGAAAATTGACGCAATAATTTAAATATACAAAACATGGGTAGTAACAATATTGTCGGGTTCACGAAACTGCGACGGAAGGCCCATGGATTTTATTAAGGAAGTAAAACGGACTTTCAAAATAATATATATGTTTTCGAATAAACACCTAAATAGAAAGTTTTCCTTGGAATAAAATTGTTTGTAAGTGAATATGTGAACTCACCTTCCTTTGTGTTGACACTTGATTTTAACGTGTTCTACAGGTACTTAAGTTCGGCTTCGGGAATTATGGCATATCTTGTGGTTGTTGATGCATGTTTTGTTACTTAATAATGTTGGACTAACTTTTAAAACTTCTGGGACGAATGTAATAAGATCCATGAGGATCATAAACAACTTAATTACGTCGTGGTTGTGTCGTGTCTTAAAACGAAATGTTTAAATAACTTACATTTAAAACATACTAAAATGTGCAACAATTAAATGCATCGATCGACAAGATATAAATATGCACCAACTTCCGTCTCCACTACGTCATATATATTTCGCTGCGACGTTTATGGGGTGTGACATCTAACATTTGTTGATCTGGGAATAAAGGTAACAGTGGCGGTTTAGCTATTTGGTTTATCACACCCCAACCGATGGCGGAAACATCGGGGCGCGGCACTGAGCGAAACAGATTGTCCATGAGTATCCATAACAACTATTAATTACCAGATATTTAAAACCTCATATCCCATACCATAACATATCTAAATAAAACAGTTATTACAAATAATTGTCTCATAAACAAATACTGATCCGACAACTCAGATTTTAAATAAGATAGTTTGTTTGTTTGTTTCTAGACCTTTTCCTAGCCTTGATTTCATCACACAGCAAACAAGGCATCCTAGCATCTTAAGCACCTGCCACATACGTTAAAGTAAAAGTCAATACACATAGTGTAAAGGTGAGTATACAAGTTTGATAATAGCATAATAGAGTTCGAAATCGTTTACGCATAACCAACATGTACAACGTATAATGTGAAGCATGTAACTTATCGACAAAGATCCTATCAATACCAATGACTGCGAGTTGACTGCGAGTAGCGAGTGCGCAACACATATTCACCACTGTGAACACGTGAAGTAATTGTCCTTAACAACCCCTGAATAAATAGGTGCTGAGTCCAAACTATAGTACTATCGTTGCTAAGGCAGGTACACAATAATCAATGTGTTAACATAACAAACAGGCATTCATCGAGTCATGTACAACATGCATTAGAGGTCAGCGTATAAATGGTGTTTGCATTGTGTGTTCGATGTGATTTAGAATAAGTAACATATGTAATACCCAAAAGTGCATAAAGCAAAAAGGGATCGAGTATACTCACAGATTGTGTTTAACAAGTAAACACTATCTTGGATTGAAGGGAGCGCTTGAGAGAGATTAGCCTGAATAGTTAACGATAGCATAAGCGAAAGTCAGCGCGTAAAACAGTGTAGGTGTACCAAGGATCAGATGGTAATCCGAACGGATGGAAATCCTATCGGATGGCCAGTCGATCGGGTGGCAATCCGTTCGGATGGTCATCCGATCGGATGGCCATTCGATTGGATTGTCACCTCGTTTGGTGAGAATGTGTTTGTGTATGATGGTTTGTACTTTGAACTTTTCGTTGTAGCATTTTAAAAATAGAGAAGTATCTCTACTGTCACACCCCGACCACGTAAAATAACAAAACGTGGCGGAAACATCGGGGAGTGTTGTAACTGAATCATTGTTTCACAACCATGGATTAAACAATTTCATTTTATTGAATTATATGTATTACATTACATTGGAATTAGAAACAAAATATGAACAAATAGACTTTCATTGTTATTAAGTCACTAAGGCCTCGTCCATTCCTATGTGAGCGTACACAAATATCATCATCAATCATCATCAAACATCATCAACTATGGTACCTGAAACACATGTGAAAATACGTCAGCATAAAAATGCCGGCGAGTACATAGGTTTTATATGAGTGTCAGATTCATGGCTCGTTTTACATGTTGCAATACTTATATAAAAACCTTGTTTTGAAAAGTATAGTATTGCGACATAATTAACCAACTCAAATCAAGTTGGTTATAATTTATAAAATCTCGTAGCCATGATTCTTAACTCCAAAACATTTGTTTTATTAAATCAAATTGTAAAATATCTCATAAAAACTCGTTAATAAAACTCGTATGGTTTATATTATTCAGAAAACATCCTTGTGTGACATTGTTTCGAAATCGTTTACCCAAGTGATCTAGATAACGCAACGATATATAATGTGTTAAAAGCACTTATATATAGGAAGTACCAGCGGCGTATCCACCATGCTTTTAACACACTTCACCCGCCCCGTTACCTAATCACTTCCCTAACCCAATGGCTCAAACAGTTACAAATGGTTCACATAAATCAAATGGTTACAAACGGATCACCTAAATCCAACGATTACAAATGGTTCACATACATCCAATGATTACAAATGGTTCAAAACATAAAACAATTATGCTAGCATGTTAAGTGAACATACATAGCAAAACATAATGAAATCATGTACTAATAGTGTACTAATGAACATAGCAAGTATATGATATGAAAACATGGAAAACACGAAAGTAACAAGTAGGCACATGTGTTTCACCCCAAAACGTTTGAAAAACAGTAAAAGAGGGGGGTCTAGGTACTCACCTGAGGATGCTTAGAAGTCTTGAATAACAACCAAGCAAAGCTAGAGGGATCACGGAATCAAACGGCACCTAATATAGGTAACCATGTAAATAAACGGACCTAAATCGGAGGTTCGGATAAAATGAGGTTTCGTAAACCAAATGAGTGTAGGGACTCATGTAATATGGTTTAACAAAGCCTACATTCTAAAACGAAACCTAACCTAAGTGCTTACGACCCATTACGACTCGTTAAGGTAGCTTACGCCACTTTAACGCGTCGTTCGCGTAAAACGCGTTCGGACCGCCTAACTAGTCCTATGATAAGTAAAATATGATTTAACATGTCTAATATTGTTTCCAAAGCAGTTTAGATATAAAAAATTATGTTACATATGCTTAAAATGAATTTTGGCGTAAAAAGGGCATTTTGGTCATTTACCTAAGGCATATAAACTACCTATCATACAACTACTTAAACGGCGTGACCATAAGGTATAACCTCGGAAGGTTATTTCCTATGCAACTATGGTCACCTAATGTGTTTGGTCGGATCCTAAAGATCGACCAAACGGGTCGGGTTCGAAAGTATAAGCGGTTGTTTAGACCGCTTACCTTACGACCCTACATAAGCACTAAACCAAAAGTGACGAGCTAAACATGTTAAAACATGCTTAACGAGGTTTGAAAATAGGTTTGGTATCAAAACAAACGGTTTTGATACCTAAAAGTAGTTTGGTTACAAAATACGCAAGAATACGCATTTTGGCCGAAACTACGACTCGCCACTATGCCTAGATAACGTGCTAATCAGTAGGTATAGTCACAAGAGATTAAAACCATCGTGATTACGCTCACGTTATGAAGTTCAAATGAACTTCATGTTGACCATAAACTGGTCTAAGCAGAAAGTCAAACACAGTTTGACTTTCACGCGAAAAAGAACGAAAGAGGACTTACAACGGGTCCAAGAATGGAAATCTAGATCCAACTTGCTCAGGTATGAGGTGCTAAGCCCCAACTTAGAGCAAATAGATCAGATTGTGTGAGTTGCAACAATGAGGAGCATGGGTATTTATAGGATTTCTAGGGCCGTTAGGATCGTTCCTCGAAAAATGAGCTTCGATCTCATCCGTACACATGTGCCCATGGTTTTGTGAAACCATGGGAGCCCCTAGTTTCATTAAAACCATGTGCAAATGAGGGGAACAGATGGAACAAGCTGGAATTTAGATTTTTCATTTTGGTCCCTTCCTAAGATAACTATGGCAGATTGTCAATTTTGGTCCCTGAATGTGCAAAACATGGTTTTTGATGCATTTTTGACACGTTTAATCCCCGTTAATCCTATTTCAAGGCTCTAAAATGAAGTTAAAGTATAGGGAACATGAAAAATGCTCAAAAATATCTCGGATGTCGGTTCGTTTGGTCGTACGGTTGCGTTGTTCGGTTAATTACGACGAAACACGAACGAATGCGAAAAACGATCCAAATTACGCGACGAATGGAATTTTATCATGAAAATCACTAAAATAAAATATTTTAATGATTACCTAAATTTTTGGATGTCCGGATGTATTCAGAACGTAAGATATGCGCGAAAATGCAAACTTATGCACTTTTTGACGCTTTTAGTCCCTGAATGACCAAAAAGTTTATTTTAGCACACCGAACCCTTCAAAGCCTATTTATAAGCTATATAAAGGATATTTAGGGTATTTTTAACTTATGGTCATGTTCCGGAATGTTCGTTACAGTACAAATCGGCATACTTTCGCAGTTTGTCGAAATTAGTCCCTATAAGCGAATAAACTTGATTTCACCACACCAAACCCTCCAAAACTTATTTCTAAGTTATGTAAAGGTTATTTAACGTATGTTAAGCCTATTTCACTATTCCGGAGTGTTCATTTCATTAAACTGGTTATATTTGCGCATCAGTGCGCGTGTATAACCTTCCAGAAAGCGATTTAAAGCTTGAAATCGAACAAGAATTGATATGTGCATAAGATACACATATTTATACAAATCCCAAGTATGAAATACAATATTTCATTGGTTTGGTATTTGTTTGATGGTCACAGAGGCACAGGTGTCACATCTACCCTTCAGGTCGGTCGATCGAACAGCCGTTCGATCGGACAGCAATCCGATTGGCGAGTCTTCTCAGTTGAGAACAAGTTCACAGCAGGACGGTCACTCGATCGGATTGCTATCTGATCGGGTGGCAATCTGTATGTATTGAACATGTTGGAAATTGTTTAAGTACCAAAGTCCTAAACGTCACATGATCGGATGGTCGCTCGATCGGATGGCAATCCGATCGAGTGGTAATCCGTTCAACATTCAGATCCTTGATTATTTTGAATAAAAGGCTTAAGTATGGAACCAAGTGCAACCCGATCGGACGGCCACTCGATCGGATGGCTATCCGATCGAACGGCAATCCGTTCTGATGATCTGATCGTCCTGACCCTTGTTTCTGTTTGAAGTTTTGTAGTTTGAACGAGACGTTTTGATATCTTGCCTGATCAATGGAAACCTTATCTCGACCCAAGTGACCCGTTCGAACAGGAATCACCCTAGTCTGACCGGTTCATGGTTCGAGACGATGGTTCATGTTCAAACCCGAAATCAATATCTCTCGGATAGAATTCAGATCTGGAACTAATACATCACTAAAATGAGTAGAAGATCAGAACGAGCTCCGATTCTATCGGTTTTGAGTGCATTGAGTGTAAAAGAGTTGAAAGAAAGTTGGAAAACCTTCTCTCAATTTTTTTAACCATGGATTCATGTAGATCTAAGTGAAAACATTGATAAATGTTGTGGAAATCCTTCAGATCTAAGTTGTTCTCGGTGGAATGAGGCCAAACATTGAAGTTCCTAAGAACTCCATTGATGACATCACCCTAGAACACCTCAAATCCGGTGATTTCACGGTTGAAAGTTAAGATTCAAAGGTGAAAATGGTGTAGAAGTGCGTATAGATCATAGAAGTACAAGATTTAGGTTGAAAACTTACAAGAATCGAGATAAATCGAGAGAAATGAGGGCTGGAGGTCGGCTGGTCGAACAAGGGAGCTGTCACATCAAGTAATGTGACATGTGGGGGTATTTATAGGGTTTCCTAAAAAGGAAAGTGAGGAAAAAGGCTGGTCGATCGAGTGGCAGTCCGATCGGGTGGCAGTCCGATCATGGCAACCCGATCGGATGGCCACTCGATCGGTTGGCCACTTGATCCGTGAGTTCGGCGCGATGAGTTTAGTCGTTTCGATTCGATTGCGATGCGATTGGTTTGCGATTGCGATTAACACCTCAACATAAACATAACATGCACAAGTAACACATAAATAGCACACACACGTAAAACAATATCCAGAACACCCAATTCGAGTTGCGGGTGCGATAGCGATAAGCGATAAATCGATCAAACATGCGATTAATATGCGATTAAACCTCGATCATTAATAAATACTCCACATAATACAACTAAAGCGATAACATAAATAGATTAACTATAAGTCAAAGAAGTCAAAACAGGAGTTGAGCAAGGAGTGACAGATCGCAATTAGCAATCTTTTCTTCCTTTGACTTCAATCTTGACTTTGACTTTGACTTTAGAAACACGGGGTGTTACATGGTTTATGTTAGTGTCTACTGCTGTAGTGGCTAAAATATGGAAATCAGCCAACTGTCTATCTAGCTCCTCTTCCCAAGGTGTCCTAATGATTGTTTCCTAAGTTTGTGCATTTGCTTCCTTATTAGCTCTAACTATCGCTCTCTGCTGTTGTAACTTCTTCATTCTTTTTCTTCTCTCATGTGCTCCTCTATTAAACCAACCTCTATTCTTAGTAGTGAAGGGTTCCTCAGACTGTGCCTTAAATATAAATATCCCTTCCTCAGTATCCGCTGAGTAACCTGAGGGATTAGGTTGAGATGATGTTCCCTCATCTTTTGGTGAACTATCTAAGTGACGATAAGCATCCGACGTTCCTTGCTCACTCATACTGTAAACTAACAAATAGTCAAATAACACAAAACACATAATATACATATTTATACAGAATTATTTCCTAACACAGAATTTAAAATTTAAGTGTCAGCAGAACACTTCTTTGGCTTAAACCAGTGGCTGTAGCTCTGATACCACTCTCTGTCGCAACCCCCGACCCCTATCCCAGGAGCGGGTGCCGCGAGCTCAGACGGGTGGTATCGGTGTTTATTAATTTGGCAGCGGAATACATCAGGACCGTAGTTAGGAAATATTTTTATCAGACTAAAAAACCAAACTTTTATAATAATAAATCTTTGGGATAAAACCCAAGTTCATTTGACAGTACATTTGTAGGGATAAACCCTAATTATTGAAAATAAAACTCCTTTTTATTTAGGTAACTTTTATAGCCACTTTCCAAGCCTTCAGTGCTCTCCAGCTGGCTTCTATTTGGCTTTCACATTGTGTTACCTGAAACACGTTTTAAAAACATTTTATCAGCAAGAGATACTGGCAAGTACATTCCATTTTGGTAAAGCATCAGTTGTTTACACATTATAGTATTAAGGGCGATTACAGTGTTTATATCTACACAATTACTCGGTCAGTAAGTGTCACTCGACGGATCTGTGACTATGGTCATATCACACATTGGATACCCGTGCCCAATTGTGAAGGTTATCAAGTACTGTATACAAACCCCATAATACTGGCAGCAATTGTAGAATTACAAAGACTTAATCACTGAAATTGTATTTGAAAAAAATTGAGGTTTGGTAAAGTATTTTGACTCACAAAAAGAGTTTATAAAAGAAAATGTACTCACATTGTTGACTCAGGTGATACTACTATGGCTTCCTGGTGATTCTCCTGGTTCATATAAATTAAAATTAAACAATGTACACGTGTTAGTAAAAGAACCCAATTCACATTAACCTTACAACTCGAGACAGAATTCCAATGACTGAGTCAGGCAGAGCCTTGACATGCATTACGGAATCCTAAATCAATCGGGTGTACACACGAGACAGAACTCCAACGACTGAGTCGGGCAGAGCCGACATGCGTTACGGAGCCTTAAATCGATCGTGTAGGGTAACAGCAGGGTTATAATACTTATAACGAGGCAGAGCTTCGCTTTATAGTGGGTATTATTCCCGAGTATAGTTTCTACTATAAGAATTTGAGAGAGAGAAATCAAGAAATGAACGAATTGTCAAATGAGCCTGAAACGGCTATTTATAGGCTGATCGCATGGCGGCTCGCGCCCAGCGACAGCCATCTTGATCTTCTTTGCGGCCCGCGAGAACCGTAGGATAGGTCCTAGCTTAGTTGAGTCAGGGGTATAGCCTTCACACGCGTTGGGACACGTGGCGCAATGCCTTGTCCGGTAATCCACTGTCCTCGCGCCCCATGACAGACTATGGTGTCTGAGTCGCGGCCCGCGAGCGACTCCTTAATTTCGTTTTTCTTGATTTTTCTAAGTATAGGGTTATTTCGGGCCCGTTTCTCGCATACGGGGTACGTAAGGAACGTTTTAGGGTCATGTTAAGGGTTCTAGGAGGGTTGTTATAACATGTGACCAGGATTTAACAGTTGAATTAGATGGCGTTAGAAGCGAGGAGTGAAATAAAGATAAGCTTTATAGATCAGGGAGTAAAATGACTATTTTTAAAGGATTGTGGCAAAACTGTTAAAACGACCAAACCACAGGGAGTAAAACGGAAGTTTACTCTTATAAATTTTTACACAAAATATCAAATTACCTGTATATTAATTAGCAAAAAATAACTCGAGTAAATTACTTTTGATTCCATGTGTTTTAATGGTTTTAAACAATTGAGTTCAAAATTAAAAAGTTTAATGCTCTGAGTACCTAAAGCTTCATTTTATAAACCTATGAGTCCAAATGTTTTAACTTCATTTAAATATTCTGTTAGTTTTACATTTAAAAGACTAAAATACCCCTTTATTTAAAAATAGAAATAAATAAACAAATAAATAACAAATCTTATCTCTCTTTTACAAACACTCACTCACTCTCTCTCTCTCTCTCTCTCTCTCTCAAAAGAGAACCACCACCAAGTTTTGTTTGATATTAATGAACGTTTAGACTTGTGTTGACGTCTGGTTAGCAACTTAACAGCTTATCTACAAATAAATTGTGTTTACCAAATACGTTTTAATTGTTAATTTGGATTTAGAAAGCCTCCAGCATTACCAGCGACAACCTTTGGCTCTTTTGTCAGTCGCTAAAATGAAATCGGATGTAAATCGGTTTTGCAATCCTTTTCTTTTTCCTAGTGGTCTCTGACTATATTGACCAGGTCGACGAGCCCACCAACACTATTAACACTGGACTTAAAGGGTGTTTGGCTAAGCTTTTCAATACCTCCTTATAAATTATTGACTTTTACAAAAAGCTAATAAGGAGAAAAAGTGTTTGACAAACTCATACGCACTTTTCAAAATGACTTTTTGTATAGGGAGGAAAAGTTAGTTTTGAAAAGTTAGTAAGGAGTGACTTTTTGAAGTTGCTTATAACTTATTGGCTTTTCCCACCTAGGGATAGCAATGGGTCGGGTATTGGTAATCCTATACCCATACCCGTTTGTAAAATCATCCCATGCCCAACCCAATACCCGTCGGGTATTTGTCGGGTACTTACCCGACGGGTATCGGGTATACCGCGAGTATCGGTTATACCCATTAATTTGTTAGAAGATATACGTTGAAGGTTTCCAAATACATTTTTTTAATATCTTAATTATTATATATTTTATTTATACAACAACTATTATAAATAAAAAACATACATTACATAAAATAAGTTTTATCATAAATTAATAATAACTTTATAATATTTATATACTTATATGTATATACTTCACAACATACAAAATACAAATACTATTATTAAACACATATATTAAAAGAAAATTTATTTATTTTCACATTATAAACATACTGAAATAAATCACTAATAGACAAGGGTTAATAGAAAACAAAAATATAAATTAAAAAAATCCGGGTATAAAGTTCGGGTAAAAACGGGTATGTGATTTCGGGTAATCGGGTCGGGTATCACCTAATCTCATGCCCGACCCATACCCGCGAAATTTTTTAAAACTAATCCCATACCCGACCCAATACCGGTCTGGTATCGGGTATACCCGTCCCATTTGTGTCGGGTTTCAGGTATACCAATTGGGCTCCGGTATTTTTGCCATCCCTATTCTCACCCCTTTTAGTCATTTTAAATGAATAAGCTAAGCCAAACACTTTAAAAAAAAAACTTATTGACTTATTGGCTTTTCCCACCTTATAAGCTAATCTAAACACTTTTTTAAAAACTCCTTTTGCCGCAACCCCCGACCCCTACCCGGGAGCGGGCGACCGCGAGCCTCAGAGCGGGTGGTATCAGTGTTTATTAATTTGGCAGCGGAATACATCAGGACCGTAGTTAGGAAATATTTTTATTAGAGTAAAACACCAAACTTTTTATAAGAATAATTTATGGGAATAAAACCCAAGTTCATTTGATAATACATTATTAGGGATAAACCCTAATTATTGAAAACAAAATGTCTTGTTTATTTAGGTAACTTTTATAGCCACTATTCTAAGCCTTCAGTGTTCTCCAGCTGGCTTCTATTGGGCTTTCATACTACGTTACCTGAAACGTGTTTTAAAAACATTTTGTCAGCAAGAAATACTGGTGAGTGCATCCAAGTTTAATCAAAAACAGTTTTAACATTTTAATAGAATTGAGGGCAACCCGCAATTACATTTGTTTATATCTAATCAATTACTCAATCAGTACTGTCAAACCCTGACTTGTGGGTCATATTATCCATTGGCTAACTCTTTGTCCAATGATAACGTTTTTCCATATTTTGTATACAAAACCCCAATATACCAGCAGTAATTGTAGAATCACAAATACTCAATTACTGTTAAGTGTACATTAAAACATTTGAGGTTTTGGTAAACATTTTGACTCACAAAAAGATTTATAAAAAGAGAATGTACTCACATTGTAAGTTTAGATAATACTAAGGCGTCCTGAGAATCTCATGGTTATTATCTATTAAATCAAATAATGCACACGTGTTAGTAAAATAACCCAATTCAATTTAACCGTACAACTCGAGACAGAATTCCAATGACTGAGTCGGGCAGAGCCGACATGCATTACAGAAATTCTAAATCAATCGGGTGTACACATGAGACAGAATTCCAATGACTGAGTCGGGCAGAGCCGACATGCATTACGGAATCCTAAATCGATCGTGTAGGGAAATAGTAGGGTTATAGTACTTACAACGAGGAAAAGCTTTGCTAAATAGTGGTTATTATGCTCGGGCGGAAGTTCTACTACTAGAGAATTTAGAGAGAGAATCGGGAATTGAACGGAAAACAAATGAGCTCGAGCCCCCCTCTTATAGGCTGAATCGGGGGTCCGTCGCTCCCCGCAACAGCCAAGGCTCAGGCCTTCGCGGCCCGCGAGAGCCTCTAAGGAGACTGTAGCCTTGCTGAGTCAGGTTCCACGTGGCACCAATACTTGTCCGTCACACAATGGCTGTCGCGCCCCGCGACAGACCAAGGGGTCTCCGTCGCCGCCCGCGAGCGACTGCCAAACATGGTTTTTGTTGTTTTTTACAAGTATAGGGTCATTCTGGGTCCGGTTCTCACGTACGGGGTATATTTATGGACATTTAGGGTGTCCAAAATATTTTTAGGAGGGTTGTTATATCCTCCCCACCTTGTTTTGGATCTCATCCTCGAGATCTACTGGAACAGGTGTGGGTATTTCCTTTGCATTTCCGATTCGAGTTCCCAAGTGTATTCTGGTCCTCTTTTGGAATCCCATTTCACTTTGACCAGAACTAATCTCTTATGTTTGAGATTCTTGATCTTTCTTTCTTCAATCTGAACGGGTTTCTCGATAAACTTGAGTTATCCATTTACCTCTATATCCTTAAGAGGTATCACTAGTGATTCGACTGCTAAACACCTTTTGAGATTACATACATGAAATACATCATGTATTCTTTCCATTTCCTCTGGCAGTTGTAGCTGATAAGCTACAGGTCCTATTCTTCTAATAATCTCAAAAGGTCCAACATACCTAGGGCTTAGTTTCCCTCTTTTAACGAATCTGACTACTCCTTTCCATGGAGAAAATTTTTAATAATACTTTATCTCCTACTTGAAATTCCAATGGTTTTCGTCTGTTGTTAGCATAACTCTTTTGACGATCTCGTGCTGCTTTTAGTCTTTCCTTGACTTGAATGATTTTATCTGTTGTTTCTTGTACTATCTCTGGTCCGGATAATTGTTTTTCTCCAATCTCTGCCCAGCAGACTGGAGTTCTGCACTTTCGTCCATAAAGTGCTTCAAATGGTGCAGCATTAATGCTAGTATGATAGCTGTTATTGTAGGAAAATTCTATTAATGGTAAATGATCGTCCCAATTTCCTCCGAAATCAATTACACAGGCTCTAAGCATATCTTCCATAGTCTGGATTGTCCTTTCGCTTTGTCCGTCCGTTTTTAGATGATAAGTTGTGCTTAAATTTAACCTAGTTCCCATTGCTTTTTGGAAACTTGTCCAAAAATGAGAAGTAAAACGGCTATCTCTATCGGGTATGATAGATAAAGGAATTCCATGTAATGAAACTACTTCATTTACATATAGCTTGGCTAACTGTTCCATACTAAAAGTTTCCTTCATGGGTAAGAAATGAGCAGATTTGGTCAATCTGTCTACAATCACCCAGATTGTATCATTTCCTTTTCGTGTCTTCGGTAATTTGGTAACAAAATCCAATGTTATCAATTCCCATTTCCATATGGTCATTTTTAATTGTTGCAATAATCCTGAGGGTTTCTGATGTTCAGATTTAACTTGAGAACAAGTTAGACATTTAGCAACATAGTTAGCTATATCCTTTTTCATTCCTGTCCAACAGAAATTCCTTCGTAGATCTTGATACATCTTATCAATTCCAGGATGTATCGTATACTTAGATTTATGAGCTTCTTCTTGAATTCTATGACGTAGGTTTCCTTGTTTAGTTATCCATATCCTTTTCTTATGGAACTTCCAAATTCTATCTGTTCCTTGTTCTAATTCCTTAATCATTCCTTTCAATTTTTCAGCATCGTCCTTGATTGCTGACTCTTGTACTTTTCTAATTTGTTCATTTAAATCTACTTGTAGATTTAATTTGAGAGAACGTACTCGCTTTGGTTTTTCATGATACTTTCAACTTAAAGCATCTGCTACTACATTGGCTTTCCCAACGTGATACTTGATATCACAATCATAATCACTAAGAACTTCCATCCAGCGTCTCTGTCTCATATTTAATTCTTTTTGGAGAAAATATACCTTAAACTTTTATGATCGGTGAAGACAACAAATTTATTTCCATATAAATAGTGTCTCCAAATCTTAAGGGCACAAACTATGGCTCCTAATTCTAGATCATGGGTGGGGTAATTCTCTTCATGTTTCTTAAGTTGTCTAGAGGCATAAGCTATAACCTTTTGACGTTGCATCAACACACATCCATACCCTAACTTAGATGCATCACAGTAGACTATAAAGTCTTTAGTTCCTTCTGGTAATGCAAGTATGGGTGCGTTGGTTAACCTCTGCTTAAGGATCTTAAATGCTTCCTCCTATTTTGGTCCCCATTCAAACTTAACTAATTTGCAGGTAAGTTTAGTTAATGGAATGGCTATTCTAGAGAAATCACGGATAAATCGTCTATAATATCCTGCCAGTCCAAGAAAACTTCGTACTTCTGTTGGTGATTTAGGGACTTTCCATCTAGTAATCGCCTCGATCTTTGTGGGATCCACATGAATTCCTTCATGATTAACCAGATGTCCAAGGAATTGTACTTCTTGTAACCAAAATTCACATTTTGAGAATTTAGCATAAAGCTTCTCTTTTCTCAACAGTGTGAGGAGTGTAAGCAGATGGGCTGCATGGTTCTCTTTACTCTTAGAGTAAATTAAAATATCATCTATAAAGACAATTATGAATTTATCCAGGTATGGTTTACATATCCTGTTCATCATGTCCATAAATGCGGCTGGGGCATTGGTTAAACCAAATGACATGACAGTAAATTCATAATGACCGTATCTCGTTCTGAAAGCAGTTTTAGGAATATCCTCTTCCTGTACTTTCAGTTGATGATATCCAGAGCGTAAATTGATCTTAGAAAAGAATCGAGCTCCTTGAAGTTGATCGAACAGATCATCAATTCTCGGTAGTGGGTACCGATTCTTAATCGTGACTTTGTTCAATTCTCGATAGTCAATGCACATACGCATCGATCCATCTTTCTTCTTAACGAACAACACCGGTGCTCCCCATGGTGATGAACTTGGTTGTATAAAACCTTTGTTAAGAAGTTCGTCCAATTGCTTCTTCAGTTCCTGCATTTCCATTGGTGCTAATTGATATGGTGCTTTGGCAATTGGTGCCGTCCCTGGTATTAGGTGAATTCTAAATTCAACTTCTCTATCAGGCGGTAATCCTGGTAACTCTTCTGGAAAAACGTCTGCGAATTTAGATATTACAGGAATATCTTTTAATTCTTTTACTTTAGTATTAATGATTATAGAAATCATATATACTATTCCTCCCTTCCTTTCATAACTTGCGGCTTTCATCACAGAGATGAATTTTGTCGATCTAGTTGGCTTATCTCCTTTAATTATGATCTTTTCACCACTTGGTGTACTTACTTGTACTAACTTTTGATCACATAAAATACTGGCACGATTGGCTACCAACCAATCCATTCCTAATACAACATCGAAACCAGCCAGATTCATTGGGTAAAGGTTAGCAAAGAAATGATGGTTTAGAGTTTCTATTCTTGCTCCGTGCAAGATTTCACTTATCTTAACAGATTCTCCATTAGCCATTTCTACCAGACAGTCTTGTTGAAGTTTGACTAAGGGTTGGTCAAGAAATTGGTAGAAACAAGTATTGATAAAACTTTGGTTTGCATCAGAGTCAAACAATACCTTGGCAAATATGTCATTAACTAAGAACGTACCGGCGATCACATCCGGAATCATCTTGGCTTCCTCAGCTGTCAGAACAAAGGCTCTAGCATTCTTCTTAGGTGCTTCTGTTTTCTTAGTCTTATTGGGCATGGCTAGAGCTAGCTTCGGACAGTTTGGTCTAATGTGTCCCTTTTCTCCACAATTAAAGCATATCTTGTGAGTCCAGAAGTATGTGTGGGCTATATTTAGTACCTACACATCAAGTACAATCCAAATATTCTAGAACTTAGATCAATCAAGCTTTGCTTCATTGTTTTTCGGTTAATCGAATAGTTAGGCGATTTTTGTCGAATAAGTGTGGATTAGGGTATCAAACCCCAAAGATTTATAACCATTGCTGCCATATAACACCAGGGTATTCATATGGTGTTCATATTCAACCAATAAACTTGTTTAAAACTCAAAATTTCATGGATTAAAATTGTTGTTCATGACTTAAATCAAGTTTACTCAAGAAACTAGGCTTAAAACTTTATTGATTTGAGTTAATACATGTGATTTGTTGAAGTAAATGGTGAAATCAGCTGATGGTTCTTGTGAGAAACCAGAATTTGTGAAGTATTTTTTGTTTTAAAATGAAAGGAAAATGAAAAGAAAGTATATATAATTAAAGAGGGGGTTGCGGTTTGGGGTGGGTCCCACAAGGGACACCTCGTGCTCCGTAAAACGCGCTAAAAGATGATGTTTATCTTCCGTTGAGTGGCTAGGTTCGTTTATGGGTCCCGCGCGCATTCTTGATTTGCGTAACGGACTCCATTTCGCGCGTAATTAGTGTCAAAAGACTCGGTTTTAAAAATCTTGCATAACCGTCTTGAAATCCGAACCCAGTTACGTTTTAATCATAAAAGACTCGTATTAGAGTGGTTTAAGTGTTTTTAAGCTTGATCGATCATTCCTTGCACGTTTGATTGCCTTATGTTATGCCTGAAACGAAGGCGTTTCCCTAACCGGGCAGCTGCTTCGATTTGCGTGCCCGATCTCTGACTGGCCACAAACCTTATGTTACAGTCTATGACACAAAATTAAGATGTTCCTGGAACTCGAAATTTTAAATAATGCTACCGATAACCTAATAATCGATGTCAAAGGTTTAGTGTGCTGTTAAACGGAAAGCTCCAGTTTAACACGTGTTTAAAGTCTAAGGATACCAATTTCACATCATGGGTCCTTATTAGTGTCATGTCATTCATAACGTGTTCTCGGATTCCTCCGAGGCATAACAGATAGCAATTAAGCAAGCGTATAAGTCACACATGTTTTTAGGGTTTTCGCGCAATTAAAGTGTTAAGTGTGCTTTACAGTTTTGGACCGTTTAGGTTGTACCTGGTTTTATCATGGGTGTCACACAAACGAATCGTTTGAAGCCGAGCCACTAGAGCATAAACTTCCGTGTAGTCTATCCATTCTTCCTGATTGAAGCCTTGGACAACCAAACGAGCCTTATTTCTGACGACCACACCTTTGTCGTCTTTCTTATACTTGAAGATCCATTTCGTATTAATTGCATGTTGGCCTTTCGGAAGGTCAACCAAGTTCTCAACCTTCAGCTTATCAAACCGAGCCAACTCTTACTGCATCGTTTCATACCACGAGCTATCTTTCAGAGCTATATGGTAATTCTTTGGATCGATGTATGAAATAAAGCATTCATGCAAACTTAAGTTGTAAATCTCTTATTGTTTAATCTCTATGAATAGACACTGTATATCGTTAAGGCTTTTGCTTCTTGTCATCACTCCCACACTTAGATCTCTGATAATATTATCAACTGGATGATTAATATTAGTTCGAGTGACGAGAACAGCCAGAACTTGCAGATTTGCACAGAGATTTGACTGGATCTCCTTTGATAGGTCGACCGTATGGAGACCTTTGATAGCGTTAAGCTTATAGAAATTTGTACGTTTGAGTGTTTAATTTGATGGAATTAGATGAGTACAGTATTGTGTGTTATTGCATGCTAAAGGAGGGCACAAGTCATAATAATGAGGCACAGAGCGGATCATGGAATGGTATAACAAGAAAGATGAACAAGAAAGATGGATCACGTGTGCATGGCTTCATGTGAGGTCGAAGTCCCACTCAAAATAAAATAAATACACTAAATAGTTAGTGGTAAATGGTTATCGAACACAAGGAGTTTGTGGAATTTGTGTTTTCTAAAGTAATTGCAATTTAACTAGGCAAGAAAGTAAAGTGTGTAAAAGTAATTCTTTGAAATGGTTTTGTTGGTTTTTAGAACTAGAAATTAATTTGCAAGAAAATAAGAAGTTGTAAATGATTAAGAGAAAGAGTGCTCTTCCAGGTTTTCAGGTTTTATGCAACAACAAATGTTAATGTTCAACTAGAAAGAACCACATAGATATGGCTCGTGTGGGTGCAATTGCTTGTGATGAAAGGGGACCAAGTACTCAGATTCATAGAACGCGAGGTTATCACTCGATGATCAATTAACATAGCCAACCCAAATCCCTCCCACTATATCTCGATTGCCAATGGCACCAAGAACATATGGTTCAAAATAAAGATAAAACAATATTAACAAGTTACAAACAATCACACCAACACCATAATAATACTAAACATCATATGATTAGATTACTATTCCAGAAATTAAAGAACATAAACATAGTATTCACAAGAAAACCTTACACCCGAGAATAACACAAAGAAAAATAGCCACTCATTGTTTGGGTGATCAAACGAACCTCAAATCCTTAATCCATCAACAATAAGACTTCAATCTTCCCTTAGAAATCACCAAATAGATTGTTCTTAAACCCTAAAATTACCCCACACCAGTTCTGGTTCGAAAACAAAGTTACCGAAAAGTCACACCCAAAAGTGGGTTATAAAGCCAAACTAACAATTCTGCGACTGGCTCTGCCGTAGTCTACGCTGACATTTACGGTGCCAGAGCCCACCGTAGCCTATGGTAGCTACTATAGGCTACGGTAGAGGCCTGGCACATGTGATCCATCTTTCTTGCTGTACCATTCCACGATCCGCTCCGTGCCTCATTATTATGCCTTCTGCCCTCCTTTAGCCTACAATAACACACGATATTGTAGTCATCTAATTCCATAAAATTAAACACGCAAGCGTACAAATTTCTATATGCTTAACGCTATCAAAGGTATCCCTATGGTCCACCCATCACATCCCCACACTTAACCGTTTCTTGCCCCTAAGCAACTCATTCAAAACAACCTAACAATTTACTTTAACAACATGTTCGCCCTAGCATAATATAGTGTTCTAATCAAAGTAAGCACCCACCCAAATTTACATGCTTCCCATTTCCAAACCACACAACAACCCCTCACAATAACACTCCTCTCAGTGATATATAGTAGTTAGCAAAAATGTGCTAGAATACACCAAGGCACATGTGTGATCTCGCAATCATAAGCTTGTGCAACAATCGAACCTCCACCTAGATAAACGCATAAACACGCATGCAAATCAAAAGGAGTAAAAAAGGTTGTAACGAGGCTAGGTGTTAGGGTATTGAATAGGGGAATATATGTAAAGTAGCGCAATGATCCGGTCCGGCCTAATTATTGTAACTAAACGAACAATCAAAACGACTAACTACAACATCTCGCTTCCTTTTTTTTCTCTTTTTTCGCCTTCATATTTCGATCATTTGATCTCATACTTTTTGCTTTTTTTCTCTTTCTCAATGTTTTTTTTACTAAACATTATATGTTCACCAATACAAAATAAATATAAATAAAAGGTCTACTATGCAAGATCTTCTCAAAAAGTACAAACATCATAGGAGATAAGCACATGATGTCAAACAATAGGCAATAAGCTCAAAAATGGCATCTAACAGAGCAAACCCCCACCCCTCTCAATTACCACGCTCATTAATGATGTATGAGGCCTAACCCCCTAATTTCGACACTCACACACACCTAGACGAGGGTTAACGTAATGCCTTTATCATGTTCACATGCATGTTAAGCTAAGGCTTCGATACGCATCTATTGCACAAATTCTAATGTATTACCTCACATTGCCACACTCCAAAAAAATGAATCTAACACAATGCAAATGTATGGCTCAATCACTCACCATGTAGGAATAAAGGGTTGCCGGTATGTTGTGTGGTTACAATGTTAAACATGCAACTCGGACGGGCACCCTCAAACTTTTTCCTTTCTTTCACCACACTTGCTAGGAAAATGTGGCAAAAAGTTTTTTTTCTTAAATTTCTGAAAAATTTCCCCCATCCCCACACTTGGGATACATTGTCCCTATTGTATGGTTTTAGAGGATGTGAAAACTACAAAACAATTTGTTTCAAAGAAATAAAAGCATAAAAACTAACTACCAACATTTCAAAGCTAAGAAACATAAAAAAACTAAGGAATGAGTACAAGGACCTGGTGAAGTCTGGTACAACATATGTTGTGGATGTTTCGACTCCCTACCACCACCTTCATACAAATATCCGCACATCTTCCCCACACTTAAGTGTTGCCATGGGCCTAAACATAGATTAAAAACAAAGGAATAGAAAATATTAGTGTAAAATCTCGGATTGCCTCCCGAGCAACGCTAAGTTTTCGGGTCTTCAGCCAGACCATGCCACCCCCGTTTATGGTGGCTCAAAGAAACGGTTCTTGCCATCTCCATCACTTTATTAAGCCCTTGGGTATAATGCATCCATCCCATGTCCAATCGGTGGGTAATCAAATACACACCTGCTTGAACCCTCATACTTTTCTTCACAATCCGGTGCGTTATTTGTTTTCATGCTTTGACACACACGTTTCATATGATCACTAGACTTACTAAAACATCTTGAATAGCGACCCTGCGCACGCGCATTGGACCATACCACAACCTTATACTAAAACATCTTGAATAGAGACCCTGCGTAGCTGCACAACGGTCCTAAAAAGGATTTGGGAAGAAACAGTTCAAAGATTAAGGTATATGGTCTAAGAAATCTCGCGCAAGATCACGAGGACATACCATAATCCTATTCCAAGAATACCTTTACAGAACCCTGCGTGGCTGCGCAGTGGTTCCAAACAAGGATGTAGAAAGAACAATCTCCGATAAACGTGCGCCAGAGAAAGGGTAAAGCTAACCTTCAACTAACACCCTTGCGTGGGGTCGCGCAAGAGTTCAGCTAGACTTGAAGAAAAATCCTAAACATCTCGCGGGCCTGGAGCCAAGACTTGAACAAAAGTGTTTCTGTTACAACGGAATAGACACATGGCAAAAACATAGGGGATTACAGCTGTAGATCCTCTAGAAGGTTGTCAATACTCATCGTGCACAGCCATTTAGTTACAACTGAAAGATGACGTGGCACAATCCTGGATGCTCATCCAAGTCACGATGATGGCACTAACTTGGAGAAGGATCCACACAAGTCCACTTTCCACGTGGCATCTCCCTAGCCATCTATCACACTCACGATCCAGGTGCATGGATGTGACGTTAGTGATTGACGGAAAAGGACATAACCACCAACAGAAAATACTTTCCGTTTACTCTCTCTCCTTCACATCGATTTCCCGCCAAAAACGGTTATAAATAGAGGATTGCAGGTATGATCTCACAGGTGGCATTCACTTCACTTTTACTACTTCTTTTTCTTCACCGAGATCACTGTACTTATTCTCACACCGGAGGGTGGTAACGGAGAGAACCCCCATTCTCCCCGTGGCGAGTCTAACGGCTTTCTGTTTTGCAGTGATCACCGGAGAAGGAGCTCAGTCAAAACCCCGAATCGAGCGAGAGGACTAACCCTTTTTATGTAGAACTAAACCCCTGGTCTGATTGATTCCGGTCATTCAAACCACTGTTTCTTCATTGGCGCCCACTGATTCTTCAATTTCCATTCTCATCTTCTCGTTTGATTCATCTTCTCTTTGTTTTCCATGGCAGAAGTTCCAACATTATACCCGTCAGGTCCCCGATCTGAAAATAGGGATGACTCAACTCGTGTTTCTCAGATCGACGAAATCACGGGAAAAGCATTCATCAACAGCGAAATTCGACAGGAGGTTCTCACTCCTGTTGCCTCAACCGTTCAATCTGGAACTCAGATTGATCAAGATCTATTTTCGGAAGAAACTCCAGGTTTTTGGTTTAACAAATTCCAAAATACCATAATAGAAATTTTCGAACAAACACCTGCTACTCAGAAACAGATTGGAGACATACCCAGATCTTATTATGCATTCCTAACCTTACCGACTAAAGTAGCAGAGGTATACCCTCAGACAGATACCAGATCTGAATTTCTCCATCTCAGATCTGGTTATTAGAAGTTTCAAGAAGAACACAGGTCTTAGGAAAAATCTGACAGTATAGTGTTGGGCCCACGTTTACCACAACAGTGGGACACCGAGCTCAGCGACGAAGGATATCTGACAACATTGGAATATATCAGACAAAATATGGAAGACGACCACAACCCAAGAACCAATACGGAAGAAACATGCATGGTGCTAGGGGGACCCTCGCGCAAGCAAAGCAAAACAAACGAAGCCACAGTCAACACTGGCGTGGGCAACAAGTAATCTTCCCCGTTGTTCCAGGAGGTTCTCAGGAAGAGCGGCCAGTAATCATAACTGGTATTTTCAGTCATTATCGTACTGAGTACATGTTCATCGATCCGGGTAGTTCTATGGATATTATTTACGAACAGTGCTTTAAACAATTAGACCCAGAGGACAAGGCGCGCTTGAAACCAGTCGATTTCCCTCTAACTGGTTTCTGCAATGAAGCCGTTTTTCCGTTGGGTCAAATTGCATTTCCCGTAACACTCTCAGATGGAGAGCATTCGCGCACCGTTACAGTCAATTTTATTAGGGCACGCCATGATGTACTGCTGGGAAGACGTTCACAGCGGGAGTTTAGCATGATTACCTCCATACCACACGCTGCTTGCATTTTTCCAACAGAAACCGGAGTAGCAATCTTATATTCAAGCAAAGAGGTGATGTATATTGATGATGAGCCACCACTAAAGGCCACAAAACCATCACCACCTAATGAACTAGAAAAATGGGTACTCAACAATGAATACTCTGAGTAAACAATTTTATTAGGGCACGCCATCTCTCCAACAATCCGCGTAAAATTAAAACAGCTTCTATCTGAGAACATGGATATTTTCGCATGGTGCCCAGCAGACATAACCGGCATGCCAAGAGAGATAACGGAACATTGCTTGAATGTTTGACTTTCCGCAGAACCAGTCGCACAAGGGAAGCGCAGTCTTAGTACAGAAAAGGCTCGCACAATGAATGAGCAAGTAGCTGAATTACTTCAGGCCAGAATCCTGCACGAAGTACGATATCAAACCTGGGTAGCTAACCCAGTAATGGTAAAAAAGCACAACGGCGGTTCGCGCATGTGCGTTGATTTCAAAGACCTCAACAAAGCCTGCCCAAAAGACTGTTACGCCCACCCAGAAATAGACAAGAAGGTAGATTCCTTAGCATCCTTCCTCTGGAAATGCTTCCTGGATTGCTATAAAGGTTATCACCAACTACAAATAAAGGAAGAGGACAAAGACAAAACAACTTTCCGCACGGGCAAAGGCACATATTGTTACACAAAAATGCCTTTCGGTCTCCGAAACGCAGGGACTACTTACCAACGTCTAATGGATAGAGTCTTCGGGGAAGATATCGGCGTGACAGTAGAAGTCTATATGGACGACCTCGTCATTATGAGTCGCGAAGAAGAGTCTATGCTCACAAACATCCAGCGCACTTTCGACTCTCTGCGCAGAGTTAACCTAAAATTGAATCCTGTAAAGTGCTCGTTCGGAATGGAAGAAGGCAAGTTCTTAGGATTTATCGTAACCAAAGTTGGTTTCAAAGTCAATCTCGAGTAAGTAGAAGTTATTCAACTCATGCCATCACCGACATTCATTAAAGAAATACAACGTCTAGCGGGTCGGCTAGCTGCGCTCAACCGCTTCTTAGCAAATCATGCCGCTAAATCATATCCATTCATTAGCTCACTACGCAACTGCGTAAAGAAAAGCCAATTTCAATGGACCCCAGAGGCAGAGAAAGCTTTCCTACAAATGAAAGAACGCCTGATCCAATTACCTACGTTAACAGCCCCGAGAAGTGAAGAACCATTAATCTTGTATCTCACTGAATCAGAAGTAGAAGTTGGCGCAGTATTGATGGTCGAAAGGGAAGGAGTCCAAATTCCAATTACTACATCAGCAAAATGGTGACCGGTCCGAAAACACGCTATTCCATCATGGAAAAACTTGTTCTCGCTCGTGTTCATGCATCGCATAGATTACGAAGGTACTTTTCTGGCCATGTTATAATTGTCCTTACCAACTATCATCTGGAACATATCTTGTCCAAACCAGATGTCGCAGGAAGATTAGCTAAATGGGCCATTGAACTGGGCGGATATAACATTTTGTATAAACCGCGCCCAGCAATCAAGGGTCAAGTCCTAGCAGACTTTGTTACTGAAGTGCCCGTTGATAAGATCCAAGAATGCGAAGCCATACAAAATCCTATCCCAGTTTTCGACGACAGGGTTTGGACTTTACATACAGATGGTGCTTCCAATGACGACGACGCAGGAGCTGGCCTCCGCCTAGTTAACCCTGATAACCACGAACTTACCTACGCCATCCGTCTAGATTTCAAGAGCACTAACAACGAAGCAGAATACGAGGCGTTTCTCGCAGGTCTCCGCTTAGCGCTCAAAATGGGGGCAAAAAATGTTGAAGTACATGTCGATTCCAAGTTAGTAGCAGAACAAATTAATGGTCCCTACGACGCGAAAGGCGAAGCAATGGCCTTATACCTCGAGCAGGCAAGAACTCTGATCAACCAGTTTCAGACCTTCAAAATAATCCACATCAATAGAAGCGAGAACAAGCACGCAGATGCGCTAATCAAGGTAGCCGCTACAAGCTTCAAGCACCTAGCAAAGGAGGTCCGCATTGAAGTTCTCTCAAATCCATCCGTCCCTCTAAGACACGTAAACATAATAGAAGTAGGGAATCCATCTTGGATGTCCCCAATTATTATGTACTTACAACATGGAACTCTCCCAGAAGGAAAAACAGAAGCAAGAAAAATTCAACACAAAACTTTAAATTACGAGATGGCGGATGGAATTTTGTATCGCAAGTCTTACATGGGTCCTCTCCTAAGATGCGTAGACAAGCACGATGCGCAATATCTGGTCCGGGAAATTTACGAAGGACTGTGTGGAATCCATGCAGGCCCACGCATGGTAGTAGCAAAAATCATGAACGTGGGCTATTACTGGCCCGACATGCATTTAGACGCTGTGGAGATCCTGCGGAAGTGTACGTCATGCCAACGTCACGCTCCGAAAACTCTTTGCCCAAAGAATCCTCTGGTTCCAGTAACCGCAGCGTGGCCCTTCCAGCAATGGGGCATCGACTTAGTAGGACCTTTTCCCGACGCGCCTGGCGCCGTAAAATTCATAATAGTCGCGGTGGATTATTTCACCAAGTGGGTGGAAGCTAAAGCCTTAGCGTCAACCATCGCAATGGTAATCAGAAAATTCATCTGGGAATACATCATATGCCGGTTCGGATTACCATTGCGCATCATTATAGACAATGGCACCAATTTTGCGTCAGAAGATCTGCAAAAATGGATGAAGGAAATGCGCATCGAACATAGTTTCGCCTCCGTGGCGCACCCATAGGAAAACGGCCAAGTCGAAAGCGTAAACAAGCAGATCGTAGATGGCATTAAAGCAAGGTTAGGAACCGCAAGGAGGTGGTGGGTTGATGAATTACCAAGAATTTTATGGGCCCACCACACTATGCCAAAGACTAGCAAGGGAGAAACACCATTTAGCCTCGTTTACGGCTCCGAAGCAGTAATCCCGACAAAAATTGGCCTCCCGTCACCTCGAATGATGGCCATGGAGAAACAAAATAATGAACATGAGCGGAGGCTTTACCTCGACCTCCTTGAGGAGAGACACGAAAACGCAGCCATCAACGAAGCCAGGTACAAATCAAAGTTAGAAAAATATTACAATGCTCGCGTACGCATATGCACTTTCATACCAGGGGACTTCGTCTATGAGACAACGAAGCCTCGAATGCTGAAAAACCGGGTAAACTCGCGCCCAAATGGGAAGGACCATACATCATTAATGAAGTCCTCGAAAAAGGCGCATATACCCTATGACGGCTCGATGGAACAGACGTTCCACGCACTTGGAACGCGCGACAGCTGCGCAGATGCTATATGTAACTGAAACATCCGAACTTAAACAACACACAACGTTAACAAAGTATAACAGTCACTGCTTGCGTATGCATCATAATTATCATATTTATTTACTTTGTATCTACTGGCCCCTGCGCCTTATGACACAAGGATTCCACACCACCCTCGGTAACGTTGATGATCAAATCAGCATATGCTGATAAAGGATCACTGAAACTGTATAAACCATAAATATTATACACTAAAGATCCACCACAACGGAAGGCGGACACAATTGTACATCCTGGCCACTAACCCAGAAGATTTTTTCTTACCTTGCGCCGGTAAGCTTATACTTCTTAAAGCAAAAAACGCACACTTCATAGAGTCCAGTGCTCCACCTACTTGCATAGAAGCAACATTGGACTGGGGGGACTTGAAGGGGTATGGTCCCAAAAACCTTGCGCACATGCATTGGACCAAACCACAACCTTATACCAAAACATCTTGAATAGAGACCCTGCGCGACTGCACAGCGGTGCTAAAAAGGATTTGGGAAGAATCCGTTCAAAGACAAAGGAATATGGTCTAAGAAATCTCGCGCAAGATCACGAGGCCATACCATAATCCTATTCTAAGAATACCTTTACAGAACCCTGCGTGGCGGCGCAGCGGTTCCAAACAAGGATGGAGAAAGAACAATCTCCGATAAACGTGCGCCGGAGAAAGGGTAAAGCTAACCTTTAACTAACACCCTTGCACGGGCTCGCGCAAGAGTGCAACTAGACTTGAAGACAAATCCTAAACATCTCCGCGTGCCTGGAGGCAAGACTTGAACAAAAGTGTTTTCTGTTACAACAGAATAGACACGTGGCAAGAGCACAGAGGATTACAACTGTAGATCCTCTAGAAGGTTGTCAATACTCATCGTGCACAACCATTCAGTTACAACTGAAAGATTATGTGGCACAATCCTGGACGCTCATCCAAGTCACGATGATGGCACTAACTTGGAGAAGGATCCACACAAGTCCACTTTCCACGTGGCATCCCCCTAGCCGTCGATCACACTCACGATCTGGGTGCATGGATGTGACGTTATTGATTGATGGAAAAGGACATAACCACCAACAAAAAATACTTTCCGTTTACTCTCTCCGTCACATCAATTTCTCGCCAAAAAAGGTTATAAATAGAGGATTGCAGGTATGATCTCACAGGTGGCATTCACTTCACTTTTACTACTTCTTCTTCTTCATCGAGATCACTATACTTATTCTCACACCGGAGGGTGGTAACGGAGAGAACCCCCATTCTCCCCGTGGCGAGTCTAACGGCTTTCTATTTTGCAGTGATCACCGGAGAAGGAGCTCAGTCAAAACCCCGAATCGAGTGAGAGGACTAACCCTTTTTATGAAGAACTAAACCCCTGGTCTGATTGATTCCGGTTATTCAAACCACTGTTTCTTCACTTCCCTTCTCCTCAACAGACTCATAACTATTCACCCTAGTCTGAACATCAAAGAACAACTTACAGTTCTTTTTGGTCATTGTAATGATCTCGTCTCTACAATTGATTTGAGCATTTGTTGTGTATAGAAACGGCCGACCTAAGATAACCCTTTGTTGTGCTGCCACTTTGGTAGAAGCATAGTCTAAGACTAGAAAATCCACTGGATATTCAAATTCCCCTAATTGAATCATAACATTCCTTACTACTCCTCGTGGACACTTCCAACTTTCATCCGCCAAGCTCACTACGGTGTCTATATCTTGCAACAGACCAAAGTTATACATGTCATATAAGCCACCTGGTAGCACACTCATGGTTGCCCTGTAGTCCAACATTGATTGAGGAATTAATTTCCTTACTTAGATAGGCACGATTGGTGCTCCATGTTCATTGTTAGCTTCTACCTTGGCATATTTTCCTATACCTGCACTCACTTGACACGAAGAGGTTAGAAGTGTTTCGTTAAATTCACTATTAGGAACGGTGCTTACCACATTAATGTTCACACTTTTGATGTTCTTGGGATTTGTCACTGTGTCACTTGGTAGTTGACTTTTGTTCTTTTTCAAAAGTGCAACCTCACTTGCAAGTTGACCCATTTGAGTGGTCAAAGATTGAATCGCCTTGTCATGGATTTCATGTTTTTGAAGACGACCATCATCCATTTGATTTCTTCTTTGCATCTCTAATTGCATCATCTTGAGCAAATCCATGACTTCATTCCCACTTGAATCTGATGGTCCCGACCACCCGGTTTGCTCATTGTTTGGTGGTTGATATTGTCTTTGATTGCCTTGATTTGTAAATTGTTGCTGAGGAACATAAATTGCTTGAGGAGCCCCTTGAAAGTTCAGATTGGCTTGATTTGCTGGATTGCCATATCGGAGGTTAGGGTGATTTCTCAAACCCGAGTGGTATGTATTAGAGTTCATATTGAAGTTTCTACCACCCCCTCCTTGGCCTTGAATTGTATTCACTTCTTCAAATTGCTCTTGAACTCCCCAACAACTATCATCCAAATGCCCCAATTCATTACAATTAGTGCAAACATCATACACAGGATTATTAGGTTGAACTCCCCCATCATTCACGACATGTATTTTTGGTCTTATAATAACATGCCTTGCTCTTCTTGAAGATTATGCCTTCCTCTTCAATGTTACCGACATTTGTTCCAAGAATGCCCAATCATCCTGCTTATAATTAGTATCAAACGTATCGTTAGTAATGGACATCAAATCACGAGCATCTTCCGATGTCAACTCCTCATGAAAAGCATTCAACAATTCCCATAGGTCAATACCATGACGAGGACAATTTTTAATCGTCATATTGAACCTTTAAAATGCGTCATGATACATCTCACCCGACTGTTGTTGAAAGCTTCTTAGATTGCGTCTTGCATCATTGGTCTTTTGAGTGGTAAAGAACTCTTCCAAGAATCGTTGTTGCATTTCAGCCCAAGTGTAAATAGAAGCGAATGGCAAAGTATAAAACCGCATTTTTTATTTATCTTCCAAAGAAAACTGAAAAAGCACCTATATGACATCGTCATAAGAAAAACCTTGGCCTCCAATAGCATTGCAAATAGAGTCATAAGTTTCTAAATGGAAGTACGATTCTTCCATGGCCAACCCCTTGTACTTTGAAAAACTTTGAAGTGAACTGTGTAACACCTGTGCCTCCACGGCCATCAAACAAATACCAAACCAATGAAATATTATATTTCATACTTGGGATTTGTAAAAATATGTGTATCATTTGCACATATCAATTCTCGTTCAAATTCAAACTCTAAATCGCTTTCTGGAAGGTTATACGCGCACCGATGTGTAAATATAACCAGTTTAATGCAACGAACACTCCGGAATAGTGACATAGGCTTAACATACCTTAAATAACCTTTACATAACTTAGAAATAAGTTTTGAAGGCTTTGGTATGGCAAAAACAAGTTAACTCGCTTACAGGGACTAAATATGACAAACTGCGAAAGTATGCCAATTTGAACTGTAACAGACATTCCGGAACATGACCATAAGTTAAACATACCATAAATATCCTTTACATAGCTTAGAAATAGGCTTTGAGGGGTTCGGTGTGCTAAAATAAACTTTTGTGTCATTCAGGGACTAAAAGTGTCAAAAAGTGCACAAGTTTGCATTTTCGCGCATAACTTACGTTCTGAATACATCTGGACATCCAAAAAATTATGTAAGCACTAAAATATTTTATTTTAGTGTTCGCCATAAGAAAAATCCATTCGTCACGTCATTTGGATCGTTTTTCGCATTCGGGACCAGATTCGATGTATTAGCCGTTGTTTAATTCACAACCACACATTCTAAACACCATGACATTTCAACACATGTATGGATGGAATTTAAACACCTAAACACCATGTCATTTCAACACATGTATGGATGGAATTTAAACACCTAAACACCATGACATTTCAACACATGTATGGATGGAATTTAAACACCTAAACACCATGACATTTCAACACATGTATGGATGGAATTTAAACACCTAAACACCATGACATTTCAACACATGTATGGATGGAATTTAAACACCTAAACACCATGACATTTCAACACATGTATGGATGGAATTTAAACACCTAAACACCATGACATTTCAACACATGTATGGATGGAATTTAAACACCTAAACACCATAACATTTCAACACATGTATGGATGGAATTTAAACACCTAAACACCATGACATTTCAACACATGTATGGATGGAATTTAAACACCTAAACACCATGACATTTCAACACATGTACGGATGGGATTAAGGCACGTTTTCCATGAAACGATCTTAACGGTTCGGGTATTCCTATAAATACCCAACCACCCCCATTGCTAAAATCACTAGAAATTTGATTTGAGAAACTCTAAGTTGAAACATTAGTTTCATACCTGAGATTTTCGAATCGAGTTTAGCATTCGGGGACCCTTCGTAAGTATTCTTTCGTTCTTTTCCTTATTTTACTGCTTTTCGAGTCAGAAAGTCAAACTTTGTTTGACTTTCAGCGTTGACCAGTAATGGTCAATGCGAAGTTCTTTTGAACTTCGCAACGTGAGTGTAATCACGTTGGTCATAGTCCCTTGGGACTATGCCCACTGATTACCACGTTGTCTAGGGTCGTAGGGTAAGCGATCTAATAAATCGCTTATACCTTCGAACCCGACCCAGTTTGGTCGATCATTAGGATCCGACCAAATACATTAGGTGACCATAGTGTAGGGAATAACCTTCCGAGGTTATACCTTATGGTCACATCGTTTAAGTAGTTGTATGATAGGTAGTTTATATGCCTTAGGTAAATTACCAGAATACCCTTTTCATGTATAATTGGTAATTAAGCATATGTAACCTAAACTTTTGTCACATAACTGATTATGTAACATGTTTAGGCATATAACACTTGTCATAGGACTAGTTAGGCGGTCCGAACGCGTTTCACGCGCACGACGCGTTAAAGTAGCATAAGTTACCTTAATGAGTCGCGATGGGTCGAAAGCACTTAGGTTAGTCTTATTGTAGTATGTAGGCCTTGTTAAACCATATCATATGAGTTCCAATACTCATTTGGGTTGCCAAGCCTCATCCTATCCGATCTCCCGATTTAAGTCCGGTTTATTTATATAGTTTTAGATTGCCGACTGATTCCGTGCTCCCTCTAGCTTTGTTTGGTTGTTGTTCAAGACCTCCAAGCATTATCAGGCGAGTACATTATTCCCCTCTTTTACTGTTTTCAACTGTTTTGGGGTGACTCATATGTGCTAAATGTTTTATCAATGGTTTCAAGAACAATTACAATGTGGTTTCAAGAACAATTACAATTATTTCAAGAACGCTAACAATGATTTCAAGAACGAATACAATGATTTCAAAAACTAATAACAAATTTCAAGAAGTGAACAAACTTGTTGGTTGTAGTTTACATGACCGATGACATTCATTAGCTATGATCAAGCCGACCAGTATTAGGTTATGGTACCATAGGATCTGACAAATCCCGTTATTTACTGCACCCATTGTTATGTGTGGGTGTTGTGGGTAGCGACTGAATCTGTAATTATTAACTTATCCTTTGGTAAGGGTTTGTTAAGAACGAGAGCGAGAGCGAGTTGGAACGAGGAACGAGTCAAGAAGGTTTGAATGTTATTAGAGAATCGATCATAAAGTAGTTCACGATTAAAACAAGAACGATTAGAACGATTAAAACAAGAACGATTTGAACGAATGGGTAACGATTGGGTAAACATTTGTACATGATTTACATTTGATCATGCATTTACACGAAACATAGTATTGGTTTAAACCAAGTTTTACTTCAATACTTTGTTGTTGTGCATATGGTTTAGTTGAGACATTTCACTTGCCATACATGGATATTTGACATAGACATTTGACATGGATATTTGACATAGACATTTTGACATGAATTACATCTTGACATGAATACTTTGACATATTATTCAATACATTTGACAATTGATTTAAACATAGACATTTTACATTGTTTGATTTGGTTTGATTAAGTGATTAAGTAACGATGCGTGTGTAATATGATACAAACATGGTGGATACGCCGCTGGTACTTCCTATATATAAGTGTTTGTATGGTATTACATGTCGTAACGTTATTTGAATCATTTCAGTTTGAGACATAGAACATTTTATACAAGTAACATACTTTTCACAAGACATTTATTTACAAACAACTTATCTTACACAAACTCATTTTTACATGGTTATTCATTTAATCATGCATTATTCTCTTATTTATACTTATCATCCGAACTTATTATTTTTCAAATGATTTACAAAGACAAAGCAAATTACAAGGTTCATGACTAAACATTTTCTTAAACAGAAGTCATGAATCTTATTTTCACAAAACCTATGTACTCGCCAGCATTTCTTTGCTGACCTCGTTTTCACATATGTTTCAGGTATTGTTGGATGTTATCGATTGATAAGATGCATGCTCACATAGGACTGGACAAGGCCTTAGTGACTCAATAACAATGATAGACTATGTTTAAATAGTGTATTTAGATTTCCAGACGATGTAATTACTCTATGTTTAATAAAACGAAACACTTTTGATATCCATGGTTATGAAACATTAATTCTGTTGCAACACGCCCCGATGTTTCCGCCGCGATTTGTTGTTTTACACGGTCGGGGTGTGACAGAAAGATGGTATCAGAGCCAATGGTTATAGGGAATTAGGTTATTAGTAATTAGTAATGCTTTGACCTAGTCTATAACCTTCTTAGGACCCTAACGCGAGTTTACTTGCGTTTAGTCATAAAACAATACCGTCACCTATCCTTAGGTGACGACCACAACAAGAACATAAATTTCAAAACCGCTTTGAAAACTAATCATCTGTTCTAGGATGATTAATTTCTAGGTTTTGAACCCTCTATTGTAAGGTTTTGAACCCTCTGTTATATGGTTTTGAACCCCTTTGAATTTTCAAAATCTCGTCAAGGTTTTGGGTTTTAAATAATGTGAACACGTGCAAACTGGAAGGGTGAATGCCTGTATTCTGGGTTTTCTGTCTAGGCAAGCACTTCGTATACATCTCATCAGACGCGAGACCAGTTGTGCTTACCTGGGAATTCTTGGGATGAGTGTTCACTTATAGGCGAGCATGTCTTCGCGATACATTATTTTTAACCTATTTACTTTGACTAATCACCAAGGTCGTTTGTTGCTTTGTAGTAACAAACAAATGACCACTATCCTTGCTTTCATCAGATTTGTTTCATCTCATTCTTTTCGTCTAAATTCTCTCACTCGTTTCCTTTCATGTTTCCTCTTTCAGACAATGCCTCCTCGACGCGAAAGCCAGATAGAGACTGCCGAGCTGGCAGAAATCATTGCGCAGCAAATGGCTGCTCAATTCCCAAACCTCTTTGCTCAATGGAACCAAGCCAACAACAACAACAATGTGCTATGCAAATACAAGGATTTCAACCAGGCTAAACCACTCAAGTTTAGTGGTTCTGAAGGAGCAACTGGGCTTCTTCAGTGGTTCGAAAGCATTGAGAATACTTTTCGCCACGTGCAGTGCCCGGATAATCGCAAGGTCGAGTTCTCCTCGAGCGTGTTTCAGAAGAGGGCTCTTACATGGTGGAATGGGGTAATGAGAGACCGAGGTGCGGAAGTTGCTCTCGCACAGACCTGGGCTGAACTTAGAGCCCTTATGATGAGGGAATTTTGTCCTCGTCATGAGCAACGAGCGTTGGAGAAGGAATTTGATGAGTTGAAGCAAGATAGTGGTGAGCACAGGGCGTATACTGATAGGTTTGAGGAGTTGAGTCTGCTTTGCCCGACAATGGTTACCCCACTTGACATAGCTATCGAAAGGTACATCGACGGCCTACCTGACTCGGTACAAGACATCCTTACTGGTAGTAACCCTGCCACACTCCGTCAGGCGATCGAGTTATCAGCGACATTGACTGAGTCGCAGATTCGGAAGAACAAGTTACACAGGAAGGGTGACAAGGGCAAGAAACAGTCAGCTGACAAGGAGGATAGCAAGAAAGGCCAAAACAAGAAGGGTAAGGAAGGTGAGACGTCAAAGAAATCAAAGAAGCGAAAGGGTGCCCAAAATTTTGCTGTTACAGCACAGACTGCACAGAACCCGCGGAACCAACCAGCTCAGCCACCTGCAAAGAAAGCATATGCCGGTACCGCACCTTATTGTGCACGCTGCAACGGTCATCACGCAGTACAACAAGCTTGCTGGCAATGCACGACATGTGGTAAACTTGGGCATTTGGCCAAGATTTGTCGTTTGGGACAAAATCAGGCTGCTCAGGTTCAAGCTCCGGTTCAAGGGAATGCTGCGAGATTTCCACTGGGTTCATGTTTCAACTGCGGAGAGATTGGTCACTTCCGCCACAACTGCCCAAGACTGGTGAATGCAAATGCTAACGCAAACCCAAATGCGAATGTCAACGTCAATGTGAATCCAGCACGTGGTCGAGTGTTTAACATCAATGAGGCACTCAATGTTGAAGGAGTGAACAATTAGTATTTTGTTTTTCCTCTGGTTGGTATCTTGTAACATTTAAAGACAAGGCGGTTGTTATATAAATAAAAAATTTGTGGTTTTATTTTCTAACTAATGCAATTGTATGAATGTTTGATTCAACCTTGTGATGTCAACACAAAGACAAAACTACTCGTGTGGTTCTGTCATTTTTACGATCACTTAAGATCTCCCTAAGAACCTCAAACACTGGTTTCTTTTAAATCTAAAGTATTTTATCGTCTTGCACCGTTCGAGATGCAAGAATTATCAAAACAGCTTCAAGAGTTGTCTGATAAAGGATTCATCCGTCCGAACTTTTCACCTTGGAGAAACTCCTGTTCTCCTTGTGAAAAGAAAAATGGATCTTTTCGAATGTATATCGATTAACGTAAGCCTAGTAAGCTTACCATCAAGAATCGATATCCCCCTACCTTAAATCAACGATTTCTCCGATCAACTGCATAGCGTTCATGCTTTTCCAAGATCGATTTGCATTTTGGGTATCATCAACTTTGTATTCTCGAAGAAGATATTCCCAAAACGGTTTTCTGCATGAAGTATGGCCATTACGAGTTTACAGTCGTGCCTTTTAGGTTGACAAATACTCCAGCCATCTTCAAGAACTTAATAAATAGAGTCTGCAAGCCTTATTTGGATCAGTTCGTCATTGTTATTAATGACATCTTGATCTATTCATATCCCGAGCTGGTAACGATCAACACTTTCATTGACATTGGAACCCTTAAAGAAGGAACAAATTTTTCGCTAAATCCTCTAAGGGGAAATTTTGGCTTAAAAAAGTTCAGTTCTTGGGTCATGTAGTCAACAAGCAGGGTATTCATATGGATCAATCCAAATTACCGCAATTAAGGATTTGATCCCTAGTATGCTTTAAATCCCCGTGTCCAACGATAACAAATTAAACAATTAAACAAATTGAACGATTATGCGATTATATGTTATGTGTTTGTGTGTTCTCCTCTATGTTTTTGGTGTGATACGATTTTCAAATCCTCATAGAATCTTTCATGTTTTCATATGAGGGATTCATAGTAGGATATTCAAAAGGTACTACCTTAAATCCTTATGGGCTTCTACCTGGTAGTTAAGACCCTTGGGTTATATAGTACCATTCCAGGATTCGATGATAGACCCTTGTGTGGTCTAGTCTAAAAGATTGATTCACAATTTGGTTTAAGAACGACATCTAGTGATGTAGCTGAACAGACTCCTTGATAGTCTATTTAGATCATTTATTGATTTAATTAAAAGGACTCTATGGCGGTCTAGTTACACGCATCACAGGATTGTTCATTTGGTTTTACCCTACACATTATAAAATAGACTGTGTAAAACTGTGCAAGGAATTGTCTAATTATGGACGCGTACATAATTATGAAATTTAGTGCACAGAAACCCAGTAAGGTTTACTATGTGTAAGAACCGATAGTGACAACAATAATAAAATGATAACAATGTAATGGAGGCACGGTGGACGCACCAATGATGCTTCATATACTTGTATATAAGTATCCCTCTTACATTGCAAGCATGATGTTATTAAAGTTACTAGAAGTTCAGAACCCTAACAAATGTTGTTCGGTCTTTTCAACTTCATGTTTTAAACTCTCACAAGTTTCCTCTAAATAAATTTCGGGACGAAATTTCCTAAAGTAGGGGAGACTGTAACACCTGTGCCTCCACGGCCATCAAACAAATACCAAACCAATGAAATATTATATTTCATACTTGGGATTTGTAAAAATATGTGTATCATTTGCACATATCAATTCTCGTTCAAATTCAAACTCTAAATCGCTTTCTGGAAGGTTATACGCGCACCGATGTGTAAATATAACCAGTTTAATGCAACGAACACTCCGGAATAGTGACATAGGCTTAACATACCTTAAATAACCTTTACATAACTTAGAAATAAGTTTTGAAGGCTTTGGTATGGCAAAAACAAGTTAACTCGCTTACAGGGACTAAATATGACAAACTGCGAAAGTATGCCAATTTGAACTGTAACAGACATTCCGGAACATGACCATAAGTTAAACATACCATAAATATCCTTTACATAGCTTAGAAATAGGCTTTGAGGGGTTCGGTGTGCTAAAATAAACTTTTGTGTCATTCAGGGACTAAAAGTGTCAAAAAGTGCACAAGTTTGCATTTTCGCGCATAACTTACGTTCTGAATACATCTGGACATCCAAAAAATTATGTAAGCACTAAAATATTTTATTTTAGTGTTCTCCATAAGAAAAATCCATTCGTCACGTCATTTGGATCGTTTTTCGCATTCGGGACCAGATTCGATGTATTAGCCGTTGTTTAATTCACAACCACACATTCTAAACACCATGACATTTCAACACATGTATGGATGGAATTTAAACACCTAAACACCATGTCATTTCAACACATGTATGGATGGAATTTAAACACCTAAACACCATGACATTTCAACACATGTATGGATGGAATTTAAACACCTAAACACCATGACATTTCAACACATGTATGGATGGAATTTAAACACCTAAACACCATGACATTTCAACACATGTATGGATGGAATTTAAACACCTAAACACCATGACATTTCAACACATGTATGGATGGAATTTAAACACCTAAACACCATGACATTTCAACACATGTATGGATGGAATTTAAACACCTAAACACCATGACATTTCAACACATGTATGGATGGAATTTAAACACCTAAACACCATGACATTTCAACACATGTACGGATGGGATTAAGGCACGTTTTCCATGAAACGATCTTAACGGTTCGGGTATTCCTATAAATACCCAACCACCCCCATTGCTAAAATCACTAGAAATTTGATTTGAGAAACTCTAAGTTGAAACATTAGTTTCATACCTGAGATTTTCGAATCGAGTTTAGCATTCGGGGACCCTTCGTAAGTATTCTTTCGTTCTTTTCCTTATTTTACTGCTTTTCGAGTCAGAAAGTCAAACTTTGTTTGACTTTCAGCGTTGACCAGTAATGGTCAATGCGAAGTTCTTTTGAACTTCGCAACGTGAGTGTAATCACGTTGGTCATAGTCCCTTGGGACTATGCCCACTGATTACCACGTTGTCTAGGGTCGTAGGGTAAGCGATCTAATAAATCGCTTATACCTTCGAACCCGACCCAGTTTGGTCGATCATTAGGATCCGACCAAATACATTAGGTGACCATAGTGTAGGGAATAACCTTCCGAGGTTATACCTTATGGTCACATCGTTTAAGTAGTTGTATGATAGGTAGTTTATATGCCTTAGGTAAATTACCAGAATACCCTTTTCATGTATAATTGGTAATTAAGCATATGTAACCTAAACTTTTGTCACATAACTGATTATGTAACATGTTTAGGCATATAACACTTGTCATAGGACTAGTTAGGCGGTCCGAACGCGTTTCACGCGCACGACGCGTTAAAGTAGCATAAGTTACCTTAATGAGTCGCGATGGGTCGAAAGCACTTAGGTTAGTCTTATTGTAGTATGTAGGCCTTGTTAAACCATATCATATGAGTTCCAATACTCATTTGGGTTGCCAAGCCTCATCCTATCCGATCTCCCGATTTAAGTCCGGTTTATTTATATAGTTTTAGATTGCCGACTGATTCCGTGCTCCCTCTAGCTTTGTTTGGTTGTTGTTCAAGACCTCCAAGCATTATCAGGCGAGTACATTATTCCCCTCTTTTACTGTTTTCAACTGTTTTGGGGTGACTCATATGTGCTAAATGTTTTATCAATGGTTTCAAGAACAATTACAATGTGGTTTCAAGAACAATTACAATTATTTCAAGAACGCTAACAATGATTTCAAGAACGAATACAATGATTTCAAAAACTAATAACAAATTTCAAGAAGTGAACAAACTTGTTGGTTGTAGTTTACATGACCGATGACATTCATTAGCTATGATCAAGCCGACCAGTATTAGGTTATGGTACCATAGGATCTGACAAATCCCGTTATTTACTGCACCCATTGTTATGTGTGGGTGTTGTGGGTAGCGACTGAATCTGTAATTATTAACTTATCCTTTGGTAAGGGTTTGTTAAGAACGAGAGCGAGAGCGAGTTGGAACGAGGAACGAGTCAAGAAGGTTTGAATGTTATTAGAGAATCGATCATAAAGTAGTTCACGATTAAAACAAGAACGATTAGAACGATTAAAACAAGAACGATTTGAACGAATGGGTAACGATTGGGTAAACATTTGTACATGATTTACATTTGATCATGCATTTACACGAAACATAGTATTGGTTTAAACCAAGTTTTACTTCAATACTTTGTTGTTGTGCATATGGTTTAGTTGAGACATTTCACTTGCCATACATGGATATTTGACATAGACATTTGACATGGATATTTGACATAGACATTTTGACATGAATTACATCTTGACATGAATACTTTGACATATTATTCAATACATTTGACAATTGATTTAAACATAGACATTTTACATTGTTTGATTTGGTTTGATTAAGTGATTAAGTAACGATGCGTGTGTAATATGATACAAACATGGTGGATACGCCGCTGGTACTTCCTATATATAAGTGTTTGTATGGTATTACATGTCGTAACGTTATTTGAATCATTTCAGTTTGAGACATAGAACATTTTATACAAGTAACATACTTTTCACAAGACATTTATTTACAAACAACTTATCTTACACAAACTCATTTTTACATGGTTATTCATTTAATCATGCATTATTCTCTTATTTATACTTATCATCCGAACTTATTATTTTTCAAATGATTTACAAAGACAAAGCAAATTACAAGGTTCATGACTAAACATTTTCTTAAACAGAAGTCATGAATCTTATTTTCACAAAACCTATGTACTCGCCAGCATTTCTTTGCTGACCTCGTTTTCACATATGTTTCAGGTATTGTTGGATGTTATCGATTGATAAGATGCATGCTCACATAGGACTGGACAAGGCCTTAGTGACTCAATAACAATGATAGACTATGTTTAAATAGTGTATTTAGATTTCCAGACGATGTAATTACTCTATGTTTAATAAAACGAAACACTTTTGATATCCATGGTTATGAAACATTAATTCTGTTGCAACACGCCCCGATGTTTCCGCCGCGATTTGTTGTTTTACACGGTCGGGGTGTGACAACTGGTCCTTACCTCAAATGTTCTTCCCTCATGATTTTGAGGAATCACTACCAGAGATGGGTTGTTAGTAATGATTGGCCTGAAATGAGCTTTAACTCCCCTCACTACTTCACGATTATGCCTCCTTGGAATGCCCAATGACACTCTTGGTTGTAGACCCGCTTTCCTTGGCATTTGCGTTTGAGGTGGATATGGTTGAGGTGGTTGTTGTGGAATTTGTTGTTGTGGCATCTGTCTTTGAAATGGTTGTCTTTGTATAACTTGCGGTCTAGCAAACTCTTATTGAACTTGATCCGGTAGTTGTATTTGTGCATATGCAAATTATAACAACCCTCGAATAAGGCTCATAACAATTCATAATCAAGACCCCGAACTCGTATAACGGAAACCAACATGAAAAACGAGAAACCCCATTTTGGGTAATGTCGCGCTACGCGAAGGTTATTTGGTAATGCGGTCGCATGACACGACACCCCTTTGACCGCCAGAAGACACGTAGCACCACGTGGCAACCACGTGGCATGCTTACGTGGTGACTCATGACACCTAAGCCCTACCTAACACCTTCGCGCTACGTGACGGTGATAGAGGAACCCGGTCGAATGATGCGACGAGGTTGTTCCTCAGCTATAAGTTGGACGAGATTTTGGCCTTTCGAACTTTCTCAAACTCTTTTCTTTTCCTCTCGTAACACCGTTATAATACCCGAAGCCCAAAAACTCTGCTCCGTAATTAGCGTGCTAACCCGAATCACTGGTACAATACCCTGTCCAATTGATCTGAAACCAAATCAATGGATGTTTAAGTGCTGCCTTAATAAGGCTATACTTTGTCATCTATGTTGTGGTTTTGATCTCTTGATTATCATTAAAGTTGAATTGGGTTAATACACTAATACGTTTTGCATTGTGTGCTTAAATTAGGAACCCAAAACTTAGACCAGAAGGCTATTACTGAAAACCCTAAATCTGCAAGGTGAGTCATTCTCTTTTTATCAGATGATTTCAAAACCCTAAATGTTTTCTAAGTGTATTTACTGTGATTAAGGTGTTGTTTGTTTTTTTTTCTAAAAAGCTCTGCGTAGGCTCTTCTGTTTGCACAACGCAGACCACGCGTAGACATTACCACGCGCAGACTGTTTGTTTTCCCGAAGACGTTTCATTAAAAAAACATCTGAGCGAGCTTTTCTTGGCACAGACTTGGCACAACCACTTCTAAGATCTTCTAAGGTCTGAAGAAGGTTAAACACCATCACCCACCACCACCGTCCATCACCACCACCACCACCACCGTTCACCACCACCGTCCACCATCTACAACCACCATCCACCACCCACCACCATCCACCACCCACTACCGTCCATAACCACCACCACCGTCCACTAACCTACACCATCGTCTACCAGCATCACTGTCCAGTACCACCACTTCCCACCACCACCCATCACCACCGTACGTATACCACCAAGAGTTTATTTTAGAAGTCTGCTTATGTTAAAAAAACAAACAACCTTCTTCTTGTAGACTGAAGAGGTTTGGTCCACCTCTTTTTCTACGGATGTCTGCAGATGTGATCCGCATACTGCAGACATTTTACCTCTTAAAAACAAATAGCACATTGTATTCTTACTAAGAAATTACTGCAAGTATGTGGGGTTTTGTATACACTACTTGATAAGCTTTACTTGTTGGGAGAATGACCAACAGTGATATGACCACAGTCACGGGAATTGCCTAGTGAAAAATTCCTTTGAGTAATAGTAAGATTAAACAACTGTAAAAACTCTTAATACTATAATTACAATACTGTGTCTTTTATACAAATTGAATGAACTCACCAGTATTTTTCGCCGATCAAATATCTTTAAAACGCGTTTCAGGTGATTTACTGTGAAGAGAAGGATAAGTGCTAGAAGGCGATCAAGCTTAAATAAGTGGCTATGTAAACTTGAATAAAATGTGTTTTGTAATCAAGGGTTTATCCCAGTGAAAGTCCTTTATGTAAATATGGGTTGCATCCCACAGTTTATGAAATGAAAACTACGGTGTTTTGAAAACTCTGATTTTTTCCTGACACCCGGTCCCAATAAATTTCCATTAGGATAATTTTAATAAACACTGGTACCACTTGTATCTGCTCACGGCTCCCGCCCAGGGTAGGGTCAGGGGTTATGACAAAAGGTGGTGTTAGAGCCACTGGTTTAGGCTAATTAAGTATTGTGAGAATACTTAAAATTAGTAGTCAGGAAATAAATGAAATAACTTCTGTGAATATTAGGATACTAATCAAATATTATGTATTGGATTTTCGGAGTTCGTTTTTTTATTGTTTTTGACTAACAGTATGAGCGATAGAGAATTATCCGATGCTTTTCAAAACATATCTGTTAACAATTCAGATATGGATACTACTGAAGATCAAACTGGTATACAAACCGGGTAGTAATGATTTTAGCCACAGTGTTAATAGAGATAATGATGATATTATCAAAGCTCCATTTCCTAAGAAAATGAAAGTAATGATTTCCGGGTGTACTTACAAAGATTTCCTAGCTTGTAATTCACAGACAGTGAAGGAGCTATGGCTGCTCTACGATGGTTGGAAAAGGTTGAAGCTGTTCTTTAGATCAGTAAATGTGCCGAATAAGATAAAGTAATGTATGTTTCTATTCTCTTTAAGGATGAAACATTATAATGGTTGTCATACCCCGATTTCCCGGTGGGCCCGGTCGGTGGGTATATGGATGATGATCGATATTAGTTATCACATTGCATAATGGAAGATGGGAATAAAATAAATGCTTAAATTTAGTAAATAAATTTATACAAGTTGTTCGTTCAAAAATTTCCACAGGCGGATTGAATATCAAAATGTGACTTTAGACTATCAAGGGTCTTTTCCATGGAGTTGCAAATTCCAATATCTTAAGACCAAGCATCTCTAGCCTATTCCGTAATTGCTAATACGCTTAGTCTTTTGAAAATACGTCAGCTTTCGCTGGTAATACAATTAACCGACACATTTTGAAAATCTTTTCAAAATGTTGAAAATCCCTTTTTCCATAATCATCCTTAATCACACTCCTGGATTCCACGTTTAGATTCACATTTTTTCTCTTCAGTCATGATAACGAATGTATAGTCTTCTCCGTTAGTCCTGATAAAAACTTAATCAACAAACATCATCATTCCCCTGACGGTTAGTCCGAAAAACAACTCATTTGCTTGAAGATTTACGATTCTGACACTTTAGACTATCACAAAGCTGTGATATCTTTTAAGTATCGACAATACTAAGGCATCTCCTGACGCTAATCCTGCTAACCGGCTTGATGAAGACCCGGGCCTCAAACCCTAAGACATCAATTTGATCATAATCTGAAGAATCTGAACTTCCTATGATCATGAACTAACGAATCCAGATCCTATGCATCCCTGGACAATCTAGAGTCGGAACCACCCGAATACTGTTGCACATCTGAATTTCAAAAATGTCGGGATTTCAAATATTCTGATGAAATTTTTATTCCACCTCATTTTTGCAAATTCTGACCTTTCTAAACTCATCACTAAACTTTCCCCTCACACTTGGCAAATTCCGCCCTCTATGTTCTCTAAAAAACTCAACTGTGCGGAAAATGTGACATTTTGCTCCATAAAAGTCAGTTTTTCATCAATGCGGATTTCTCGATTTGGCCCATTAATAGTCACTTAACCCAGATGATAAACATTCTGCATAGGTATCATGACTACCCACTAACTTCAACATTTTATGATCGCATCATCAAATCTATTCTCTAAAGCGCCCAACGGTGTCCCCAAACAGCCCGTATTAGACGTTAAAAACTCAAAAAAATATTTCAATCACCAATTGTTTTCTGGACACTCGTCTCATCACTAAGAAAAAATGCCTTTTTAGGCATTTGACTCATTCATACCGACGTGCGGATGATTTGAAACTGATAATGTACTTTCGTACGAATGAGGTCTCCTTCGTATGAACGTAGTTACTTTGTGTAAACTTGGTCTCATCCGTTCGAACGCTGCTGATTCAATTTTTCGATCCAAAATCTTTATTTTTTTGACTTTCAGAATGATTCTTTCACAGACTAGGTCGAAATTCATTTCTAAACAATCCTATGGTCTCAATTTTACTTTTTGGCCATGGATTATCCGTTTATTTGAAGATTTACGTCTAAAACCCCCTAAAAATCCATAATTCATGAGTGTAGGTGATTCAATCAAGTGTTAGATCGATTGAATTGGTACCGTAACTCTGATACCAATTGAGAGTCCAGGATCCAGCGGGTTTAGACGAAAGTTTGGGTAGAAAAGAACTAATTCGGTAGAATATTACTAAGAATGGAGTAGAAGCAGAATAGTCAAATGATTCATTCGTACCGAAAGAGTATACATCATTTACAACCTGGAGAAAAAAGTTCTCCAGCATTTCCCCTCTGGGAACTCCTAAGCACCAAATCTCATGTGTTCGAGTCTAACTCTCATCTATACAATATTTAACACACACTTTATCTAGCTTATTCGCACAGTGGCAAACACACAGAATATGCACAAACAGGAGCTGAAAGTGATGATGAGGAAACAGAAAGTGACAGCGACATTGATATCACCAAAATGGCTCCACATACTCATGATCCTTGAGCAAGATTCGAAAAGAGAAGCAAAAGGAAGAACAAGGCTACAGATAGCGATGATGAAACTTATGTACCTTCGGATCCTGATACCATTAAACAACCTAAAAGAGACAAAAGAGCAAGGCTGCAGTAACTAAGAAAAAGACAGGTGGATTACCATTGGCTAAAAAAGCACGAAAGAGTACAGCTGAGATTGTTAAAAAAACAATTGCTAGAGCTGAACCAGTAGTTGCATCTGCTAGTGCAGCTACAATCGAGATTGAAGTAGAAGATGAACCAGTGATTTCCATCAAAAACACCAACTGTATCACAACCTATTCCTACTATGCCTGTTCAACCGATCTCTCCACAGCCTCAACCACAATCAGTACCAAGATCTCGATCTACACCAAGACAACAATAAGGTCCTTCTAACAATATTTTTGATGATGATATTCCTTTTATAGACTGTGGTGAGATGAATTTTGATTTTCTTGATGAGCAAACTGATAAGAAGATTAAAGATTTGGAAGACAGAGTCAAGAAGTTAGAAGCTGATGGTGTTGAAAGGGAAGCAGTAATTGCTAGTTCGGTTTATGAGAATGAAAGATTAAGGAAGGTATCAAGTGATCTTGAAGCTTATAAGAAAGTTAAAGATAAAAAGATTGAGATTCTACACAAAGTGCTAGAAAACAAATTGGGTATTAACTTTGAAGATAGGTTCAATCAAATAAAGATTAGAGAAGTGGAAGCGCGAGCTGCCGAAAGGGCAAGAAAAGTTGTTGCTGATTCCGAAGCTTCGAATGCTGATAAGGGAAAGGATAAGGTTGATGCAGTACCTGAGATCAGACCCGAAACTGAACCTGAAGCAGAACCAGAATTAGAACCAGCCGATATCACATAGTTTGTTCTTATTGATAAACCTTATGATGTGCCTTATGATGATAAAGAAAAAGAAAAAGTAAATGAGATAGAAAAGATAAAAGGCAAGAAAAAAGAAAAGAAAGATGATGATAAAGAAGACGAGGAAGATGTACATATTGATGGTCCTGGTAATGATTGTGATGTCAAAGGTAATGATGATGATCACTTAGGTGGTACATGTTTGGTGGTGTTTGAAGGAAAGACGTCGAAAGATGATGATTTAAACGAGTACTTGAATGATAATCAAAATGAAGAAGATGCTGCTAACCGAGAGGGGGAGCAAAGTAAGGATTCTATTAATGGTGAAGATACTTCAGGAATCTTCACAGACGTTACCCCACTAACGGCTATTCCTAAAAGTACAATGAAAACAATTTATCCGTGTCATAACGTGGAAGAAGGTGAATTCATTCACAATTACACTAAATAAGAAATTGCACAGATGATAGAAATTGATGAAAATTCGTTTGAGTTCGAGTTTGAAAAAGAATTAAACAACATCAACATTTCTAAGCCTGATGATTATGTTTTCAAATACATTCCTGAGGCTAATGACTATAATAATATTGTCGTGGAGGATGATTCTGACAATGAAACTGTTAAATATTCTTGTGATGGTACAGATGACTTCCCAATTTAAAGAAATGTTTGATGAAGATACTCAAAATTTGTTAAAGCGAAAGATCAAATAAAAAGTAAAAGATGGTGTATCTCCGACACTTAGTAAAGAAGAGATTCTAGAAGCTCTGAAAACATGGTTCAAACTAGCACTGAAAGAAAGGAAGTTCAGACGACCTCTAGCATTTTTCACACCCAATCTAGATGTTTCTCTTGGAGACATTATAAGCGTGAATTCGGAGTGTTTGGCATTAAGCACGAATTCGGAGTGTAATACTTCCAACATCTATCAGATATCAAAACTCTGCCATGCTGTGATGTGCAAGAGTTGTGCCAAACAAATTGCATAAACTTCCAATTGAAACCAGGTGATCAGAAACTGTGGAGGCTTATACGATTCGAAGCTCGTAAGAATTTTCCTAACTGGAAGCCCCACTATCTGAAGAAGATAACAAAAATCGACCTTGTTTTAAAAGAAAAAGATGTTACTTTGATTGTCAAACTAGTGCGAGCAATGAAGAACATGCCACATATGAAGATTGAACAGGAATTTCACGCTGACTTAAATGGTGTCAATGTGATGGTGATACAGGAGAAGCGGTGATTTTTTTGAAGACATACGGAATTTGGAGGGCTATACAAATTCTTGATCCAATGTGGGTAGTGAAATTATCGTAAAAAGATATTGAATGCTTGTATTTCAACAAAATATGCTATGAAGTGCCAGAAAAAACACAAGCAATGTAATATCAAGGTGCGATTAGAACTTGTTAGGCATATGAGATACACTCAGGTAAGATGTGGGACACTAATTGGGGGAGATTGAAAGAAGGGAGTTTCTGAAAGTTAAAAAGAAAGAAGAAAGGATCGGCAATGATGAAGAAAACATCAATCAGAAGATTTAAGTTCATGAACAAGCTGATTCCTACCGACCAGACTCCAATTCCAATTGAAGAGAGAAGAACAAAGCCGTTTAGAAAGTATTTCTTTTGTAGATAAAGTTATGAAGATTTTGAAGACCGGTCGAGACTACGGCAACATCCAAGGGAGAGTTTGTTGATACATAATGTCTGCTACCTACGTCATCCAGTCATGTCAAGTTTATATTAGGTTAAATGTTAGATTATTCAGTTTTCGTGTTGTAAACACTTTCATACAGAAGTAATACCTTCGTACGAAGGAAGTCAATTCGTACGAAGGTAGAGCATGTTAGTTCGTACGAAGGAAGCTTTGTCTAATTTGTACGAATGTGATGTTAGGTTCGTACAAATGTAGCTTATCTCATCCGCCTGAAGGAATGTTAGGTCGTGAATATAAATAGCCGTGCGGACTGAGAGCTTAGTAACGAATCATACTGGACGACAAAGCCCTGTCCATTTGTTTTCCATGATCTGTAACACGTTGACTGATTAATGAAACATTGAAAATTAAGTAATCTTGTTATTTCACCTAATCAAATGGATTCCGCACATATTGACTAGGTACATAGATATTACCTGAGTATAAAGTTGATGGAAAACGATCCTCACATTATTCACTTAAATCCAAGTTCGTTTGGGCTTCTGGTATACTCGAATATTGACGCGCAAAACCAACGCACAGAGAGTCAGATCTGTGTTCTGACAGTAGTGGCAGCATCGACAGATGACGCCGATAATTTTTAGATGTTGGGCCTGTTGAGACAATCTCGTGGATAGGTAGAACACATGAAACTGATTGTGACAACCCTCACCAAACCAGGTATCCGTACGAATTAATTAACATTTAATTAATGTTTAATTACATTGCTTGCTTACAATTGTGGTTAAACTGATTCTTGATTTCTGAAACATACTTATACATGCATCATACCTTATTACTGTCACTCCATTATTTACACAGAACATCAGTGACAAACTTGATGCACAAAAGCACAGTAGCACAATGAACGGATAACCCAGTAAACATGCTGACATAGCCAGCATCAGACAGGCACTGTCTCTGAGGCTAGTATGAGCCGGGAATAGTTTACTACACTAGTAGGGAGTGTAGGGAGGTGAGGATCGTTAAACTGCATCACTAGGTGATAGTTATAGTGACCGGATGTGCCTAAAACATGCTCTAATTACAAAATCCTGCACTTTAATACAAAATTCAGCATTTAAGCTAACTAGTAAAGTGCAAAAACATGGAAAAATAATACTAGACACTTTCCAAAGTGTCGGGAATTCATTGTGTCACTAAAAATAATATTAAAGACACTTTAAATACTTATTTAGCACTTTAACGGATCAATATCCAACCGAACAACCGGACTTTACCAGGAACATAAAAATATTGTCAATGACATTGTTTATCCTTTTCTGAGCCATTTAGGGTTTCCGAACACCCTAACACCCGTTATGTTACATAACACACTAATAACCAATTTAAACTTCTAACTAATCCTTAACTAATAAGTTACAACCCAACTAGAAACACCCCCCCCCCCCCCAAACGGTTAAGAAACATGGAAATCCCCACATGATCTTTTTTTTTATTATTTAATGGGATTGTATTGTACTCATGAGACATTTGATCTAGTGGACATTAGTAGGTTGGAAGATTATATAATTATCCATAAGTCACCACTCATTCTTATCATTCACTAAACCAAATCACACTTGCTTCTCTCCTCTTTCTTGTTCGGCCGAGAGTCCACACACCACCATCACCACTTTTTTTTTTTGAATAGTTTATTAGGTGATGTTGGATATTTATTAGAGACATTTAGCACAATGGGTAAAGAAGAGACATGGTCTATATAATAATACAAAGGTCTTGATCATCTTTCATTTCACAAAACACTGAACAAACAAACTCCTTCCTTCCTTCATAACCACCTACGGCTCCACCACCCTCCACCATATCACAATCATCAAGCTTCCTTCTAGCCATTTCTCATACATACAAAGGTGCAATAGGAGCAACAACGAAGCTTGGTGCACTCGGAAGCTTAAGGACCTCTCTTATTTTCTTTTAACCACCACTTTTACGCCTTGTTTCTTCCCTAGCCTTGAGCTAGTAGTAAGTGTTTCTAATCACCATCTTGATCTTGTTTAAAGTGGTTAATAAGAGAATTAATGGTTAAAACTCAAGAACATGTGAAAACAAAACTAAAAGTCTTGAATGAAAGATGAACAAGATGGTTAAAGAAAAGCTAGTGGTGTAAAACTTATGAAACTTGACTAGCTATGATTATTTATGTTGTTTGATGCGAGTAGTGGAACGGATCGTCATCTAACCATGCTAGATCATGTTCATGGAACATGAACTAGCAATATGTTAAGCATGAAAGTTGCAAGATGATGAACCTTTCCACACATAAACATGAACTTGTGTAAAAGAGATTTTTCTTGTAAAATAGAGTTCTAAACTAGTAGATCTAAAGATCTACAAGTGGTTTTTCGGAAGAACCAAGTAAAATATACAAGTCTTGTTAAATAGCCGGATCTTACATAAACTTCCAAGTTTTTTTTTTTGTGAAAAAGCAAGTGTGTAAACACTTGTGTGGCAAAAGATTTAACAAAGAAATATTTTCGTAATTTTTGACTAGAAGTTGTGAGATTACATATTCTTTAAAAATAAAGTTTTCGAGAAACTGATTTTATTTTTAAAGATGGAAAGACCTACTAAATATATTGGAAAGTTACTACATATTTTTACACAACTTACAAGTTCATGTGTTTGTGATTTATGCGTATTTTTGACTAGTTGGATGTTTGAATGTTGTATATTGATGATTGGGAAATTGTTGATTGAATTTTGAAAAGAAAATGATACGCTAGTAAGCGTGGCCACCTCCAGTTACAGAGGAAACTCTGGCGAAATTTTTCCAGAAATATAACACTTGGAAAATATTTTTGCAACAAGTGCTATGAATATATTTTTAACTTGTTTTTCCAAGTAAAATTCGCCATGATTTTTATTACGAAATTACCAAGTGTCGGAGGAGGATTTTCGTAAATGAAAACTTGTTAGAAATATATTGAGAATATATATTCATTACTAAAACTCTCGTGTGATTAATTGTTTATTTTGAGAAATAGTTATATTATTTTTAGGGTAAAAATAATATAACTGATAACGCCATGATTTTACGACTCCAAAATAATACCAACGCCCCCACAAATAAATATTTAAGTTACATCGGTATTGTTTTTACAACGCGAACTCTAAAATGTAACGCGCGTATTTTCGGAAAACACTCGTAATGGTGTATTTTGACAAAGTATTATTTTGGGAAAATGTATGAAGTAAAATATAATATTTTTGGGAAAAATATGCATATGTTGGAGATAGAATATTTTAGACAAATGAATAAAAATATATTTTGTTAAGTGAGACTTAATAATATATTTTTGGAATTACAAAAACGCACATGTATTAAAACCCCCATCCTTGGGAAGGAATATAATTATTAAATAATTAAGAAGTGGAAATACGAAATAGTTCCCTAACTATTTCCCAAAAACGTTAAACCTTAAGACAAGGCACAGCCGTCCGTCTAATAGAAGTTAGTACGTGTAGGTCGTCACGCAGCAGGTTGATTGGGAGATACTATTTCGAGACGCACTTCTGTGAGTTCATGTCCCCCCTTTTCTCTTAACTGTTTTTCAGTTTTATACTTCGGGGGTGAAATACATGTTACTATGAATACGAATACTTTTTACATGGTATGGTTAGCGTAAGGAGGGTTACTACTTAGATCATGTGAGTGGGTAGGCGGGAACTGGAGACCATTAATCCTCATTGTAGGACCGAGGGTCATTAACGGTAGATCTATCTGGGTGTAGCGAGCCCAACCCCTGAGTCCGCTGAATGAACCAGGTGGTGACTTTGAGCCCGACGCATAAATCTGCTAGGTTTGAGTCTTCCTACAACACTTCACACATATCATTGGCTTTGCAACCCAATGGTGATCTCTTTTTCCTTATTTGCTACATACCAGGGATTTTCATACATACAGGCATTTTTACAAAGGCTTATACCTACTCACTTACACATGAACTCGGTCAACTTTATGTTGACTTTTCAAACTACATGTATTTCAGGAAACTAACGGATCTGGCACGGTATGCACGTATTTTCAAGCTGCGTTTGAATAAAGAAGTCACTCAGGGTTTAGAAGGTGTAACCTCTACCTGGACGGGTTACATATCCCTAAACCTAGTATTGTTTAAAGCCTTTTGCTAAGTCTTTATGAACTCAATTTAATCAAATTAAGGTTTGTAACTTATTTTGTGATTGTTGAAAATGGGATTTTTCTAAACTTTATTAATGGATGAATATCTCATGTTTTTATCATATAGCATTGTTATGATTGTTGCTATGGTATTAAGAAGTCACACCAAATAAACCCACGCTTCCGCAAAGCCAGGGTGTGACAGCTTGGTATCAGAGCCTCGATCATAGCGAACTAGGATTCTTTCTCGAGTCTAGACTTTGATCATCAGGGCTCTCACAAAAACATTTTCAAACACTTTTACATTGCATACACTATACATCCAGATCCAGGGAACAAACCTTTTTACAAACAAAAAGGCACAAATACACATTCCCAAATTTAAATTTATAGCTCTGTCGGGGAGACTGAGGGAGTCCAGTCGGGGAGACCGGGAAAAATTAGGTCGGGGAGACTGGGGAAAAATTAGGTCGGGGAGACCAGGAAAAATTAGTTCGGGGAGACCAGGAAGAATTAGGTCGGGGAGACCAGGAAAAAAAATTAGGTAGGGGAGACCAGGAAAAATTTGGTCGGGGAGACCAGGAATTAGGTCGGGGAGACCAGGAGATTAGTCTGAGAGACTGAGAGATTTTAGTCTGAGAGACTAGAAAGTTCAGTCTGAGAGGCTGGGAGGTTAGTCTAGTGGGATTAGAAAGTTCAGTCTGAGAGGCTGGGAGGTTAGTCTAGTGGGACTAGGAGGATCAGTCTGAGAGGCTGGGAGGATAGTCTGAGAGACTAGGAGGATCAGTCTGAGAGACTGGAAGGATAGTCTGAGAGACTAGGAGGATCAGTCTGAGAGGCTGGGAGGATAGTCTGAGAGACTAGGGAGTTCAGTTTGAGAAACTGGGAGGATAGTCTGGGGAAGACTAGGATGATTACTTGCTTACATTAATTGAGACTTACATGCTTATTTGATTTAATGTTGATGTACGTGCATATGTGGTAGTTATTCGCATACACTAATTGTTAGTAACTACTATGGATATACATGTTACGCACCGGCACACATGTCACTCTAATTAGAGAACGAGTTATCAGACATTGATAACCCTACGACCACCGCCACAGATAATGAGACTACATCTGCGCCAGAGACAATTACGTCAGATACTGAGAGTGATCCTGATATGCTGACTAAGGGCGAGGACGACTTCTAACAGTCCGTGCTACCAGATTTTGGTGATACTTCATCTTTGCTGATGGTTTCTCTGACAAGAATCTTTCTGTCACTTTTGTTTCAATCCATGACCACTCCATCACTGGTCATCCCAATGATGGAAACACCATGGCTCCAATCCTCGATGATGCGCCTCCTGCGGACATCTCTACTGAAGGTTGGCTACTCGACAAACAATATATGACTACGTTGGCATGCTTATAGATGGTCCTCCTGCCGACGCCCATGACGATAGAAAATTAGACGAGGACACTGTTACTAACTTCACTACTTAAGACCCCTGTTAACAAGCCATCCTCTGATTCTAGCATGCATTCAGACACCTTTAAGTCTGTGATACCTGCAACCTTACAAACAGCTGGATTACAGCATTCTACTACTGACACAAGACGACGACGACATGGCTGCTGCACTATCACCTGCTCGAGGCACCACACCGTTACACGACCCAGGGCCTGCTGCTGAGCTAGCTTCTGCACCTTTTGAGTCAGCCTGATGTTGCAACTGCTGGTCCTACACCCTTGCTTGATTGTGACCCTGATACTTTTGGTTTACTAGACATTGCACCCCTACTATCTAACCCAGTACCAGCACCTGACAATCTCCTTATTTGTTGAAACGTTTGTTTTTGCATCCATAACCGCTGATGTTGCTCCTTTCCCCTATGAAGACCGACGTCCATTGCGCCAAGGTGCCTATAGCCTTCTTTCAGAATATAACCCCACCTCGGGAAGGTGCTTCAGGTCAGCACCTGCATAACGATTCATCTGCTGCAACAACATTTTCCCAACTGCACAGGTCGCACCATTTGCTACATTCACCTCTACCACGCCGGACGAGCCACTTTGATGGATCTTATAACACGCTATACTAATTCTAGACCCTTTCCATCCCTCTCATTATGGAGGTTGTACACAGGATGAGTGCTCCTGTAACATCAACTACAGTTTAATGATATGAGTCGCAGAATGTTGGAGCTTGAGCTGACGTCGCAATTGGCAACTTCAAACGCAAAACATTACATAACCGAAAACATGATTTAAGTGTCTACATCACAAGACAACATTTTGTCAGAAAAGTTTATGTAAGACACCACGTCCTCCACCCTGTCTATTGTCAGCATACTTTGATTCGCCACATACATCAAGGTTCCTTTTGCGCTCTTGACCGCTGCTATTACACCGATTCCCAGGATTCTGATACTCATTTCTTTACTATCGATCAGCAGAGCAGATAGTTACTACAACGTATATACAAGCTCGAGGAGGGACTCACGCATGCTAACAGTTTACTTTTCTTTCCTCCTCCACCTCAGTCACCAGTATAGTTGGTTTCTGGATTATGCGGATTGCATTACACTTGGGTAAAGACACTAAAGATAAGCCGGGATTGCGGAGACTTTTGAGGACCACTCCTGATTACGAAATTTTGATGCACTAATATACTTGTTGGACAAGGGTAGGGTGACCCTGTGTCCCTTCTGATGTGATACATTTTGTTAGACACAGTGATTGTGGCCGAAGGATAATGAAAGCCCAATCATCTTTAAACATGCGACAACACTTTGTGGCCAATAACCAATGAAAGCTCAGTCGCTAGGTCTTCGCTAAGCACGTCATTGATCTATGTGTGTGTGCTATAATTATAATACTACGTGCTTACTTGCTATGCTCTCATTAAACATAATTACCGAATTACTTGGTCATACTATGGTTATACTATTATTTGATTGGTTGATATAGTAACCTGTTATGTGTATGTATTTATGATCACTAAACAACCAAATGCACGCACGAAGCAAATTAGACCTGACCTAACCAACCTTCTTCTAGGAAGATGTCGACTCAAGGGAACACCGATATCAGCAACCCTCTACCGACAAAAGAGGCAGAAATGCAAGAGCGCCTCTTACAGGCCATCGCACGGTACGAGGCCCGTCGCTCGGATTGCAGCGGAGGTACCTTGGGAAATAACCCCCAACGGTAATGTATAGTCCTTTAAGACACATTACAAAACGTTTGGACATTTCCATGAGTGCCTTGCTAAGGCCTTACGCGAATAATGTTGCTTACATCGCAGGCTGCACCTACAAGCAGTTCTTGGACCACAAACCTCGAGAGTTCGACGGCACTGGGGGTGCCTTAGCCTTCGTACGCTGGGTCGAAAAGACGGATTCTGTTTTACGATTGAGCAAATGTGACCCCGAACATCAAGTCAAGTATATAACTGGACTATTGGTGGATGAGGCTCTGTCATGGTGGAACCATCAAGTTCGGACAATGGGCGAGACCGCTGCGTATGCTATGACGTGGGACGAACTGAAAGATCTGATGCGTAAGAGATATTGCTCGAGGGCAGAAGTCCAGAAGCTGGAAACAGATCTGTGGAACTTGAAAATGGAAGGACCAAAGATAGCGGAGTATGTGCAGAGATTTAACGAATTATCACAAGTTTCCTTACTCCTGGGGGCACCAGAGTCTAAGAGAATTGAACAGTTCATAAGGGGATTGGCACCTCAGATTCTAAGCCTGGTAACAACATCTAAACCTTCAACGACCAACGAGGCTATCAACATAAGCATGGCACTCACGGAAGAAGCAGTTAGACGAGGAGAATTTTCCACTGCTGAGGAGAAAAAGGAGACTGCTATAGAGGCATCTGGGGATAACAAGAGAAAGCTCGTAAATTTCAAGATGATTACTCGGGGGAGTAGCAAGAAGAAGGCCAAAAAGGGAAAAGACTACATGGGTATCCTACCTAAGTGCGACAATTGTTTACGTTATCATGTCGGGCGATGTAGATATGGAAAATGTGCTAACTGTGGAAAGAGGGGGCATCCTAAAGAAACATGTTGGCAAGGTACTGAAAGTAGAAATGGAGGCCAAGACGGTAGTGAGAATCACGAAGGGGACAACGACAATGACAATTGTCAAGGCAGAATGAGTGATAAACAGAAACGTGCCCGAGGTTGTTTTAACTGTGGAAGCAAAAAGCATTTCAGAAAATATTGCCCTAAAAACAATCAGGCACAAGGATGAAAGCTCCCCACCGGAGCTAGGGAGATACGCCAGGGATCCAAGCATGGATATCGGTACGTCCCGAATTACTTAATGTTATGCATCTGTATTGCCAAATACTGTTGCAAATTTTACGATTCGCACCTCTAGAGTTCGAGAGTATAATTGGTTTAAGTAGCGAGTAAGTAGATATTCCAGTACCCATTAGAACTAGCTTAGGGGAGGCTAGTGGAAGCCAACACAGTAACTGGAATAGGCAAGATAGAACCCGGAGAACGTAAGTTTACGCTAGATCTATTGCTAGTTGAGTTGGGAAGCTTCAACGTGGTAATTGGATGTATTAGTTGGCAAGCGGTCGAGCGGAGGTTGATATCCGCATCTCGATGACGAATGAAGGCACGAAAGTTGTTGTGGGAAGGAGGTGTTGTTTCCTGGCTCATGTCGGGGATAAGGGAGCCGAAGAACTAAAACTTAACGATACCCCCGTGATCGGAGAATACCCTAAAGTCTTCCTCGAAGACTAGCCAGAATTACCTCCTCCACGACAAGTCGAATTTTTGCATCGATTTGATTCCAGGCGTCGCGCCTGTAATCAGTGCACCCTGAGCGACTTACACCTTCGGAAATGCAAGGATTGACAGTGGAGTTTTAGCAGTTGATAGAGAAGGAAGATAACAGACCAAAACTTCTGTTTTGGATAACCTCAGTTCTGCTCGCCAAAAGAAAGGATGATGACTTTCAAATGACCGGGAGCCGAACGAGCTAGCCAACAAGAGTCAGCGACTCTTGTTAAGAACTGACGACTTACTTATTTGATTAACTGCGAGGATCCCACAAGTATTTCCCGACTGATCGATGGTCGAGTAGCTGTGAATTCGGGGAGAAAGTATACCAGGAAGAATGTGGGACAATGACTTGTTCTTAGACGTACACAAAAATAGTGTCTCCAACATAATGCACAAACCAGATCTACACGGGATACGAAATATGGGGATCTAGGAAACATATATTAGGAACCTTTGGGAACCCAGGACCAAAACTCGTAAGGGTTTTTACTTAGAAACCATATCTGTCAACTCAATCAAACATCAATAACCTGACAAACATGTCATTTCGGTTAACAAAACAGGAAATACTTAAATTTTCTTTCATTGAAGGCTTCACTTTTACTTCTAGCGGGTAGATATTTGCATCTCTACTCCCCTTAATGGTAGTTGCATCACAATAATTTTCTCGCTGAGAGCGAACACACATTTGCTTCGATATCTGGTCATTTCTTCACTTTAGCAGATACTCGTTGTTCCTTTTCTTGGAAACTTACCTGACATACAAGCATCATTTGCTACGCATGTGATTTAGTTTTGAACAAACACTTCATTGGAATTTACAAATTATTCTGCTAAACCTAATTACTGATTCCTGACTTGAGTAACCTACATTATTGTTATTGTTGGCTCTTTTGTTGCCAAGCCAACACACTTTCTTGAAGCCGCTTTCTTTCAAGATACATTCATAGTTTTGCTACCATGCCGGGAATTCCTTGTTGATACATACATTGTCGGGTTACGTTGAAACCAAGTTCAATTGCTTGAACTTATCCAGTTCACAGGTTTAACTTGAAACGCTATATGGTGTATTGGGAGCATCATATTCAACTATTTTTGCAAAGATTCTTTCATTTCGAGTCGTAGTAGATTTGGTTGGTCTACGACTCCACTAAAACGTTTGATTTATTTCGATACCTTGCGGTGATATTTTCACAAAATTGAAGCTTGCGCTAATTTGGTTACTTACTTCGTACACGGATTCAATTCCCTATTTAGTTGTTAACAATCCATTTTGGATCTTCACGATCAAAGCGGTCTCAACACAATTGTGTGTTAAGGCAATGGTACATATATTCATTTCATAAGCACAATGTACCTCCTAACGATTCTTTCGTTGTCAATCAAATGCCTTGCGATACTTATTACTTTTCATCTTCGATTGGAAACAGTGGTCCTTTGATGTTCCGTATTTAATTGGGAACTCTATAACATGGTATAAATCAAATCTTCAGATTGTCTCAGTACACTTTCATTTGATTTCAAACGCGGTGAACTTGTTCAGTCACCACTATTATTGGGTAATGCCATTACGACACCTTGCGGTGTCATCATAAACTTGTAGCTTGTGCTAATCATGGTAACCGTTTTACACGAGACCACACATACTTTTGTTTGATTTATCATTTAAACATTTCTGATGCAACTACGAATCAAGACAATGATACACCAGATTCGCTTGTATTCCATTCGGTGTATCTTCACCATTCAAAAAAGTCAACACACTAACCAGACATTTATTCAGGAATTGACAGATCATTTTACTATTACGTTGAGTTGCTGCTTTTGAGTTCATATAGCGGGTGCTATGGTTTGTGAAAACTCGTTTGCATATTGCAACCGATCGTTTAAAAATCTTATTAGTCAAAACTCCACTTTTGTGGAACCCCTGCTAGCTGGATTACACTAGACTATACGTCAAATGCGTCTTGTACCTTTGACATCCAATGCTAGAAGCACACACCTTTCAACCCTAGGATTCGGGTTGTTATATATTCTTGGACTCACCTAATGTGAGTAATGTTTGTTTCGATTTGATGATTATCTACTTCGATATTATTCATATACATACGTGTGTGACTTAACCATAAGGAGTAAGGTAGTACAAATTTCGAGGACGAAATTTCTTTAACGGGGGGAGAATGTGACAACCCTCACCAAACCAGGTATCCGTACGAATTAATTAACATTTAATTAATGTTTAATTACAGTGCTTGCTTACAATTGTGGTTAAACTGATTCTTGATTTCTGATACATACTTATACATGCATCATACCTTATTACTGTCACTCCATTATTTACACAGAACATCAGTGACAAACTTGATGCACAAAAGCACAGTAACACAATGAACGGATAACCCAGTAAACATGCTGACATAGCCAGCATCAGACAGGCGCTGTCTCTAAGGCCAGTATGAGCCGGGAATAGTTTACTACACTAGTAGGGAGTGTAGGGAGGTGAGTATCGTTAAACTGCGTCACTAGGTGATAGTTATAGTGACCGGATGTGCCTAAAACATGCTCTAATTACAAAATCCTGCACTTTAATACAAAATTCAGCATTTAAGCTAACTAGTAAAGTGCAAAAACATGGAAAAATAATACTAGACACTTTCCAAAGTGTCGGGAATTCATTGTGTCACTAAAAATAATATTAAAGACACTTTAAATACTTATTTAGCACTTTAACGGATCAATATCCAACCGAACAACCGGACTTTACCCGGAACATAAAAATATTGTCAATGACATTGTTTATCCTTTTCTGAGCCAGTTAGGGTCTCCGAACACCCTAACACTCGTTATGTTACATAACACACTAATAACCAATTTAAACTTCTAACTAATCCCTAACTAATAAGTTACAACCCAACTAGAAACACCCCCCCCCCCCCCCCAAAACGGTTAAGAAACATGGAAATCCCCCATGATCTTTTTTTTTATTATTTAATGGGATTGTATTATACTCATGAGACATTTGATCTAGTGGACATTAGTATGTTGGAAGATTATATAATTATCCATAAGTCACCACTCATTCTTATCATTCACTAAACCAAATCACACTTGCTTCTCTCCTCTTTCTTGTTCGGCCGAGAGTCCACACACCACCATCACCACTTTTTTTTTTTGAATAGTTTATTAGGTGATGTTGGATATTTATTAGAGACATTTAGCACAATGGGTAAAGAAGAGACATGGTCTATATAATAATACAAAGGTCTTGATCATCTTTCATTTCACAAAACACTCAACAAACAAACTCCTTCCTTCCTCCATAACCACCTATGGCTCCACCACCCTCCACCATATCACCATCATCAAGATTCCTTCTAGCCATTTCTCATACATACAAAGGTGCAATAGGAGCAACAACGAAGCTTGGTGCACTCGGAAGCTTAAGGACCTCTCTTATTTTCTTTTAACCACCACTTTTACGCCTTGTTTCTTCCCTAGCCTTGAGCTAGTAGTAAGTGTTTCTAATCACCATCTTGATCTTGTTTAAAGTGGTTAATAAGAGAATTAATGGTTAAAACTCAAGAACATGCGAAAACAAAACTAAAAGTCTTGAATGAAAGATGAACAAGATGGTTAAAGAAAAGCTAGTGGTGTAAAACTTATGAAACTTGACTAGCTATGATTATTTATGTTGTTTGATGCGAGTAGTGGAACGGATCGTCATCTAACCATGCTAGATCATGTTCATGGAACATGAACTAGCAATATGTTAAGCATGAAAGTTGCAAGATGATGAACCTTTCCACACATAAACATGAACTTGTGTAAAAGAGATTTTTCTTGTAAAATAGAGTTCTAAACTAGTAGATCTAAAGATCTACAAGTGGTTTTTCGGAAGAAACAAGTAAAATATACAAGTCTTGTTTAATAGCCGGATCTTACATAAACTTCCAAGTTTTTTTTTGTGAAAAGCAAGTGTGTAAACACTTGTGTGGCAAAAGATTTAACAAAGAAATATTTTCGTAATTTTTTACTAGAAGTTGTGAGATTACATATTCTTTAAAAATAAAGTTTTCGAGAAACTGATTTTATTTTTAAAGATGGAAAGACCTACTAAATATATTGGAAAGTTACTACATATTTTTACACAACTTACAAGTTCATGTGTTTGCGATTTATGCGTATTTTTGACTAGTTGGATGTTTGAATGTTGTATATTGATGATTGGGAAATTGTTGATTGAATTTTGAAAAGAAAATGATACGCTAGTAAGCGTGGCCACCTCCAGTTACAGAGGAAACTCTGGCGAAATTTTTCCAGAAATATAACACTTGGAAAATATTTTTGCAACAAGTGTTATGAATATATTTTTAACTTGTTTTTCCAAGTAAAATTCGCCATGATTTTTATTACAAAATTACCAAGTGTCGGAGGAGGATTTTCGTAAATGAAAACTTGTTAGAAATATATTGAGAATATATATTCATTACTAAAACTCTCGTGTGATTAATTGTTTATTTTGAGAAATAGTTATATTATTTTTAGGGTAAAAATAATATAACTGATAACGCCATGATTTTACGACTCCAAAATAATACCAACGCCCTCACAAATAAATATTTAAGTTACATCGGTATTGTTTTTACAACGCGAACTCTAAAATGTAACGCGCGTATTTTTGGAAAACACTCGTAATGGTGTATTTTGACAAAGTATTATTTTGGGAAATTATATGAAGTAAAATATAATATTTTTAGGAAAAATATGCATATTTTGGAGATAGAATATTTTAGACAAATAAATAAAAATATATTTTGTTAAGTGAGACTTAATAATATATTTTTGGAATTGCAAAAACGCACATGTATTAAAACCCCCATCCTTGGGAAGGAATATAATTATTAAATAATTAAGAAGTGGAAATATGAAATAGTTGCCTAACTATTTCCCAAAAACGTTAAACCTTAAGCCAAGGCACGGCCGTCCGTCTAATAGAAGTTAGTACGTGTAGGTCGTCACGCAGCAGGTTGATTGGGAGATACTATTTCGAGACGCACTTCTGTGAGTTCATGTCCCCCCTTTTCTCTTAACTGTTTTCAGTTTTATACTTCGGGGGTGAAATACATGTTACTATGAATACGAATACTTTTTACATGGTATGGTTAGCGTAAGGAGGGTTACTACTTAGATCATGTGAGTGGGTAGGCGGGAACTGGAGGCCATTAATCCTCATTGTAGGACCGAGGGTCATTAGCGGTAGATCTATCTGGGTGTAGCGAGCCCAACCCCTGAGTCCGCTGAATGAACCAGGTGGTGACTTTCAGCCCGACGCATAAATCTGCTAGGTTTGAGTCTTCCTACAACACTTCACACATATCATTGGCTTTGTAACCCAATGGTGATCTCTTTTTCCTTATTTACTACATACCAGAGATTTTCATACATACAGACATTTTTACAAAGGTTTATACCTACTCACTTACACATGAACTCGCTCAACTTTATTTTGACTTTTCAAACTACATGTATTTTAGGAAACTAACGGATCTGGCACGGTATGCACGTATTTTCAAGTTGCGTTTGAATAAAGAAGTCACTCAGGGTTTAGAAGGTGTAACCTCTACCTGGACGGGTTACATATCCCTAAACCTAGTATTGTTTAAAGCCTTTTGCTAAGTCTTTATGAACTCAATTTAATCAAATTAGGGTTTGTAACTTATTTTGTGATTGTTGAAAATGGGATTTTTCTAAACTTTATTAATGGATGAATATCTCATGTTTTTATGATATAGCATTGTTATGATTGTTGCTATGGTATTAAGAAGTCACACCAAATAAACCCACGCTTCCGCAAAGCCAGGGTGTGACACTGATATCGTATGGCCGAGTAATAGGTGAAACAAGATTCTACTTGCATTTTGTGTCAAGAGTTTAGAGTAAAATAGACGCACCAAGGATGTCACAGAAGCAAAGGTATGTCTCCATAGAAACTTATATTCATTGTTGGGGGATAGTTTGGGATGTGAGAAAAATGTCGAGGACAGTTTTTAGGAACGTTTTCGGTAACGTTAAATCATGGGTACCGTACGCGAATGGACGCGTTGGTTGTATGGTTTGGGACGGTTTTAAGCCAAGCTTGCAACCTTTTGATTTGGAGTAAATGGGTTGGGTATTGTGATTGAGGTGGTGGTTCAGAAATGACCGCTTCTTTGCTTGGTGCATGAGGCGAACTCGAAATCGACATTCCTATAGGTATAACGTGTACGAATACCATGCATAAATGTTAAAAAAATGTGTGCGTATGCGTAACTAATGTAATGCATGTATAAATATCAAGTAGGCACATATGTAGTATATGTAGTAAAGATTTGGGACTAGCACTTTGGAGTGTAGTGTCGTTGCGGCGTCTTCGATACAGAAGAGGTTATAGTCTGGTTTTTCTCAAAAAGTTTTAAACTAAGTTCACTATAACCAATGGCTCTGACCAATCTGTCACACCTTCAAAATCCACATGCGGAGTTTTACCACAAGGCTTCCGACTGACTAGGATGAAGCCACTAATCATGTTGAACAAATATTTATGTTATTAATAACCATAACAGTCAACACGATTAGTGATTAATATTTAAATGTCCAAAACATAGTTTTAAACCAACAACGAAAGCTAAACGTAAAAATCCAAATATGAGTTAAAAACCACAATGTTTAATAAAATTTATGAGGATCGTTTGTCATCGATTACGCTCAGGCCAACTCAATGTAAGCTAATCATAACTCATAATGTGCGGAATCCATTTGACTAGTTGACAAACACAAGAATTCTCTAAGTTTACTGTTTCATTGGTTTTGTAAACGTGTACAATGCCTGGAAATAGTTCGACAGCGCTTCGTCGTCTGAAAGCACAAACTCATGCTTAGCTCTCACCCACACTCCTATATATAGGCACACAAGTCCGTGCGGACGAGGCTTAACTTCTCTCGTATGAATGACATCTCCTAGTCGTACGGAGTGACATGTGTTCCTTCGTATGGATGAATCATCCGTGCGAAGGAAACTTTACATTACAAAACCAAATTTTCTAACATTTAAACCTATTACATTAATGAATCGATACGATGACGTAGGCCGCAGACATTATGCATCAACAAACTCCCCCTTGGATGTAGCCGTAGTCTCAATCAGTCTTCAGTCATTAATAACTTTACTTTTCTTCTTCCGAACCCTTAGACAAATACTTTCTTCTCCTGAACCCTATGACAAAGAAATTATTGTATGGCTTCTTCTTTCTTTCTTCACCAGGAATCGGAGTCTGGTTAGTAGGAATAGGCTTGTTCTTTGTGAATTGAAATCTTCTAAGAGCAGCTTTCTTCATTCTAGCCTAATTCCTTTATTTTCTTCTTACTTCTTTCATGAACTCCTTCCTTTCAAGATCTCGTCATTTCGTTTCCCACATTCTGCCTGAGTATATGTCATGAGCATAACACGTACTGATCACTTTCTGGTATTGCATCGCTTGTGTCTTATCAGGCACGTTATACCATATCTTTGTACAGTACAAACACTCCACATCCTTCTTGGACGGATTAACCAGCCACATGGGATCTAAAATTTGAATTCCTCTCTAGGTTCCATCTATTTTATACTGCATTGCAATCACCGTTTCTGACATTTAAGGATCAAAGAACCACCGTTTAAACTCTTCATGAAAATCTTGCTCAAGCTTCATAAGTGGCATGTTTCTCATTGCTCGCGGTCTTTTTATGTGCAATGTCACATCTTTCTCTTTAGTCACTGGGTCTATTGTTGTAACTTTCTTTGGATAATGTAGCTTCCAATCCAAAAAGTTGTGTCTAGCTTGAAGTCTGATAATTTGCCACAATCTCTGTTCTCCCGGCTTCATAAAAAGATTAATACATTTTGTTTCGCACAACTCTTGCACATCCCACCATGGCAAAGTTATAAAGTCAGCAAAATGTCTGAAGTATTGAACTCCAAATTCGCGTTGAATGCCAATCACATTTAGTTCTAGTATCCAACCCCATCTTAGAATATCACCCAGTGAAGCATACAGATGTCTTGTAAAGAACGCTAGTGGTCTCCTAAACTTTCTCTCTTTCGGTAATGGCTTGAACCAGTGTTTCCAAGCTTCCAATAGTTCTTCTTTGCTTAGCTTCGGAGGAACACCTTCTTTGACTCGTTCTTCAACTTTTCTTTTCAGCAACTCTTCTGTATCAACATTGAACATTTCCTGGAAACTTGTGAAGTCCTCTGACCGTTCACCAGAATATTTGAAACTTTCATCTTCATCAGAATCATCCTCCACGATAACTTCATCGAAATCATTAGGCTCATGAATATCTTTGAAAACGTATGCTTCATGCTGAAAAACGTCTATGTTACCGAGTTCATCTTTGAAGTTAAAGTTAAAAGAATCTTCATCTACACCCATCATTTGTGCAATTTATTCTAGTGTATAGTTATGAACAAACTCCCCTTCTTCTACATCATGGCACAAATAGATGGTCTTTGATAATATGCCTTCGGGAACAACTGTTAGTGGGTTAACATTTGTGAAGATTCCTGAAGTATCTGCATCGTTTTGAGTTTCAGAACTCGGGTCCCCTGATTGATAGCATCATCTTGTTCTTCATTCTGATCCTTTATCATCGTGTCTCAAACACCCGAACAATCTTGTACCACTTGGAATATTGCTTCCTGACTGCTTCTTGTATTGTTGGAGACCATCGAGTGTAAGGTTTAACAAATTATCAAGAGGTAATTCATCAGACTCTACTTTTGCAAGGTTTGGAATTTGGTCGTCTAGTAGCATTTGTAGAAATCTTGGATACTGTAGAAACTTATCTTGTGTGATGTTAGCTTTCATCTGCTTAAATACTAACTTAGACAAGTTATATGGCAAGTTAAGAACCAATGTTGTAATCATGCACATTATATAGTCGACTGCTACATCGTAACCACCTTTGTGATGACCCATAGCATGAATGATCTAACGAACAAAGAACTTGTAGGGTCTTGAGAAGTTTGCCTTAGAAAAGTTCACCTCATTTACATATCATGTATATCCCATCCTGTAGAAACAACCTTTGACCATCTTTTCCGGATACCCTGTCGAATCATCAGCGTTATCTCCAAACTCCAGAACTCTTCGAATATCATCTTCTAAAATAACAACTTCTTTATCTTCGTTGCCGACTCTTGCAAACGATTGTATCGAAGGCGGAAATGGTACAAACTTCGCATACTTCTAGAATATTTTGATGTGAGATCTATACGCCTTATCTTGATCGGTCAACGCCTTTTTAATCCTGATTCGATCCATAAAGTCAAGAATTTCAGTAAAAGACTCCATCTTTATCAGTGAACGATCTAGCACACAACAAACATTATGCTTGGAGTCAAAGTTTGAAGATTTTTCCTACATAAACAACAAATTCCAACACTTGGAAAATTTTTAAACTTTAAACATTTTTGGTCCGGATGAATCTTTCAAGCGATTGAATTTTCATGCGAGTGAACTTTTTGTCTTCGTACGAAGTAAATAAATATGACAACCAGAATTCCTATGTGCAAAGGAAGTTCTCTTTGTACGATTGAGTTCTTCCCTTTTAAACACAAAATTAAACTTTGAAAATTTTTGTTCGTTTTTCATCAAATTTATGGTTCCATTATGTCCTACTATCACCGATTCAAACGAATATGTGTTAAATTTCAAATCCTAACCGGCCAATCTTCCTAGATCTAAGTTTTAAAGTCCGACGACTTAAATCATTCAAATTAAGGGCCGATTCGGTTCAATTTAACGTTCTATACCTTGTCCATGATTAGTGTTGTGTAAATCAACAATCCTGGGTAAATTTTAGTAGCACTTCGTTGCTAGGAATCAAAAATCTCAGAGAGAAAAAAAACTTTCTGCGACTGACAGTTTGGAGCAAATGAGAATTCCAGTCATTATAGAGGCTTATATAGGTGGCCAATTCATTCGTTCGAGATAGGTTCTCTTCGTGCGATTGAAATTCCAGTCAAGCGAGTTGACTATTTTGTGCAAATGAATTTGCAAATTTTCAAAATTTTCCAAATTTTTGACATTTTATCAGTTATACTAACCCACTCAGATAACCACTTCCTAGTTAATGACCTTAGTTACCCGATTTGTCTACTAAGTCCAAGTTAATGACCTTGGTTGAACACATTGAGAACAAACTGATGGTTTCTATCAATTTAAAGTTTCAAATTAATGAATTTGTGATCATTTCAAAACATTTTCTTCGTTTCAGATTTAGCTCCCAACCCGTACATTTCAGGATTCGTTCAGCATTGTCATATTTTGAAAATCAGCATCCCATGATCTGTTGTCGAAAATAAGATGAAATAAAATCTTTTTGACTTTTCAAAACTTTATATTAAAATGAGAGTCCAGGATCTGGGGGGTTTAGACGGAAGTTTGGACGGGATAGAACTCATTCGGTAGAATATTATTACTAAGAATGGAGTAGAAGCAGAAGAATTTGCCATAAGTTGAACGCTTCATTCATACCGAAAGAGTTTACATCATTTACAAGCTGGAGAAAAATTTCTCCAGCATTTCCCCTCTGAGAACCAAAACTTCACCTAAGCTCGCACTCACAACTCCTATATATAGGCATTGCCCTTCGTGTGAGTGGCCTTAGAACGAATGGATCTCATCCATTCGTGCGAATGGACGATCTCCATTCGTGTGAGTGACTAGTGTCCCTTCGTGCGAAGGGTTCCTTCGTACGTAGGAAATTTTTCGTTACGATTCTGTTTTTCTAACCCTCATCTATACAATATTCAACACCCACTCTATCTAGCTTATTCGCACAGTGACAAACACATAAAATATGAACTAACAATTTCCCCCTTGTACGTCACTGTCGAATCTATATCTCTGAAAACAAGAGTCGTGTTTGAGTATTCTGCAACGTCAATCAGGCATCTTGATATCGTTAATCGATTCCCCCTTGATTGATGATTCAGGCTTGCATTATCTTCTAAAAAACAAATTCCCCCTGAAATTAATATTCAGGTCTTTGTTTACACGGTTCCTGACCTTCTCTGATTTGCTATACCGCAATCTTCACGAATAATCACCAACTTGAAACTAATCAATGTGATCTCTCCTTTCGACTTTAACCACATCCGCATTCGGTTTTTGATTTACCACTTGCAGCTCAATCTCTTAATCTTCAAAAACCTAACCGGTAATTGAGAGAAACTTCAAATCACCACACCGGTAAACTTCAAGTTTATGAATACCCACGAAAATCTAGAATCATGTTTTTCGTAATCACCTTTAAGCACACTCCTGAATGATTGATCAGGGTAAACGGTAATCTCCTCAATTAGCAAATCTTGATCAGATAACAAATCATCTGGTAACACATTCAAATCTCAGAAGCATTCTTCCACGATCAGATTCACATTCTTCCTCTTCAGTCACGAAAACAGATGTATAGTCTTCTTCGTTAGTTCCAGCAGCAAATTAATCAACAAACATCTTCATTCTCGGCGGTTAGTCCAAAAAACAATTCCTCTGCTCAAAGATTAACCATTCTGACACTTTAGACTATCACAAAGCTATGATATCTTTTAAGTATCGACAATAATAATGCATCTCCTAACGCTAATCCTGCTAACCGGCTTGACGAAGACCCGGGACTCAAACTCTAAGATATCAATCTGACCATGATCTGTAGAATCTGAACTTCCTATAATCACTAACTAACGAATCTAGATCTTGTGTATTCCCGGACAATCTGAAGTCGAAACCACCCGAATACTGTTGCATGTCACGAATTTCAAAATTGCCAGAATTTCAATATATTGTATGACCATGATCTGTAGATTCTGAACTTCCTATAATCACTAACTAATGAATCTAGATCTTGTGTATTCCCGGACAATCTGAAGTCGAAACTACCCGAATACTGTTGCATGTCACAAATTTCAAAATTGCCGGAATTTCAATATATTGTATGAAAGTTTTATTCCCCCTCATTTTAGCAAATTCTGACTTCTCTAATCTTTACTAAATTTCCCTCTCAAACTTGGCAAATTCAGTTCTCTTTTTTTCTCTAAAAAACTCAACTATGCAGAAAATGTGTCATTTTGGCCCACAAAAGTCAGTTTTTTTAATCAATGCGGATTTTTCAATTTGGCCCATTAATAGTCAGATAACCCAGATGATAAACATTCTGCGTAGGTATCATGACTATCCCACTATTTTCAACAATCTGTGATCACATCATCAAATTTATTCTCTGAAGCCCACAACAGTGTCCCGAACAACCCATATTTGTCGGTAAAATCTCGATTTTTTTTTGTGAGGACCGTTTCACTCCTTGAAATGCTCTAGACGATTAGATAGTCACTTTGTAATGTGTGGAATCCATTCAAAGTGATGACAAACACAAGAATGCACTGATAAACAACTGTTTCCATTGATTTGAAGAAGTTACAAAGCCGTGAAACAATTTTGGAAGAGCTTCGCTTCAGTTGCCAAAAGTTACAAATAAGAATAACACACCTCCTATTTAAACTAGTCTACCATTCGTACGAAAGGCCTAAGGGCGGTTGAACCATCCGTGCGAAAGGGAAGATTTGGGCTCCATTCGCATGAAGGACTCCTTTGTGCGGATGGGCTTCAAACATGAAATCCTGACCCTTCATCATGCTATTCTATACAATCTATACATTAAAACTAGACACGACATATATACGTAGGCTGCAAACCTATGTACTCACAGACTCCCCCTTGGATGTAGCCACAGTCATGTTCGGTCTTCAAAAACTCTACCTTCATTTCACTTCTTTCTCTTCTCATATCTACGTTTTGTCAACCACCATTCTCTTGCAGTTATGCTAGTATCGAAATACTTTGTGAGTCTTTTTCTTTTTTTTTTCTCTTCGCTAGGAATCAGAGTCTGATTAGTTTCGAACGAATTTCGTTGAAGCTTCACTCTTCCCAATACTGTCTCTTTTTGAGCTCTTTCCACTAACCATTCTTCGTACTTTTGCTATTTTAAGAACTCCTTCCTTTCCAGCTCTCTCCACTTTGTATTCCAATAGTGCCCAGAATGGATGTCTTTTTCGAAACAAACATTGATTATGTTTTAGAACTGCATAGCTTGAACTTTGTCAGCTTCCAAATACCATATGTTTGTATAGAACAAGCACTAAACGTCTTTCTTCGACAAATTCACTAGCCACAACGGGTCTAGTATCCTTATACCTCTCCACATCCACGTCTCTTTGTTCCTCAGACCAATAACCGCTTCGGCAATTTTAGGGTCATAATACCATCCCCTAAACTCCTCATAAAAATCTTGTTCTATTTTCCTCAGCAGCATGTTACGCATTGTTCATGGTCTCTTGACGTGTAGAGTAACATGCTTCTCTCCAGTAACTTCATCAATCTTTACAGTCTTCTTGGGGTAGTGAGGCTTCCAATCAGGAAAATTGTTCATCGCCTGATGTTTGATTATAGCCTACAATCTTGCTTAATTAGATCTTACCCCATAGTTCAATATATTTGTTTGGCACAACTCCTGCACATCCCACCATGGCAGAGTCTTGATATCTATTAGATACTTGAAGTATTGAATGCCAAACTCTCTCTTTATCGCATAAACTTTCAAATCATCCAACCATCCCCCAACTCAATATATCTCCCAACGATGCGTCTGGATGCCTCGTAAAGAATGCCAGTGGTCTTTTAAACTTTCGTTCCTTTTAGCATCGGCCTGAACCACTTCTTTGGGCTTCAGCAGATCTTCTTTAGAAATCGTTGATGGTTTATCTTCACGTACTCTTTCTTCCACTTTCCGATGCAACATTTCTTCGTTATACACAGAAAACAACTCTTCGAATGTTGGGAAGTCCTTTAACCCTTTACCCATATATCTGAAAGCTTCATCGACAGAAAGTAGCAGCTTTCTTTGGTGTATCTTTCTTGCCTTTTTTTCTTTTTACCTTCTTCCTTTATGAACCATTTACAACATTTCAGCTCGAAATCCTCCATTTGTCTATCTTCATTTCCAGAATCGCTATCATCATGAGGCCATTTTCCTTTTGGGGGTGGAAGATAGTCAGGATTCTGTAAATATCCAAACTTACGTCGTGCAGGTGGAGCATCCTTCTTTTTGTAAACTTGCAACCGATCAAGAGTTGCATTCGTCATGTGTTCAAGTGGTAACTCATTAGATTCTTCCTTCGCCAAATTCCTTATCTTGTCGTCGAGAATCATCTTAATGAAGCGAGAATACTGCAAGAACTTTTCTCCTGTGATGTTCAACTTCATCTGCTCAAATATCATCTTGGTGAAGTTGTAAGGAAGATTGAGAACAAGAGCAGTCACCATGCACATTATATAATCTACCGCAACATCGTAACCGCCTTTGCGATGTCCCATCGCATCTGTACTGAATGCACCGGAAACTTATAAGGCAGTGAGAAGTTAGCCTTGTTGCAGTTGCCATCGTTTACGTGCCAAACATATCCCATACGAAACCACAATCCTATACATAATCTTTCACTAAAGCCAATAGGATCGTCATCATTATCATTGAACTCTAATACGCGGCGGATGTCTGCTTCATTGATAATTACTTCAATGCCGTCGTTTCCAACACGTGCGTAAGAATGAATTGCCTTATCTTCAACTCTATACTCAGCATCACTCCAAAATCGCTCGATATGTCATCGATACGCCTTGTGTTGGTCAATTAAAGCTTTCTTGATTCAGAAACGTTCTATAAATTCTAGAATGTCTTCGAATGGTTTCATCTTTGATAATTTTTTATCCAAACTTCATCTTCTTCGTTCCTAACGCTTATGAACAGTAAACATTTACAGTATGAAAATTTGATGTTCATGAACAAATTGATGGTTTATTAAGTTCACAAATGTGCCGATTAACAATTTTATGGTTTCAGTTTTGACAACTGACCGTTAAATTCTCCTAAATCTATGTTTTTATGTCGCATTATGCGTGAAAGCGTATAAACAGTTCAATAAAGTCCAAATCTAAGTTTCTACCTTCACCATTTTGAGTGTTGTGCTATTTAACACTTATAGGTTCAAAAATCGGGCAGTAATTAGACACAAAATTGATTAAACTCTAGAGAGAGAATCACAGTGTTCTCTGATGTGATTATGAGCGAATGGCCAATTCGGATGAGAGGGCATGCTTTTATATACCACCACCCTCCGTGCGAAGGGTGTTGGGCTTCACCTTTGAACGATTAGGCCCATTACTCTTTGAGCGACATGATTCATTTGAACGAAGGACTAAGCCCTTTCGTGCGAAAGGCATAGAAATTTTCAAAAACTTTTTGAATTTTTAACAAAATATCAGTTTTAAATATCCACTCGAATAACCAAGTCCAAGTTAATGACCTTGGTCACCCGATTTGTCTACTAAGTCGAAGTTAATGACCTTGGTTGACCCGATTGAGAACAAACTTACGTTTTCAATCATTTTCAAACAATTTCAAGTTTAAACTTAATGAACTTGTCATCTTTTCAAACATTTCATCATTTCAATGATTAGCTCCCACCCAGTAGTCTCCAGGTTTGTTCTGCATCAGATTCTGAAGATCCGCTTTCCAACATCGGTTGTCGAAAATAAAGCAGAAATAAAATATTTTTGTAGTTTACAAACTTTATGCTAAAACACACCCAAAATGTTTTTGGAGTTTATCTGAAATGAATAACAACAACTATGTACAACATATTTACAGACATATTTTTGTATGTTTGTGTGAGAAGATCATATCAGTTTTCAGACAAATAACTAACACCGTTGATCTATTTAAACTTTAAGCTTTTAACAATTCACCTAGATTGTCAGTATGTTGATCCACTTAAATTTCTACACAGACTTCAGTTGTTTCAAGATACGAGATTAAGTGTTTTAGGAATTGCTTAATAGTGTGTCCCACCTCAGAATATACTCCCGTATCAAGATTCCCTATATTAAGTCTTACATGTGAATATACCTAATTGATATCTGTCTCTGGGTTAATGCGAGGCCTTGAGAGCTCAGGTTAGTGCCACCGTACTAACAAAGAGATGAAGATTCGACTTAAAGTGGCTTTTGGAATCTTTTTACTACAATTGTAATATATTTCGACATTTTCAATTTTGTGTAGTTTTTCGGGTTTAAAGCAAAAGTATTCTACACGATCTAGGCCATTGCTGACGCAAAACCAGAAGATCTTGTATAATACCCCATATATCAATTCTGAATAAAGACCTAATATCTTAGAATCAGGCAATCTCTCAAACAAAATTTCGGAGTACTGAGTCCATATATCCGAGAGATGTTACCCACATATTAAGAAGTTCTGGATTTAGTTTATATCTCGAAAACAATCTACTATATGTGTTAAAACCTACTGGCATATCATCACTGAGACCGTTTATCACTTTTTAGCTGTTCATTTCTCTAGCGTGTTGTGAACGTCTACTGATGTACTATCATTTCCTCTTTTTACATTAAACTCTTTTGTCTTTTTCTATGTTTTTGTATATTTTTGAATTTTTAAATGTTTTTTGTATTTTGTACCACATTTTCTCCTAAAAACACTTTAAAAGAAGAAAATGACAAACCGATGTAGATTACGTCTCAATGTACTCCGTCTTGGAATCGCCCTCGACAATTTCTCCCCCGGATGACAAAAGCTGCATACCGTTAAGTTTCAAAAGATATTGAAATTTAGATTTATCAAACGGTTTTGTGTAAAATTCAGCTTTCTATTCATCGGTGTGGATTTTTTCAATTCTAATCAACTTCTTTTCATAACAATCACAAATGAATTGATGTCGAATTTCAGTGTGTTTTGTTTTTGAGTGATGAATAGGATTCTTGGTTATATTTATTGCTGCCTCATTATCTACGAAAATAGGCATGTTCAGAATTTGCAGACCATAGGCTCTCATCTATTGTTGGATCCACAATATTTGTGAAGCTGCTAGCCGATATGTACTCGTCTTCGCAAGTAGAGAGAGCGACCGTGGTCTGTTTCTTACACTGCGAAGTTACCAAACGAGTTCCGAAGAACTTGCATCCGGCAGTTGTAGATTTCGCGTTCAGTTTTCAGCAGCCGTAGTCTGAATCCGAGTATCCAGCAAGAATGAAATCGTCGTTCTTCGGGTACCACAAGTCGGTGCTTAGGCTTCCTTTGAGATATCGCAAGATTCGTTTGACGATCATCATATGAGATGCTCTCGGACTTAACTGGTAGCGTGCCGCGAGGCAAGTAGGATCATGGTTGCAAAAGTCGCTAGGCGCTCCTTAGTCGGTCGATCGGGGAGTTGAGAATACTCGGCATAGGCGGAGAGTACTCGTGGAGTACTCGGACATGTTAAATTATAAAGAAATTAGTTTTTGGAAATTAGATATATGTCTAATAACATAAATTTACTAATATTTATAACAAAGTACGTGAAAATGATATTCAGTCATATAAATTATGTTTTATTATTTTTTAAGTCAAACTCGGCCCGAATTGGCCTACTAGATCCGATTTCGGCCGAGTTTGACCGCGTTTGATCGATTCCGAGTAATTAGGCGCAGTTAGAGAAAGTCGCATCGGCAGCCTACCTTGTAGCGACTACTCAGGGAGTACTCGGCCTTGGAAACCTTGTTTTACAACCATGGGTAGGATACATAATATCCGGCCTAAACGCTGTTAGGTACATGAGTGACCCTATCATTGACTGGTACAAAGTTTTGTCGACTTTTTATCCTATTAGATCCGGATGAATACAGTGATTGAGCGCCAATGGGGTTGACATCGGTGTAGTGCCCGTCATGCTGAATTTCTCCAACACTTTGTTCACGTATTTTGTCTAATGAATGAAAATTCCCTCAGGCATCTGATCAACTTGAAGACCCAAGAAGAACTTTATCTCCCCCATTGAACTCGTCTCGAACTTGAGTTTCATCACCCATTCAAAGTCTTTGCAAAGCGCGTCGTTCGAAGAACCAAATATTTTATTATCCACGTAGATTTGAACGGTCAGCTAGTGTCCATCAACTTCTTGTGTGAAGAGGGTAGCATTAAATTTGCCTCGAATAAAGCTGTTGGCTAACAGGTGCTGAGACAGAGTCTCGTACCAGGCTCTCGGGGCCTGGTGCAACCCGTATTAAGCTTTATCAAGCAAGTAGACCTTGTCATTGTGTATCAGATCTACGAAGCCTGGTGGTTGTCCGACATACACCTCCTCTTTGACCTTTCCGTATAAGAAAGTTGATTTGACATCGATTTGGTAAACCTTGAATCCATTCCAAGAAGCAAAAGCGAGAAAAAATCGTATTGCCTTGAGCCTAGAAACAGGCGCATAAACCTTGGTAAAGTCAATACTGTCACACCCCAACCGATGGTGGAAACATCGGAGTGAGAAGAAAACGAGATTGCTCATTTCATCATAACACTAAATGTGACAACAATTTAAATTTAATTGCATAAATTCTAAATGAATACATTGTTTCAAACAATACAATCAAAAGAGTAGCAAACATAACATGAAACATAGAATAATTTATTTGTTTAGGTGTGTATCTAAGTCCACCCTAACTTGTTTTTTCACATCGTCATCTATCAACCTGCAACATGTATTAAAATATGATTAACAAACATGTTGGTGAGTATACAAGTTTGATACATAACATAATAATGAAAAATGTTTTAACTGTGCTCATACCCAACATGATAAATGTATACAGGTTACTAAAATGATGTACTAGTGTAAACTATATGTCAAACGAGAGTTTAACGCAATGGTGATTACCCAACATCGTTGAGACGACGAGGGTGTAATGGTGTTTACATAAAAATACTACAAGAATACGAGCGGGTCGTTAATCCTATAGAGCAATAATTGTTAAGGTAGGCTTGCAAAGTTAATAAGCATATAAACATAATGTAAACATAGCATATGAGTTTAACAAGTAAGTGTTGTGTGGCTTTTGTTGTTTGTTAAGAATTATTAATGTGTTAAATGCCGATTATATCTATAAACATGGGTCAAAATATAGAACCTAATCATGTTCATTCAATCATAACGTAAATATAGATACCAAGTTAGAGACACTTACTTGTGGGAATGGTCATCTTTGAAGATGAAGATAAGGCCATGATTCCCGTTATGGTACCTTGGGTTGATGGATCACCTTAGAGAGAATTTTTGTATTTGTGTTCTTCTCAAGTTGTGTTCATCTCTTATGATCAATATATATTTAACATCACAATGAATGATGTTAGTGCATTTATGTCTATAGCCTTTGTCAATCCGAGCCGTAGCAAGAAACAGAAGAAAACGAGTCGTTATGTTGTAATATCTAGACAAATGGCAAGGTGGCAATATTGTAATTAATGAGAAATCTCATTAAAAGCCAAGGCCTATAAATAGGAGCTTTATGTTTAGATTAGAGACTTTTGCCATTTTAGAGATTTGAAGAGCTCTAGTTCTAGAGAGAGAAACTAGAGAGAGAAAGTCTCCAAGTGATTCAAGGTTCTTGTACGTTATCAGATTTTATCAACGAATCACGTTTATATTACGTCATGTGTGTTTAGGTCGCGTTCGTGTACGGATTCCGCACGTTTCACGTTCGTTTCGCAATCGTTTCAGAGTCAAAACCGGTCCAACAAGTGGTATCAGAGCAGGAGCTCGATTGCACTGATCCAACACACATTTCCGCTCGTGATTTCATCGATTTCAGATCCGGATTTCATCTATTTCTTCATATTTTTCATATTTTCACGTTTTTCACTGTTTTTAGTCAAATTGAACGGGATTTTACGGTCCGAATCGGCTGATTTTTTGATATGTTGTGCGTAAACACTTGATTTACAACCCTACCAAGTTTCAGATCCAAATTCCTAACCGTTTAGGAGAAATCTAAGATTTTCAGTTCGATTTTGCTGTCAAAATTGCAGGTTCGCTTTTACGAACAATCAGGTCCGCTCATAGTAACAATCAGGTCCGCTTATTCGAACATTTTGTGAGGTCCGCTCAGAGGATAGCAGGAGGTCCGCTCATGTGATAGTATTAGGTCCGCTTTTAGTGACAAAAAAGTTGAGGTCCGCTTATTGTGTCAAAGTTGAGATCCGCTCATAGGTGTAATAATAGGTCCGCTTATTTGTCATATTAACAGTAGGTTCGCTCTTGAGATTCGCTGGTGTGGTTCGCTTTTGTGACATCATATCAAGGGGTATCGCTTATTGTGACACTTAGAATTTTGTGTACATCGAATTACGTGCACCGTTTCATTCATGTTATCGGAAATTGTTGTTGTGTTTTGAAAGTTGTCGGCAAGATTAAAATGGTGTCAGCTTGCATGTGATGAGTCTTGTTTCAAGTGATCATATATTAGTTGTTGGCTAGCTCTAAATTGAGGTCCAATCGAATTGTTATGAAGAATTAAACTTGTCGGTTCATTGTATATATCAAAAATTTGTCTGCCACATTTCTCGATTTCTACATAAGGGTATTTTGAGGTCCAATGATATTTAAGTGGTAATCAAAGTTGTCTGCCATTTACACAAGTTTGAGTTTTGATTGTTGTATTTCCAAATCGATTGAAGAGCAGCCCATGTGATCAAAATTGTTTTTGTCGTCTTAGTGGATATTGAGGCCCAATCAAAGTTTTGGTATCTTAAAGTGTCTTGGTTAATTCAAAATGGACGATTCATTGTCAAGGTTAAGGTTTGGAGTTTAGTCGGTTTGCACGTTTCGATTAGTTGTTTTGTCAGTCAAGTTGCGTGATAATTGTCCAGTTCATATGGTTCGGAGTTCAAAGATTTCAAAGGGTCAGGTCAATTGAATTCATTCCGGGTCATATCAGTCCGTACAGTTGGTCAACGTTCAGTTCACACACAAAATCATTAGTTCGAGTACCAGTTTGTTTCAGTTAATTGAAAAACCTTTAAACTGATTGTGTTTGTGTTTCTGTGTTGTCCAGGTTTGCATTATGGCTGAGGAATTTTTCAATACGTTTTACAACGCGTTCGCAACCGAATCGTCTGAGGCTACAAATATTACACCAAAAACCATTTCTAAGGTGCTAAATGAGAACATCAAGCATGATAACTTTTATGGAACTCACTCAAAGCCACCAACTTTGGATAGCATTGAAGATTATACATGGTGGAAGGAACGGTTTATTAACTGGGCGAAAGATTATGCTCATGAAAGCTGGTTCTGCTTGGAGTATGGATATGAAAAACCAAAAGACGAGAAAGGCGAAGATCTTATGTTCAAGAAGTTTTCCAGAGAAGATAAAGCTGAATACGGAGCTGAACAGAGAATGATAGCGTTGATCCAGTCGGCAATCAGAAATGATATTTTTGCTTTACTAATTCATGATGGAACATCTAAGTCTGTCTGGGAAGCTTTACGTGTTAAAGCTGAAGGGGGTAAACAGATTAAAAAGAACAAAATCGCTTTATTAAAGAAAGAATTTGATCTGTTTGATAACATAAAAGGAGAGTCGGTGAGGCAAATGATTGAGAGATTCTGTCATCTTAAAATTGAGTTGGAGAGATTAAAGATAAATAAAACAAGAGAGGAATTGATAGACAAAGTGATTGAAGCGTTACCACGAGCTGATCAGTGGCAAACGTTTGTTTTTATCTTAAAAAATGATGCTTCATATGATAATATTGCTCTTGATGCTTTGTTTGAAAAGATTGAAAGTCATGATCTGGAGCTACAAAAGCAAAACAAGATGACTGATTCTTCACATCAACAGAACGTTGGCTTGTACTACAAAAGCAATGTGCTTTCTGATAAAGGCGTTGGTTCACCAAAAACAGCATTTAGTGGTGAAAAGATGAAAGAACCACCAACAATGCCAACAAGTCATCATTCTGGATATCATTCATCTTCAAAGACAAATTCTGATGATTCTGAAGAAATTCTGTGCAACATTGCTCTTAAACTGAAGAATTCTCCTGCAATGAGCATCAATGCAGCGAAGCAGCAAATGAGTTTCCTTGCATCTGTTCTGGAGTCATATGAAGGTCTTGTAGCTGGCAAAATTGGAAACTCCGAATTGACCAAAGAAGACTACGACCAGATTGATCCGGAAGAGATGGAGCTCATTGACATCCGTTGGTGTTTAGCTAGTTGTATTCGAAGAGCTCAGAGGTATATGGAGATTACTGGGAAACAATCGCTTGGAGGTGCTTCAACAAAGCTTGGATTTGACAAATCAAAAGTGACCTGCTTCAAATGCAAGCAAAAAGGTCATTTCAAAAGAGAATGCAGAAATTCTGAAGTTGCTGAAGGAAGTGAACGTCCTTTCAACGATGATTATTATCGAAAGGCGATTTACCATCGAAGCAGAGAAGAACCAAAGTTGATTGAAGATAAGCCGAGAGAAAAATCAAGAGCATATGCAGTAATCTATCCTGATGAAGGATTTGACTGGAGCACAGTTTGTCTAGAAGAAGATCGTTTAGAGAATGTTCGTAAAACAGCTAAGGGGAGAGCTATGACAGAAGAAAGAAAATTTGTTTTTGTTGCTGAGATTCAAGATGAAAACAAAGACAAAGACACTGCTGAAATCCGTGAAGAAAAAGTTGAGATCAAAGAGAAAACTCGAGAAGAGATCTTGAGTGAGAAGACCTACAGAGAAAGAAATGTGGTCTACAACAGAATGGATGACATGCAGGAGGAGTATGAGATGGCTGTCGGTAGCAAAAGATGGGATAAAAAGAGAGAATGTTATTATAACAGAGAAGGAGAACCGGTTGTTCCCAAGAAAGACATAATCTTCGATGATGTTCTTCTCAAAGTCCCGTTGAGAGATGAATACAATAGAAATGTATTGAAAGATGACACATACGTTAAGAGATATGAAAAGGAGATCAGATATGCTATGTTATCATGTCTAAGAAAAAGGGATGAGGAGAGAATGAAGAAGAATGTTGAAGAAATGGTGAACAATCTGAAGAAAGATGCTGAAGAGGTTAAAGCAGAAACTATTGAAGTTGAAGCTGTGAAGGAAATCAAAAATGAAGAGATTGAGAAAGTTGTTATTGAAGAACAGCAGATTGAAGAAGAGGTGAAGAAAGAAGAAAAAGAAGAAAAAGAAGAAAAGAATGAGAATGAGGAAGCTGATAATGCTGGTGATGAAGTCGGTGTTGAAGAAAAGCAGGATGTTGATGAGCAGACAGAGGTTGCTGAAAACACCAAAGTGCCAATCACTGAGGTAAATTCTGATTCTGAAAACTTGAAACTGATTGATCAGTGCAAGAAATGCATGGAACCGTGCAGAGCTTGTACTGAAAAAGATGAGTGATGCGTGCGAAGTGTCGTATATATTAGGTGTATATTTTAAGCCCTTTTTAACACTTATTTTAGCCAAGTTTTAAATTTATAAAACACGATATTTCACTAACACTAAACACACATATGGGCAAGTGCACCCATCGTTGAGTGTAGTATAGCGTTGGTAAGATACCGAGGTCGTCCAAGGACACAAGAGCTTTTAATACCGGTTTATCCTCAACGTCTAATCAAAATAAAAGTTTAGAAAAATGTTTTAAACTAAGAAAAATAAAACTAACTAAAATGCTGAAAATAAAAATAAAAACAGATAGACAAGATGAATCACTTGGTTCCGACTCGTATCTAGTATAACCTTTGATTATTTCCGCACTTTTGCACATAATTAAGAGATTATCTTAGTTATTGTAGTAGGCCCCTCTTTTGAAGGTGACGTTACCCTCACCCCAGTAGTTTGAGTCAGCAGGGATACAATCCTAAAGGGGTGGATTATTGGAAGATAATGAATTAAGTTATTAATGCAGTATTGTGGTAGGCCCCGCTTTTGGCGGTGACGTTACCCTCGACTAAGTAGTCTGAGTCAGCAGGGATACAGTCCTAAATAGCCGGGTTATAGTATTAATAGTAGTTAACTTATGAGGGGATCAAAGAGTTTGGACCCCCGCCATCCAATACCGTGAAGTATTGAAGGAGGTCCTACTAAATTTGACCCAGGTCCATTGCAGGACCTCTAAACGCTGAACAATGGCAAGACCTTTACCAAACCGTTCCCTTAACCCCCTACCAGGTAGCCAACATACCTCCATATAGACCGTGGAGATATGAATGGTGAAAATCCTTTATTTTATATAGACAGTAAAATAATGCCAAGACACCACGGACAAACGATAAGGAAAGATCACCTTCAACATAAGTAACTAGTTATTAAAGTCATTAATACAAAACCAAATAAAAAGTGCAAAAGATTAGAAATAAAAAGTATTATACTAGACACTTTGTCTTCACCAAGTGATGTAAGAGACTTAGGCAAACATGGCCTTGATTGTCAAGAACTCTTACGATCAATCTTGGATCCCGAGACGACTCACACACTCTATGATGGACAATGGATGATGGTGGTGGATGATGGTGTTGTGATGGTGGTGGGTGGTGGATGAAGTGTGAGAGAGGTGGTGTGCCAAGGGATGAGTTGCAATGAAACCAAGCACTCCTATTTATAGGCTGAACAGAGGCCTGGGCACGGCCCCGTGTTCGCTGGGCACGGCCCCGTGCCCGTCTGACACTCTCTCTCTTCATTAATTGTAATTCGCAATTACAATTAATGCGCCTGCAGTACTTTCGGCACGCCCCCGTGTCCGCTGAGCACGGCCCGTGGTGGGCAATAGAAGCTTCTATAGGTTTGTCTTTTCTGCTGCTCCTTGGGCACGACCCCGTGCTGGCTGAGCACGGGGCGTGTTCAGCCTTCTGTTTTCTCTATTTTGCTTTGGAAGGTGCCGTTGAGGGTTCGGGCAATCCACTAATGTTCCTTTTCTTGTATTTATGTTGGATTTAGCTGTCTTTTTGCTTCTTTTGCGTTTTTGAGCTCATTTAATCCTGAAAATACAAAAGGAAGACAAAAACACTCTTTTTCCAATATTAGTACTAAAAAAAGGTTAGTTTTATGCCTCATTTGATGTAATTTATATGTTGCATTTTACACACATCAAATACCCCCACACTTGAACTTTTGCTTGTCCTCAAGCAAAACTCTTTAATATTTGGCTTACACTCCCAAATGGAATAGGTAGAAGAGAAGGTTTTGGGCTTGTCATAGAGTGTCGGGATTTCCAAGATCTTTTTGGGGTTTTATTTTTATTTATTTACACTCCTATTCGTAATGATTTTTTTAGAACTGTTCATAAAAGAAATTACTTATGTGGGCATAACATGCCTTTTAAAATTCTATTTATATACAAGTTCACATACCTCGCGGGGAAATCACTCACACTCGGCCGAAGGTGTATTTTTAGTGAATCACTCGAGAGCGGCATGGAACTTATTCCTACCATAGGCTTGCCAAGAAATCAATCCTCCTCCTTTTTAACTTTTATACCTTTGTAGATATCAAGAGGACTTTGTGGGTTAAGGGTTGGCTAGGGTTAAAGGTAGGTGGTTGGGTTAGTGGTTAGTAGAAAAAGGGCTAAAAAGCGTAACAAGTGTCGGTTTCCGTATTTTTGCAACTTTTTATTTTTGATGAAGCTTTTATTCAAACAAAGTTATTTTTGATTACTTTGTTTGTTTATTTTCTTTTTTTTTGCTTCATTTTTTTTTTTTTTTTTTTTTTTTTTTGATCGAAGAACCGAACTTGTTACTAAAATAAAGGGTTAAAAAAAATGAAAAAGGTTTTGGTGGGTGAAAGGGTTTTTGTTTTGGGTGATGAAACGAAAAGGTTTAGGCTCAAAGGGGCTAACTAGGGGGATTTTTTGGGTAGGTGGTGAAAAAAAAGAAAAATAATGGTGTAGAAATGAAAAAGGGTTAGTCCTAATGCCTCCATCATGTACTTACTCGGGTTTAAGTTGATAAGGACCGGGAATGTATTGTCATGGCAAGTTCTAGAGTCGTAAGAACCAAGCGGCTATTCACACAAGAAACGAAAAATGAGCATTTAGTCAAATGGTATGAAATTGAGTGCTCAATAAAGGCTCAAAACTCACTTTTGTGGGAATGGGTTTTTATGTGATCAAGTATATATAATCAAATTTTAAATAAGTTTGTCATGCCTTTTCATAATTTTCTTATGTTGGTTCTTTTTATCACTACGCTATCGGTTGTAAATTTGTAAAAATATAACCTTTTTGAGAGCTTGAATTTCCCGAGTTAAACCTAGACAAGTAAAAAAAATGAAATTTTTCAAAAAATTTGGGGTGATTAGCGGTTCCAATAGAGTTTTGTGTAAGGCTTGTATTTAGGACTTGCAACATTCAAGGTTTTAGCATCCCCCCCACACTTAAATTACACATTGTCCTCAATGTGTCCCAAAAATAAATTTTTAGGTTGATTAGATGTGTAAAATAGTGTTTAAAAAGCAAAAATTTGTGTTACTGGGCACTGAACACGGCCCCGTGTTGAGTGGGCACGACCCCGTGTTCAGGTGCCAGTAACAAGAACTTACAGAAGGTGGACACGGCCCCGTGTCCACTGGACACGGCCACGTGTCTGACAAAATTCTGCCGAACAGAAGCCAAACAGCAGGTCAGGGAGGTGAGCACGGGGGCGTGTTGGCTGGACACGTCCCCGTGTGGATAGTCTAGAAGCCTGAAAAACAGGTTTTCGTCCTCCGGTTTTTCCATCCTAGCCTTATAGGTGCTGAGGCTTAACACCTTAAGCCTTGGTTTGTACCTGTTTGAACACTTAATACCACACCAAGCAATACCAACATCCTACGTTACCAAAGTTAATTGTTCCACGCATAAAGTAAGAAAAATAAAATGCAGAAAATAGTTAGGAAAAGTAAATTGTCTAACACTTGGCACGCAGGCCATCAATTGTTCAAGATTGCAAAGGGTTAACCTGGGGAGCCACCAATCAACTGCTTCCTCCTATGCTCCTCCCGCCTACTCCATGGCATCATCATCATCATCATCATCACCCCCTCCATGGCGTGCAATGTGGTCTCGTATGTATCCGACGTCTTCTTGTATCTCGGATAGGTTTCTCTCTATAGCTCCGACCCGGTGGTAGGTGTTGCTCGCCATGTTATAGGTGTTCCGAGTACACATGAGGTTTTCCTGCAACAAATCATGCAAACTTTGAAAATTAGGAAAACTGCCTCCCGAGGAGGATGATTGGCCCGGATCACCGTGGGATGGGTATTGGTACCGATGATGTTGCGGTGCTGGGAGGACAAGTGCTTCTTGCGGGTTCCATGCATGACCTTGCATCCTTTGAAAGGTTACCGTCCCATCTTCTGCCTCATAAACCAGGTTCATTGAGCGGCATATGTGAATATCCACCGTACCCGACCATGGGCTTCTCTCAAATGCCCTCGGAATGTGGGCGAAGTGCCTGAAGAGACGGTGCACCCACCCCCCGAAGAAAAGAGGAGTTGGTGCACTAGCAAGGCGGTTGTGATGCATGTTTCGGAGCATAAGGTACGGAACATCGAGCGGCCTACGGTTGTGAATGCAATGGAGGACAAGCAAATCTCTTAACCCAACGACGCCACCACTGTCATGCCTTTGGCTAAGAGAGTAGCCGAGGAGCCTATGAATGTATCTGTAAAGCGGATCCCTCAGCTTGGTACTCTTAGTGCTGCTCGGATTGTAGAACCCTTCCCCAATCTGAGCCCACATGGCTTGGCGCTCGTTGTCTTCGATCTCTCTCAACCCCCCTGTATTTCCTTCGTCGCCCGCATCCTCCTCCGCATACAACCCGATAATCGACCCGAATTGTGCCATGGAAATCGAATACCTCGTTCCGCCACACCTGAATGACACCCCTTCTTCATCGAACGGCTCGCACCTTGACTTGAATGCAAAGGTGCTGTAGAATTCTAAGGTGCATTCATGAACAGAACGGAGTCGGGTTGTTAGTGCGACTCTGAGTGGTCTCGTGACAATGTTGTTGAAACGGTCAATTTGATTCACCAAGGTTAGTAGTTCTGTGCATGCCTGCCTCGGGTATTCCTCCGGCCTTGTTTGGAGAAGCTCGTATCGAGCTCTTGCATCTAGCTCATTGGCGTTGAATCTAGTAAACTTCCTGGCCATCTGCAAGAATACACCAAAAGTTAGCATGAAACAGAAATATTTTTGGACAAAACTGCAAACAGCGGGCTGGACACGACCCCGTGCCCAGCGGACACGGCCCCGTGTTCAGGGGTCTGTTACTCAAAAATCCCATTTTTCGACCCGGTTTCGAAAACTTGAAAATTTTTGAACCAATAGGTGCGGTTTCCCCCGAAAATGAAACCCTAAGTTCCGTTTTTCCCAAAATAACCCGTTTACCCTATCAATTTTATCTTTTTCGGTTCAAGAACAAGGGTTTGGGGTCTTTGCAAGAAATCGGGTGAATCTATGAACAATACAAGTGTATTTACTTCCCTTAACACTAATCTAACTAAATGCAAACAGATTTAGGCAAAAATTTTAGGTTCGATCCGAATGAACATCAAGAACCCTAGATTTTTCCCCAAATTTGTGGTGTATTAACTACATGCAAGTGACTAATCTAACTACTACGAGTGACAGAATCATACCTTGACGTTGTTAGATTGGTAAGAGACGTTGGAATCTCGCGGAAAATCGCCTGGAACCAGAGCTTTTGTGGGGAAACGGGGCGTGTGGAATGAAGAAACTGTTTTGAAAAAGGGGTTTTATCCCGTCTGCAGCGCGAACACGGCCCCGTGTCCAGTGGACACGGCCTCGTGTCGAGCTTTTTTTTTTTTTTTTTTTTTTTTTTTAGTGCGCGTGTGAGTGCCCCTTTCTCCTATAAGCTATGGTTTAGAAAACTTACCGCTTTATTTTGCCGCCTCAATCGTTCATAACTTACCAGGCATGATGTTTTTATTCTTCCACGGTTTGAAGCGAGATCTCTTCTTCCTCATCCTCAATAAATCCTTGATAGAGTTTCAGCCGTTGGCCATTGACTTTAAATGGTGACCCATTTCGAGGTTTAATTTCTACTGCACCGTGTGGAAAAATATGGGTGACGGAAAAAGGTCCTGACCACCTAGTCTTTAATTTACCAGGAAACAATCGAAGTCGCGAATTGAACAAAAGAACTAAATCTCCTACCCGAAATTCATTAGGTTTAATATGTTTGTCATGCCAATCTTTCATTCTTTCCTTATAAATTTCAGAGTTTGAGTATGCATAATTCCTAAGTTCGTCTAATTCATTTATTTGACAAAATCGATTTTTACCAGCAAATTCCAGATCTAAGTTTACATTTTTGATTGCCCAGTAGGCTTTGTGTGCAATTTCTACTGGCAAGTGGCAACTTTTTCCATAGACTAGCTTATATGGGGTTGTACCTATCGTTGTTTTATAAGCAGTTCGAAAAGCCCATAAAGCATCATCTAATTTATCAGCCCATTCCTTTCTATTTAACCCTACGGTTTTTTCAAGTATTCGTTTTAACCCTCTATTGGTCACTTCGGCTTGTCCGTTTGTTTGAGGGTGATAAGCTGTCGAAACCCGGTGATAGACCCCATATCTTGTTAAAATTTTTTCAAGTTGATGATTACAAAAATGGGTACCTCTATCACTTATTAAAGCTTTGGGTGTGCCAAAACGAGAGAATAATTTTTTCAGAAATCTTACCACTACTCTTCCATCATTTGTTGGAAGTGCTTCGGCCTCGGCCCATTTAGACAGGTAATCTACTGCCACAAGTATGTATTTGTTTCCTTTCGATGGTGGAAAAGGTCCCATAAAGTCGAGTCCCCACACATCAAAAATTTCACAAACAAGAATGCCATTTTGTGGCATTTCGTTTTTGGAAGAAATATTACCTGTTCTTTGGCAAGCATCACATGTCTTTACAAGATTTTGGGCATCTTTGTAAATGGTTGGCCAATAAAATCCTGAATCAAATACCTTTCGTGCGGTACTGGCAGCACCATGATGTCCTCCGTATGGACCTTCGTGACAATGGCGAAGAATTCTTCGGGCCTCACTACCATGTACGCATCGTCTGACGAGTTGGTCGGCACACATTTTGAAAAGATATGGATCTTCCCAAAAATAGTGTTTCACATTGGCAAAGAATTTTTTTCTTTGATGATGTGGCCACCCTTTTGCGACTATTCCACTAGCTAAGTAGTTGGCAAAGTCGGCGTACCATGGTTCTTCCTTAAATTCCACCATTTCCAAGGATTCAGTTGGGAATTTTTCGTTGATTTGCTCGCCCCTGGTCGCCTCCAAAGCTGGGTCTTCTAAGCGCGAAAGATGATCTGCTGCGGTATTTTCTGCTCCTCTTTTGTCTTTGATTTCAATGTCGAATTCTTGGAGGAGTAGAATCCACCTAATCAAACGTGGTTTTGCGTCTTGCTTCTTAAAGAGATATCGAATGGCTGCATGGTCTGTGTAGACTATAGTTTTAGAAAGAACAAGATAAGAGCGAAATTTATCAAAAGCAAATACCACAGCTAGTAACTCTTTTTCAGTTGTTGTGTAATTTTCTTGTGCATCGTTAAGTGTTTTACTAGCATAATATATTGGGTGGAAATGCTTTTCTTTTCTCTGTCCCAAGACAGCTCCAACTGCAAAGTCACTAGCATCGCACATGATTTCGAAAGGAAATTTCCAATCAGGTGCTATCATGATAGGTGCATTGATCAACATTTCCTTTAGGGTTAGAAATGCTTGATTGCAATCCTTGTCAAAGATGAAAGGAGCATCTTTTTCAAGTAACTTTGTTAGAGGTCTTGAGATTTTTGAAAAGTCTTTTATAAACCTCCTATAAAATCCGGCATGCCCTAGGAAACTTCTAATTGCTCTTACGGAGGATGGAGGAGGTAACCTAGAAATGGTATCTATTTTGGCTCGATCCACCTCCATTCCTTCGCTTGAGATCTTGTGACCGAGTACTATTCCCTCCGTTACCATGAAATGGCATTTTTCCCAATTAAGGGCGAGGTTAGTTTCCTCACATCGGGATAGCATTCGTTCAAGGTTATCGAGGCATTGGTCGTATGAATCCCCAAAGATAGAAAAGTCGTCCATGAAGACTTCCATTGTCTTTTCTATCATGTCATGGAAAATGGCTACCATGCAACGTTGGAATGTTGCGGGGGCATTACATAGACCAAACGGCATGCGTCGATAAGCAAAAGTTCCATAGGGGCATGTGAATGTTGTCTTTTCTTGGTCTTCGGGTGCTATCGGGATTTGAAAGTAACCTGAAAAACCATCCAAGAAACAGTAAAATTTATGACCGGATAATCTTTCTAACATCTGATCAATGAAGGGTAAAGGAAAATGATCCTTTCTTGTTGCTTCATTTAATCGTCTATAATCTATACATACTCTCCATCCTGTGACGGTTCTTGTCGGTATTAATTCATTTTTTTCGTTAGTAATTACCGTCATACCTCCTTTCTTTGGAACTACTTGGACGGGACTTACCCAAGGACTATCGGAAATAGGATAGATAAGTCCTGCGTCAAGTAATTTGATGACTTCATTTTTAACCACTTCTTGAACATTTGGATTTACTCGACGTTGTGGTTGTATGACAGATTTGTAGTCATCGTTCATCAAAATTTTGTGTGTGCACATAGAAGGACTAATTCCTTTTATGTCAACAAGTTTCCAAGCTATTGCATTTTTGTGTTTTTTCAAAAGACTAACTAGTTTTTCTTTTTCTAGGTTATCTAATTTAGACGAAATAATTACAGGTAATTTACCATCTTTGTCTAGAAAAGCATATTCCAAACCTTTTGGAAGTTCTTTGAGCTCAAGTGGTGGGTCTTTAGGAGACTCCTTATTTGGTTGCTCGTTTCGATCAAGAACTTTAAAAGTTTGTTCTATGGCGACCTCTTCTTCAACAAAGTGGTCCGTCTCTTCACTTGTATCGGGTGGCTCATCTTCATCTTCAATTAGGGGGTCATTATTGCCGAATGGATATTTCATTGATCGTTCGAGATCGACACTTCTTTTAAATGCCCCTAATTGAAGAGGTAGATTATTGAACTTCCGGTTTTTCAAAGCTTCGTATGTCTTTACAAATGGTCGCCCCAACACTAGAGGAGCGTCATCGAGGATGACAAAGTCGGTTGGAACTACCATTTGATTTGTTTGAACCAAGACATCTTCAACTATACCGATTGATTTTATCACTTTCCGATTGGATAGAAAAATGGGTATTTGAAGTGGAGAAAAATCACTAATACTTAATTTTTCGAAAAGGTAGTTAGGCATTATGTTAACACAAAGATCTTTATCGATTGTGACATTACTAATAAATGAATTTTGAAAGAAACATGGAACCAGTGTGATGTTAATTTCAAATGGGTCTTCTTTTATTAGTGAAGTTTGATCATTAGTTAACTTAACACTTACCGTTTCTTCAATTTTAGTGTTAGTGTTTAACTCTTTTAGAAACTTAGCATGAGTGGGTACTAAACAATGATTTTCGAAAGAAGGTGACAAGAGATGAATTTCTTCAAAATTAGTCTCTTCTTGGATTTTAACGTTGTCGAACTCACCTTTTTCGTTGTTTAACTCATGTGTCGGTTTTTCACTTATTTGTTCTTCCATTTTTTCATTTTTAGTTATCTCTTCCTTCTTTAATTCTTCTCTCGCGCGGGACTCCTCTTCCCTTGCGCGAGCTTCTTTTATACATCGATCGATAACTCTAATGTGCTTTAATATCCTATCGGTCACTTCGGTTATAGAAAAAGAATCATTATTTTCTAAGCTTGAATCCGGTTGTTCGACCCTTTGTTCCTCATAATACCCATATGAAGTTGATGGTTCGCACCATTGTTCTTCATTGTAAGCATATGATGGATAAGGTTCGTAATTTTGTTCTTCATAATACTCATATGAGGTGGGTTGTTCATGCCAAGGTTCCTCATAATAAGCATATGAAGGTGGTGGCTCATACCTTGGTTCCTCAAAGTATGAGTAAGAAGGCTCATACCTTGGTTCATCAAAATATGAGTATGAGGGAGGAGGTTCATACCTTTGGTCTTCATAGGATGTGTATGAAGTTGATGGTTCGTACCTGGGTTCCTCATAGTAAGTGTATGAATTGGATGGTTGGTACGAGTGATTATCTTGAATTGAACGTGTATTACGACAATTTGTGCAATAATTACCCCTATAATCATCCTCATCATAGGTGTAGTTGTAACCTCCTGAGTATTGATCCATAAGAATCACTCAGCAGACCACAACCGAGTCTCGAGATCAGAAAACAAAAATAAAAACGGAAACAGAGGCTGGACACGGCCCCGTGTTGAGTGGACACGGCCCCGTGTTCAGAATCTGTATCTGGGCTTTTTAATTAAATTAACTGATCAAGTTGAGCACGGGGCGTGTTCAGTGAGCACGGCCCGTGTTCAAGCTACTGTTACTGGGCGTTTATGAAAAATCTGCAGCACGGCCCCGTGTTCAGTGAACACGGCCCCGTGTACAGGATACTGTAAATGCAAAACTAAACTAAATGCAGAAAAATGTGCGCGCGTTTAAAAAGGTTTTGAAAAAAAACTGATTAGGCCGTCGATTTTAAGCTTTCTTAAAATCCTTGTGTCCCCGGCAACGGCGCCAAAAACTTGATGCGTGCGAAGTGTCGTATATATTAGGTGTATATTTTAAGCCCTTTTTAACACTTATTTTAGCCAAGTTTTAAATTTATAAAACACGATATTTCACTAACACTAAACACACATATGGGCAAGTGCACCCATCGTTGAGTGTAGTATAGCGTTGGTAAGATACCGAGGTCGTCCAAGGACACAAGAGCTTTTAATACCGGTTTATCCTCAACGTCTAATCAAAATAAAAGTTTAGAAAAATGTTTTAAACTAAGAAAAATAAAACTAACTAAAATGCTGAAAATAAAAATAAAAACAGATAGACAAGATGAATCACTTGGTTCCGACTCGTATCTAGTATAACCTTTGATTATTTCCGCACTTTTGCACATAATTAAGAGATTATCTTAGTTATTGTAGTAGGCCCCTCTTTTGAAGGTGACGTTACCCTCACCCCAGTAGTTTGAGTCAGCAGGGATACAATCCTAAAGGGGTGGATTATTGGAAGATAATGAATTAAGTTATTAATGCAGTATTGTGGTAGGCCCCGCTTTTGGCGGTGACGTTACCCTCGACTAAGTAGTCTGAGTCAGCAGGGATACAGTCCTAAATAGCCGGGTTATAGTATTAATAGTAGTTAACTTATGAGGGGATCAAAGAGTTTGGACCCCCGCCATCCAATACCGTGAAGTATTGAAGGAGGTCCTACTAAATTTGACCCAGGTCCATTGCAGGACCTCTAAACGCTGAACAATGGCAAGACCTTTACCAAACCGTTCCCTTAACCCCCTACCAGGTAGCCAACATACCTCCATATAGACCGTGGAGATATGAATGGTGAAAATCCTTTATTTTATATAGACAGTAAAATAATGCCAAGACACCACGGACAAACGATAAGGAAAGATCACCTTCAACATAAGTAACTAGTTATTAAAGTCATTAATACAAAACCAAATAAAAAGTGCAAAAGATTAGAAATAAAAAGTATTATACTAGACACTTTGTCTTCACCAAGTGATGTAAGAGACTTAGGCAAACATGGCCTTGATTGTCAAGAACTCTTACGATCAATCTTGGATCCCGAGACGACTCACACACTCTATGATGGACAATGGATGATGGTGGTGGATGATGGTGTTGTGATGGTGGTGGGTGGTGGATGAAGTGTGAGAGAGGTGGTGTGCCAAGGGATGAGTTGCAATGAAACCAAGCACTCCTATTTATAGGCTGAACAGAGGCCTGGGCACGGCCCCGTGTTCGCTGGGCACGGCCCCGTGCCCGTCTGACACTCTCTCTCTTCATTAATTGTAATTCGCAATTACAATTAATGCGCCTGCAGTACTTTCGGCACGCCCCCGTGTCCGCTGAGCACGGCCCGTGGTGGGCAATAGAAGCTTCTATAGGTTTGTCTTTTCTGCTGCTCCTTGGGCACGACCCCGTGCTGGCTGAGCACGGGGCGTGTTCAGCCTTCTGTTTTCTCTATTTTGCTTTGGAAGGTGCCGTTGAGGGTTCGGGCAATCCACTAATGTTCCTTTTCTTGTATTTATGTTGGATTTAGCTGTCTTTTTGCTTCTTTTGCGTTTTTGAGCTCATTTAATCCTGAAAATACAAAAGGAAGACAAAAACACTCTTTTTCCAATATTAGTACTAAAAAAGGGTTAGTTTTATGCCTCATTTGATGTAATTTATATGTTGCATTTTACACACATCAATGAGCAATTCAGAACAAGAGATCTTGAATTCACAAAAATAGAAAACATTTTCAAAGAAAAATGCAAAGAGATGTTAGAAAAAGAAAAGGTTTTTAAAGAAAATGATGAAAAACTTTCAGAAAAATGTAACAAATTAGAGAAAGAAAATGAAGTTTTGAAAGAAAATGTTTTGAAAATGACAAATGAATGTGAACAAAAAGGAATTGCTTGTCAAGAAATGAAAAAGGAATATGACTCAATGAAATTATCATATCACGTTACAAAAGAGTCATATGAGAAAGTGAAAGATGAAATGAAATATGCTCAAACAAGAATGAATAACCTTTCTGAAACAACTAAAGAGCTTAAACGAATGTATGCTATAAAACAAGATGTTGTTAATTCCTATATTGAGGATGTTGCTAAGTTAAAGCGACAGATTGCTGATTTAGAACAGGATAACAACAAGTTAAAGAGTTACCATGTGTCGTCATATGTGCTTGAACGAATTTTCAATATAAAACCGGGTGATGGTGAGTCTGAGCAGAATAAGAAAGGCATTGGCTCAGAGTTTCATCAAGTTCCACCACCGGGAAAATTTGCATTTTATGATGAGGAAAAGGTCGAAAAAGCTTTCAACATGGTTGATCAATTGCCAGACAACATTGACATAACCTATTCCAAATCTGATGATTCTCATGATTCAGAGGTGGTAGGTAAAGTCGTTGAAAGTGTGTTGAAAGAAGAGTCGATTGATACAGGTAAATCTGAATCACAGGATGAAGATGAAGGAAATCTTCATGATGGATATCTGAAAAACACAAAATCCGAGGAAAATTTGAATGATGATTCAAAAGGATTGGTTTATACCATGATTGGATCGGACAAATTGTTCTTAGATGTTGTATTCCCGACTCAGAATGTGATTTCAGAAAAAGTTGATAAAGTTTTCAAAATGGTTGAGATTGAGAAGTCTGAGATTTCAAAGTTTGTTGGTAAGAGTCATAAAGGTTCGTATAACAAATCTGGTTTCAAAAAGAAGAACATGAAGGCTGGGTTGGGTTTTAAGAAGAAACAGAATAGAAACAAAAATGAGATGCCGAATTTTCAGACAAAAATGACTTTTGTTCAAGGAGGCAGTTTAGAAAAAGAAAAAGAACTCAAAATGAGACAGTCTAATGATGAATTCTTTGCTAAAAAGAAAAAGCAACAACCACAGGTCAAAGATGTGTCCATGAGAACATGTTTCAAATGTGATCAAAAAGGACATCTTGCACGCAAGTGTCCTAATCTAAAACCTGTGGATGTTGACAAAAAGAAGTTTGATACTGAGAAACAAAAATCTGAGACTGTGAGACAAAGGTCAACCAAATTTGATTCGAAACAAACTTGGAGGTTCAATACAAACAAGTTTGCTTCAAATCAAAATTGGAAATCAAACCAGAACAGGTTCGATTCAAGACAGACCTGGAATTCTCACACACCCAGATTCAGAACAACACAGAGTTGGAAAACCACAGTTGATATGACAAAACCTCAAGAGTTTTGGAAACCAAAAGTTGTTGTTCAGAATCAAAGTGTTCAAAAAGATTCCCATTTTTACAAACGAGGTACACCAAAAGGTCAGACATGGTCTGTTAAGAAACAAGTTGATTTGGTAAAAGATGAGAAAGTTGAAGTTAAAATTGAGAATGTTTTTGTGAAAAATGATAAAGAATTTCCAGCATTGAATGAAAATTATTGTGTTGAAATGCCTAAGGTTCAACAGGCCTGGGCTAAATTGTTCAAGTAATTGAGTAGTTTGTTTGTGCAGGTGCTCATGGAATTCAAAGATTGTGAAATTGGAGATTGGAGCAGCCTGGCACATCGAGAGGAGGCTGCTGGATCCTGTGTTGGTTGAAACAGGAAGTTTATATGTTTTCTGTAAATAAATAAACAATATTTCAAAAATCCTAAAAATTGGAAAACTTGAAAAACCAAAAATATGTTTGTTTTTAATTTTTGTCAAATATTCAAAAATACAAAAATATGTGTTGATTGAATATGCCGAAACCCTCACGGCTGAACAAACATGATTACTTTCATCAGATTGAAAAACGGTTTTCAAACTGTTAAGATCAGTGGGTTGTAAATCATGGGGGTATGTATATTTTCTGCAAATCAGAACACGATAAGCAGAAAATGGATGGCGAGATAAAGCTATCAGTGTTGGTTGTCAAATTTTCTTTATATGATTTTGTATTTTAGGGGGAGAAATATTGTTAGAAAATCCAAAAACATTTGAAAATTTGAAAAAGCCAAAAACATGATAAAATTCAAAAATTGAGTTTTTTGCGTAAAAAAAGAGGAAATGATAGTACATCAGTAGACAGTTACAGTACGCTAAAGAAATGGAAAGTTTAAATGTGTTAAACGATCTCACCGTGGATGTGTCGGTAGATTTTTATACATTTAGTAAACTTTTTCGGGATATAAACCTAAATTCTAACACTTAGCTTATTTCGTGGGGAACACTACTTGGATATATAGGTAACCCCTGAAATCTCGTTTGAAAGGTCTTGTATTCTGATATACTATGTTTTTATACTCAGTGATATCTGGGGTATTATTCCGGGACTTCTGCTGAATGGAAGTTCTGACCTAGTCCTCGAATAATACTTTCTACAATGCTTGAAACACAGCATCACCCTCAGCATCAATGATAAGACAATAAAATTGCTTAGCAATGCTATTGTAAAAAAGATCCTCTAAAGGGGACACACCTACAAGTTGAGTCATGATCTCTCTGCTGAACGGTAGTTCTGACCTGAGCTCTCATGATTCTTCATAATTTATTAACCCCTTACAGATATCATTTGTGTTATAACTACCTGTAAGACTGAATATTGGGATCTGGATACGGGAGTATATTCAAGAGGTGGGACACATGAATGAGTTTAAGTTCTTAAAACACATAATTCGTATCCTGAATCAGTTGAAGTTTGTATGAAAATTTAAGTGGATCAGTATATCGACAATCTAAGTGAATTGTTTAATTCTTACTGTGTAACTAAGCTCAACGGTACTTGTGACTTGTCGGAAACTGATATGATCCTCTGTCGCATACTCAAACAAAAATATTGTCTGTAAATATGTTTGTACATATTTCTTTACTGCTTTATATTTTCAGAAAATACAAAAAGATTTTTGATTCTGCTTTATTTTCGACAACCGATGTCTGAGTGCTGAGTTTCAAAATCTAAGTAAGCTGATTGTGTTTCTAAAAATAAAACAAGTTCATTAATTTGAAACTTGAATTAAAAATAAAAAATCAAAAACAGTTTGTGATATCTCCAAGGTCATTAGTTTGGACTTGGATGATTAACTGTGAGGGATTTGGATGCTTATACTGTTATAGAGCTAGTTTCCGATTCGATTCGATGAAACTGCCAAATTCATGAAAATTGTTTGTTTAGAATGTTTGAGTGAGCCAGGTTACAATTCCTGGATAGCTGAAATTTGAAATGTTATTACTTATAAATGTTTGAGAGATTGCAGATGAGATTCCAGACTACGATCCCGGAAGCTGAGTCTAAGGGGGAGCCTGAAGACGAGCTCAAAGCAAGGGGGAGCTTGTAATCGAAAAGCAAGGTGTCGATCCCAAAGCACGGAAGCTTGACGAAAGGGGGAGCCTGATGAAGAAAAGAGTTTACAAAAAGGAGAAACTGAAGCTGAAGACAGATCCACCGGGATTCTGTTCAAGAAGTCTAAAAGAGAAAAAGAAGACGCTACGAGTTTGACTCAATAATCGAGATTGACTACGGCAATATCCAAGGGGGAGTCTGTTAGTGCATTTATGTCTATAGCCTTTGTCAATCCGAGCCGTAGCAAGAAACAGAAGAAAACGAGTCGTTATGTTGTAATATCTAGACAAATGGCAAGGTGGCAATATTGTAATTAATGAGAAATCTCATTAAAAGCCAAGGCCTATAAATAGGAGCTTTATGTTTAGATTAGAGACTTTTGCCATTTTAGAGATTTGAAGAGCTCTAGTTCTAGAGAGAGAAACTAGAGAGAGAAAGTCTCCAAGTGATTCAAGGTTCTTGTACGTTATCAGATTTTATCAACGAATCACGTTTATATTACGTCATGTGTGTTTAGGTCGCGTTCGTGTACGGATTCCGCATGTTTCACGTTCGTTTCGCAATCGTTTCGGAGTCAAAACCGGTCCAACAAATGATGATCATGAATAGTGATCGGTTATGAAAACTCTTTACATTCTCTATTAAAGGTACCTAAAGGGAAATCATAATTGCCCCTTAAACTAATCAATAATTACAATTACTACAATCAAGTAATTGTCGGGGTCTAGTTATGTCATATTGGTAATGTTACCAAATGATCCGTAAGGCCACATCAACGGGTTATTTCTAACATTCTCCCACTTGGCCGAGTGATCATTTGTGATAAGCATAAGAAAGTTTGGCCAAGTTAAAACATTAATCAATGTTTCAAATTGAAACTGCAACAGAAAAATACAGTCATTGAGTTATTGTCAACTCAATACCCCCATTAATCATGTTACAACCCCAAATCAAAACATACGTAAATTTAAGACCAAAATGACTGAGGTAATGTAACACCTCGTAAAATTACGACCAATATTATGAAGACACGTGTCATGGACTTTAAACGTGTAAGGAATTATTTCTGGAGGACTAAAATTGTTAAACAATGTATATATGTTAATAAAGGGATCCAAAGTGTCAACATGCCATTCTTGTGCCTCTGATTGACCTCACACGACGTTCGTATTCTTTAACGAATAAATTGTCGAACAATGGAAGTCGTTTGTGCTTAAAATAAGGATCTTATGAAACATAGGGGTTAAAAGTGTCAACATGTTGAAAGTAACCTCTGAGTGACCTTTTAACGATCCCAAAAACATTGTGATAATCTATTTGATCCCAAGAATAACGGATATTAAATTCATGAAGTTTCGACACACATAAATAATCAAAGTGTTAATTGCAAGTAATAAGGGTTAAATGCGTTAATATTGTATTTCAAGACCATTCGGGTGACCTCGTAACTAACCGAAGGCTTATTTATAAATGTTTAAAGACTCAAGACCCTTAAAAGTCAAGTTTGGGGGTTAAAAGTGCAATAAACAATAGTTAAAACAAGTTTAGAGGGGCCAGGGACTGAAATTGCAATTAGCTGAAACTTGGTGACCGGATATGGCCTTGGCGCGGGCCGCGTAAGCATCAAGGCAGTTCTTACGCAGGCCGCGTAGAACTGCCTGATGCATAAAACACTGCACAGCTGCAGGTTCTTCAGGTTACACCGCCTTTGCATGCCATTTTTCGAATCCAGGAGCTCAGCCAACAGTTTTTCATGCATAGGGACACCTGGAATTCATCAGAGATCAGTTGTAGAGTTATGTGGAAGGATCTTGTGAGTTTTAATGTCCTATATAAGCTCTTGATTGTTTGCTAGTTCATTTTCACAATTCAAAATATATTCACAACTCTCTCTCTGGAACTTCCTGGAGCTCGAGCAGGTTTTCTTAAGCTTCTAATTCGTGCTAAGAGCCTTTGTAAGCATTCTTAGCTTCTCTAGTTCATGTTTTATTAGTCTAATGACCAAAAGTCAAAGCCGTCGTAATTAAGTTTTGACTTAGTGATTATTCACTAATGATCCAGTCATTTTTCGATTTGAAAGTGGCTATGAGTTGGTAATTATGTGGGTAATAAACCCTTAAAAGGGCACCCTCTGATTTCCACTCTATCTAGGTCAATTGTCTGGTCAAACTTAATATTAAAAAGTCAACAGAAAGCTATTTTGCAAATAAACTCATAACTAACAATGTAGAAGTTATGAAACTTGTTTTAACACTTATATAACTTGGTAATTAATGTAAGAACATGTCTAAGCATGTTCAACCCGACAGTTTTGAGTTTAGGCTCGGTTCGGAACCGAAAGTCGCAAAAGTAGACTTTTGCTTTGACTTCCAGTTCTGACCCGATTTAGCTTAGTTTAGATATGCCTTAGAATTCCATTAGGACCAGGTTATAGGTTAGTATAACCCTCTGAGGTTATACAACTTGGTTCCTAATTAATCTGATTCATTTGCATGTTTCCGTTAATTGCTTAAATGTTGACCATTCTGCCCTTTTGACCTTAAAACGAGATTTTTGAAAATGTGAGAGGACAAAAACCTTTGTTACTGATTTATAAACATGTCCTAAAAATTTGACATCAGTTTGAGGTCTAAATTAGGAGTTATGCTCAATATCGTAATTTGAAAGCTTTTTTATTAATTAAACAGCATTATTAGCATAAAGCCTATCTAAACCCAAAATTTGACACCAAACTTTATACCCACTGATGTAATATAATATTTTGGGATTTTTGAAGATTTTTATTAATTTTTAAACTGATTATAACATGGGGTTCTTGCTTTGATTCGGTAATTGACATTATACCCTTTTTACTAATAAAATGAGTTTTACATAACATTTTGATACCAAACTTTTTGCTACTGATTTTATATGATAAATAAAATATTTTGAACTTTATAAACTGATCAAAAACTCAGATTTCCTTGTATAACCTGAAAATCGCTTAAAACTGACTTTTTACGCGTTTTAAACGCATAGTATGGGTTAAAACTATTTTTGGCATATAAGACTTAATACCTACTGATGTTTTAAGTAAATTTTTATACTTTAACAGTAAGAAAAAGTTTTGAACTCAGATTTCCAATTTTGACCTTTAAAGCTTATGTGGAATGACCAAAGTGCCCCTACGGTGCATAGTTTGGTTATAAATGATAAATTTCACATATATGCAATACCTTACTGATATGACTTTCAAAAATAAATATTTTTACTGATCATTTAAGACCAGAACCTCAGGTTATCATTTAACCTCTTTTATAATCCTTAAAATGACCAAAATACCCCTACGGGGCTTAAATTGATTTTAAATCCGTTTTGGGCATAATGGAAGGTATCCTACTGATATCACAGCATATTTAAGGCATATTAACTTAGGAAACCTGCTGATGACTCATTTGGTTACCTGTTATGCATTATTCGCATTCGGTACGGTTTATGTAACTAGTTTGCATAAATTAACCGAAACGTGTCAAACCTTATCATTTTCACTTCAAAATCCAGAATGTGTTTAGTTTACCTATATTATACAAGTCTTCATACTTGTCGGGTCTAAACCACATTCTAATCCGGTCTTCGCTTAATCTTGCGTTTTGAACCGTATACCTTTCTTTAAAACTAACCGGTCTAAGTTTAAACTTAAGTAAGACCCGTTAGGAATCTAATAGGTTATTAAAACCTTCGTTGCAGATTTAGGAGCCCAGTAAAAGATATTTGCACTTGCTGATTGTATACGGCTGGGATAAATTTGTATAATTTGCTAAGGTAAATACTATTAACTTATTTTCCCTTATACGGGCTTGGGGTACGGTATATAAAATACCGCTTGGTCGGGTATTGAATTTTTAATCGTATGAAGGTTAAATCATTGAGATAACCCGTTTAATTTGTTTTGTTTACTTTAAGCCTTTGGGGGGTTAATGACCATGTTCTGGATATCCTCGGCTCATTCATTGAAATGGCCACGACTTAAGCACGGGGTGTAGGCATACACCTGCCGACGCGTATGTAAAATAATGTACCCACCTGTTCGAGAATAACTCGCCGTGGGATATATTATGTGGTGTGTCTATTAATCTTTAACCCGGTTTTCAACCTGGGCTACTGAACGTATAATAAACATGTAATTCTTTTACAAGATTATTTTTAAATAATTATCCCAAGTTATAAAAGATTATTTGTGCCTTGTGCATTTAAATCAATTTTCTTAAACATTTTTAAAATGAGTTGGTTAATTGTATTTACCAGTGAAAACTGACATATTTTCCAAAAAGGTTAAGTGTAGGTACTAAGTGAAATGGGCTGGCTACTCCTAGCATCAATAAAGAGTCTTGCAAGCTTAGATGTTTAAAAATCTGTTGAACAATGTTTCTTTTATCGTTGATCCGCCTGTGGATCTCTTTACAACCGTTTTGTAATAATTGATATTACTTTCAATCGGTTTGTAATGTTATTATCTTTAGACTTCCGCTGTGCATTGAACTGTGATAAATTGACTATGATGATATCAACTACGTCACGATACTCCCCACCGGGCCCACTGGTAATACGTTGAAATATCGGGATGTGACAGGTAAGCCCTTTAATTAATTTGTATAATTATTGTCTATACGTCATTAGGTGCACATATACGTATTTATAGACAAACAAATTTAAATAATTGAGGAAATTTAATAATAAATCATTCATAAGTGCGATATGCTATTATGTAAGGCCTTTAGTAAAAATCCTTCTTTATTATGAGCTCTTACAAGACTTTGGGTAGTAGACCTTTGTTATCGGATCCGTAAGCATATCATGAATGTAAAGGTACTTGATACAAATGTTTAGTTTCCTCTACTTGTTCATAAACGAATAATAATTTTGTATCGAAGTTTAATCCAGCACCTCTCGAACTGTTACTGTTCAAGGAAACAAAGTGGCTGACTTTTCACAGTAAGTCTTCAATTTAGTATTTATATGGAGTTAACAAGTTTATGAGTCCACTGATAAATTTTTCAACAACATTTATTGACAACTGTGTTGTTAATTAACAACATATTATGTCATTATAACTTATGTTGTTTTATTAGTTTCTTATGACTCCTCCATGAGACAATTATATCTGCTGACATAAGGATATACCCCCGAAATTGACATTTCGTTTCCTTTGAATCAAAGTAAGAGCAATCAACCGGTTTGAGTTCTCATTTCTTCTTATAGTCTTTCTCGTTTCTAAAAGATATTGTAAAATGTTTCACAATATTCTAGAGTGGTCTAATGTTCATCAATGTGAGCAATATCTAGACGAATATAGACTTGAACTCATAAGGCTTCTAATTAATGAATCATAAGGAAGTAATCTCATTTATCATTTTTATCCTTTTAATGAGAGCAATATTGTTTGTTACATATGTAAGGACCCGCTTTAAAGTAAAGCTTATGGCACGAAACTAATGTCCCGTTGGGTCTATCTCAGTATATTTTGATATCTCTCACGTAAGTGGTATCTCCGAGATTCATTATATTAAAATATGTGTGAGAATTGCATTAGTTGCTCCCACTCATCTTGAGGTAGGTACACATAAACACACTTAACGCTTGATGAAAAGAATTGCATGAAGATTTCGTCACATTTTGATGTTTGCTTCAACACATACATGGAAGTTATTGACATATAAAGTAAGTGTTCTTGACCTTCAATTTAGAACTTCCAGGTTGTTTTATGAACATGTAAGTCTTTGTTTAAGGAAAGTTGTTTTAATGTTCATATAATGTAGCTCTAAAAGATTATAAGCCACTAGAACAACAATGATCCTCAAAGAAACATTTTGTAAGAAAGGTAAGATGATTCTTTGATAAATAATTCTCTTCTGAGCATAACCTTTAACACTCAATCATACTTTTAGTGTCTTAACGTTTGCATTCAGATTTTGTTTAGTGACGAACACCCTTGGGTAATTCAACCAAATCCCAAACGTTATTCTAACAAATAAAATCAAATTTGCTAATAACAATTCATATTCCATTTGGAAAATTGATTGACGCTAATGGCTTAATTAGAGGAGGTAGGACCAGTATACTTTCCAATATCCATTTCAACTTCAGTCAAGGAGGATACATAATCATCAAAGTTAAACCTAGATGACCTCCGTAGTTGATTATTGGGTTTTATTATGAGTTTCAGTTATATGGATTAGCTCTTGATTAATTTGCTATCACTTTCAAGATTCTAAGTGTGTAAGAGTTTGTGGAGTATGGTGTAGAAGAGGTGTAATCAGAGTAAATTTAATAAGTCTCTTCCCCCGCCTCTTGTACTTCTTGCAAGTTATGATAAGGACTTTTACTACTCCCACTAATTTTAGAAATCATTAAAAATTTAGCATGCTTATGGTTAACATTAGAAGGACAATAGATTCTAATAGATAAACAAGTTAATGATGTAACTCATTGTAGTTTATCTGTTTGAGGATTATAATTTTGGCAAGAAATCTAAGCGTGCCCACGTTTAAGCAACAATGAAACTTTTGTTAAAGTAGCAATATATTCTTAAAGAGAAAAGTGGTGAAGGAGTAGTGTCTTATACAGGAGGTACAAATTGAGGTAACAACTTTCACTCCCCTACCTCTTGCAACTCTCGCAAATTAAGATTAAGGCACTTAATGCTCTCACTAACCTTTTAGATCTCTATGAATGCTACAAGATAAGTTTCAATGATGTACGTGCAGTGGGAACATTTCATATATGTTAGAATTGATTTCCTTAATGTCCAGATGTTATAAAAATTTTGAGGGACATATTTAGAAGGAATCATAGTATATATGAATTAATTTCTTTAATACCTTGATCCATAAGGGACATATTAGACACAAGTAAATATTATGATAAATGAATAATGCCTGAATATTCCATTTTGGGATAAGTTCCAATGAAATATAATTTCTGATTGAACTTGATTTATTCCCTTAGCCATTTAATTATTAAGGCTTATAACACATGTTTATAAATCACTAAGAATGAGATTTGATAATATTTCATCCTTCATCAACCTAGTCATGATTTCTCATGAAAATTGGTCTCAATTGATGAAATTTGTATGTCTCATTTTTCTTTTGTTAAATTTTTTTTATGATAACAAAAGGTTGTGAAAAAGTGTAGCATCGTCCAGTTCTATCTTATAAGGTTTCTAGCCAGATTGAGATGACAAATAATATGAGAGTTTAAGGTAAAAGTGTCTTTGTTTTAACCATGCAAACCTCACAACTGTCATAATGTAGCTTTTATATTGATATTAAACTCTGAATAATCTACAGAATATATAAGGTATCATAAAACCCAATTATAAAACAGTTTATTATGGTTCTTATAGTCTTAAAATAAAATTTTGCCACTAACTCTCATATTAATTATTTGTTGATTTCTGGTAAATAAACGTATAGAACTAGGCTCAACCCATCATGTGTTAATTGGAATATTATCATTAGCAGAATTAAATATCATAAATATCTAACTACTTATCTTAGCAAACTGTCCCATTGAGTTATGGATAGTCTCGATGATCATGCCTATTTAATGACATAAATTTGCAGTGAGACTTTCCTTTGAAGAAACTTATAGCTGGAAGTAGTACTTGTACACTATCTCTTAATCTCAAAAGTATCCTCCTTTTAGATTTAGTGGCGGTGAGATGAACAACATCTAATTTTTTCAGTTTCATGCATTCCTTTTCCTGTACATATGTTGCTAATCAACATACTCATTTTCATTTGGTACTTCTGAGCTGTATAGTTGATTCTTAAGGCAACTTATAGTATCATTGGAAAAGTTATTATGTAATGCACCAGAAAAATGTATTGATTTTCATGTCTAAACCCTTAAATTATGGGACATGGTATTGTACATTATGATGTATTCACATGTGCCAGTAAACTTTATGGTTAGATTTTAGAGTAAATGCATGCGTCTTAGGAGTTATTTTAATTTTTTCAAAGAGAAAAAAAATAGTCTTAGGAAATTCAGAATCTGGAATAGCTCCCATGATAGCAATAATTAAATGGGTTCTTAATTATCATAAGAGATATAATGTTTGACTTATCCCACTAGTTTGCTCTAATTTTCTTCTATAATACTTTTATCAGAAAAGAGCAGTAGAATTGTCATATCTTAAGAGATAATTAAAAATCCAATAAGAGCAAATTTTATAGAAACTCTTTAGTAAGCAAGACATCTTAAGTTTTTGAAATTAAAGTGGATGAAATAGATGAGATACAAACTTTAGAAGAAACTTGGAGTAATTTACATTATCGGGTAATCAAGTAAGGCAAACACAAATTATTATATTGAAGATATAGTCTACTATAACACCAAAATAATAGACTAACTTAAGGTTCTACCCGAATTTTGGCTTCGCTTTGGCTTTGACCAAAATTCAAACATTATAAACGTACATAAATAACAGATTGTCTTGATGTTCTACATAAATTTGGCTTCGCTTTGGCTTTGACCAAAATTTATGTATTATGAACATACATAATAGATTGACTTATTGTTCTACATGAACTTTGGCTTTGCTTTGGATTTGACCAAAAATTCATGTATTATGAACGTACGTAAATAAATACCAACTTAATGTTCTGCCTGAATTTTGGCTTCGCTTTGGCTTTGACCAAAATTCACGCATTATGAAGATGTAAAAATCATAAACCTCGGCTTAATGTTCTACCTAAATTTTGGCTTCGCTTTGTCTTTGACCAAAATTCACATATTATGAACACACATAAATATAGACTGTCTCATTGTTCTACATGAACTCTAGCTTCGCTTTGGCTTTGACCAAAATTCATGTATCATGATGAACATACATACACAATAAGGTAAAGCACACAAATATAACATAACACCTTTGGGCAAGAAATGCTATATTATGTAAATTAGGCTAGGAATTCACTTTGTGTATAATCAAATGAATCACCGAAAGTTTCATTGTTCAACAGTACACATAATTACATAAAATGGCTAACTTAAACTTCAATATTAAATGATACCTTGTTGGTTCAATCATCCAATCTTACATAAGTTTGCCATGAAAATTGCATACAACAGTTCTAAGGTATGCTAATATTTAGTAAAATAGGGCATTCTATTAGTTATTGCCACTATTAATTTTAATCATAAACAGAGATTACCGCATGAGTTTATGAGTTTGATTGATAATATCAAAATTAATATTCACTAATATTATCACACATATTATTTGTATCCGCATGCGACAACTAAAAGTTTTACTACCAAAGTAAATTACTTAATGTAATTCATATATACTTATCTAAATCTTTGTCACCAACAAAAAAATAAGCCAAAAGGAGTCTAGTGACATCTTGTCATATCATCAACATAACATGCGGTAACTAATAATCTTTCGTGTGGTTTCACGAATTAAATATGGATTTATATTGATATATGATCCATTAAAATACAATATTAATGGAAGAATGAACCTTCCAAATTCCAACTTTTCAAACAAATTACTCAATTTGATTTTTTTATTGCAAAAATCATTTGCATAAAAGTAGTAATTTAAATTAACCAACAAAAGTTGATATATGGTTTAAGTACTGGATTGCATGATATGAAGATAATAATATATGAAATTATGAAATAATGATTTATATATATATTAACTTGCAATAAGATTTAATCCACCAACACCAAAAGAAAATAATTGATGGTGACATTTTATTTTACAAAATCACAAATTGGTTTACAATAAGCGATTCGTGAAGATTGAATTGATATAATCAACATCATGCTCTGATACCACATGTTGATTATATCTATAAACATGGGTCAAAATATAGAACCTAATCATGTTCATTCAATCATAACGTAAATATAGATACCAAGTTAGAGACACTTACTTGTGGGAATGGTCATCTTTGAAGACGAAGATAAGGCCATGATTCTCGTTATGGTACCTTGGGTTGATGGATCACCTTAGAGAGAATTTTTGTATTGGTGTTCTTCTCAAGTTGTTCATCTCTTATGATCAATATATATTTAACATCACAATGAATGATGATCATGAATAGTGATCGGTTATGAAAACTTTTTACATTCTCTATTAAAGGTACCTAAAGGGAAATCATAATTGCCCCTTAAACTAATCAATAATTACAATTACTACAATCAAGTAATTGTCGGGGATTAGTTATGTCATATTGGTAATGTTACCAAATGATCCATAAGGCCACATCAACGAGTTATTTCTAACATTCTCCCACTTGGCCGAGTGATCATTTTTTATAAGCATAAGTAAGTTTGGCCAAGTTAAATGTAACGCCCCAAAAATCTGAATGTTAATATTTGTCGTGTGTTCCGATATGACACGTCATGAAATAAATAACTAGGCTATTTAACCTAGTTAAGAGTATGGTCAAAAGAATTAAAAGAGGAAGGTAATGTTAGTTATGTTTTAAAGACAAAACCCGAGGGGCTAAAGTGGAACTAACGAAAGTTGGGTTATTAAAAAGAAAAAGAACACACACACTTCGTGTGTGTTCTGGATAGATCGACCAGGGGCTCTCAAGAGCCCCAAACCCTAGATCATCAAATGCTTCAAATTGAAGAATGAATCAAGGCCCAAATTCACAACCGAGCATGAATTTGTGATCACCTTCACGAGGGGATCATAAGGTATGTCTTAAGTTTAAGATTGGTGATCATGGGTGAAGTGGGTTATGTTCTAATCCGTGAGTTAATATGAAATTGATCATGTACAAGGGTTAGAATCTTCATATAGAACATGGGTTATGTAGGGTTTTCGTTAATTTGATGATTAGAGGTGAAACCCGTTAGTTAGGGTGAAGATGATGACTAGAATCACCTTCCATGTTCGAGTCTTGTTGAAAGATTGATGTATTATGTGGTTATGATGAATACTTGTTAGAAGAATTAGGAGAAATGTGATGATGATATGTTTGATGTTTGTTAGGGAATGATACATGATGGGTTATGTATGAGTTTAGAAGATTTGAGCATGAAATAGTTGTACGTTATGCTTAAAAGGTAGTACTCGCATCAAGTGTATGATGAAATGTATATGGTGTCATCCGTATAACCGAATATGATGTTACGAGTATATAATGATAAGTCGATGGTTAAATATGGTATATAGTTGACTTTCAAAAGTCAACTAAGCATAAGAAACATGAATTGACACGTGGTCGTAAAGGCAGGATTATAGGAATTCGTATGGTACATGTTATGTCAATATGCGTTGTTTGTGATTATATGATGAATTACATGAGTTTAAACGGATATGAATATAATCACATGAGTTATGTATGTTAGAAATGACTAATGAAAGTTAAGGGTGAAATATGCGATTGATATGATTGTTAATATGTACGAATGCATATGTTAATAGGAGCGTGATCTTGATGAAAAGAGCGTATAGGAATCATGTCAAGACGGACGCAAGCATGAAAGGATAGCGGGTCAAGAAAAGGCGAGGAATCGGATACGAGCACGGACGCATAAGGTAAGTGATTTCTGTAATCACTTCTCAGTACAAGTAAGTAATAAAGTGTTGTAATGAATTAAACATGATGTTTGAGGTCAAATATGTGTTAAAGTCTTTCGTCGTAAATGATGGGTTTAAGGTTGACCAAAATGCCCTTGATGGGTATTTTGGGGTAAACGATCTTAAAAGTAGCTTAGAAACAAGTTATTCGATCAGTGTAATGTTTTGGACAAGTATGGAAGTGGGGATGATGGTTTGGTTAGTCATAGACCAATTAAAGTGGGAATACCCTTAACGGGTCGAAATGAGCATATGAATGATAATGTGTTAAAAGGATGCAAGACATCCAAGAATTTAGTAAATTATGATAGACGTCATTGATATCATTATGTTTATAAGAGGTTATGGTAAAACGAACAAGTTACGTTGATGAATGCATGAACGGGTCAAAGTTGGGAAAAAGGGTAATAAGCCGAAGAGTTAAAATTCTGAAATTTTATTAAGTCGGATGTTGGATTTTAGTTCCATTAGATGGGGAATTAAATTACGGACATGTAGGAAAAAGAATCGGGTAAAACGGATCAAAAACGAAAGAGTTATGCTCGTTTCCGCGAAACGGGATCGTGCTGAAAGTATGCAGCAACCAGCTGCGATGTTTCTGCTGTTTTAGGGGGGTCGCGTAGCGCGACGGCCCGTCGCGTCGCGCGACGGGTCTTATTTCTTCGAAAATCGTTTTCGTGCCTCGTTTTTGCCTTGGGAACTCGCTTAAACGCGTTTTAAGTTGCGTATGACTAATTTAACTCATGATTTGTGACCATTAGGGTAAGCGTATGTGTGGATAGGTATGTATGGATGTTGTGTATTTCTATACACGTATGTAGAAGTGTATGTAAGCGTGTATGCGCGAATGTATGTAAGATTATAGCGTGTAAGCGAGTACATAAGGATATATATGAAGACATATATATGAGCAAGCAAGTATGAGTCGGGTATATTGCAATGGGTGATTGAAAATATAAATGTAGGTAAGTATGTAGGTGTGTATGTATGTATGTTGTATAAGTATAAGTGTGTGTATGTAAGGGTGTATGTAGATTGTATGTATATGTAGTCAAGTGAGTATGTACGAAGGTATGCACGTATGTAAGTTGTGAGAAGGTATGGAATAAGTATGTATGTAAGCATGTATGTATGTTTGTATGTATGTAGGTATGTATGTACGTATGTAGGTATGTAAGTATGTATGTATGTATGTATGAAGGGATGTATTTAGGTATGCACGTACGAATGTATGTAGGTACATAGGTATGTATGTTGCTATGTGTGATCATAAATGTATGTATAGATTGTATGAAAGTATGCACGCATGCATTCAATGAAGTCGAGTACTAACGATATTGACAGCGTGCCTGGTGATGAAGTGTAACGCAGGAATACCAAGGAAGTCTCACTACGGATCTTATGATCAGAAGGAAAGCCGGGACGTAAAGAGTTAATGAAATGAAAAGTAAACGTGAACAAGTCTTGTATGCTTATGATACGTACTAACGTTATGAATTCTATGTGGTGAGCACAGGTAGTACAAGCCATGAGGATTATTAAGGAGTAGAGATCGAAGATCGAGTCACAAGACGGATTGTACGGGAATGTTTAATTATGTAATTTAGTGTCGATAAGTTATGTTCTTATATTATAAAAATAAATTCTTAGAAGGTCAAGATGTATGTCGTGAAAGAAATTTTCAGACTCGAAATTCCGCTGCGTCGTTTTAAGGTTAAACGTGATTAGGGTGTTTTAAGTTGGTATCAGAGCCCTGGTTTGAGGGAATCAAGTACGAGAAGGTAAGTACTTGAACTCAAACTTGTGTGCTCTTGAGATAAGAAATCCGTACAATCTAAGACTCGATCAAGATCCAAAGGTAAAGGTTGATGAAAGTATGTATTTATGTATACGTATAAAGAAACTGACGGTTTTGTATGTGCAAGGTAAGCATAAGTGTTGGAAGAGGATGGTCCGTGAATGCAGTCTAGGATGAGTACTAAGGCAGGCAAAGAGGTAATAAGACAAATAGGCAAATGAGCCCAGGTACGTGAATTTAATATGTGGATGTAGGTAATGGTAAAGTTCATTAAGGGAAGGAAAATTTTAAGATGAAAGACAATGATAGTATAGTAATGAAGTATTGGAAGCAATACACGCGCCGGAACCTAAGTCTACGGACATAAGGTGACAATTACATGAAGGCACGAAACTATTATGTGGATTGTGTAACTGGCCAGTACACGAGAAACATATGACGTTCGTGAGATCATGATAATTGTTACAGGTATGTCCGGTAGAGTTGGGTAGCAGGCGGGCGTGTGGGTGAAATGGGAAGTAAGACTCTCAGGAAATTGAGAGTATTATGTAAGAATGAAAAACATGCCTGATAAGAATGAAGAATGTGGAATCCGTAATTAAGTACGGATCAATAAGATATGAATGATATGTTTGAATCCGTGAGACGGATTCAAGGATGAAAGGTATGAATGCAATGTTTGAATCCGTGAGACGGATTCAAGGATGAAAGGCATGAATGATATGTTTGAATCCGTGAGACGGATTCAAGGATGAAAGGCATGAATGATATGTTTGAATCCGTGAAACGGATTTAAGGATGAAAGGCATGAATGTAATGTTTGAATCTATAAGGCGGATTCAATGAATGAAAAAGTATGAATGATGCATCTGGATCCGTGAGACGGATTCAAAAAAAAAAGATGAAATTAATCCGCCCAAGAAGATGTCGACAGTTTGACCATGATTGAGTCAAACGGGCCATAGAAGTAAGTATAAAGTAAAAAGTGATAGTATAATAGACGAAGTTTTGTATAAGTTACGTGTAAGATATGTGAGTAATTGACTCTTAAAAGTCAGAATGATGACGGGCTGTGACCCGGACAATAACTTGAGTATGGGCGGGAATGGTAAGCTTAGTAAGAAATATTGAAACGATGTAATAAGGTCTTCGCAAGTAAGCATGAATGGAAGGAAGTACGAGCGTGTACTTTAGTTGGCGAAATAATTAATTGAATGAAAGGATTGCATGTAAGAAATAGAATATGTGGTACGTTATAGCAGGCACGTAGGAAATTGTGAAGAGTTATAGGTGGGTAATCACCTAGTGTAATGAATGTTTGAATGATATATGCTAACCGCTGATGTTGTTAATGATAATGTTAGAACTATTGATGTAATGAAACCAATCGTATTGGTGAAAGGACGTGCACGAGCGGAAGCTCATTATACGAAGGAATGAAATCTGGCCTGTACGGCTAGTACTCGAGGAGAAGATGATCGATCTGGGTTGCGGATCGTGGTTTGGGAAATGAAAAAGAGGTTAGTAAAATGTTTAACTCATGATTTGAGAGATATGAACTATTTGTACACGTGAATTAAGTAATGCATGAAGTGAAAGCAATAGTAATGTGAAATGAATGAAATGATTTAAAGATAATATAAAGGTATGCAAGGTATACGTAACTGTAGAAAACGTAGAGTAAGGTTAACGTTAGAGTTAAGCACGTAGGTGTGACTATGAAATAGTAAGTTTTGTGGTGGTAACAAGACAAAAGCTAAATGTTATACAGAGTATGTAGAGAATGTAAATTTTTAGAAGTGAAATGGAGATATTAGATCCATTAAGAATGGATCATATTAAAGGATGGAAGAGTATGTGTATTGACCAGTTATTGACAGGTCAAGTAAATGAAAAATGAAAATGAAATAGGAAAGAATGATCAGGAAAGTATGGGCTAGTGGTTGTATGGATGGACTGGAAGAAAAGATAATGTGTGTTCGATGAAAGTGAGAAAGGTTTCGGGGACGAAACCTTGTTTAAGGGTGGTAGACTTGTAACGCCCCAAAAATCTGAATGTTAATATTTGTCGTGTGTTCCGATATGACACGTCATGAAATAAATAACTAGGCTATTTAACCTAGTTAAGAGTATGGTCAAAAGAATTAAAAGAGGAAGGTAATGTTAGTTATGTTTTAAAGACAAAACCCGAGGGGCTAAAGTGGAACTAACGAAAGTTGGGTTATTAAAAAGAAAAAGAACACACACACACACACACACACACACACTTCGTGTGTGTTCTGGATAGATCGACCAGGGGCTCTCAAGAGCCCCAAACCCTAGATCATCAAATGCTTCAAATTGAAGAATGAATCAAGGCCCAAATTCACAACCGAGCATGAATTTGTGATCACCTTCACGAGGGGATCATAAGGTATGTCTTAAGTTTAAGATTGGTGATCATGGGTGAAGTGGGTTATGTTCTAATCCGTGAGTTAATATGAAATTGATCATGTACAAGGGTTAGAATCTTCATATAGAACATGGGTTATGTAGGGTTTTCGTTAATTTGATGATTAGAGGTGAAACCCGTTAGTTAGGGTGAAGATGATGACTAGAATCACCTTCCATGTTCGAGTCTTGTTGAAAGATTGATCTATTATGTGGTTATGATGAATACTTGTTAGAAGAATTAGGAGAAATGTGATGATGATATGTTTGATGTTTGTTAGGGAATGATACATGATGGGTTATGTATGAGTTTAGAAGATTTGAGCATGAAATAGTTGTACGTTATGCTTAAAAGGTAGTACTCGCATCAAGTGTATGATGAAATGTATATGGTGTCATCCGTATAACCGAATATGATGTTACGAGTATATAATGATAAGTCGATGGTTAAATATGGTATATAGTTGACTTTCAAAAGTCAACTAAGCATAAGAAACATGAATTGACACGTGGTCGTAAAGGTAGGATTATAGGAATTCGTATGGTACATGTTATGTCAATATGCGTTGTTTGTGATTATATGATGAATTACATGAGTTTAAACGGATATGAATATAATCACATGAGTTATGTATGTTAGAAATGACTAATGAAAGTTAAGGGTGAAATATGCGATTGATATGATTGTTAATATGTACGAATGCATATGTTAATAGGAGCGTGATCTTGATGAAAAGAGTGTATAGGAATCATGTCAAGACGGACGCAAGCATGAAAGGATAGCGGGTCAAGAAAAGGCGAGGAATCGGATACGAGCACGGACGCATAAGGTAAGTGATTTCTGTAATCACTTCTCAGTACAAGTAAGTAATAAAGTGTTGTAATGAATTAAACATGATGTTTGAGGTCAAATATGTGTTAAAGTCTTTCGTCGTAAATGATGGGTTTAAGGTTGACCAAAATGCCCTTGATGGGTATTTTGGGGTAAACGATCTTAAAAGTAGCTTAGAAACAAGTTATTCTATCAGTGTAATGTTTTGGACAAGTATGGAAGTGGGGATGATGGTTTGGTTAGTCATAGACCAATTAAAGTGGGAATACCCTTAACGGGTCGAAATGAGCATATGAATGATAATGTGTTAAAAGGATGCAAGACATCCAAGAATTTAGTAAATTATGATAGACGTCATTGATATCATTATGTTTATAAGAGGTTATGGTAAAACGAACAAGTTACGTTGATGAATGCATGAACGGGTCAAAGTTGGGAAAAAGGGTAATAAGCCGAAGAGTTAAAAGTCTGAAATTTTATTAAGTCGGATGTTGGATTTTAGTTCCATTAGATGGGGAATTAAATTACGGACATGTAGGAAAAAGAATCGGGTAAAACGGATCAAAAACGAAAGAGTTATGCTCGTTTCCGCGAAACGGGATCGTGCTGAAAGTATGCAGCAACCAGCTGCGATGTTTCTGCTGTTTTAGGGGGGTCGCGTAGTGCGACGGCCCGTCGCGTCGCGCGACGGGTCTTATTTCTTCGAAAATCGTTTTCGTGCCTCGTTTTTGCCTTGGGAACTCGCTTAAACGCGTTTTAAGTTGCGTATGACTAATTTAACTCATGATTTGTGACCATTAGGGTAAGCGTATGTGTGGATAGGTATGTATGGATGTTGTGTATTTCTATACACGTATGTAGAAGTGTATGTAAGCGTGTATGCGCGAATGTATGTAAGATTATAGCGTGTAAGCGAGTACATAAGGATATATATGAAGACATATATATGAGCAAGCAAGTATGAGTCGGGTATATTGCAATGGGTGATTGAAAATATAAATGTAGGTAAGTATGTAGGTGTGTATGTATGTATGTTGTATAAGTATAAGTGTGTGTATGTAAGGGTGTATGTAGATTGTATGTATATGTAGTCAAGTGAGTATGTACGAAGGTATGCACGTATGTAAGTTGTGAGAAGGTATGGAATAAGTATGTATGTAAGCATGTATGTATGTTTGTATGTATGTAGGTATGTATATACGTATGTAGGTATGTAAGTATGTATGTATGTATGTATGAAGGGATGTATTTAGGTATGCACGTACGAATGTATGTAGGTACATAGGTATGTATGTTGCTATGTGTGATCGTAAATGTATGTATAGATTGTATGAAAGTATGCACGCATGCATTCAATGAAGTCGAGTACTAACGATATTGACAACGTGCCTGGTGATGAAGTGTAACGCAGGAATACCAAGGAAGTCTCACTACGGATCTTATGATCAGAAGGAAAGCCGGGACGTAAAGAGTTAATGAAATGAAAAGTAAACGTGAACAAGTCTTGTATGCTTATGATACGTACTAACGTTATGAATTCTATGTGGTGAGCGCAGGTAGTACAAACCATGAGGATTATTAAGGAGTAGAGATCGAAGATCGAGTCACAAGACGGATTGTACGGGAATGTTTAATTATGTAATTTAGTGTCGATAAATTATGTTCTTATATTATAAAAATAAATTATTAGAAGGTCAAGATGTATGTCGTGAAAGAAATTTTCAGACTCGAAATTCCGCTGCGTCGTTTTAAGGTTAAACGTGATTAGGGTGTTTTATTAAAACATTAATCAATGTTTCAAATTGAAACTGCAACAGAAAAAGAGACAAACCAATATCTATGTGTAATGTGATATATTATTAATACACTGCAATCATACATAACACACAAATTATATAGAAAAGAGACAAACCAAAAAGAGACAACTTTCTATGGAGTAAGATTGCGGCCGCTAAAGTTAATTGCTTTGCTTGGAGGGCGGTGAAAGGCAGGATTCCAACAGCCATGGCGTTGGCAGAGCGACATGTCATCTTCAGTAACGGGATGTGCCCAGTGTGCGGGATCGAAAACGAAACTGCGGACCATCTGTTGGTTGCTTGTACCTTTGCGAAGACTGTTTGGTGGATGATCTGTGTTTGGGTGAAGATCCCGGTGCCGGAATCGTTCGTCTCTGTTAGTCAGATTCTCAGCCACTGCACAAGCTTGGGGCTGGAGGCAAAGAGGAAACGGGTCGTGTATGCCATCTTCTTGAAGACGCTATGGAGGATCTGGCTCAACCGAAATGATAAGCTCTTTAATAGAAGACATAAAACTGTATACACGATTGTGGAGGAAATAAGGAGTGGTTTTTTCTGGTGGATGGTGAAGAGGAACAAAATGGTCAGTCTTAGTATAGAGAGGTGGTGTAATTTTGAAAACATAGACTTTGGATAGTCTGGTCTTTTTGTTTGTTTTTCTGTTCGCTGGGGTTTTTTGGTCTGTATTGCTCCCTTAGCTGCTGCTAATGGAGCTGTTTGTTTTGTTGGAATGAAGTATTTTGGCTGGCAAAAATATATATATATATAAAAGAAGGATCGAATGAAATATGTTTTGGGTCAACCAAGGAGCTCTTCAAGATAACATAATGACGGTCAAAATTATGAGGTTGGATTCAATTTTAATTCATGAATGTAAAGATAATTTAGTCAAATTAATTAAATGGTAATGGTAATTAATCACGGACCGAAAAGCATGAACAAAAATAATAATGTTGTGCAAACTGTCGCATTTAAGGGTGAGAGGGGCACTCCCCTAGGGGAGTCCCCTCCCTTACGCACGGTCAATCAGCACGCGCCACGTCAACTCCCCTCTTAACTCCCCTCACACACTCAATTTGATGGCGGCACTCCACTCACACAATTATTTTTTATAAAAAAAGTTGAAAAAAATATGATTGGTGGAAAAAGGGTGGACCCACATTAACAACCAATCACTCCCTCTCTCTCTCCTCTCCCCTCATCGGTGACTACCCCCCGCTCCCACTCCCCGAATTGCATCCCCGCGGTGATGGCGGCGGTGTTCCCGCTCGGGGACTTGGGTCACCGCCCCACTCCCCGCATGGTGCCCCATTCACCCTAATGATTTAAATATATATACTTTTTTTTTTAAAGTAGGGTGATAAAAAACAAAATACTATAATATATATTGGCCTCAGGGTGTTAGGAGTGGTATCGGCAAAGGGTGTGGAAACGGTTTTGCCGCGCGGCAAACACCGCCGCCAACCCTTTGCCGAGGCGGTGAGGGGTGTGGTGCGGGGAGGGCATGCCGACGCGGGGAAGGGAGGAAGGAGAGAGAGAGGGTAGTGTGGGGTGGGGTCCATTCCAATCTCAATCAATCACACATTTTTCGTTTTTTTTTAAACCACTTCACCAAATGTCTAAACCATTACCAACACTTTTCACCAAAGTTTAAACACTCTTCACTGATTGACATAGCGTACTCTAATTGGTTGATTTTTTAGTTTGTCACTCTCAAGTGTTTAACCACTCCTAACACTCTCATGGCTCAATTGGCTAGTACACAAAAAACAAAGAGCATGAAGTAGGTTGGAAGAAGACAACAAGACACAACCAAAGTCACGTTAGTTGTAGGTCACTTTATTTTTTTAAGTAGGGTGATAAAAACCAAAATATTATAATATATATTGGCCTCATGGCTCAATTGGCTAGTACAAATATTGAAAAAAAACTCCATAGTACAAAATAACATATACTTCGAAATGGCAAATGAAGTGGTGGTGGTGATGGTGCCGTTCATCGCACAAGGCCATCTCAACCAACTCCTCCACCTCTCTCGCCTCATCTCCACCTACAACATCCCCATCCACTTCATCTCGACCGCCACCCACAACCGCCAGGTCCGCATCCGTCTCCACGGATGGAACCCAAATAATAATCTTATACAATTCCATGACCTACGTGACCCTATTGTCACCCCACATCCTATTATTCCAAACACCACCACCCACCCCCACTTCCCTACCCATCTCCAACCTTACTTTAACTCGTCTCTTCTTCTTCGAACTCCGGTAGCGGACGTCATCCGTTCGGTTTCACAAACAGCTAGAAAAGTTGTTGTCATTCATGATGCACTCATGTCTTACGTTGTTCAAGATGTGAGTTTGATACCCAATGCGGAGACATACATCTTCCGAGGTTTATCTGTTTTCTACTACTTCTGTACTAATAGCATGAACCTGGGGAGACAGCTGCCGTTTGAACCGGACAAGATACGCCAACTGCCGGCTCCTGGCGAGAGCATAAGCCCAGAGTTCTTGGAGTTTATAAAACTTCAATCTGACCATCAAACGAATCATGTTGGTAATTTATATGATTCTTCGAGAATCATAGAACGGAAGTTTGTTGAATCCCTTGAGAGAGATCAGGTAAATGGAAAATACCATTGGGCAGTTGGGCCGTTTAATCCGGTGGAGATGGATTCTGATTGTTTAGACCGCCACATTTGTTTGCAATGGCTAGACAAGCAGCCTGCACGTTCTGTCCTTTATGTTTCGTTTGGCACGACGACTACATTCACAAGTGATCAAATCGCGGAGCTCGCTCTTGGATTGGAGAGAAGCAAGCAAAGATTTTTGTGGGTGTTGCGGGATGCGGATAAGGGGGATGGTACTGTTGGGGTAAAGGCCGCGGGGCACTCTCCTATACAACCTCTCTTTGACAATTCCAATCAGACCCTACACTCCACATGCAGGAGTGTGGGATTGCCGGAAGGGTTTGAAGAGAGAGTGGCGGGGAGGGGTTTGGTTGTGAGAGAGTGGGCCCCGCAGATAGAAATATTGGGTCATTTGTCAACTGGTGGGTTTGTTAGTCATTGTGGGTGGAACTCGTGCATGGAGGCTATGACGGCTGGAGTTGCAGTCGCAACGTGGCCTATACACACCGATCAACCATATAATGCATTTTTATTGTCAAATGTTTTAGGGGTTGCGGTGGTGATGAAGGATTGGGAGCATAGAGATGAGTTATTAACTTCGGTGATGGTTGAGAAGGTAGTAAGGAAGCTAATGGATACAGAGGTAGGAGAAGCAGTTAGGAAGAGAGCGGCAGAATTGGGTGGTGAGTTGCGAAAATCAATGGCAGATGGTGGCGTGACTCATGAAGATTTGAACTCATTGATTTCGTATATTCATAAATAGAATAATATGTTAAAGCGGATCTAGAGGCATTTTGGTCTAATGGTATCCGGGTGTGTAAGACTGATGTTCCTTTCGAAGTGGTCAAGAGTTCTAGCTGATGAAGAATAAGAGTGTAATAGATTAGACTAGACTGCTATAAAAAATATAGATGGGGAGGGTTTTTTTGGATGTCTCAATATTTTTCATCCAAAATATTCCATTTCTCATAACATAACAAAACTACATTTTCTTTCTTTATTCATCTTTGTACCGTTAATCTTATTAAATATTATGAATTTGCAACACAATTAGGCATTGGCTGGTTATACATTGAGCTTCAGCAATGTTTTATGCTATAGGCTTATGTAACTTGTGTTTGTTTATCTATACGCTTACAAGTCACGTATGTTTCAACACTGTCCACCCACGTGTCCTGCTACCTCTGATATACCATCACTACATCTCGACTGTATTAGTGACCCACCGCTACCGCTTGAAAACCCTCTCGATTAAAGTCGCCAATCAACGCCAAATCGGAGATCTGTGGAGGCGGTTCAGATTGACTGTGGTGTTCTTTTTGTAACACCAGTCTAATATAGTTTTCAAATATTGTATTTTTTATTAAATTTCCCGACTGTTAACATTAACTCTTTGGTATTCAACGGTTGTTATAATAAATTGGTAATTGTGTATGTAGTAAAGTAGACAATGCAATATGTATGTTCGTTTAGTTGAATGTTGGTAAAGTGAGGAATTGTAGATTTTTATTTGACCTAATGAGTATCAAAACGTATATATTTTTATATGGTTTGATATAACTATTTTGATCCGTGACAAAAGTTTTGTACCCACGAGGACCACGACTATAATAACAATTTCAAGTGGATGAAGAACGACAATGCAAATTTGTTGACATGAGAGTTGACTCTCGGTATGTTATTTTACTGTATACTAGATTGAATCTCGGTAAAAATAATAGATAAAAAGATTCATCTTGTTGGTAGTGTTGTTGCCTATTGGTAATCTTATTGAGCCGTTCTTTGTCCCCCAACTTGATACGAGCTATATATAAAAAATAAGTCTCTTAATAATACGATGTATAAATATTTTAGTTATTGTAGTTTATAAATTATATGAATATAATAATAATAATAATAATAATAATAATAATAATAATAATAATAATAATAATAATAAAAGTTATATTATTCGAATCCAATGTGTGTTTGATGTAATATAATCTCCCGCGAATAGTGGATCAAAAGATAAAATTAAATATTAAGATAAGCAATTTTTTATATAAAATTTGTTGGAAAAATAGGTGAAAATAGCATTTTCACAAATATAGGAAAATGATTTTTTCCTATTTTGGACTAGAAATAAATATAATAAAATGAGCGGGTTTTATATATTTATTTGTGGGTTTGTGTTCTATGTTGGGAGACCTTCGCAACGAACTAAACCACGTCCAAAACCGAGCTAAGATGAATGAGATATCGATGCTCAAAGTTGGGTGTTTGAAACATTTAATGCTGAAACAAAAGGGAAAGTAGCACCTTGTCCCACATAGGAGGAGAGATGAAACTTAAATGGGTATTTAAGGTGGAACTCTCCATCCTTATTGTTTCATGGAAGCACACACTAGTGTCCTCGCGAAGGGTGCGGAGCACCCTAACTCGCACTCGCACACGCGCGCGCGTGGCGTGGGCGATGAGGCGCAATGTGGCGCTTCGCACTTCGCACGCTCGCATCGCCGCGAGCCGCTTGAGAGCCGCCTTTGTATTTTTGACCACGTGCGCGTGGTGGAGCACAAGGGTTACAAGGACCAAGTGGTAGGTGATGCGGCGCATGACGTGGCAGTCATGCGCATGCGCGCGCGAGTACACATGGCGCGGGTGCGCGCATGGTGCATGGGTCCTGCTGTGTCGTGCGCGGCGCACCAGAGTGAGCCAATACGGCGCGACTGTGTGGCGCGCTCGTATAGACTCACAGGTGACGTGGCGCACGCGCGCATGGACTTGAGCCAAGAGGACGCACCGCGCATGGTGACGTGGCGCATGCGCGCATGGCAGTGAGCCAAGAGGACGCACCGCGCATGGGCATGCAGACCTGGGCGCGCGTGCGCGCGCGCACAGAAGCTTCCAGCATTGAATGACAGAGCAGTTTTAGTCCAGCTTCGTAACTGACGAGTTAACGGGCTTTGACTGAGAATTAAATGACGTATTAAATTGCATTGAAGACGTTTAATGCAATTTAAACCTCTCTTTAATTCGTTTTTGACTGTTTCGACTTAGGAGCTGTATAAATACAGCTCCATACCCACTGCAGATAGACACCAGCAACACAACAGCTACTTCAACTTTCTCTCTACATTCTTCTGTTCTTTTCTTGCAGCTTTCAAGGTAACCTTCGGGTTGTAGGCTATCTCCGGCAGTACTACTGCTCCGGCTGTTGTACCCTGGGAAACAAAACGAGTACTCATGGGAGACTCGGAATTTGTTTTAAGGGAAGCGTGTGATCACGTGCCTCAGCCATTCTGCTTCATCTTATTTCTTGTATTTTCCTTTATTTCAGTTGTAATAGTATTGTAATTCTGCTTTCCTTTATTTCTGAATTGTAATCGTATTAATAAAATTTGTTTTATTTTATTTAATTACGCGAACGGTTCCTACAAAATTTGTAGATGCGCCAAAAATAGCATCTGGTGGGAGTATATTCAAGATATCATGCATCATATCCAAGATCTTATGATTTAATAAACATTTCTAGAAATATATAATGATTTTATGATGATGTGGCACACCCGATCGAACGGTTTCATAGCCAATCAACCCGATTAGCGTATCACAATGGGTGTTTTAGGATGTTATTTTAATCCATGTGACATTATTGGACATTTATTTTATGCGTTTTTTGCCATGTGATAAACGTGTCCACTCCTAGGTGTTAATTATTGACACGAAATAAAATCGGTTTCGATATTCTAATAATCATAGTTTAAATTGACAAGTCTTACGCTTTAACTAGCCCGTTTAATATAAATAAATAGGTCTAGGTTTATTTGTGTACTATGTTAATCTTTTTGGTTGTACTAAAATTAAACCGGTTAATATGTCAAACCATTTAAAATTAGTGAAAAGAAATAAACAACATATAATTTATAAGTTCAACCCTTCGATTTGGTTGTGGCCCGTTTAATCTGTCCACAACTTTATTATAACATCTCAACCCGTTTACAACTCATTTCAAGTCTATATTGACTTGCTAACCCGTTTACAACTCATTTACAAAATCCACTTTGACTTGACAACCCATTTCATCCATTTATATAAAACGGATTGCAAATGCATGTTCAGTTTGTGGTTCAAGTGTGTCCTGTTAAGATTGACGTTTACAGAACACTAATTATTGCGAGAACAAAAAGAACAACTCTAAATCACTAAATTTTGGGATTTAAGGTTCATATTTCTTAAATTTTATATTTCTTACATTCATATGTGTATTATATATACATAAAAAATTCATATATTTTTCATTACACATAGTCTACATACATGTAGGTAATTTAGCCTACACATAACCTACATGTGTGTAGGTTATTTAAAAACTGAAAATTTTTCATATTTTATTTTAAATTTTAGTGTGAGAAACAATAAATCTCACATTTATAACATTTTCATTTACTTTTTAGGATTGAAAAAATGAGTGATTCATTTTGTTCTGCGTGTTCTCGCAATATTTAGTGTTCTGCATAAAACCTTCCCCTATATATATATATATATATATATATGAGTCATGTTTGGGTTTATCAATTACAATCCGGTAACCCAACACGATTGTCTTGTGTATTTCAAGTAAAATATCTAATTGATGTGTGATAATTAATTTAGATAAGTAGGTATTGACCATTTGAACTCTTGGCAAAACTGTTTGGTTTGTAATTATTAAATTACTTAAGCAACCACCTCCTTTAAATTTTATTCTCATCGTGATCGAAGTTAGGAGACCGACTATTAACTAGTATTTATGTGAAAATATTTTAGAAACTTCGCATAACATGTTCTATTATTTTCAGGAAATAATAGAAGACAACAAGACACAACCATGGAAGAAGACAACAAGACACAACCAAAGTCGCGTTAGTTGTAGGTCACTTTTTTATTAAAGTAGGGTGATAAAAAAACAAAATACTATATATATTGGCCTCATGGCTCAATTGGCTAGTACACAAAAAAAGCAAAGAGGCTGGAAGAAGACAACCATACTCCTCGTGCTATCCATAGTGTACAAATATTGAAAAAAACTCCATAGTACAAAATAACATATACTTCGAAATGGCAAATGAAGTGGTGGTGGTGATGGTGCCGTTCCTTGCACAAGGCCATCTCAATCAACTCCTCCACCTCTCTCGCCTCATCTCCACCTACAACATCCCCATCCACTTCATCTCGACCACCACCCACAACTGCCAGGTCCGCATCCGTCTCCAAGGATGGAACCCAAATAATAATCTTATACAATTCCATGACCTACATGACCCTATGGTCACCCCAGATCCTATTATTCCAAACACCACCACCCACCCCCACTTCCCTACCCATCTCCAACCTTACTTTTGTAAGAATCCGTTCGTGCAAAATTAAATAAAATCTTTATTAACTTGAATTACTGAAACAATTACAGAAAGAAAATAAAATACAATACATTTACAACGGAAAAGGAAAACAAGAACAAGAAAAACGAACAGAAACATTGTTCTTGGCTGAGGATCGTGTTAGACATGGGTCCCTTAAAACAAATTTCGTGTTTCCCAGGATAACACGTTTGTTTCCAGGATACAACAGCCCGAAGCAGTTGCACTGCCGGTCTTGACTCCAACCTGAAAGAGTACCTCGAAAGCTTGAAGATGAAGAAGAATTCTGTAGAGAGAAAGATTGTTGCTGTGAATTTCGGTGTATCAAATCTGGTGAAAGGAGCCTCCTATTTATACACCAGGTTGAACTCGAAACTGAAAAATCAATTAAATGGGAGAATTAAACTGCATTAGACGTCTTTAATGCACTTTAATTCGCCACTTAATTCTCAGTCAAACGCATTAACTTTGTCAGTTTCGAATGTTGAAACGTAACTGCACAGCATTAACTGCTGCTGGAAGCTTCTGCGCGCGCGCGCAGGTCTGCACCCTCATGCGCGGTGCATCCAGTTGGCTCACTGCCATGCGCGCGTGCGTATCAGTCCCATGCGCGCGTGCGCCACGTCACCTGGTAGCCTCTACGAGCACGCCACACAATCGCGCCGTTTTGGCTCACTTAGGTGCGCCGCGCACGTCACCTCAGTGCCCATGCACCATGTGCAACCGCGCGCCCCCATGCCATGTGTACTCGCGCGTGCATGCGCATGACTGCCACGTCATGCGCCACATCACCTACCACTACCACTTGGTCCTTGCAACCCTTGTGCTCCACCACGCGCACGCGGTCAAAAATACAAAGGCGGCTCTCAAGCGGCTCGCGGCGATGCGAGCGTGCGCCATCAAAGCGCCACATTGCGCCTCATCACCCACGCCACGCGCGTGTGCGAGTGCGTGTGCGTGTGCGAGTGCCAGTGCGAGTTAGGGTGCTCCGCATCCTTCGCGAGTACACTAGTGAGTGCTTCCATGAAACAGTAAGGATGGAGAGTTCCCACTTAAATACCCCTTTAAGTTCCATCTCTCATCCGATGTGGGACAAGGTGCCACTTTCCCACTTTTTCAGCATTCAAGTTTCAAACACCAAACTTTGAGCATCGAAATCTCATTCATCTTAGCTCCATTTTGGACATGGTTTAGTTCGTTGCGAAGCTCTTCCGACATAGAACACAAACCCACAAATAAATATATAAAACCCGCTCATTTTATTATATTTATTTCTAGTCCAAAATAGGAAAAAAAAACATTTTCCTATATTTGTGAAAAATGTTATTTTCACAAAATTTCCAACAATCCCCCACATGAATAGAAATCGATCTATCAAGTTTCAACGATACACGTTCAACAGTTGAGCATTGCAAGATAGGTAGGTGTAACCTTTGAACCTTCTTTTGTGAAGCATACTTAGCCTCCTAGGGTCTTGTATATGCGGGGTCTTTGAACAATCCCCCATTTATGTAGGCGACAATATACATTCACACAATACTCTCCCTAGTCGAGTTAAGACCTCATGGTTGTGTCCGTTCATGGTCATGGAACACATTTCCTGGTTCTGCGAGAGCTCTAGGATTTGCGCCTCCCCACAAATCCATTCGAAGTGACCCCACTTCTCTCTAACATAGGTGATTCCTCTGAATCATTAAAAGCATCATGGTTAATCTGGATTTCCTCAAAATGCTTAACCTTACTTCATGTCACTGATTGGAATGGACTAGGAAGTATACAACTCCCTTTCTGAATTTTGGGGTACCCCCCACAGTGACTCCCTTTGGGTTTATGATTAAGTTTGCCTATTGAACCTAGATCTTGGGATCTCCAGTCAACTAGGTTAGGTTTCCCTCATATTCCCTTCATCTATGGGCTTTAGTCCAATTCCTCTTGACAACCTATACACCTTATATGTGCTTAAGCCTTTTGTTAACGGGTCCGCAATGTTCTCCTTTGACCTCACATAGTCAACCGAGATAACACCCGTTGAGATAAGTTGTCGTACCGTGTTGTGTCTACGTCGAATGTGCCTTGATCTGCCATTGTACATCAAGTTTTGTGCTCTAGCAAGAGTAGACTGATTGTCACAATGTATGCAGATCGCCGTCAACGGCTTTGGCCATCTCGGAATATCTTCCACAAATTGACGTAGCCACTCCGCCTCTTCCCCGCTTTTATCTAAAGCGATGAATTCGGATTCCATCGTGGATCTAGCTATAACCGTTTGCTTGGAAGACTTCCAAGCTATAGCTGCGCCAGCAAGTGTAAACACGTAACCACTTGTGGATCTGTGATCCTTTATATCCGATATCCAATTCGCGTCAGTGTATCCTTCGATCACTGCCGGATCACGGGTATAATGTAATCCATAGTCTCTCGTGTATCTTATGTATCTGAGCACCCTCGTGATAGCTTTCCAATGATCCTCGCTCGGATTACTGGTGTATCTACTTAGCCTGCTCACTGCATATGCTATGTCGGGTCTAGTACATGTCATTAGATACATGAGACTACCAATGATCCTTGAGTACTCTAACTGAGAAACACTCTTGCCTCTATTCTTCCTTAGGCGTTGGGTATTATCAATTAGAGTTCGAGCTATACTCTTATCGTCCGACTTGAATTTCCCAAGGATCTTATCCACGTAGTGAGATTGACTCAACACAAGACCATTTTGGGTTCTAGTGATTTTTACTCCAAGAATCACATCCGCAAGACCCATGTCTTTCATGTCAAACCTCGCTTTCAACATGTCTTTCGTTGAGTTGATCATGTTATCATCACTCCCAATGATAAGCATATCATCCACATAAAGACATAAAATTACATAACCCCTTGGTGTGTCTTTAAAATAAACACACTTGTCACACTCATTTATTTTGAAACCATTGTCAATCATGACATGATCAAACTTTTGGTGCCATTGTTTTGGGACTTGCTTCAAGCCATACAAAGACTTGACCAATTTACATACTTTGCCCTCGTTTCCTGGGGCGGAAAAACCCTCGGGTTGTTCCATGTAAATTTCTTCTTCTAAATCGCCATTTAGAAAGGCGGTCTTTACATCCATTTGGTGAACTTCCAAATTTCTTAGAGCCGTAATTGCAAGAACCAATCGTATAGAGGTTATCCGTGTTACAGGCGAGTAAGTATCAAAGTAATCTAGACCCTCCTTTTGTCTAAATCCTTTGATTACTAACCTTGCCTTGTATTTATCAATACTTCCATCGGCTTTCATCTTCCTTTTGAATATCCAACGATATCCAAGTGGTTTACAACCAGGTGGAAGATCTACTAACTCCCAAGTATGATTTTGCAATATAGAATCAATTTCATTCTTAATTGCTTCTTGCCATTGAGGTCCTTCTGCGGAGGTAACCGCTTCGCGGTAGGTATTGGGCTCACCCTCAACCATATAGCTCATGAAGTCTGGACCAAAAGATTTTTCAACCCTTTGTTGTTTACTTCGTCTAAGCTCACCCTCCTCGACCTCGGGTCGTTCATGTCTTTCATCTAATCTCGTAGATGAACTTGGTCCTGCTTCATCTAACCATGTAGACGAACTTGGACCTGCTTCATCAACCGCTCTTGATGAAGTCGCATGTGTTTGTCCTAACATAGGAAACACATTCTCAAAATATGAGACAACGTTAGGATTAGCCTCCATGATAGTGTGTTTATGTACATCGGGATTCTTGGACTCATGTACAAGAAAACGATGTGCGCTACTTTGATGTGCATATCCAATGAAAATGCAATCAACAGTTTTGGGTCCTATCCTAAGAGCCTTAGGAGGTGGTACAATCACCTTAGCTAGGCACCCCCACACTTTCAAGTATTTGTACGAAGGCTTCCTTTTTCTCCATAACTCATATGGAGTTTCGTCCCTATTTTTCAAAGGTATCTTGTTCAAAAGATAGTTTGCTGAGAGAATGGCGTCCCCCCACATTTCTCGGTTCACTCCCGAGCTTATCAACATGGCGTTCATCATTTCTTTCAATGTGCGGTTCTTACGTTCCACAACGCCATTTGATTGTGGAGAATAAAGAGGTGTACACTCATGTACAATGCCACTTTTTGCGCATAAATCTGCAAAAGGTGCAACATATTCACCTCCTCGATCGCTTCTCAAAGTTTTTATCTTCTTTTTAAGTTGATTCTCAACTTCGTTTTTGTACAAGATAAACTTCTCTATTGCTTCGTCTTTACTTTTAAGTAAATACACATAGCAATATTTAGTACAATCATCAATAAACGTGATGAAGTACTTGTTTCCTCCACGCGTGGGAACCGCTTTTAAATCACACACATCGGTATGAATTAAATCAAGGGGTTCGGTTATTCGCTCAACCGATTTAAACGATGATCTCGTAAGTTTGGATTCAACACATGTCTCGCATTTGTGATTGGACTCGATATGGAATGTTGGTATCAAGTTTAATTTAATTAAACGTCGTAATGAATTAAAATTTACATGCCCTAGTCTACCATGCCAAACATTAGAAGACTCAATCATGTAAGTAGAAGTAGAAATTTCATTCAAACTTTTGTTTTGGTTTACAACCATTACATTCATTTTAAACATACCATTAAGGGCATAGCCCTTTCCAACAAACATTCCACATCTAGACAAGACAAAATTGTCCGATTCAAACACTAGACGAAATCCAAACTTGTTGAGCATCCATCCCGACACGAGATTCTTCCGTATCTCTGGGACATAAAGCACATTTGTCAAGGTAAGCTCCTTGCCCGAAGTCATCTTCAAAACGACCGTGCCTTCCCCCTTAATGGTTGTGGTAGCTTTATTCCCCATATAAAGCTTTTCTTCACCCGACGCTTCCTTGAATGTAGAGAAAAGAGCCTTGTCTCCACAAACATGGCGGGTTGCACCCGTGTCAACGAACCATCCTTTTGGGTTTTCACCCATCGTGTTGACTTCTTCAATCATAGTTGCTTCCTCGGTTATCATTGCAATCAGAGGCATACCATCCTCATCAACCATGTGGGCACGCTCACGCTTAGGTTTCTTGCATTGGTTAGCACGGTGCACCGTCTCGTTACAATTGTAACAAGTACCTTGGAAAGGCGCAGGCTTCTTTTTCACAGCCCCCTTTTTAGGTCCAAGGTTATTAACCTTTGCTTTCCCCTTGTTGTTGTTTTTACCCTTGCCCTTATTGCCCTTTGAGGACTCCCCAACTTCCACCATGTTTGCTTTAGCCGAAGCTTGCAAAATGGTGCCTTTTTGGGCCACCCTGTTGTCCTCTTCTATACGAAGACGAACAACAAGTTCCTCCACCGACATTTCCTTTCGCTTGTGTTTAAGATAATTCTTAAAATCCACCCAAGCAGGAGGTAATTTCTCGATCATGGCTGCCACTTGAAATGTCTCGCTGAGTACCATACCCTCAGCGTGGATGTCATGAAGTATAATCTGTAACTCTTGGACTTGGTTCATAACAGTCTTGTTATCAACCATTTTATAGTCCAAGAAACGGGCGACAACAAATTTCTTTGTTCCCGCATCCTCCGTTTTGTACTTTTTCTCCAAAGACTCCCATAATTCTTTGGAAGTCTTGATACTATAGTACACATTATACAGTGCATCCGAGAGACCGTTGAGTACGTAGCTGACGGGTGGTCCATAGGACGACCCTTAATGATGTTAAAAGACGAATTTATCCTTCACTTAATCGCGTAATTATCTTGAATTAGATGACTACGGTTGCTTATGTTTCAGGTGCGGTTTGGGAGCCAAAAAGGGATAAAATGCAGCTTTGGACGGTTTGGAGATGAACGGGTCGTGCGTGGAATGAAAGAAGAAACAAAACCCAACATTCAGGGCTCCACCGTAAATTACGGTGGCCACCGTAATTTACGATGGCCCTGAAACATGCCCAAATCCCACCGTACTTCAGGAGGTTTTCACCGTAACATTTTTTGGTCCACCGTAAGTTACGGTGGTACCGTAATTTACGGTGGAGATGACGGAAAATTGGTAACTGCCTCATTAAAACAGTTTTTGGTGGTGTCTTTTCACATATCTGATGATTGGACGTTTTCTCTGAACATTTGGGGCGATTTTGGCTGGTTCTACCTTGTTCTAAACAATTCTAAACATTTGGTTCTTGTTTTTGATTTGTATGAACTTGAATTTGGATGTTATGATGATCAACCGAACAATATCCGGCTAAACTTGTGGTGATCATCTTAGGTGAAGGTTTCTCTAAACTCTTGTGTGTTTGTTCTTTGATTTCTAGAATGATAACATTGTGTTTCTTTGTTTGTCATGGTGTTTGAGTAATTGATTGTAGCTTGTTAATTGGTATTGCAATTCTAGTCTAATCGTACGTTCTTGGTGTCGTTGACAATCGAGATATCACGGGAAGGGTTAGGGTTGGATATTGATTGATTGATCATCGGGAAACAACCTCGCATTCATATAATCCGAGTACTTTGTTCCCTTTTATCACAACAATTGTTTAAACACGAGTTATGTCTATGTAACTCTTTCTAGTTGGAATTTCACACAAGTGTTAAAAGAAACTGATTCCTAAGATGGTCATTGTTCTCATAATCTGAAGTAAAAAAATCCAATCTTGATTAGTAGTAATTGATAATTTTAGTTCTCTAAAACAAACAATCCAAATCATTGATCTTTAATTTCTGCAAATTAGGTTAATTGTAGTTAAATCGCAAAGCTATTAAATCAACGCATTTTCCACATACTCCCTGAGTTCGATACCCATTTACCACTATCTATAGTTGTTATTTGGATTAAATTTGCGTGTACTACGACAGCACGTCAAATTTTGGCGCCGTTGCCGGGGAGTAGTGCTCAACGTGTGTCAGTTTGTTAGTTTTGCTTTGTTATTTTCGGGTTTACACTGGTGTGTTTAGTGTGCAGGTTCTACAGGTGCATGCATACTAGAGGCTCTCACAAAGCGTCACCATTATCATTTGATCCGGAGATCGAAAGAACATTAAGGCAAAACAGAGTTTTAGTAAGAGAAAACAGAATTATTTGTTCACCTACATCACCCATCACACCACGAAACATCATGCAAGAATCTCAAATACCACCCACCACGGGTCAAACGACCTCATCATTTATACCTACTTCCACACACCCATCACCAAACACAACCATACCTAATACCACTACAATTCCTACTCCACCTCATGACACTACACCAACCAACACCACACAACCGATCACTACTCAAGTTGAACCCAATCTTACCTTTAGCCCTTCATCCACAATACCACCATTGTCACACTTCTTTCCCCCAACTACGGGTCAATCATCCTCTACTTACACAATACCACCAAATTCAACTATTGTCCATGCCACCTCTACATTTAGACCATCAAACCAATTGGGTTTTCAATACACGACTCTTCCATTTGGGCAATCATCTGGTATAGGAGGAGATGGATATGAAGAAGGATATGAAGATTTTGAGGGTTATGAGGAAGAAGGATATGCTTATGTGGGTGATGGGGAACAAGGAGAACTTACGTATGTGCTAGGGCAAACTCAAAGAATGCCAAGTGTTGGTGGGTTTCAACAACAACAAATTTTACCACAACACATTCGGCCAAGGCCACAAGTGCAACACCCTATACCATTGCAACAAGTTCGTCCGCAAAATGTACAACCACAATTCCAAAGGCCGATTCAACACCAACCGATGCCACAACAACAATTTCAACCACATGTACCACAAGGGCCTATGCAAAGGCCAATGGGTCCTATTCGACCAAGGGTTCGGTTGGGTGTGCCAAGAAGGCATCTTAGAGCACATGCGAGAGGCATTGAAGCGCATTTTAGGCCGGTAATCACTCATAATCCTTCACCGGTAGTTATTCCTCACAATGATCAAGGGATGAGCTTTGAAGTGCGAACCAATTCATTGCAAAGTTTGCCGAAGTATAAGGGTTTAGCAACGGAGGAACCTTACTTTCACTTGGAAGCTTATGACTCGATTTGCAACACATTTGGGAGTCAAGGATTTTCGGCCGACGATGTTAAATTGGTATTATTCCAATTTTCTCTAGAAGACAAGGCAAAGAAGTGGTTTTACACACTACCTTTGTCACACCCTGGCTTTGCGGAAGCGTGGGTTAATTTGGTGTGACTTCTTAATACCATAGCTTAATCACAACAAAGCTATATGAAAATAAAACATGCAGATCATCCATTTATTTAAGTTTGAAAAGTAAAAATACCACAACATTGTCTTAAGGCGTTGACGCATGCAACGGAATATACAACCTGATAATATAAAAACTTTGTTCTTAAAACGCAACCACAAATATAACATAAACACTTGTTTAAGACTTGCGACTCGTCCAGGTAAAAGTCGAAATCCCTAAACGTGGATGATCCAGTAACTCTAACACAGCGGGAAAACGTAGCATACCGTGCCAGATCCTTAGTTCCCTGAAATACATGTAAGTTGGAAAAATCAACATAATGTTGAGCGAGTTCATGTGTAAGTGAGTATGTAAAACACTTGTAAGTATAAAAACCCTGGTATGTAGCAAATAAGGAAAAAGAGATCACCAATGGTTTGCAAGGCCATTGATATGTGTGAAGTGCAAGTAGGAAGACTCAAACCTAGCGGATTTGTGCGTCGGGAACATAGTCACCCCGAGGTCCGTTCTGCTGGGCCTGGGGCTGGGCTCGCTACACCCAGATAGATCTACCGCATCGTGCCCCTCGGTCCTACAATGAGGATTAATGGCCTCAAGTACCACCTACCCACTCACATGATCTAAGTAGTAACCCTCCTTACGCTAACCATACCATGTAAAAGTACTCGTAATCATAGTAACATGTATTTCACCCCCGCAGTTTAGAAAACTGAAAACAGTTAAGAGAAAAGGGGGACATGAACTCACAGTAATGCGTCCTCGATAACGGCAAATCAAACTCGGTCCGCAACACGACAACCTACAATCGTGCTAATATCTATTAGACGAACGGCCGTGCCTTAGCTTAGAGTTTTAACGTTCTAGGGGAAATAGTTAGACAACTATTTCGTGTTTATATTTCTTGGTTATCGTATAAATAGACTCCTTCCCAAGGATGGGATATTCGTACATGTATTATGTATTTGGTGACTTAAAGTATTAACAAAATACATTTACAAGTCTCATATCCAACACTTTAAAGTTTTATGTCAAAACTCATGGCGAGGTTTAATTCCGAGAAATAAAGTTAAACACACTTGTTAGAAAAGTAGTTTTTCTAAGTCTTGGTATTTTTAGAAAAATTCGCCAGAACTTCCCCTAAAAACGGGAGTGTCCGTGCTAATACGCACATCTTTTTCTTTTTGAAATCAAACCACGATCATCAACAAACAACCCTTACGTTTTAACTCGCAAAATACTACCATTGTCGTTTCAGTTTCAATATGTGAAAAACTGGACTGTTTTCGGACGGTTAGATAAAATACTTAACTCTTTCCAAAAATTCCCAAATTTTTGCAGAACGTCCTAATCGACCCACAAATTATCGTGTAAAAATATCAAGGTCTAGTTCATTATCAATAATTTATAGAAAATCGTTTACCGAACTGTGATCAGATTAGTTATATTCTGATCACAGTTTACGGAAAAATTCGTCAAAAATTCCTCGTGAGTCCGTTTATCGAAATTCCAGTTCGAGGGTCACAAATACATCCGTGACCATCTTTGATAAAAGTTTCAGGGGCTGGTTCGGTTCAGGTTTTAAGTTGTGATCGAAAACGCACAGCCCAATTTACTGCAGTAAAAATCAGCCTTAGCTGCTGTCACGAAAACAGATTTTTAAAATAGTAACCGACCTCAGAAAAATACGATTCCAGCGCCATTTTCTTCGTTTTTCGAAAAGACACGATTTAGGCTTTTGAAATTCCGTTTTTCGAGTTTTTAAAGTCCGTTTACAGCCTGTTGAAGGCGGCTGTAAAAATGCATCAGCATGTTATTTTTAAGTTTAAACATTACTAAATCGCATCAACGAGTGTCCGATTAACGGGTTTAACAAGAAAACAACCTTTAAACATCAAGTATGATTTAACCAACCCTCAAACCAACAAGATTCCGCTTCATAAATCAGCCACAAGTAAACTTTTATGTAGCTTTTATGTTCATAACTCATGTTTCATATTTTTCTAGTATTCTTGTAAATTAGTGATTTAAACAACAATACATCACACTACAAGTCATAATTTCGAACAAGATGAGATCAAGTGTAAGGAAACTTACTACTAGCCTCTAGCTAGGGAAGAATCTAATGAAGAAATGTGAAGAAAAGATGGTGTAAACGGCTAGAACAATGCTCTTTTGAGGGTTCTTCAAGATGCACCTTCCATGATTGCACTTTGAAGCTTGAAGGGAATGTATAAGATGAAGGAGATGATGATGTTTGAAGGTGGTGATGGTGTTTTCGGTTTGGGCAGCCGATCAAGAGGGAGAGAGAGTGAAATAGAGTGTGATATCTAGTGAAATGATAAGCTAATCCAAGGCCATACTTATATCATTATCTCCACATTTTTATGCAACTTCAACAAGCAACATCTAGTAAAATATTAGGATTAAATCAAGTTAGGGGATTTGGAGTATGGGGGTGGGTCCCCTTGTGGGCTGAATTCGATTGGGGGGGGGGGGGGGGTATAATTGCAAAATTTCAACTAAAGTCTAACTACAAGTTAGAACCCAAGTGTTGAATGGTATATGTTAGATTGTTTATTTTTAGCGGGTGTTATGGCATACGGGGATCATGACTAGCCATAAATAATAAAACAAGGTATTTGACAAAAATTTAGTGTCCCGGTTAATGTCCGGTTATACGATTAAATACCGTACCGTTAAAATGTTTAATTATGCTGGAAAAAGGTCCTTTATGTATATTTTTGTAACATAAATTATTCCCGGCACTTAGGAAAATATACGGGACCGTTCTGCCATGTTTTTGCACTTAATTATTAATTTAAAATGCTGAGTTTTATATTAAAGCGCAGAATTTTGTATTTAAAGTACGTTTAGGCACATCCGGTCACTATAAACTTCACCTAGTGACGCAGTTCTACAATCCTCACCTCCCTACACTCACTACCAGTGTAGTAATCTATTCCCGGCCCATACTGGTCTTAGAGGCAGTGTCTGCCTGATGCTGGTTATGTCAGCATGTTTCCTGGGTTATCCGTATAGTGTGCTCACTGTGCTTTTTGTGCATCAAGGTTGTCACTGCTGTTTATGGGTAAATAATAGAGTGACAGTATAAATGTGATGCATGAGTATGTATGTAACAGAAGTCAGTAAGCAGTTTAAACACAGATGTAAGCAAGCACAGTAATTAAGCAGTAATTAAATATTAATTAATTCGTACGGATACCTGGTTTGGTGAGGGTTGTCACATTCTCCCCCCGTTAAAGAAATTTCGTCCCGGAATTTAAGTTCTGCTACTAGATGCAGGGTTCTTGGAAATAAGTGGGGGTACTTTTCTTTCATCCGATCCTCACATTCCCACGTGAATTCAGGTCCATGCCTAGCATTCCAACGAACTTTGACGAGTTTGACGCTGCTCCTGCGAGTTTTATTAACTTTCCAATCCGTGACCTCAACAGGTTCTTCAGTAAAGTGGAGCGTGTTGTCGATATGAACTTCGTCAGCGTGAATGATCACTGTATCTTGTGTTGGACTCTTTCTCAAATTGGATACATGGAATGTATCGTGAACACCATGGAGTTCAGCAGGTAGGTCCAACTTGTAGGCTACAAGCCCAATCCTTTGCAGAATTTTGAAAGGGCCAATGTAATGCGGATTCAACTTCCCACGCTTTCCGAAGCGTGCCACCCCCTTCCAGGGTGAAACTTTCAATAAAACCATATCTCCAACTTGGAATTCCAAATGTTTCCGGTTTGGATCTGCATAGGCTTTCTGTCTTTCACGAGCCGCTTCGATGCGTTTTCGAATCTGCGAAATTTTGTCTGTCGTCTCTTGGACGATTTCGGGACCAACAAGCTGTCTATCACCTGCGTCAGCCCAACATAGTGGTGATCGACACTTGCGTCCGTAAAGAGCTTCAAATGGCACGGCTCCAATACTAGTGTGGTAGCTGTTGTTGTATGAGAATTCAGCCAGTGGTAAATGCTTATCCCAGCTACCACCAAGATCCATTACACATGCTCTCAGCATATCTTCCAATGTCTGAATAGTTCTTTCACTTTGGCCATCAGTTTGCGGATGGAATGCAGTGCTCAAATTCAATTGTGAGCCAAAAGCTTCTTGGAAGGATTGCCAAATCCTTGATATGAAACGTCCATCTCTATCAGAGATGATCGAGAGTGGCACTCCATGACGTGCAACGATTTCCCTCATGTAAATTTCCGCAAGTTTACTCGTATTGTCTTTCTCTTTGATTGGCAAGAAATGTGCGGACTTTGTTAGGCGGTCAACTATCACCCAAATAGTATCATGGCCCCTGGGCGTCTTAGGCAGTTTCGTTATAAAATCCATTGAAATCTGTTCCCTTTTCCACTTAGGAATTTCAGGTTATTGCAGAAGTCCCGAAGGCTTCTGGTATTCAGCTTTTACCTTGGCACACGTCAAACATTTGCTAACATAAACAGCAACGTCGCCCTTCATCCTGGGCCACCAATAATAATCCTTAAGATCCTGGTACATCTTATCCGCACCGGGATGTATAGAGTACCGTGATTTGTGTGCCTCATCAAAAATAACTTTCCTCAAACCACCAAACAGAGGAACCCAAATCCTTTTCATAAAACATAACGTTCCTTCCTCGTTTGGCGCTAATTGCTTCTCCATCCCACGGAGATATTCTTCTTCCAAGTTTCTTTCCTTAAGAGCTTCTTTTTGCGCGGCACGAATGCGCAGGGAAAGATCTGTCTGGATAATCATCTCCAAAGCCCTAACCCTTATGGGCTTGATCCTTTCCTTACGACTTAGGGCATCGGCGACCACATTCGCCTTCCCTGGATGGTACTTTATCTCGCAGTCGTAATCGTTCAACAATTCGACCCAACGTCTTTGTTTCATGTTCAGCTCTTTCTGGTTGAATATGTGTTGTAAACTCTTGTGGTCTGTGAAGATTGTACACTTCGTACCATATAGGTAGTGTCTCCAGATCTTTAATGCGAATATCACTGCGCCTAGTTCCAAATCGTGAGTGGTATAGTTCTTTTCATGTACTTTCAACTGGCGTGACGCGTAAGCTATAACTTTCTGGCGTTGCATCAACACACAACCCAATCCTTGACGTGAGGCATCACAGTATACCACGAAATCATCTGTACCTTCCGGTAGTGCTAAGATCGGCGCATTGCAGAGCTTATCCTTCAACAACTGAAATGCTTCCTCCTGTTTGATTCCCCAGTCAAACTTCTTATCCTTTTGCGTGAGGAGTGTCAGTGATTGAGCGATTTTTGAAAAATCCTCAATGAACCTTCGATAGTAACCAGCCAAGCCTAGGAATTGTCGAATCTCGGTTGGCGTCTTTGGAGTTTCCCAATTTTTGATCGCTTCAATCTTGGTGGGGTCCACATGAATCCCATCCCCATTCACCACATGTCCAAGGAATTGGACTTCACGTAGCCAAAACTCGCACTTGGAGAACTTGGCGTACAACTGTTCCTTTTTCAGCAACTCCAAAATAGCTCTTAAGTGATGTTCGTGTTCAGCCTTTGTCTTTGAATAAATCAAAATATCGTCAATGAATACAATCACGAACTTATCGAGATACGGCTTGCAGACTCGGTTCATTAGGTCCATAAAAACAGCAGGCGCGTTTGTTAACCCAAACGGCATGACTAGGAACTCGTAGTGTCCATAACGAGTTCTGAAGGCTGTCTTCGGGATGCTCTCTTCTTGTATTCTTAGCTGATGGTACCCAGATCGAAGATCGATCTTAGAGTAAAAACTTGAACCCTGGAGCTGATCGAATAAATCATCGATTCTTGGAAGAGGGTATCTATTTTTGATCGTCAGCTTATTCAACTCCCGGTAGTCAATACACATACGGAAACTACCGTCTTTCTTTTTGACAAATAAAACTGGAGCTCCCCAAGGCGAGAAGCTTGGTCGGATGAATCCTTTGTCAAGTAACTCCTGGAGTTGTGTCGACAACTCCTGCATCTCTGACGGTGCAAGTCTATAAGGTGCCCTAGCTACAGGCGTGACGCCTGGAACTAAGTCAATGTGAAATTCCACTTGCCTTTGGGGTGGCAATCCTGGCAAGTCCTCTGGAAAGACTTCAGGATATTCCCTCACGACAGGGATGTCTTCGATCTTCGGCTCAGCAGCCTTCTTATCCACGATGTGTGCCAGGAAGGCAGCACATCCCTTTTGTAAACACTTACGAGCTTTCAGGCAACTGATAATTCTTAAAGGCGTATTCCGCTTCTCCCCATGAACCACAATTGTTTCTCCATCTTCGGTTGGGATACGAATGACCTTATCGTGACAAACAATTTCAGCCTTGTTGCTTGATAACCAATCCATTCCTACTACTACGTCGAAGCTTCCCAGCTGGACTGGTAGTAGATCCAAAGTAAACTCACGCTCTCCCAACTCGATTACACAACCTCTGACCACTTCGTTGGCTTCTACTAACTTTCCATTCGCCAATTCAATTGAGTAAGGAATATCTAATTTACTAGCGGCTAAACCAAGCATATTCTTAAACTCTAACGATACGAAGCTATAATCGGCACCAGTATAAAATAAAACGGATGCAAAGCGTTGGTTTACAGGGAACGTACCAGTAACAACATTGGGATCCTGGCGCGCCTCCCTCGCTTCGATATTGAAAACCCTTCCACGCGCTTGGTTTAATTCTGGGCAGTTCCGCTTAAAATGCCCCATATCACCACAGTTAAAGCAACCTGGTCTTTGCCCGTTTCCACCTCCATTCCCAGCTTGATTGTTGTTTTGGTTTCGGTTTACAGTACCAGCTTGATTCGCGTTGTTGCCTCGATTTCCATTCCCTCCGTTATTTCCTTGTGCACGATTTCCATTTCCTCCGTTATTTCCTTGTGCACGATTTCCATTTCCACCACGATTATTGTTTCCATTACCGAAACCTCCCTGGCCACCCCGGCCAGTATTAACCCAGCAAGTATCCTTCAAATGACCATTTCTCCCACAATTTTCGCATGCTCTTAGCCCGCACTGACCGGTATGATGGCGCTGGCATGTGTTACACTTGGGCAGAGTGCCCATATATCCCCTTCCTTTCCTACCAGTACCAGTCGTAGCTCGGGTCGGCGTGCTTGACTCTCCTTTTCTACCATCACTGCTTGTGCCTTGTTTGAAATTCGAGAATTTTCTTTTGTTATCCCCGGACGACTCTACATGAGTCTCCTTCTTCTTTTGCTCAACATCAGAAAACTTGTTTAGGCGGATCGCCTCCTCAGTGAGAGCTACGCTTAGATCGATCGCCTCAGTGATTGTTGCCGGTTTTGAAGAGGTCACCATACTAATGATTTGAGGAGCTAAACCCCAAATGAAGCGCTCGATCCGCTTGAATTCTGGCGTGACCATATAAGGTACCACTTGTGATAGGTCGTGAAACCTCTGAACATATTCCGCAATTTTCGGTCCTTCCATCTTCAGATGCCAAAACTCGGTTTCCAACTTTTGAATTTCAGCGCGAGAGCAATACTTTTTGCGCATGAGCTCTTTCAGCTCGTTCCACGTCAATGCGTAGGCTGCAGCTTCACCAAGTGTTTGGACTTGTAAATTCCACCATGACAGGGCTCCGTTCAAGAATAGCCCAGAGATGTAAGTAACCTGCTGATCTGGAGCGCATTTGCTCATGCGGAGAACTGATTCTGTCTTTTCTGCCCAACAAACAAAAGTAACAGCACCTCCGGTGCCATCAAAGTTTACAGGTTTGCAGTCTAAGAACTGCTTGTAGGTGCACCCTGCACATACGTTACAACATATGAATGGCATTAGCAAACTTGCTATAGATATCCAATGTATCATGGTATGCCTTAATAACTTAGTATTACCATGAGGCGGATTGTTGTTGCCGTTATTGTATGAGCTGCCTCCGCTAGGTCCTCCTTGAGAGGCGGCGTATTGCGCGATGGCGGAAGCGATGATCTGTTGAAGTTCTGCCTCGTTGGCAGGCATGCGTGGATCACGTCTCGGTGGCATCTTCTAAAAGATGGTTTACGCGAGTCAGGTCATGGTAGGTAAAGTGTGCGTATAAAACGATAATAGTAATACATAACATCTCATGTTAAAATAAACCAACACATAACATCTCATGTTAAAATAAACCAAACACATAACATCTCATGTTATAAACAATCAATCACACAACATCCCATGTTATAAATATATCAATAAATCAGCCAAGCATGTAATGAGAACACTGCGATTAAGCTTTTATATAACCAAGACCACGATTACAATGTTTACAAGTCCCACAAATGTAACATACATCCAAAAAGGGACCAAGGGTCACAATGCCCTTGCCCGAAACATCTAAACATATACAAATACCAAACATCAAAAGTCAGAATCGTCAGGTGGTCTTCAAAAAGCTATGTAGCCGACTTAATCGTCGTCTTCTCATCAAAAGTGGTGGTACCTACATCAAACCAAAAGAGCCCTCATGCTGCTGGTGGTGGAGGAGGAAAATGAAAGTAGAACAAACTGCGCATGAGGAGCCAATCCTCCTCCATGGCGTGGTGAGAACGTGACAGATGCTCTAACTGCTGCTCCAGGACCTGGACACGACGCGTCAGCGCGTCATGCTGTAGCATAAATGAAACGAGGACATCCTCCGTGGAAGGCTCGACAAAATAGGGATGGTATGGATCTGTCGACGGCATGGCGGATGATGATGTCCAGAGAAAAGGCTCGCTGGATGGAGTAAAAGGTGGTACAGCGAACGGTGGAACAGGGGGAACAGCAGTATGGTGAGGGATCTGCGGTGCAAACTGATCCCCTCCGGTCAGAAAAGGTACATGGCCAAAAGGCTGATGAGAGGGGCCCTCTCCAGGACGCGGCGGAGGGATATCCTGGAGAAATGTGACAGGCAGATCCGCGCGATGCGCATCAATAGTGTGTGTGGGGAATAAGGGTGCATCAAAAGGAGCTAAAACTGGTGCATCTGGTACTATAAAAGGCGGAATATCATCATCGGCCTCTATCCACCCATTGTGGGTGTCAGCATCTCGTGGGTCAACATGGGCCTCAAAAAGTGCCCGATCGAACTGCACAGGCACAGGGTCAGGAAGGGGGGCAACAACAGGGTCAGCGGGTATATCAGCAATGGGAGGGGCAACAACCTGAGCATCAACAGCATGCTCACCCTCCAATAGTGGAGCAACAATAGGGTGATCATCGGTAGGTATATCAACAATCAAAGGATCAACAGCAAATCTTGGGGCAGAGGCAGCAGATGACGCCCTATCGGGGTCTGAATCAAGAGAATAGTGCTGCGCACTCTGCGCGTGCGACTGTGCAGAGGCCACAGACTCGAAAGAGTCTGGGACAGGTGAATGGGCAGGTGACTCCTCAGCAGGAGCATCTGCGAGTAGCAAAACATCGTCGACAGCAAATAGGGCCTCGCCCTCGACGTCATCCTCTAGTGGCACGTCGCAAACAAATCGACGTCGTCATCGGCGACTACGTCAAGTGGCATATCAACAACTGGGTACATGGCAAGGGGTAAGGGGGCAGGGATCTCCACGAGAGGTAGATCCCCGGTAGGAACACCACCAGCATGAGGTATATCATCCCCAAAATCGGGTATAGCAAAAGGCTGTAATGCATCCTCGTCAGTGCTGTCTGTATCTGATGTATGAACCTCTGAATCAGTGTACATCGGGTCGTCAGAGTCCACTGCCACTGGGTCTGAAACCCCGCTCGATGAAGACATAGTGTCTGTAATACAACCACAGATATGCACATATATCAATCATATAATCAAGTAAACACATTAATCACAAATAAGCAATTAAATAGCTCTCCTAGTCCCACTAGCCTCCCAGCCTCCCAGACTGACTCCCTAGTCCCACTAGCCTCCCAGCCTCCCAGACTGCTCTCCCTAGTCCCACTAGCCTCCCAGCCTCCCAGACTGACTCCCTAGTCCCACTAGACAACTACCTCAGCCTCCCAGACTGAGCCTATAATTAACAAATAAAAAGGTGCTCAACATTTGTTTGTAAAAACATTTTGGATCTGGACTTAAGTGGTATGCAGTGTAAAAATGTTTTCGTGAGAGCCCTAGTGATCATAGTCTAGACTCGAGAAGGAATCCTAGTTCGCTATGATCAGAGCTCTGATACCAAGCTGTCACACCCTGGCTTTGCGGAAGCGTGGGTTAATTTGGTGTGACTTCTTAATACCATAGCTTAATCACAACAAAGCTATATGAAAATAAAACATGCAGATCATCCATTTATTTAAGTTTGAAAAGTAAAAATACCACAACATTGTCTTAAGGCGTTGACGCATGCAACGGAATATACAACCTGATAATATAAAAACTTTGTTCTTAAAACGCAACCACAAATATAACATAAACACTTGTTTAAGACTTGCGACTCGTCCAGGTAAAAGTCGCAATCCCTAAACGTGGATGATCCCGTAACTCTAACACAGCGGGAAAACGTAGCATACCGTGCCAGATCCTTAGTTCCCTGAAATACATGTAAGTTGGAAAAATCAACATAATGTTGAGCGAGTTCATGTGTAAGTGAGTATGTAAAACACTTGTAAGTATAAAAACCCTGGTATGTAGCAAATAAGGAAAAAGAGATCACCAATGGTTTGCAAGGCCATTGATATGTGTGAAGTGCAAGTAGGAAGACTCAAACCTAGCGGATTTGTGCGTCGGGAACATAGTCACCCCGAGGTCCGTTCTGCTGGGCCTGGGGCTGGGCTCGCTACACCCAGATAGATCTACCGCATCGTGCCCCTCGGTCCTACAATGAGGATTAATGGCCTCAAGTACCACCTACCCACTCACATGATCTAAGTAGTAACCCTCCTTACGCTAACCATACCATGTAAAAGTACTCGTAATCATAGTAACATGTATTTCACCCCCGCAGTTTAGAAAACTGAAAACAGTTAAGAGAAAAGGGGGACATGAACTCACAGTAATGCGTCCTCGATAACGGCAAATCAAACTCGGTCCGCAACACGACAACCTACAATCGTGCTAATATCTATTAGACGAACGGCCGTGCCTTAGCTTAGAGTTTTAACGTTCTAGGGGAAATAGTTAGACAACTATTTCGTGTTTATATTTCTTGGTTATCGTATAAATAGACTCCTTCCCAAGGATGGGATATTCGTACATGTATTATGTATTTGGTGACTTAAAGTATTAACAAAATACATTTACAAGTCTCATATCCAACACTTTAAAGTTTTATGTCAAAACTCATGGCGAGGTTTAATTCCGAGAAATAAAGTTAAACACACTTGTTAGAAAAGTAGTTTTTCTAAGTCTTGGTATTTTTAGAAAAATTCGCCAGAACTTCCCCTAAAAACGGGAGTGTCCGTGCTAATACGCACATCTTTTTCTTTTTGAAATCAAACCACGATCATCAACAAACAACCCTTACGTTTTAACTCGCAAAATACTACCATTGTCGTTTCAGTTTCAATATGTGAAAAACTGGACTGTTTTCGGACGGTTAGATAAAATACTTAACTCTTTCCAAAAATTCCCAAATTTTTGCAGAACGTCCTAATCGACCCACAAATTATCGTGTAAAAATATCAAGGTCTAGTTCATTATCAATAATTTATAGAAAATCGTTTACCGAACTGTGATCAGATTAGTTATATTCTGATCACAGTTTACGGAAAAATTCGTCAAAAATTCCTCGTGAGTCCGTTTATCGAAATTCCAGTTCGAGGGTCACAAATACATCCGTGACCATCTTTGATAAAAGTTTCAGGGGCTGGTTCGGTTCAGGTTTTAAGTTGTGATCGAAAACGCACAGCCCAATTTACTGCAGTAAAAATCAGCCTTAGCTGCTGTCACGAAAACAGATTTTTAAAATAGTAACCGACCTCAGAAAAATACGATTCCAGCGCCATTTTCTTCGGTTTTCGAAAAGACACGATTTAGGCTTTTGAAATTCCGTTTTTCGAGTTTTTAAAGTCCGTTTACAGCCTGTTGAAGGCGGCTGTAAAAATGCATCAGCATGTTATTTTTAAGTTTAAACATTACTAAATCGCATCAACGAGTGTCCGATTAACGGGTTTAACAAGAAAACAACCTTTAAACATCAAGTATGATTTAACCAACCCTCAAACCAACAAGATTCCGCTTCATAAATCAGCCACAAGTAAACTTTTATGTAGCTTTTATGTTCATAACTCATGTTTCATATTTTTCTAGTATTCTTGTAAATTAGTGATTTAAACAACAATACATCACACTACAAGTCATAATTTCGAACAAGATGAGATCAAGTGTAAGGAAACTTACTACTAGCCTCTAGCTAGGGAAGAATCTAATGAAGAAATGTGAAGAAAAGATGGTGTAAACGGCTAGAACAATGCTCTTTTGAGGGTTCTTCAAGATGCACCTTCCATGATTGCACTTTGAAGCTTGAAGGGAATGTATAAGATGAAGGAGATGATGATGTTTGAAGGTGGTGATGGTGTTTTCGGTTTGGGCAGCCGATCAAGAGGGAGAGAGAGTGAAATGGAGTGTGATATCTAGTGAAATGATAAGCTAATCCAAGGCCATACTTATATCATTATCTCCACATTTTTATGCAACTTCAACAAGCAACATCTAGTAAAATATTAGGATTAAATCAAGTTAGGGGATTTGGAGTATGGGGGTGGGTCCCCTTGTGGGCTGAATTCGATTGGGGGGGGGGGGTATAATTGCAAAATTTCAACTAAAGTCTAACTACAAGTTAGAACCCAAGTGTTGAATGGTATATGTTAGATTGTTTATTTTTAGCGGGTGTTATGGCATACGGGGATCATGACTAGCCATAAATAATAAAACAAGGTATTTGACAAAAATTTAGTGTCCCGGTTAATGTCCGGTTATACGATTAAATACCGTACCGTTAAAATGTTTAATTATGCTGGAAAAAGGTCCTTTATGTATATTTTTGTAACATAAATTATTCCCGGCACTTAGGAAAATATACGGGACCGTTCTGCCATGTTTTTGCACTTAATTATTAATTTAAAATGCTGAGTTTTATATTAAAGCGCAGAATTTTGTATTTAAAGTACGTTTAGGCACATCCGGTCACTATAAACTTCACCTAGTGACGCAGTTCTACAATCCTCACCTCCCTACACTCACTACCAGTGTAGTAATCTATTCCCGGCCCATACTGGTCTTAGAGGCAGTGTCTGCCTGATGCTGGTTATGTCAGCATGTTTCCTGGGTTATCCGTATAGTGTGCTCACTGTGCTTTTTGTGCATCAAGGTTGTCACTGCTGTTTATGGGTAAATAATAGAGTGACAGTATAAATGTGATGCATGAGTATGTATGTAACAGAAGTCAGTAAGCAGTTTAAACACAGATGTAAGCAAGCACAGTAATTAAGCAGTAATTAAATATTAATTAATTCGTACGGATACCTGGTTTAGTGAGGGTTGTCACAACCTTCAGCATCTATCTACACATGGGCGGAGATGCAACAAATATTTTTAGATGAATTTTACACCGCTCAAAAGACTAATGATGCTAGGAAGGGGTTCAGGAGTTTTCAGCAACAACAAGGTGAGATGTTTCATGAGGCCTTTGAGCGTTTTAACATGATGATCAAGAATTGCCCTCACCATGGAATTGAACTGTGGGAATTGATGAACGCTCATGAGGGGTTGAGTGCCGAAGATGCTCGGGACTTAATGTCTATTACCGGTGGGACTTTTGGCACAAATTATGAGCATGACGATTGGGAGTTTTTGGAGCAAATGGCAATTACATCAAAGAGGAAATCCCAAGCATCAAGGAGAGCACGACCGGCCGTTATCCGAACACAAGTGCATGCGGTTGACGATGGTAATGTTCAAACCTCTAATCAAATTTATGATGTTTGTGCTATTTGCAATGAAATAGGTCATGCGGCTGAAAATTGCCAAGGAGTGGTAGAAGTGCAATATGAAGAAGTTCATGCGGTACAAGGTCAAGGAGGGGGTGGTAGAAGCTATAATATGAATTCTAATACTTACCACCCCGGGTTGAGGAATCACCCAAATTTTCGGTATGGGAACCCTTCAAATCAAGCTAACCCGAATTTTCAAGGTAACTAAGGTAACTTTGGTTCGCGCCAACCTTATAACAATCAAAATGGATATCGAGGTAGGAACAACCAAGGATATCAAAGGCAATATCAAACGGGTCAAGAACAAGGGGGGTCTTCGGGCGGAAACGAGATGATGGAAATGTTAAAGAGCATGCAAGCGGAGATGCAAAAACGGAATCAACTCGATGAAGTTCAAATGCAAAAGGATGAGGTTCGTGACAAGAGCATCCGATCACTAACAACCCAAATGGGTCAATTGGCAACCGATGTGGCGGAGTTGAAGAAAAGCAAAGGTCAACTTCCTAGCGACACTAAGGTAAATCCTTCACATGGTACGTCACGAGGTAATGTTAATGTTCATCATGTTAGTGTTTTAAGAAGTGGAAAAGAATTTAAAGCCAATTTGTCACCCGAATTGGTTGAGGGGGTAGTTGAGGATGTCACGGGTAATGAAAGTGATGATGAAGTTTCACCGGTTAAACCTAAAGAATCAAATGTTAACAAACCGGGGTTGGGTGAAAATGATAAAAGTGAAAAAGATGAGGGTGAACCGAGTCAAGTCCCGTTCCCATCGGCTTTACTTGACCCGGGTAGAAAAAATTTTATTGCACCAAGAGGTCCCCAAAAAGAAGAATTGTGGGACATGTTTAAACAAGTAAAAATCAATCTTCCACTACTTGATGCAATAAAACAAGTACCCGCCTATGCAAAATTTTTAAAGGAATTATGTACACAAAAGAGGCAACAAAAGAAGAAAATGCCTAAGCGGGTGGATTTAACCGGGCAAGTAAGTGCAGTTTTGAATGGGGAGCTTCCTCCTAAGCTCCAAGATCCGGGCGCGCCATTAATTAACATACAAGTTGGTAACTTTCAAATGGCAAAGGCGTTACTAGATCTTGGAGCCGGAGTTAGTATTTTACCGGGGGGCTTATATGACCAATATGACTTTGGTCCGTTAGCTAGGGTGGAGACAACGGTTGTTTTAGCCGATTTGTCTCATAAGCTACCTCGGGGGATGGTTCAAAATGTGATTGTTAAAATTGATGAGTTCTATTACCCGGTTGACTTTTTAGTCTTGGACTACTCATCCGCGGACCCAAAACAACAACAAAATGTAATTTTGGGTCGGCCATTTTTGAGCACCGCGCATGCTGTGATCGATTGTAGATTTGGTACAGTCGATATGACTTTTGGGAATCGAAAAATGCGCTTAAATGTTTTTACTAACAATTCTAATGCTAATGGTGTTGATGAGTGTTTCATGGCAGATTTAGTTGACGGATGCAACCCGCATGAGTATGAGGAGGATGGTATGGATGTTTGCTTGTGTGATTTTTCTGAACAGGTACATGCTTATGCACTCCGGGTTGAAGAGTAAAAACAGGATGCTATGGCCTTGAAAGAAGGTCGACCGCCATGGACTCACCAATTCGAAGGCTTGCCGGTGGAGATAAACTCGGGTACTAAACCATCATTAGAAGAACCACCGAAGTTGGAACTCAAAGACTTGCCAAGCCACTTGAAGTATGCTTTCCTAGGGGATAATGACACTATACCGGTCATTATTGCCTCTAATCTAGAGTTGGCGCAAGAGCAAGCATTGTTGGAAGTTTTGAAAGAAAACAAGGGAGCTATTGGATGGACGATTGCCGATCTCAAAGGAATTAGTCCATCAATCGTCATGCACAAGATTATTACCACTGAAGATGCAAAACCGTCACGAGAAGCTCAAAGGCGATTGAATCTGAACCTACGGGAGGTAGTAAAGAAAGAGGTAATTAAATGGTTGGACGCGGGAATCATCTATCCGATTTCGGATAGTGCTTGGGTGAGTCCCACCCAAGTTGTGCCTAAGAAGGCCGGTATTCAAGTAGTCAAGGATGAGAATGGTGAACAAATTGCCACCCGACCGGTCACCGGGTGGCGTGTATGTATTGACTACCGAAAATTGAATGCCGCCACTTCTAAGGACCATTTCCCGCTACCTTTCATTGACCAAATTATTGAAAAATTATCGGGTCAAAAATATTACTGCTTTTTTGACGGGTATTCGGGTTACAATCAAATAGCAATACACCCGGATGACCAACACAAGACCACCTTCACTTGTCCATATGGCACCTTTGCCTTTCGGCGAATGCCATTTGGCTTGTGCAATGCACCGGCATCTTTCCAACGATGTATGATGAGTATCTTCTCGGACATGGTTGGAGAGTCGCTTGAAGTGTTTATGGATGACTTTTCCATTTTTGGCACTAGTTTCGAATCTTGTCTCAACGAATTACAAAAAGTTTTAAAAAGATGTGTTGAGAAAAATTTAGTGCTTAGTTGGGAGAAAAGTCATTTCATGGTGCAAGAGGGAATTGTGCCAGGTCATGTGATTTCGGAAAGGGGAATGGAGGTGGACAAGGCAAAAATACGGGTAATAGCATCTTTGCCACCACCGAAAAATGTCAAGGGTGTAAGGTCATTTTTGGGACACGTAGGGTTCTATAGACGTTTCATAAAAGGTTTTAGTGTTATCACCAAACCTTTATGCAACTTGTTATTAAAAGATATCCTATTTGATTTTACTAATTAGTGTATGCAAGCTTTTACTGTTTTGAACGAACATTTGGTCAAAGCTCCTATTTTGCAACCACCGGATTGGTCAAAGCCGTTCGAGATCATGTGTGATGCAAGCGACATGACAATTGGTGCAGTTTTGGGTCAACGGGTTGATAAAAAGCCGGTGGTGATTTACTATGCAAGCAAGACTTTATCCGAAGCGCAACTGAATTACACCACAACTGAAAAGGAGTTATTAGCGGTGGTGTATGCTTTGGATAAGTTTCGTTCGTATATTTGGGGGAGCAAGGTGGTGGTTTATTCGAATCATAGTGCCGTCCGATATTTGATGGAGAAAAAGGACGCGGAGCCTCGTTTGATTCGGTGGGTATTGTTGTTACAAGAGTTTGACTTGGAAATTCGAGACAAAAAGGGAAGTGAGAATGTAGTGGCGGATCACTTGTCTCGGATTCCGGTAGAAGGGATTGATGATGTTAGCGAAATAAATGAAAGGTTTCCCGACGAGCAACTCCTAGCCGTATCCACTTTCGTTGCACCGTGGTATGCTCATTATGTAAATTACTTAGCCACGGGTGCCATCCCAAGTCATTGGACCAAGAAGCGACGACAACAATTTATGGTCCAAGTGAAGCAGTACATTTGGGATGAACCGGATCTTTTCAAGATCGGGCCGGATCAAGTTATTCGGAGATGTGTGCCCGAAACGGAGGTGTTGGAAATCTTGACTCATGCCCACTCATCCGCATGTGGAGGTCACTTTAGCGGGCATAAAACGGGTTACCGGGTTCTCTCGTGTGGGTTTTATTGGCCCACAATTTTCAAGGATGCGTGTGAGTTCGCAAGAAACTGTGTGAATTGTCAAAAAATGGGAAGCATTTAAAAGAGGGATGAGATGCCATTGCAACCAATTTTGGTTGTAGAAATATTTGATGTATGGGGCATTGACTTTATGGGTCCCTTCCCGAATTTGAATGGCTTCCTATATATTTTGGTAGCGGTGGATTACGTCTCAAAGTGGATTGAAGCTATTGCAACACGAACAAGCGACCATTCGGTTGTTTGTAAATTTGTCCAATCCAACATCTTCTCTCGTTTTGGTATCCCGCGTGTTATTATAAGTGACGGTGGTTCGCATTTCAAGAACTTTAATTTCGGGAAATTATTGAAGAGGTATAGCGTGAATCACCGGATTGCTACACCTTACCATCCGTAAACGAGTGGACAAGTTGAAGTCTCCAACCGTCAAATCAAAGAAATCCTCATGAAGACGGTAAGAACGGATAGGTAGGATTGGTCGAGCAAATTAGACAATGCATTATGGGCATACCGAACGGCCTACAAGACTCCGATTGGCACAACACCTTACCGGATGGTGTATGGAAAGGGTTGTCACTTGCCAATGGAGTTAGCGCATCGGGCACATTGGGCAATCAAGACGGTAAATGCGGATTATGATGAGGCGGGAAAGATGAGAAAATTGCAATTAAGTGAGATCGAAGAGATTAGAGACGAGGCGTATGAGTGTGCATCGACTTACAAAGACAAGCTTAAGAAGGTACACGATGCAAAGTTGAGGAAGAAAACCTTTGAAGTGGGTCAAAAGATTTGGTTGTACAATTCAAGGCTCAAGATGTTTGCGGGCAAGCTTAAAAGCAAATGGATGGGCCCGTATGTCGTTCGGCGAGTTGGGAGGTTTGGTGATGTAGATATCCAAGATGAGCAAACGAACAAACAACAAACGGTGAACGGTCATCGGTTGAAGCCATACTTGGAGGGGAACGACATCAACAACTTGGAGCTTGATAAAGCGGGCTACATTCTACGCCCGGTCGATGAGGAAAAACCATGAGAGGCCCAGGTTTGGTAGTGTAAATAGTTAGCATTTCATTTTATTTGTTTTGTATAATTTGCACATATACCGTACTCGCTTGAAGCTTGTGTTTGAAACAAGTGTGGGGACATTCGGGTCACGAATGGCTCTAACATTGTGTTGAGGACAACACGTGACTTTCGAGGGGGTAGGGTAATTTTTATATGTTTTTGAAAATTTTTAAAAACACAAAAAAAAAATTGAAAAATCTAAAAACGAGACACTTTAAATTGCATTTTTAACTAAACCAGGGATGATGTGACACCCCAGGAAAATCAGGATAACAACGCAACTTAACTAGCTTCCTCAGTAACCACGCGCTAAATTTCGGGACGAAATTCTCTTAACAGGGGGAGAATATGACAACCCTCAATTTACATGTATTCCGTACAATTTATTTAATAATAATTTAAGTGCTTGGTGACTGTGTTGAAATATTTAACTGCTCTCTGATTACTGAACTATACTTACATGAGCATGTTAACATACTGGTAGTATACAGAAAAGTCACTAAATGGTCCGGTGTATTTTCCTATGTGTTAGGAATTTATTTCGTTACAAAAATATATAAATAAGACGCCTTACGGAACAATTAAACAAATTAACGGAACAGTATCCGACCGAACAACCGGACATTACCCGGGATATCAAATATTTGTCAAATACCTTGTCTTACTATTTTTGGCTAGTCATGATCCCCGTATGACATAACACCCGCTAAAAATAAACCAACTAACTTGCACCATCATCTTTCCTACATCTAACTATACTTGCAATTTAGTTACATTTTACCATCAAGACCCCCCCCCCCCAACGAAATCAGCCTCAAGGGGACCCACCCCCATACTCCAAATCCCCTAACTTGATTTAATGCCATTATTTTAATAAGATGTTGCTTGTTGATGTTGCACAAAAATGTGGAGGTGATGTTATAAGTATGGCCTTGGATTAGCTTATCATTGCACTAGATTTCACACTCCATCTTCACTCTCTCTCCCTCTTGATCGGCTGCCCAAAACCAACACACCATCACCACCTTCAAACATCATCATCTCCTTCATTTTATACATTCCATTCAAGCTTCAAAGGATCTATGGAGGTTGCAACTTAAGGGGACTTCAAAGGAGCTTGTTCTAGCTTGATTCTCCATCTTTTCTTCACATTTCTTCATTAGATACTTCCCTAGCTAGAGGCTAGTAGTAAGTTTCCTTACATTTGATCTCATCTTGTTCGAAATTTATGGCATATAGCATGGTGTATTGTTGTTTAAATTACTAGATTACAAGGATACTAGAAAATATGAAACATATGTTATGAACATATAAGCTACATAAAAGTTTACTTGTGACTGAATTATGAAGCGGAATCTTGTGGGTTTGAGGGTTGGTTAAATCATACTTGATGTTTAAAGGTTTTTTTCTTGTTAAACCCGTTAATCGGACACTTGTAACACGATTTGATAACATGTAAAACTTCAAAACAGCATGCTGATGTACTTTTCCAGCCGCCTTCAACAGGCTGTAAACGGATTTTAAAAACTCGAAAAAACGGAATTTCAAAAGCCTAAATCGTGTCATTTCGAAAAACGAAGAAAATGGCGCTGGAATCGTATTTTTCTGAGGTCGGTTACTATTTTAAAAATCTGTTTTCGTGACAGCAGCTAAGGCTGATTTTAACTGCAGAAAAATGGGTCATGCATTTTCAGTCACAACTTGAAATGTAAACCGAACCAGACCCTAAAACTTTTATCAAAGATGGACACGGATGTATTTGTGACCCTCGAACTGGAATTTCGATAAACGGACTTACGAGGAATTTTTGACGAATTTTTCCGTAAACTGTGATCAGAATGTAACAAATCTGATCACAGTTCGGTAAACGATTTTCTATAAATTACTGATAATGAACTAGACCCCGATATTTTTACACAATAATTTGTGGGTCGATTAGGACGTTCCGCAAAAATTTGGGAATTTTTGGAATAAGTTAAGTATTTTATTTAAATGTCCGAAAACAGCCGGTTTCGAATATAAATGCTGAATTGACATAAGTTGTGACTTGCGTGTTTAAATGTCGAGTATGCTATCGGTGAATGATCTAACATGTTATATGTGTTACGTGCAATATCCTATGTCTGTTTATGAGTGGGGAATGGATGGGAAGTTTATATGGGCATAAATCGTTAAAGTGTGTACCTGTTATGTGGACAAAGTAATGTGCAAATAAACCATACGTAGGATACGTGTTATGCATGAGAAACTGATTGTTATCGTACCTTATTAGGACGTGATTGACCGACCTTGACTGTTAACTATATTTGAGAACCTAACCGAGCAAACCGAGGTGAGTTCACACTCTTTCTAAGGCATGGGATTCCCAGGGGTTGGGAATGGGATTGAATAACTACTTGTACTATCATTACTATTAAACTATTTTTACTGTCCTCGGATTGAAGGGCACGTACGTAAAACCTACGTACACTCATACTTACTACTGTCCTCGAATTGAAGGGCACGTACGTAAAACCTACGTACACGATCATAAGACCATCAACTCTATCACTTTAAGTCCCTCAATTATCGACTTAATCGCCGAGGCCTATGGCGAGCGGGTCATTAGTTAATAGCGCTATTAGGTTTAACAAACCTCACACCGTGCCAGTCGGACGGGCGTGTACTAATGGACTATGGGCAAAGGGTCAATGCTGATAGACATTGACTTAGGGCACCTCTTACATTTTCGTAGCAGTCGATACGCGTGGTCTAGTAACACATGGGAAACCCCCACTAATCTTCGCAAACATGTCAGAAAGACCACGATGCAAACTTATACGATACATGGTTTTCAAAACGAACAGATGATTTATGAAACGAATGCTATAACTAAACAACCAACTGTGAATTCACTCAACTTTGTTGTTGACTCGTTGCTACATGCCTTACAGGTCGCTAAACATTTGGAGCTTGCACGAGGAAGGAGTCGTTGTGGTGTGCGGACGGTTATGTCCAGTGTTTAATGTTTAAAACATTATGAACTTATTAAACCTATGTGTTGGACTTTAAACTTATGAACTGCGAACTTATGTTTTGAACTTTACGTTTATGCTTCCGCTGTCTAAATTAAAAACTTGGTTAACTAGCTTTTGGTCACCAATCGTATTGTGGTTGTCTTCATTTACTTAAGTACGTTGTTCAGTATGATTGGTGGCTCGATCCTGGTCATGTCACGCCTCCAAGCGGTGGGCCTTCTTCACTGGTTTGAAAAGCTTGAGTCAGTTTTCGAGATGTGCGAATGCCCCGAAGACCGTAGGGTGAAATATGCTACCGGAACACTTGAAGGAGCTGCGTTAACCTGGTGGAAGGCGCAGGTTCAACTACTAGGACTGGCAGTTGCTAATGCCACACCCTGGAATGGTTTCAAAGAGCTAATCAAGGAGGAGTACTGTAGTCGGGATGACATCCACAAACTAGAAGTGGAATTTTACCATCTAAAGATGACGGGGTCTGAGATTGAAGCATATACTAAGAGGTCAAACGAACTGGCCATCATGTGTCCAACTATGGTGGACCCTCCCATCAAACGAATCGAGCTGTACCTCAATGGCCTTGTACCAGAGATTCAAAGTCACGTAACTTCAGCCAATCTGGGTACCATTCAGCAAATTATCAAGTTGGCTCATCGTCTCACCGACCAGGCATTGGAGCAAAACAGGCTACCCAAACGTATCAGTGCCACAGCTACTTCTGATGTACTTACCGACAACAAGCGAAAATGGGATGGAAACTCCAGTAAGGGTTCTGCTTCGGCTCAGTCTCAGCAACGAAAGACTGATGACTACCAGAGTCCTGGTCAGCAATCCTCCGGTAATCAAGGACAGGGTGGGTATCGAGGAAACCACCCAAAGTGCAACAAATGTAACAGACACCATAGTGGTCAATGCAACAAAGGTCGCTGTCAGAGATGCCAAAAGCTGGGTCATGAAGCTAAGGATTGCAGGAGCCCGCGTCCTACAAATCAGAATCGCCAACAACAACAACAAGCTCCACAGAATCACCATCAGCAGCAGCAGGGAAATAAAGGATGCTTTCAGTATGGCGCTGAAGGCCACTTTAAGAGGAACTGCCCCCAGCTGAACCAAAACCAGAACAATAACCAAAGAAACGGGAACCACAATGGAAACAACAACGGAGGCAACAATGGAGGTAACAATAATGGCAATGGCGCCCAAGGTCGTGCTTTCGTGATTGGTCAGGGTGATGCAAGGAACGATCCCAACGTTGTGATGGGTAAGTTTCTTCTGGATGACTTCTTTGTTACTGTCTTATTTGATTCGGGTGCCGATACCAGTTATGTGTCTCTAAAAGTTAGTCAAATGCTTAAACGTACCCCAACACTCCTGAACACCAAACACACGGTAGAACTAGCTAATGGTAAAGGTCTTGAAGCCACACACGTAGTTAAAGGGTGTAACCTCGTCTTAGCTGGTCAGACTTTCTCTATCGATCTTATTCCCATCACACTTGGTAGTTTCGACGTCGTTATTGGGATGGATTGGCTATCTCATCATCAAGCGGAGATTGTTTGCAAGGAGAAAATCATCCGCATTCCTCGTTCTGGTGAAGACCCTCTTGTGATTCGTGGCGACAAGAGTGGTGCTGTCGAAGGCATCATCTCTTTCCTTAAGGCCTAGAAATGTCTACGAAAGGGCCACACTGCCATTCTAGCGCTCGTCACTGACACATCCACGGAAGAGAAGAGAATTGAAGACATTCCTATTGTGCGCAATTTTCCTGAGGAATTGCCTGGTCTTCCGCCTCACCGCCAAGTTGAATTTCAAATCGAGCTAGCTCCTAGAGCAGCACCAGTAGCTCGAGCACCATATCGTCTAGCTCCATCAGAACTTGAAGAACTGTCCACACAACTACAAGAACTCTTGGAAAAGGGTTTTATACGTCCTAGCTCTTCGCCCTGGGGAGCTCCAGTCTTGTTCGTAAAGAAGAAAGATGGTACCTTCAGAATGTGTATTGACTACCGCGAACTCAACAAGGTGACTGTGAAGAATCGTTATCCTCTTCCACGTATTGATGACTTGTTCGACCAGTTGCAAGGGTCGAGCTATTACTCCAAGATTGACTTGAGATCGGGATACCATCAGCTGAGGGTCCGAGATGAGGACGTCTCCAAAACAGCATTCAGAACTCGTTACGGCCATTACGAGTTTCTGGTTATGCCATTTGGACTGACGAATGCACCAGCGGTCTTCATGGATCTCATGAACCGAGTATGCAAACCTTACCTGGATAAGTTCGTTATTGTGTTCATTGACGATATCCTGATCTATTCTAAGAGTCAGGAGGAACACGAGCAGCATCTGCGACTTATGCTTGAACTTCTTCGAAAAGAGCAATTGTATGCCAAATTTTCAAAATGTGACTTCTGGCTTCGCGAAGTCCACTTTCTAGGCCATGTGGTAAACAAGGATGGGATTCATGTTGATCCATCCAAGGTTGACTCAATCAAGAACTGGCCTGCACCCCGCACACCAAAAGAAATCCGCCAATTCTTGGGTTTGGCAGGATATTACAGAAGGTTTATCAAAGACTTCTCCAAGATTGCGCAACCTCTCACTTCACTGACTCAGAAGGGTGTCATCTATCGTTGGGGTGATGCAAAAGAGTCTGCATTTCAACATCTAAAGGATAGACTTTGTAGCGCGCCTATCCTCTCATTGCCCGAAGGCACAGATGATTTCGTGGTTTATTGCGACGCTTCCATCCAAGGACTTGGTTGCGTATTGATGCAACGTGACAAGGTCATTGCCTACGCATCACGCCAACTCAAAGTTCATGAAAGAAACTACACTACTCACGATCTGGAGCTGGGAGCAGTTGTATTCGCGCTTAAGATATGGAGACATTACCTGTACGGTACCAAGTGCACCATTTACACCGATCACAGGAGTCTCGAGCATATCTTCAAGCAAAAGGAGTTAAACATGCGTCAATGCCGATGGGTCGAGCTCTTGAACGATTACGAATGCGCGATCAGGTACCATCCGGGCAAAGCCAATGTGGTGGCAGACGCCCTCAGTCGAAAGGATACCATACCTAGGCGTGTACGTGCTCTACAGCTTACCATCCAATCTAACCTTCCCGCTCAGATTCGCGATGCTCAGGTCGAAGCATTGAAAGCAGAAAACATCAGGGCTGAATCCCTACGAGGATCGAGGCAACGGCTAGAACAAAAGGAAGACAGCGCCTACTATGTAACAAGGCGTATTTGGGTTCCACTCTATGGCAACTTACGCGAGCTTGTGATGGATGAAGCACATAAGTCTCGTTATTCAGTACATCCTGGTTCGGATAAGATGTACCACGACTTAAAGACCACATACTGGTGGCCTGGCATGAGAACCCACATAGCAACCTACGTCAGCAAGTGCTTGACTTGTGCGAGAGTCAAGTCTGAATATCAGAAACCATCAGGCCTACTTCAACAACCGGAGATCCCAAAATGGAAATGGGAGCAAATTTCCATGGATTTCGTTACCGGCCTGCCCAGATCTCAACGCGGAAACGATACCATTTGGGTGATCGTAGATCGACTAACCAAGTCTGCACATTTTCTGGCTATCAAAGAAACGGATAAGTTTTCTACTCTTGCAGACATTTACCTAAAGGAAGTGGTATCGAAGCACGGAGTGCCAACCTCCATCATTTCTGATCGTGACGCACGTTTTACTTCTGAACTGTGGCAAGCAATGCACAAGTCCTTTGGCTCACGTTTAGATATGAGCACCGCTTATCACCCGCAGACGGATGGGCAATCTGAACGCACCATCCAAACCCTTGAAGACATGCTTAGGGCATGTGTAATCGATTTTGGTAATGGCTGGGAAAGGCACCTCCCGCTAGTGGAGTTTTCGTACAACAACAGCTACCACACCAGCATCCAAGCCGCTCCGTTTGAGGCATTGTACGGACGCAAATGCCGATCACCTCTCTGTTGGGCAGAAGTTGGTGACAGCCAAATCACTGGCCCAGAACTTGTGGTAGATACCACCGAGAAAATTGCTCAGATACGACAGCGAATGGCGGCAGCTCGTGACCGTCAGAAAAGTTATGCTGATAAGGGAAGAAAACCACTCGAGCTCCAGGTTGGGGATCGAGTGCTACTCAAAGTCTCACCTTGGAAAGGTGTAGTCCGCTTTGGCAAACGAGGCAAACTCAATCCGCGTTATGTCGGACCATTCGAAGTCATTGAGAAAATTGGCAAAGTCGCCTACAGGTTGGATCTACCTGAAGAACTCAGCGGAGTTCACAATGTTTTCCATGTGTCGAATCTGAAGAAGTGTCTGTCAGATGAGACCCTCATAGTTCCTCTGAAGGAACTCACTATCGACGAACAGCTGCGATTCGTCGAGGAACCAGTAGAGATTACGGATCAAGATGTTAAGATCCTCAAGCATACCAGGATACCTCTGGTCCGAGTTCGTTGGAATGCTCGTCGTGGCCCAGAGTATACCTGGGAACGAGAAGACCAAATGAAACTCAAGTATCCCCAACTGTTTAAGAAAAACGCAACCACTACTGAGGCTGAAGCTACTGCAGAATTTCGGGACGAAATTCCAAATCAACGGGGGGATGATGTGACACCCCAGGAAAATCAGGAAAACAACGCAACTTAACTAGCTTCCTCAGTAACCACGCGCTAAATTTCGGGACGAAATTCTCTTAACAGGGGGAGAATATGACAACCCTCAATTTACATGTATTCCGTACAATTTATTTAATAATAATTTAAGTGCTTGGTGACTGTGTTGAAATATTTAACTGCTCTCTGATTACTGAACTATACTTACATGAGCATGTTAACATACTGGTAGTATACAGAAAAGTCACTAAATGGTCCGGTGTATTTTCCTATGTGTTAGGAATTTATTTCGTTACAAAAATATATAAATAAGACGCCTTACGGAACAATTAAACAATTTAACGGAACAGTATCCGACCGAACAACCGGACATTACCCGGGACATCAAATATTTGTCAAATACCTTGTCTTACTATTTTTGGCTAGTCATGATCCCCGTATGACATAACACCCGCTAAAAATAAACCAACTAACTTGCACCATCATCTTTCCTACATCTAACTATACTTGCAATTTAGTTACATTTTACCATCAAGACCCCCCCCCCCCCCCCCCAACAAAATCAGCCTCAAGGGGACCCACCCCCATACTCCAAATCCCCTAACTTGATTTAATGCCATTATTTTAATAAGATGTTGCTTGTTGATGTTGCACAAAAATGTGGAGGTGATGTTATAAGTATGGCCTTGGATTAGCTTATCATTGCACTAGATTTCACACTCCATCTTCACTCTCTCTCCCTCTTGATCGGCTGCCCAAAACCAACACACCATCACCACCTTCAAACATCATCATCTCCTTCATTTTATACATTCCATTCAAGCTTCAAAGGATCTATGGAGGTTGCAACTTAAGGGGACTTCAAAGGAGCTTGTTCTAGCTTGATTCTCCATCTTTTCTTCACATTTCTTCATTAGATACTTCCCTAGCTAGAGGCTAGTAGTAAGTTTCCTTACATTTGATCTCATCTTGTTCGAAATTTATGGCATATAGCATGGTGTATTGTTGTTTAAATTACTAGATTACAAGGATACTAGAAAATATGAAACATATGTTATGAACATATAAGCTACATAAAAGTTTACTTGTGACTGAATTATGAAGCGGAATCTTGTGGGTTTGAGGGTTGGTTAAATCATACTTGATGTTTAAAGGTTGTTTTCTTGTTAAACCCGTTAATCGGACACTTGTAACACGATTTGATAACATGTAAAACTTCAAAACAGCATGCTGATGTACTTTTCCAGCCGCCTTCAACAGGCTGTAAACGGATTTTAAAAACTCGAAAAAACGGAATTTCAAAAGCCTAAATCGTGTCATTTCGAAAAACGAAGAAAATGGCGCTGGAATCGTATTTTTCTGAGGTCGGTTACTATTTTAAAAATCTGTTTTCGTGACAGCAGCTAAGGCTGATTTTAACTGCAGAAAAATGGGTCATGCATTTTCAGTCACAACTTGAAATGTAAACCGAACCAGCCCCTGAAACTTTTATCAAAGATGGACACGGATGTATTTGTGACCCTCGAACTGGAATTTCGATAAACGGACTTACGAGGAATTTTTGACGAATTTTTCCGTAAACTGTGATCAGAATGTAACAAATCTGATCACAGTTCGGTAAACGATTTTCTATAAATTACTGATAATGAACTAGACCCCGATATTTTTACACAATAATTTGTGGGTCGATTAGGACGTTCGGCAAAAATTTGGGAATTTTTGGAATAAGTTAAGTATTTTATTTAAATGTCCGAAAACAGCCGGTTTCGAATATAAATGCTGAATTGACATAAGTTGTGACTTGCGTGTTTAAATGTCGAGTATGCTATCGGTGAATGATCTAACATGTTATATGTGTTACGTGCAATATCGTATGTCTGTTTATGAGTGGGGAATGGATGGGAAGTTTATATGGGCATAAATCGTTAAAGTGTGTACCTGTTATGTGGACGAAGTAATGTGCAAATAAACCATACGTAGGATACGTGTTATGCATGAGAAACTGATTGTTATCGTACCTTATTAGGACGTGATTGACCGACCTTGACTGTTAACTATATTTGAGAACCTAACCGAGCAAACCGAGGTGAGTTCACACTCTTTCTAAGGCATGGGATTCCCAGGGGTTGGGAATGGGATTGAATAACTACTTGTACTATCATTACTATTAAACTATTTTTACTGTCCTCGGATTGAAGGGCACGTACGTAAAACCTACGTACACTCATACTTACTACTGTCCTCGAATTGAAGGGCACGTACGTAAAACCTACGTACACGATCATAAGACCATCAACTCTATCACTTTAAGTCCCTCAATTATCGACTTAATCGCCGAGGCCTATGGCGAGCGGGTCATTAGTTAATAGCGCTATTAGGTTTAACAAACCTCACACCGTGCCAGTCGGACGGGCGTGTACTAATGGACTATGGGCAAAGGGTCAATGCTGATAGACATTGACTTAGGGCACCTCTTACATTTTCGTAGCAGTCGATACGCGTGGTCTAGTAACACATGGGAAACCCCCACTAATCTTCGCAAACATGTCAGAAAGACCGCGATGCAAACTTATACGATACATGGTTTTCAAAACGAACAGATGATTTATGAAACGAATGCTATAACTAAACAACCAACTGTGAATTCACTCAACTTTGTTGTTGACTCGTTGCTACATGCCTTACAGGTCGCTAAACATTTGGAGCTTGCACGAGGAAGGAGTCGTTGTGGTGTGCGGACGGTTATGTCCAGTGTTTAATGTTTAAAACATTATGAACTTATTAAACCTATGTGTTGGACTTTAAACTTATGAACTGCGAACTTATGTTTTGAACTTTACGTTTATGCTTCCGCTGTCTAAATTAAAAACTTGGTTAACTAGCTTTTGGTCACCAATCGTATTGCGGTTGTCTTCATTTACTTAAGTACGTTGTTCAGTATGATTGGTGGCTCGATCCTGGTCATGTCACGCCTCCAAGCGGTGATACCCCGCATGGTGGATTTTGGGGGTGTGACAACAACCATAGTAACAAACAAGTGTGGGGATATGTTGGTTAGAAGGGTCTAATTTTTGTGTTTGGTTGTGTTGTTTGCTTTGTGGTGTGTGTAGAACAATGGTACGAACAAAGGAAAGAGCCGGAGCAAGTTCGTCTTCTTCGTCTAAAGACAAGGGCAAGCAACCCGAACAACAACCGAAAAAGAGGCAATATTTGGGTCGAGTTGATGAAAGTGAAAGCGAGAATGAATAAATGGAGTTGGACCCGGCTGAAAAGCCAAGATGGGAGTCGGGTCCATTAGATGATCAGCCGGAGCATTGGCAACCGACATTATTCCATGACAGTATGAACCGATTGAAAAACAAGGCAACTGCATTCATCTGTGAAAGGGAGGTTAGAGAAGTTGAATTTGGGCCGTTTGGTGTGTTTGCCCAATTCCGCGCTCTAGGATGGGAGTCGGCACTTAGTTGTTATGATAAGGATAACAAGTACGATGGGCCGTCGCAAATGAAGTTAACGGGTGTGGTGAATGGGATTCCGGTAGAGATGTCGTTTGACACGCTAAAGAAATTGGGGAAGTATGACAGTTTACACGCTCGTGATTATATGATCCCTAGTCTTGATGACCTTTTGCTTAAACCGGAGAAGCATCCTCGTTGGAATGATATGTTAGCGGCGTTATTTTTGCCCGATACTTATAGTGGAATTTTGTACCGGAGGAATTTGAAGATAGAAGCAAAGTTGTTGCTAGCGATTTGCATTTTGAATGTTATTCCGAGAAGAGGAGACAAGGAGCAAGTGAGGTACCCGGAAGTACTCGTCCTCTATTCGTTACTCAATGGGTCTCCGCGTTTTCCAATCCGATATTTGATCAGGAACCATCTCTGGATTTGCCGAAACAAGTTGGGGAGAGATATTATCCCTTATTGCCGAATTATCACGGGATTGATGAAGCAGCAAAAGGCAATCACGTCAGAGGATAAAGGGGCATCAAAAAGGCATCAGCCTTTTACTTTACAGAAGATGGGGATTGGTTGGACTTACACGCAATCGGAAAGGTACCATAAACTCAAGTCGGAGGGTCAGCGATGAAGAGCATTGAAAGTGGGTGCAAGAGATCTTTTACCGGGTGAAGTAGATGAGCCAGAAAGTGATGCGGAAGCCCCAAGTGGGGATGATGATTATGAGGATGAGCCGCATGGTGGTGAGAATGTGAATGTAGGCCAAGGGGGCCTAGGTAGGGCTTATGGTGGTGCGTTTTATGATTACATGAAACGTTCCTATGAGCCGAATTGGGCTTATGATGGCACAATGCAAGAGGTTATCGAGAACCAACGTCCTCCGGCACCCATTTTTGAGTCATGGTCGGGTTCGGAGCGGACGTTATTTGATCAACACACGATGATGAGTGCCAGCATGGAGCGGGCTTTGAAGCATAATTTAGATCGTCAAGAATCGTGGAATCGCACTCATGCGTATTCACATGAGTTAGAAATGAATAATCGATACCATGATGACCAAGCAAGAAGAATGCATGCAGATTGGCACGTCGGGCGGCCGGTGGTTGTGGATCCACAACATGTGGATTATGCGTCTCTACCACCTTACGATGGTAGTGTATCGTATCCGACCCCGCCGCTCCATCATTCACAGTGGATCGACCCGCGCCAACAAGAAGGAGCTCCACAACAAGGTGGGAGTAGTAGCGGTGCATTTGCTTTTGGAGAATGGAATGACATGATGTCTTCCATTTTTGGGCCTCCGCAGCCACGCTATTACTAGTCAGGTCGTGTTCCTTCCTTGTATATTTTGTGAATATTTATTTAGTTTGATATGTTTATGGTCGGGCGGTTGGGTGGTGTTGAGTTTTTGATGTTATGTTTGGGTGGTGGAAGTTGGCGGTGTGATGTTTTAAAAGAAGAAAAAAAAATATAAAATGAAAAAAATACCAAAAAGAAGTTTGTGGTTTGAGTTTGTGAACTTTTGGGTGATGTTAAGACGTTGAGCAGTCAAAGCCTCCTAAAACCAAACACTGGGGTCAATGTATCCCAAGTGTGGGGATGGGGGGAATTTTTGAGATTTTTGAAAAAAATTAAATCAAGCGAAACAGTGTGAGAATTTGAACACTTTGGATTAACCCCAAATAATGTACCGGCAACCCTTAATACCCTTTATTCTTGGTGAGAGTTGAAGCACGCATGTAAATAAATAATACTTGTCTTTGATGAGAGTGGCAACGGGTGGGGGTGCATTAGAACTTGTGCCTTGATACGGTTTGAGTCCTTAGTTGGATATGAATGCGAAAAGGATAACGGCATTTAGGTAGCCTCGTCTTTAGTGTGTGTGAGTGTGGGATTTGGGGGTTGGACCTCATAAATTATATATATGAGCATGGTTGCGAGAGGGGTGGGGGTTTGGACATTTAGTTGCCCAATTTTGTGCCTAAAAGCCTATCGTTTGTTCCCCCTAGCTAGTTACCTAAAATTTACCCAACTTGACCCGGTCTTATAGTGTTAGTGATTGTTTAGTAGTATGTAAATATATTTGATGTTATATTGTATGTTTGTTGAAAAAAAAATCAGAAAAAGAAAGAAAAGAAAAAAAAAAGGGAAAAAGCAATGAAAAATGAAAAAGAAGTGATGTTTAGTTATCTTGTATATAGTAGTTAAGTTGGAAGTTGTTTGTTTACTTTATTGTGTAATAAAAAGACCGGGTTAAGTTTTCGCTACTTCATATATATTCCATTTCCTACCTATACACCTAACCACGTTACAACCTTAGAAGTCCCTTTGATTTGCATTCATGTTTGGCACTTGTTAGGAGAAGGATCGATTTAGGTACAAGCTTATAGTTGTGCAACCGCCCGTTAGCCTTTGTGTGTCTAGCTCATAATTGCTAGTGCTTACTTGTTACCGAGAGGAGAGACATAGCGAGGGGTGCGTTATTTTGGGTGTTAAAAAGGGGTTAGTAAAAGGACTACATGTTTATGCTTGGTTTACATTGATCGCTTGTTTTGAAAATGGTTTGATGAGTTGCTTGGGACAAGCAACGGTTAAGTGTGGGGATGTGACGGGTGGTCCATAGGACGACCCTTAATGATGTTAAAAGACGAATTTATCCTTCACTTAATCGCGTAATTATCTTGAATTAGATGACTACGGTTGCTTATGTTTCAGGTGCGGTTTGGGAGCTAAAAAGGGATAAAATGCAGCTTTGGATGGTTTGGAGATGAACGGGTCGTGCGTGGAATGAAAGAAGAAACAAAACCCAACATTCAGGGCTCCACCGTAAATTACGGTGGCCACCGTAATTTATGGTGGCCACCGTAATTTACGGTGGCCCTGAAACATGCCCAAATCCCACCGTACTTCAGGAGGTTTTCACCGTAACACTTTTTGGTCCACCGTAAGTTACGGTGGTACCGTAATTTACGGTGGAGATGACGGAAAATTGGTAACTGCCTCATTAAAACAGTTTTTGGTGGTGTCTTTTCACATATCTGATGATTGGACGTTTTCTCTGAACATTGGGGCGATTTTGGCTGGTTCTACCTTGTTCTAAACAATTCTAAACATTTGGTTCTTTTTTTTTATTTGTATGAACATGAATTTGGATGTTATGATGATCAACCGAACAATGTCCGGCTAAACTTGTGGTGATCATCTTAGGTGAAGGTTTCTCTAAACTCTTGTGTGTTTGTTCTTTGATTTCTAGAATGATAACATTGTGTTGCTTTGTTTGTCATGGTGTTTGAGTAATTGATTGTAGCTTGTTAATTGGTATTGCAATTCTAGTCTAATCGTACGTTCTTGGTGTCGTTGACAATCGAGATATCACGGGAAGGGTTAGGGTTGGATATTGATTGATTGATCATCGGGAAACAACCTCGCATTCATATAATCCGAGTACTTTGCTCCCTTTTATCACAACAATTGTTTAAACACGAGTTATGTCTATGTAACTCTTTCTAGTTGGAATTTCACACAAGTGTTAAAAGAAACTGAATCCTAAGATGGTCATTGTTCTCATAATCTGAAGTAAAAAAATCCAATCTTGATTAGTAGTAATTGATAATTTTAGTTCTCTAAAACAAACAATCCAAATCATTGATCTTTAATTTCTGCAAATTAGGTTAATTGTAGTTAAATCGCAAAGCTATTAAATCAACGCATTTTCCACATACTCCCTGAGTTCGATACCCATTTACCACTATCTATAGTTGTTATTTGGATTAAATTTGCGTGTACTACGACAGCACGTCAGTAGCCTCGACATATAAAGTCCGAGTGCTTCCACGCCTCTACCGCGCTCAGAGCCTGAGCGTTGGTCTCCCCTTCCGCAGGTTGGGGAGCGGTCTCCGTTAAGAACCTCGCAAGGTTCATGGTGGTCAAGTAGAAGAACATCTTCTGTTGCCACCGCTTGAAGTGGAGACCCGAGAACTTCTCGGGTCGTTCAGCATGATTCGCCACTGTGGACGCTCCCACAGTGTTGGCAGGGGTACCAACAACAACATTGGTGTTGCTCGTGTTCACATTTTCAGTCGACATTCTGAAAAAGTTCCAAGAAAACAAGTTAAATTTTGTTTTCAAAATAATAAAGACGCTACTTTATTATTATTAAGAGTTCAAAAAATCTGCCGTGTAGCTTCTAAGTCCAACTTTGAAGACTGCAGCAGGAGATTTTCAGAACTCAGCGACAGAAAGGAGTAGAAACAGAGTTCTGTTTTGAAAAAGTCGCAACTTTGAATCAAAACGGAGAAAACCCTTTTAAAACACAACCTGCTGTGAGAAGAAAAAAAATTAAATTCACAGCAGAGAAGTTTGTGATTCTACACGAACGGTGTTTTAAAATTTGTTTTAAGATTGTAGGAATCCGTTCGTGCAAAATTAAATAAAATCTTTATTAACTTGAATTACTGAAACAATTACAGAAAGAAAATAAAATACAATACAATTACAACTGAAAAGGAAAACAAGAACAAGAAAAACGAACATAAACACTGTTCTTGGCTGAGGATCGTGTTAGACACGGGTCCCTTAAAACAAATTTCGTGTCTCCCAGGAGAACACGTTTGTTTCCAGGATACAACAGCCCGAAGCAGTTGCACTGCCGGTCTTGACTCCAACCTGAAAGAGTACCTCGAAAGCTTGAAGATGAAGAAGAATTCTGTAGAGAGAAAGATTGTTGCTGTGAATTTCGATGTATCAAATCTGGTGAAAGGAGCCTCCTATTTATACACCAGGTTGAACTCGAAACTGAAAAATCAATTAAATGGGAGAATTAAACTGCATTAGACGTCTTTAATGCACTTTAATTCGTCACTTAATTCTCAGTCAAACGCATTAACTTTGTCAGTTTCGAATGCTGAAACGTAACTGCACAGCATTAACTGCTGCTGGAAGCTTCTGCGCGCGGGCGCACAGGTCTGCACCCTCATGCGCGGTGTGTCCAGTTGGCTCACTGCCATGCGCGCGTGCGTATCAGTCCCATGCGCACCTGCGCGCCCCCATGCCATGTGTACTCGCGCGTGCATGCGCATGACTGCCACGTCATGCGCCACATCACCTACCACTACCACTTGGTCCTTGCAACCCCTGTGCTCCACCACGCGCACGCGGTCAAAAATACAAAGGCGACTCTCAAGCGGCTCGCGGCGATGCGAGCGTGCGAAGTGCGCCATCAAAGCGCCACATTGCGCCTCATCGCCCACCAAGTCTGCTCACTTCCTGGCTATCAAAGAAACGGATAAGTTCTCCACTCTAGCAGAAGTATACCTAAAGGAAGTTGTCTCGAGGCACGGGGTGCCCACCTCTATTATCTCGGATCGAGATGCACGTTTTACATCAGAATTGTGGCAAGCAATGCACAAGTCCTTTGGCTCAAGGTTAGACATGAGCACAGCTTATCACCCGCAAACGGATGGGCAGTCAGAACGTACCATCCAGACTCTCGAAGACATGCTTAGGGCATGTGTAATTGACTTTGGCAACGGCTGGGAAAAGCATCTGCCACTTGTGGAATTTTCGTACAACAATAGCTACCACACCAGCATTAAAGCTGCTCCGTTTGAGGCATTGTACGGGCGTAAATGCCGGTCACCTCTTTGTTGGGCAGAGGTGGGGGATAGTCAGATTATTGGTCCAGAATATGTAGTTGACACAACAGAGAAAATTGCTCAGATACGACAACGAATGGCGGCAGCTCGTGAGCGTCAGAAAGTCTACGCCGATAAAGACAGGAAACTACTCGAATTCCAAGTTGGGGATCGAGCGCTACTCAAAGTTTCACCCTGGAAGGGTGTGGTTCGTTTTGGGAAACGGGGCAAACTTAATCCACGATACGTTGGACCCTTCGAAGTCATTGAGAAAATAGGCAAGGTGGCCTACAGACTGAATTTACCAGCAGAACTCAGTGCAGTTCACAATGTTTTCCACGTGTCAAACCTGAAGAAGTGTTTATCAGATGAGCCCCACGTAGTTCCTTTGAAGGAGCTCACGATCGACGAGCAGTTACGATTCGTCGAGGAACCTGTGGAGATCACGGACCGGGATGTGAAGGTCCTCAAACATACCAGAATACCTCTCGTTCGAGTTCGTTGGAACTCACGTCGCGGCCCAGAGTTCACCTGGGAACGCGAAGATCAAATGAAGCAAAAGTATCCCCTACTGTTCGCAACCGGTACAACCACTACTGAGGCTGAAGCTACGGAATTTCGGGACGAAATTCCAGATCAACGGGGGGAGGATGGGACACCCCAGGAAAACCATGCAACTTAACTAGCTTCCTCAGTGAGTACGTGCTAAATTTCGGGACGAAATTTCTTTCAACTTGGGGATAGTGTGACAACTCGTATTTTCCGAACTTATCAATGTACTTGATGTAACGTATTTGAACTTGGTGTAATTAGTTGATATGTTGAATTAATGAGATTATGTGTGACTTTGTCATTGATTAAATGTTATGTGGTTATGATTACGTGATGATGTGTATTGCATAGTATTTATCCGATCGCACAACACAACCCACTCGCACAAGTCTTTTTGGGCTACACTTTGTATTCGGATCAATGGGCAGCCCATTGAGGGTTCGGCCCACTCTTCTCTTTGTCGCATAACACTAAGGGGTTAGGGTAAAACTCCTCATTTGTTACTAAACACTCACACACACAAACCCTAGCTCTTTTCTCTCTCTCTCACGAACCGAAGGCAGCCAAACATCTTCCTCATCGAAGTCTATAGTTCTCGGATCAATTCTTGTTCCTTTTTATTCGGTTAGTATGATTAACTATTGTTTGATGGTATTATGATGTGTGTCATATATGCTCGATATGAGTGATGATGATTTGCTATGATTGTTTTGAATATTATGTGATTAAGAATGTATGAATGTAATCGGCCATATATGTATTTGATTCGAATCCGAAGAGTTGATTATATTGTTCATAAAAAAAATCGGCTTATGTGTATTATAGGATATTCATGATAATTCATATGAATCATTGTGTTGTAAAGTCAACATAGATTAGATAAACACATGGGAGTATCTGACAATAGTTGATGACAATTTTGTGGTGTGGTCGAATAGGGTTCTTGTTAGTGGACATGTGCTAAAAACTACAATCATGAGTTAAAGTATATATTTGATCTTTCGTACATATGTGATGAACCGAATGCTTGATTGAGGATATGTTAGAATAGGTGTTTATCATGATGATGTAGGGAAGTCATGTGTATGAGATTGTCGGCCATGTGTGTGTGAGGTTGTAATATTGACAAATCTAAGCATGTGCATAATAAATGTAATTGTCAGAATAGTTAAGGTTATTATGTGATGATAATGGATTGGATGATAAATTGGTGAGTTGATCGATGGTGTATGGAATTGAAAATAAGAAAACTGTTAGTTGACTTTTTGTAAATTAGGAAATCATGGAATATTGTAACTGATTGACATAATTGTTGGGAGCATTAATTTGGTCGCACAAGACCAAACACACATGTTCAAATCGTACAAGACAACCACAGTCGCACAAGATGTTTGTATCGCACAAGCTATTGGGCTTATTCACATGTTGGGCCGGGGTATTTAGTGGGTTATGTTAATGAGTCGCACAAGATATATTGAAATCGTACATGATGTGTTGGATCGCACAAGTTGTTTAACTGTTTATTAATTTGGGCCGTGTGTATAGTTGTGTTGGGCATTCGGATAATGGGCCGGGTACTATTGGGCTTCAATGGGTGATCGCACAAGGTTGCTGAACTTGTGCGACCGCAATCTTTTAGATCGTACAAGTTAGGCATGTTGTGTAATTGACTGTTATTATTAAGGTGCTAACGTGTAATAATGTGTTGCCATGATCAATACGTGTTAGTGATCTGTTAACTTATGTGATATTTATGTGCTTAACTCGAATGTGAACCTGACTTGTATAATAACCATGATAGGACGTGGTTGACCACTAGCATTTAGACTTGACCTTTCGTTTACCTACCGAGCAATCCAAGGTGAGTTCACACTCTACAAAGCATGGGATTCCCAGGGGTTGGGAATGGGGTTAAGGAATATGGATTCCTCGTCCTTTCTTGGGTAGGACAGTAATGGTTCAGGAATGTAATTCCTCGTCCTCACGGACAGATAACTCGTACTAGACCAAAAACTCTATCACGAAGTCCCTCCTTTTTATATCGACTTAATCGCCGGGCCAATGGCGAGCGGGTCATTAGTTAGATAGCGCTATTTAGGTCTGACAAGCCTCACACCGTGCCGCAGAGGACGGGCGTGAACTAATGGATCTGGGGCACGTCAATGCTGATAGACATTGACAGTTTCAGGGCACTTAAACATGACTTCAGTCAGTAGTCGATATGGTAACGAGTCTAGTGTATACATGGGGTAGCCCCCACGGCCGGAATGCCAGATAACTATCATGGGGTAACCCCCACGGCAGGATTGCCAGAGTAAATGGGTTAAACAAAGGGTTAAACATATCACGTTTTCAACTATGGGGTAACCCCCACGGCAGGAACGCCAGCTAAAGGAAAACTGTTTTTGGAACAACTTAAAACGAACACCCAACCGTGAACTCACTCAACTTGTTGTTGACTCGTTACTACATGCTTTGCAGGTCTATAGGTACTTAGCTGGAGCTTGCACAAGGAAGAGTCGTTGTGGGACATGGACAGCTGTGTGCCATGTTAAACCTTTGAATATCTAAACTTATGATTTGGTTTTAAAACATTATGCTTCCGCTCATAACTTAACTATGTTTGTTTTGGACACTCATCGTGTTGGTTGGACTTTTTCACTTAATTATTTACTTGTTCAATATGATTAGTGGTTTGATCCTGGTCAGTCACGCCTCCAAGCGGTGGTACTCCGCGTGTGGATTTTGGGGGTGTGACAGATTGGTATCAGAGCCATTGGTTATAGAGAACTTGGTTTTAATAAAGGAAAACGTTTTTGTTAAAACCAGACTATAACCTGTACAGTGCTCTACGATCCACAACGACGCTTCACTCCACGTGCAAGGCTCGACATTCTAGGTAATATGGGATGTGTTTTATTACCTACTTGTTAGATTACGTAGAACTTTGCTCATGATATGCTTAGCTAGTATAGCTACTGTTGCTTGAACACGTGTGTGCTTACTCTCTTCTGTCATCGCACTTTCGCGAACCCTTCTCACACATGCTTCTTTTGGTATGAAGATCATGTCTGGACGCATTAACATGACTCAAGCCCAGTTGACGGCTCTGATCAACGAACAGGTTGCTGCGGCACTTGCAGCCGCACAAGCAGGAGGTATACCCTGCAGTTTATAACTCATTCTAGGATCTTTCGATCCTACTCTCGTGAATCTATCCTTGTGTTAAACTTTGTCCTTCTTATACCCACAACAGGTCAGCATGCTCAGCCACCTGTTTGCACCTTCAAAACTTTCATGGACTGCCGACCCACTACTTTTAGTGGCACTGAAGGAGCAGTTGGTCTCCTCCATTGGTTTGAGAAACTAGAGTCTGTATTCGAGATGTGCGAATGCCCTGAGGCACGCAGGGTGAAATATGCTACCGGCACTCTCGAGGGTTTAGCCCTCACATGGTGGAACGCTCAGGTCCAAATGCTGGGGTTGGTTGCTGCTAACGCCACCCCATGGAACAATTTTAAAGAGATGATCAGGGAGGAATACTGCACCCGTGACGACATTCATAAACTGGAAGTCGAGTTCTTCAACCTCAAGATGACGGGGTCGGAAATTGAGGCGTTTACTAAGAGATCGAATGAGCTTGCACTACTGTGCCCTACCATGGTGGACCCTCCAATTAAGCGTATTGAACTTTACCTCAAGGGTCTGAAGCCAGAGATCCAAAGTCACGTGACATCAGCAAACCTTGCCACCTACCAGCAGGTCGTTCAGTTGGCTCACCGTCTCACTGATCAGGCGGTGGAGCAAAACAGGTTACCAAAACGCATTAGTGCTACAGCTACCTCTGAACCTTCCAGTGATAACAAACGTAAATGGGATGGGGCTTCAAGCAAAGGTTCAACTTCTGTGCAATCGCAGTCTCAACAGAGAAGGACTGACGACTATAGAAGTCCCAGTCAGCAATCGTCAGGTAGCCAAAGTCAGGGTGGATACAAAGGAAATCACCCCAAGTGTAATCGTTGCAACTTGCATCATCGCGGGCTATGCACCAGGAGTAACTGTCATCGGTGCAACAAGCCAGGCCACGCGGCAAAGGATTGTAGAAGCTTATACCCAGCAAACCAGAATCGCCAGCAACAGCAAGATCAACAGAATCAACGCCAGCAACAGCAGCCGCAGGGTAACAACAAAGGGTGCTTTCAGTGTGGAGCTGAAGGCCACTTCAAGAGAGATTGTCCCCAGCTAAACAGGAACCAGAACAACAATAACAACAACAATCAGAGGAATGGGAACAACGGGGGTAACAATGGTAATGGAGCGAGGGGTCGTGTGTTCGTTATTGGTAATGGAGAAGCAAGGAATGATCCCAATGTTGTGACGGGTAAGTTCCTTCTCGACGACTTTTACGTTACTGTCTTATTTGATTCGGGTGCTGATACTAGTTATGTGTCCCAAAAAGTTAGTCAACTGCTTAAGCGTACCCCAACACCTTTGAATCCCAAACACGATGTAGAGCTAGCTAATGGTAAGAGTTTAGAGGTCACACACGTAGTCAAGGGTTGTAATCTCGTTCTTGCTGATCACGCTTTCTCGATCGACCTCCTTCCTATCACTCTGGGTAGTTTCGACGTTGTCATTGGGATGGACTGGTTATCCCAACACCAAGCTGAGATTCTTTGCAACGAAAAGATTGTCCGTATTCCGCGCCAAGGTGAGGAACCTCTTATGATTCGTGGCGACAAGAGTGGTGCCGTTACAAGCATCATTTCTTCCCTTAAGGCTCAAAAGTGTTTGCGTAAGGGCCACACTGCCTTTCTGGCTCTCGTTACTGACACCTCGAAGAAAGCGAAAAAGATAGAAGACTTTCCAGTTGTACGCGATTATCCTGAGGTATTTCCTGAGGAACTACCTGGCCTCCCGCCTCATCGTCAGGTCGAGTTTCAAATCGAGTTAGCTCCTGGAGCGGCACCTATAGCTCATGCACCGTATCGTTTAGCTCCATCAGAGTTGAAAGAGCTATCTACGCAATTACAAGAACTCTTAGATAAGGGTTTTATTCGTCCTAGTTCTTCGCCCTGGGGAGCTCCAGTGTTATTCGTGAAGAAGAAAGACGGCACGTTCAGAATGTGCATCGACTACCGCGAACTGAACAAGGTAACTGTGAAGAACCGCTACCCTCTTCCACGCATTGACGACTTGTTCGACCAGCTACAAGGGTCGAGTTACTATTCAAAGATCGATTTAAGATCAGGATATCACCAGCTGAGAGTCCGAGAAGAGGACGTCTCCAAAACAGCTTTCAGAACACGTTATGGCCACTATGAGTTTTTGGTCATGCCTTTTGGGATGACAAACGCACCGGCGGTCTTCATGGACTTGATGAATCGAGTGTGCAAGCCGTACCTAGACCAGTTCGTTATTGTATTTATTGACGACATCCTGATCTATTCGAAGAGTCAGGAGGAACATGAGCAACACTTACGGCTTATTTTGGAACTCCTTCGAAAGGAACAGTTGTATGCCAAGTTTTCAAAATGTGACTTCTGGCTTTGCGAAGTCCATTTCTTGGGCCACGTAGTGAACAAGGATGGGATTCACGTTGATCCATCCAAGGTGGAGTCAATCAAGAGCTGGCCTGCACCTCGTACGCCAACGGAAATTCGCCAATTCTTGGGATTGGCAGGTTACTACAGGAGATTTATCAAGGATTTTTCTAAGGTTGCTCAGCCTCTTACTTCACTAACGCAGAAGGGCGTGGTTTATCGTTGGGGAGACGCACAGGAGTTAGCGTTTCAGCACTTAAAGGATAGACTCTGTAGTGCACCTATCCTTTCATTGCCAGAGGGCACAGACGACTTCGTGGTCTACTGCGACGCATCTATTCAGGGTCTCGGTTGTGTTTTGATGCAGCGGGATAAAGTTATAGCATACGCTTCACGCCAACTCAAGGTTCATGAGAAGAACTACACTACACACGATCTAGAGCTGGGAGCGGTTGTTTTTGCACTTAAGATATGGCGACACTACTTGTATGGCACCAAGTGTGCTATCTACACTGACCACAGAAGCCTCGAACACATCTTTAAACAGAAGGAACTCAATATGAGACAACGACGATGGGTCGAACTGCTGAACGATTACGAATGCTCGATCAGGTATCACCCAGGTAAAGCTAATGTTGTGGCTGACGCCCTCAGTCGAAAGGACACTGCGCCCAAGCGCGTACGAGCCTTACAACTTACTATACAGTCTAACCTTCCTTCTCAAATACGAAATGCTCATGTAGAAGCATTGAAACCAGAGAATGTCAGGGCTGAAGCCCTACGCGGCTCGAGGCAACGTTTAGAACAAAAGGAAGACGGTGCCTACTACGTAACAGGACGCATTTGGGTCCCATTTTATGGCAACCTACGAGAGCTTGTGATGGATGAGGCGCACAAGTCTCGCTACTCAGTGCACCCTGGTTCGGACAAAATGTACCACGACATCAAAACCACATACTGGTGGCCTAGCATGAAGGCACACATAGCAACATACGTTAGCAAGTGCTTGACTTGTGCAAGAGTCAAGGCGGAGTACCAAAAACCTTCAGGCCCCCTTCAGCAACCAGAGATACCACAATGGAAATGGGAGCAAATTTCCATGGATTTTGTTACGGGCCTGCCTAGATCACAACGTGGTAACGACACTATTTGGGTGATTGTGGATCGACTCACCAAGTCTGCTCACTTCCTGGCTATCAAAGAAACGGATAAGTTCTCCACTCTAGCAGAAGTATACCTAAAGGAAGTTGTCTCGAGGCACGGGGTGCCCACCTCTATTATCTCGGATCGAGATGCACGTTTTACATCAGAATTGTGGCAAGCAATGCACAAGTCCTTTGGCTCAAGGTTAGACATGAGCACAGCTTATCACCCGCAAACGGATGGGCAGTCAGAACGTACCATCCAGACTCTCGAAGACATGCTTAGGGCATGTGTAATTGACTTTGGCAACGGCTGGGAAAAGCATCTGCCACTTGTGGAATTTTCGTACAACAATAGCTACCACACCAGCATTAAAGCTGCTCCGTTTGAGGCATTGTACGGGCGTAAATGCCGGTCACCTCTTTGTTGGGCAGAGGTGGGGGATAGTCAGATTATTGGTCCAGAATATGTAGTTGACACAACAGAGAAAATTGCTCAGATACGACAACGAATGGCGGCAGCTCGTGAGCGTCAGAAAGTCTACGCCGATAAAGACAGGAAACTACTCGAATTCCAAGTTGGGGATCGAGCGTTACTCAAAGTTTCACCCTGGAAGGGTGTGGTTCGTTTTGGGAAACGGGGCAAACTTAATCCACGATACGTTGGACCCTTCGAAGTCATTGAGAAAATAGGCAAGGTGGCCTACAGACTGAATTTACCAGCAGAACTCAGTGCAGTTCACAATGTTTTCCACGTGTCAAACCTGAAGAAGTGTTTATCAGATGAGCCCCACGTAGTTCCTTTGAAGGAGCTCACGATCGACGAGCAGTTACGATTCGTCGAGGAACCTGTGGAGATCACGGACCGGGATGTGAAGGTCCTCAAACATACCAGAATACCTCTCGTTCGAGTTCGTTGGAACTCACGTCGCGGCCCAGAGTTCACCTGGGAACGCGAAGATCAAATGAAGCAAAAGTATCCCCTACTGTTCGCAACCGGTACAACCACTACTGAGGCTGAAGCTACGGAATTTCGGGACGAAATTCCAGATCAACGGGGGGAGGATGGGACACCCCAGGAAAACCATGCAACTTAACTAGCTTCCTCAGTGAGTACGTGCTAAATTTCGGGACGAAATTTCTTTCAACTTGGGGATAGTGTGACAACTCGTATTTTCCGAACTTATCAACGTACTTGATGTAACGTATTTGAACTTGGTGTAATTAGTTGATATGTTGAATTAATGAGATTATGTGTGACTTTGTCATTGATTAAATGTTATGTGGTTATGATTACGTGATGATGTGTATTGCATAGTATTTATCCGATCGCACAACACAACCCACTCGCACAAGTCTTTTTGGGCTACACTTTGTATTCGGATCAATGGGCAGCCCATTGAGGGTTCGGCCCACTCTTCTCTTTGTCGCATAACACTAAGGGGTTAGGGTAAAACTCCTCATTTGTTACTAAACACTCACACACACAAACCCTAGCTCTTTTCTCTCTCTCTCACGAACCGAAGGCAGCCAAACATCTTCCTCATCGAAGTCTATAGTTCTCGGATCAATTCTTGTTCCTTTTTATTCGGTTAGTATGATTAACTATTGTTTGATGGTATTATGATGTGTGTCATATATGCTCGATATGAGTGATGATGATTTGCTATGATTGTTTTGAATATTATGTGATTAAGAATGTATGAATGTAATCGGCCATATATGTATTTGATTCGAATCCGAAGAGTTGATTATATTGTTCATAAAAAAAAAAATCGGCTTATGTGTATTATAGGATATTCATGATAATTCATATGAATCATTGTGTTGTAAAGTCAACATAGATTAGATAAACACATGGGAGTATCTGACAATAGTTGATGACAATTTTGTGGTGTGGTCGAATAGGGTTCTTGTTAGTGGACATGTGCTAAAAACTACAATCATGAGTTAAAGTATATATTTGATCTTTCGTACATATGTGATGAACCGAATGCTTGATTGAGGATATGTTAGAATAGGTGTTTATCATGATGATGTAGGGAAGTCATGTGTATGAGATTGTCGGCCATGTGTGTGTGAGGTTGTAATATTGACAAATCTAAGCATGTGCATAATAAATGTAATTGTCAGAATAGTTAAGGTTATTATATGATGATAATGGATTGGATGATAAATTGGTGAGTTGATCGATGGTGTATGGAATTGAAAATAAGAAAACTGTTAGTTGACTTTTTGTAAATTAGGAAATCATGGAATATTGTAACTGATTGACATAATTGTTGGGAGCATTAATTTGGTCGCACAAGACCAAACACACATGTTCAAATCGTACAAGACAACCACAGTCGCACAAGATGTTTGTATCGCACAAGCTATTGGGCTTATTCACATGTTGGGCCGGGGTATTTAGTGGGTTATGTTAATGAGTCGCACAAGATATATTGAAATCGTACATGATGTGTTGGATCGCACAAGTTGTTTAACTGTTTATTAATTTGGGCCGTGTGTATAGTTGTGTTGGGCATTCGGATAATGGGCCGGGTACTATTGGGCTTCAATGGGTGATCGCACAAGGTTGCTGAACTTGTGCGACCGCAATCTTTTAGATCGTACAAGTTAGACATGTTGTGTAATTGACTGTTATTATTAAGGTGCTAACGTGTAATAATGTGTTGCCATGATCAATACGTGTTAGTGATCTGTTAACTTATGTGATATTTATGTGCTTAACTCGAATGTGAACCTGACTTGTATAATAACCATGATAGGACGTGGTTGACCACTAGCATTTAGACTTGACCTTTCGTTTACCTACCGAGCAATCCAAGGTGAGTTCACACTCTACAAAGCATGGGATTCCCAGGGGTTGGGAATGGGGTTAAGGAATATGGATTCCTCGTCCTTTCTTGGGTAGGACAGTAATGGTTCAGGAATGTAATTCCTCGTCCTCACGGACAGATAACTCGTACTAGACCAAAAACTCTATCACGAAGTCCCTCCTTTTTATATCGACTTAATCGCCGGGCCAATGGCGAGCGGGTCATTAGTTAGATAGCGCTATTTAGGTCTGACAAGCCTCACACCGTGCCGCAGAGGACGGGCGTGAACTAATGGATCTGGGGCACGTCAATGCTGATAGACATTGACAGTTTCAGGGCACTTAAACATGACTTCAGTCAGTAGTCGATATGGTAACGAGTCTAGTGTATACATGGGGTAGCCCCCACGGCCGGAATGCCAGATAACTATCATGGGGTAACCCCCACGGCAGGATTGCCAGAGTAAATGGGTTAAACAAAGGGTTAAACATATCACGTTTTCAACTATGGGGTAACCCCCACGGCAGGAACGCCAGCTAAAGGAAAACTGTTTTTGGAACAACTTAAAACGAACACCCAACCGTGAACTCACTCAACTTGTTGTTGACTCGTTACTACATGCTTTGCAGGTCTATAGGTACTTAGCTGGAGCTTGCACAAGGAAGAGTCGTTGTGGGACATGGACAGCTGTGTGCCATGTTAAACCTTTGAATATCTAAACTTATGATTTGGTTTTAAAACATTATGCTTCCGCTCATAACTTAACTATGTTTGTTTTGGACACTCATCGTGTTGGTTGGACTTTTTCACTTAATTATTTACTTGTTCAATATGATTAGTGGTTTGATCCTGGTCAGTCACGCCTCCAAGCGGTGGTACTCCGCGTGTGGATTTTGGGGGTGTGACAGTAAGGAAGCTAATGGATACAGAGGTAGGAGAAGCACTAAGGAAGAGAGCGGCAGAATTGGGTGGTGAGTTGCGAAAATCAATGGCAGATGGTGGCGTGACTCATGAAGATTTGAACTCATTGATTTCGTATATTCATAAGTAGAATAATATGTTAAAGCGGATCCTAGAGGCAGTTTGGCGAATTAAAGCTTGCAAATCACAAAATCTCAGATTACAAATCATAAAATATTTAATTACAAATCAAGAAATTTCAAGTTATAAACAAACGGAATTGCAAACACATTAACACATGATCTATATGGTAGCTTTTAGATCTCTTGTAACATAATGGCTTCAAAACCATTAAGATGTGTAATGGCTTCACCGCATCTTGTTGAATGAACCGAAGTTCAATGAGAACCTTCACTTTACAAGACTACGAAGGTTGAGGCAGGCTACCCCTCCAGTCCTGGTCAGAGATGAAGGAAAAGGAGGCAGGGAAACGGGTGGGAATGACAGCTGCACGGGTTCGAACCCAGGGTCTTATCTGCAACTTCTTGACTGCTTTGCCACTCCGCTATAAGATGTAAGGTTTTTATTACTTGTGGTCCTGTGGATTTTGATTATGTATGTATGGAGTTCATGCATTTATAACATTTTTATTTTATGTATGGAGTTAATGTGATCCTTGGAGGAATATTTGATGTATTCTTGTTTAGATGCAACTATTGTTTCATCTTTTTTATCTATTATTTATTTCTATAATATATGATGTATAATTTCAATTTTCAGTGACTAATAATTTTAAGCTGGTTAGTATTCTAGATCTGATTTGTTTATTTTTTTATATTGTAACGATGTATCCGTGTGTGTTTTTTTTTTTTTTTTGAACGACAAATTTCTTTCTTTCTGTCGTCTGTGGGACTTGAACCTAAGACCTCTCCCCAAGGTGTTTAAAGACATTGCCTTTACCAATTGACCACCACCCCATTCCGTGTGTGTATTTGTTGATTCTAATTTCGTGCTTATGATATCAATTCTCACTTAATGTGTTGATCACCATGCCTGGGAGGATTAATATCTCAAATATGAAATGGCTATCAAATTTGCATTATTTTTGGATAATTAGCATAATTGACTAAATGGACATGTAATTAATTTTGTCAAATTGATTCAGATTTTTATATCATTGTTTTACTTTAGAAATAATCAAATTAACCTTAAAGTTATCGTTAAAAATTATCCATATAACAGTGCGGGAGTAATGTGATGTTTATGGAAGAAAATTGGGGATTATACGTTGATCGACCGAAGATGAAGCTTGATTGTATTGTAGACCTCGCTGTAACGTGCGGTTCCCTACTATAACTTAAAATGAATTAAAGGACACGTGGAAGAGATTGTCATAGGTTCCATAAGACTAGAGGGTATGGAGAGCTCCACCCCCATGAGGATGGGCCGCCACATAGGCGCCACATCACCATCCCCATGAGGATGGACCTCATTCACTTTTGAGGGGGTGGAGGATGGGGCTACCCCACCTAAATATTTTATAATTTTCTAAGTTTTTTTTATTAACCTAATAAAAACTTTATAAAAATTAAAAAATACAACATAAAACAACATAAATAAATTCATTTCATAACATAAAAAAAACTTACATTTCCTAAAAATAAAAATAAAAATACATTTCCAAAAAAAAAATATTACATTTCCTAATGTTTTTTAGGTTGGGTTCGGTTTCAACCGCCTTCCCCGTGTTTTTTTTGCGCTTCAGTTCTTTAGGTGGCGATTCAGGGACGACTTCATCATCATCGTCAAGTTGAACCGGGGGTTGTGGTTGGGAAGTTGGCGGTTGCGATTGGAATTGATCAAGTTGAACCGAGTTGCGTTGCATGAATTGTTGGAGTGCTTGGTATTGTTGCATTTGTTGAACTTGGGACATTTGGGAGAAGGTGTTAGGTGATTGTTGGAAACCCGAAAACGTAAATTGTGGAGACACCCACGAAGGATCCATAGTCGGAGTGTAAGCGGGACTCGAAAAAAAGTTAGGTTGGTTCGGGTTGGGATTGTTCGGGTTGGGGTTGTTTGGGTTGAATGGATTCATGATTGTATAAAAAATGGGAGTGTTTTTTATAAAAATGGATGAGAATGGGAGAAGAATGGGAGAAATATTGAGGAAATGGTATAAAAATGGATGAAAGTGGTATATATTTAAAGTGAAAAAGTAATTTTTTTTTATTAAATATAGCCGTTACCAACGGCTATTATTTTGAAATTGGGCCCATCGACTTCGTCTGTGGGGAGCCGGAAACGCCGGGACGGAAAGAGGGGGCGGTGTGGGGGACCGGCGCCGGGCCTCGCTGGGCCTAAGCCAGCCCCCATACCGCTTGGTCTAACAAATTCATCAATGCAATTAAATGTGTGTGTTAAAAGAGCTAAATTAATTATGTAGTCAAACTTAAATTTAAACAGTTTTTGGAAATTACATGCACGGAACAAAGGTCACAATTGGATTCTAAAGTTATTTTAAGTGGGTTGAAATGAGACTAAATGATCTTGGGTTGATGGTCCTATCCAACTACCTACCTATAGTTGTACTCTCTCTCTCTCTCTCTCTCTCTCTCTCTCTCTAACGAAACCTTAACAGTCGTCGGAATTCGTCAAGATTGCTCGACGATGAAGATTGAGACAGATTAGCATGTGAGGTTTAATCGATTTGCTGATTGGTAGCAGTCTTGATATAACCTTCCATTCAAATAGGTCGATTGATTCATCCATTCGCGTCTTGGGTCTCATCGGCGGGCTAGTCAGCCGTCGAGATGGGGAGAGAAAAAGGTGAAAGCTCAGGTGTGGGAAACAATCGATTGAAATAAGGAGAGAGGTACCAAGATAATGAAAACAACAGCCAGGCGAATGAAAAGCAATACACATGAAAGGATGCCATAACCTTCTACATTTCCAACATACATCCACAAGTATCGGACGGAGAATTTTGGTTAGAATATAGGAATTTCGGACACTTGGTGGATGCCTACATTGCAAGGAAAAGGGATATGTAGGGCAAATGTTTCGGATTTCTTAGATTTGTAAACGTAAAAGACGAAGAAAAGATGGCTACGGTACTGAACCAGGTAGTATTCTATGGATGGAGGGTCAAAGCTAAGGTGGCAAGGTTTGTCAAAATTGTCAAAAAAACAATTGAGAAGAAACAAGAAACCTGGGTCAGGAAGGAGGGATTAAAACCGGAAATCAGGAATGTCAGGACAGAAGAAAACCAACCGGGAATTAGAAAAGATATGTCGTATGCAGATACAGTGAGGGGAAAGAAAGTACTGGTGAACGAGGATAACACAATAAGGTTTGCAAACGAATCTGAAGCTTTCAAAGAATGGCGTAATAAAGCGGTGGTGTGCGAATATTATAGTATAAAACATTTAAAGGAAGCGGATAAATGCGTAGCGGAACTAAGATTAGATAAAGGAATAATACATTATTTGGGCGGACTAAGAGTACTCATCACATTCAAAGATGCTAAGGACATGGAGTCGTTTGTGAGGGACAAAGAGGAACATTGGAGGAAATGGTTTCATACGATGGAAGTCTGGAGAGGGCAGTTGTTACCATACCAGAGAGTTGCATGGTTAATGATCAGGGGGGTCCCAATACAGCTATGGATGGGAGATGTATTGAATGTCATCACTGAAAAATACGGAAGAGTAGTCCAGAGCTCGGAAGCAGACAAGTACGACTTAAATCTTCAATTTGATGTAGTTGATGTTGTGGTTGATCATGGTTTTTGCATCAAGGAAACATTACCAGTCACGTGGAAGGATCAGTTGTTTAAAGTTTGGATCTCGGAGGTAGAAGAACCTTGGATACCAGGATGCATAATTAGGAGAAGAACACCTCTCAATGAACTATCGAAGAATTCAGAAGATAACAATCACAATGAAAAGGAAAACGGTGAGAACAGCAATACTCCAACAGGCTCACCGGAAAAAATGGTGGTTGATAAGACACCAGTAGGGGCACACTCAACTGAAAAATCGGTGACACCGACGGAAGAGGAAGAGGCGCCGATGGAGGTAAATGAAAGGACAAAGGTCCATAGGGGAGAGGAAATGGTAGGATGATCCGAACCGTTTTCGAACACTATCCCCAAGAATGATTTCATGGGTAATGATGAGGTAATTGATACTAAAATTGATGGTTCCAAAAAGGTGGGAGTCAACATACAAGTAATCTCGGATGTGTGACAACCGTAAAAAAAAAAAAATCCAGGTATCCGTACAATTAATTAATCTTGATTAATGCTTAATGACTGTGCTGAATTACAATTAACTACTTTCTGACTACTGCATCCTACTTACATGTGCATCACATATCTCATAATGTCACATCATTATTACCTGCAAACCATATTGACATAAATGATGCACAAAGCACAGTTAGCGGATAACTCAGAAAAATGCTGACATAACTCAACACATAGACAGACAGTGTTTTGAGACCCAGTATGGGCCAGAGACTAAGTACTACACTAGTATGGTGTGTAGGGAAGTAAGGACCACAAAACTGCATTCCTAAGTGATGGTTTAAGTGCCAGAAAGTGACTAAAACTCACCCAAACTGCTGAATTCAGCATAATTCAGCAAAAATCAGCATTTTAACAAGCTAGTATCATGCAAAAATATGACTAAATGGTCCTGAATGCTTTCCTAAGTGTCGGGAATTAAAAGTGTCACAAAAGGGTACATAAAGAACACTAAACGGTATAGTTTAGCACTTTAACGAACCGGTATCTAACCGAACAACGGGACATTACCCGAAACACCAAAATTACACTAGAAGCATTGTTTTAATGTCTCCAAGCTAGTTATGGTCCCCGAACACCCTAACACACTATATAACATCATATTAACTAAAACACCTAACTAAAACCTTTAGATTTCAACCAAATTCCCTAACTTACCATCATCACCCATCTAACCCCCCCCCCCCCCTCATGTTTACGGCTTCAAGGGTGACCCCCACCCTTGATTTCATTTGATTTGCTTAATAGATTTGTCTTGTACTTAGAAAACATATTAACCAAAGGATTATGGAGAAAGATGGTTATAAGTATGATATGCTAGATCATAAGTTCACCATCTCTCACACACTACTTCACACACTTTCTCTCCTTCCCTCCCTTCTTCTTCTCGGCCGAAACCACCCACAACACCACCACCATTGTCAAGTTTCCATCATCCAATCTCAAGTGTTACAAAGGTGCTAGGAGGTGTCTAAAGAAGCTTGGTGGCTTTGGAACTTCAAGGATCTTTCTCATTTGCTTTTATCCATCACATTTATCATCTTCATCAACTTGTGTTCTTCCCTAGCCTTGTGCTAGTGGTAAGGCTCTTATAATCCCTTGTTACTTCTTGTTATGATGGTTAAAAGATGATACATTGTGACACCTGTGTCACTTCAACCATCAAACAAATACCAAACCAATGAAATATTGTATTTCATACTTGGTATTTGTATAAATATGTGTATCATTTGCACATATCAATTCTTGTTCGATTTCGGGGTCTAAATCGCTTTCTGGAAGGTTATACGCGCACTGATGCGTAAATATAACCAGTTTAATGCAACAAACACTCCGGAACAGTGACATAGGCTTAACATACCTTAAATAACTTTTACATAACTTAGAAATAAGTTTTGGAAGGTTTGGTGTGCCGAAATCAAGTTTATTCGCTTACAGGGACTAAATTCGACAAACTGCGAAAGTATGCCGATTCATACTGTAACGGACAATCCGGAACATGAACATAAGTTAAACATACCCTAAATATCCTTTAGATATCTTAGAAATAGGCTTTGAGGGGTTCGGTGTGCTAAAATAAACTTTTTGGTCATTCAGGGACTAAAAGCGTCAAAAAGTGCATAAGTTTGCATTTTCGCGCATATCTTACGTTCTGAATACATCCGGACATCCAAAACTTTATGTAATCATTAAAATATTTTATTTTAGTGATTGGCATGATAAAATTCCATTCATCGCGTAATTTGGATCGTTTTTCGCATTCGTTAGTGTTTCGTCGTAATTAACCGAACAACGCAACCGTACGACCAAACGAACCGACATCCGAGATATTTTTGAGCATGTTTCATGTTCCCTATACTTTAACTTCATTTTAGAGCCTTGAAATGGGATTAACAGGGCTTAAACGTGTCAAAAATGCATCAAAAACGATGTTTTGCACATTCAGGGACCAAAATTGACAATCTGCCATAGTTATATTAGAAAGGGACCAAAGTTGAAAATCTGATTTCCAGCTTGTTCCAGCTGTTCCCCTCATTTTCACATGGTTTTAATGAAACTAGGGGCTTGTTTTGGGGTACCCATGGTATTCTAAAACCATGGGCACACATGTAAGGTCCAGATCGAAGCTCGGTTTTCGATGCACAATCCTAAAGGTCTTGGTTTTCTTATAAATACCCCACCCCTCTTGCTTCAAAACTCACATTTGATCTGATTTGGCTCTCTAAGTTAAAGTTATACACTTCATACCTGAGAGTAATCGGATCAAAACTCCATAGCTTGGACCCGTTGTAAGTCCTCTTTCGTTCTTTTACGCGTTTTAGCGTGAAAGTCAAACAATGTTTGGCTTTAAGCTTTGACCAGTTTATGGTCAACACGAATTTTGTTTGAAATTCGTAACGTGAGCGTAATCACGATGGTTCTAGTCCCTTGTGACTATACCTACTGATTACCACGTTATTTAGGCATAGTGGCGAGTTGTAGTTTCGGCCAAAATGCGTATTCTTGCGTAATTTGTAACCAAACTACTTTTAGGTATCAAGACCATTTGTTTTGATACCAAACCGGTTTTCTAAATTCGTTAAACATGTTTTAACATGTTTAGCTCGTCACTTTAGGTTTAGTGCTTATATAGGGTCGTAAAGGTAAGCGGTCTAAACAACCTCTTATACTTTCGAACCCGACCCGTTTGGTCGATCATTAGGATCCGACCAAACACATTAGGTGACCATAGTTGTATAGGGAATAACCTTCCGAGGTTATACCTTATGGTCACGTCGTTTAGTTAGTTGTATGATAGGTAGTTTATATGCCTTAGGAAAATTACCAAAATGCCCTTTTTACGCCAAAATTCATTTTAAGCATATGTAACATAATTTTTGACATCTAAACTAATTAGCCAACAATATTAGACATGTTAAGGCATATATTACTTGTCATAGGACTAGTTAGGCGGTCCAAACGCGTTTTACGCGAACGACGCGTTAAAGTAGCATAAGCTACCTAAACGGGTCGTAATGGGTCGTAAGCACTTAGGATAGGTTTCGTTTTAGAATGTAGGCTTTGTTAAACCATATTACTTGAGTTTCTATACTCATTAGGTTTATGAAACCTCATTCTACCCGATCTTACGATTTAGGTCCGTTTATTAACATAGTTACCTATATTAGGTGCCGTTTGATTTCCGTGATCCCTCTAGCTTTGCTTGGTTGTTGTTCAAGACTTCTAAGCACCCTCAAGTGAGTACATAGACCCCTCTTTTACTGTTTTTCAAACATTTTGGGGTGAAACACATGTGCCTACTTGTTACTTTCATGCTTTCCATATTTTCATATCATATACTTGCTATGTTAATTAGTACACTATTAGTACATGATTTCATTATGTTTTTGCTATGTATGTCCATTTAGTGCATACTTAGTACATCGTTTTACATTACATTTCATGCTATGTATGTCCATTTAGTGCATACTTAGTACATTGTTTTACATTTCATTTTATGCTATGTATGTCCATTTAGTGCATACATAGTACATTGTTTTACATTTCATTTTATGCTATGTATGTCCATTTAGTGCATACTTAGTACATTATTTTACATTTCATTTCATGCTATGTATGTCCATTTGTTGCATACTTAGTACATTATTTTACATTTCATTTCATGCTATGTATGTCCATTTGTTGCATACCTAGTACATTATTTTAATAAAACATGCTTACATTTTGGTATGACATTTGGTTTGTTTAAATGGCTCAAAAATACATTCATTAACATTAGCTACGCCGTTCGTTAGTAGGTAGTGGTACCATAGGAATTGACAACTCCCGTTCCTGACATCCAAGGTATGTTTGGATGGAAGGAATGACCGAATTCGATAAACATAACTCAGATAAATCTTTAATTCGTTTAAGGGTTTATCGCCACAGTCTCAAGGCTTGAATGTATGCATTTTCACAATACCGCATAGATGTTTGTATCAGTAAAGCATGCATTATTTTACAAAACATAAATTTTGATTATAATTTATCAATTGCATTGTTTTGTACATTTCTTTCTTATAGGGTCGAGTAAATGCTTTTAATCAATAAAGGCTTTTTATTCACTCTACATTACATTTGTTTACACAATAACATTTCAACATTTGTTTAAAACATTACATTTAGTTATACATAAACATTTTTACATTGGTGGTTTGTTTGGTAAGTGATTTAAGTAACGAGGCGTGTGTAATATGATACAAGCATGGTGGATACGCCGCTGGTACTTCCTATATATAAGTGCTTGTATGATATTACATATCGTAGCGTTATTTAAACCATTTCAATTTTGACATATTACATTTTACACAAATTAACATATCTTTACAAAACATTGTTTTACAAACAACACATTTTATACAAATTCATTTTACTTGGTTATTTATTTAACCATACATATTTCATTTATATCATCTGTTTCCTTATCGATTTTTATATGATTTATAAAACAAAAACATTTTACAAGGATCATGACTGACTTTTGTTAAACAACTTTTTTCTAAACTTATAAGTCATGAATCCTAAATCAATAAAACCTATGTATCTCACAGGCATTTTTATGCTGACGTACCTATTTTCACATGTGTTTCAGGAAATGATGCATAGGATTGATCAAGTTACACATAGGCAGACTCGGGCCTTAGTGACAATAAAAGATGCAAGACTAGTTAATTATGTTATGCTTCCTTGTTGTTAAGACATTGTAATTTCTTTTAATCAATAAAACAACATTTAAATTTCCATGTGTTATGAAACAATGATTCTGTTACAACACTCCCCGACGATTCCGCCACGATTTGTTGTTTTAAGTGGTCGGGGTGTGACAGAAAAGTTGGTATCAGAGCTCATGGTTATAGGGAATTAGGTTATTAGTAATGCTTTGACCTAGTCTATAACCTTCCTAGGACCCTAACACAAGATTCTTGTGTTTAGATCTTAAAACAATACCGTCAGTTATCCTTAGGTGACAACTACAACCAGAACACAAATTTCGAATCCGCTTTGAAAACCAATCATCTGTTCTAAGATGATTTATTATAAGGTTTTGAACCCTCTAAGTTTTCAAGATCTCGTCAAAGTTGGGTCTTATAATGTGAACACGTGCAATCTGGAAGGGTGGATGCCTGTACTCTGAGTTTTCGGTCTAAGGCTAGAGTGTTCATACAAATCCACATAATCGGACAAGTCACTCTTACCTAGGAACTATTGGGGTGAGTATCCACTTATAGGCTAAAGCAAGTCTTCGCGATACATTAATATGACCCGATTACTTTGATTAGTCACCGTCTCATTTGTTTGCCTTAGGTAACAAACAAATGATCGCAATATTTATGCGTTGCCATTTTGTTTTGATTATCCAATAACATTTCACTTGTTTCTTCCTATGCCTTTCATTTCTTCTAGAATGTCTCTTCATCTCAGCAACGCTCAAATGTCCGAGCAAACTGCCAAATTTGCCCAGCGAATAGGCGAAGTAATCCTAAAGTCTGTGGATTTAGGTGTCGCCATATCTCGTCTCAATAATGAAGCCACCCAAGAAGCATCGAAAGAAGCAGAAGCCAAGCCTTCGAAAAGGTCAAGGAAGCGTAAAGCTTCAAAGAAACCTGCAGCAGTTGCACCAAATCAAGCGGGACCTAGGTATCTCACATGCATTTTTATGCTGACTTTTGTTAAACAACTTTTTTCTAAACTTATAAGTCATGAATCCTAAATCAATAAAACCTATGTATCTCACAGGCATTTTTATGCTGACGTACCTATTTTCACATGTGTTTCAGGAAATGATGCATAGGATTGATCAAGTTACACATAGGCAGACTCGGGCCTTAGTGACAATAAAAGATGCAAGACTAGTTAATTATGTTATGCTTCCTTGTTGTTAAGACTTTGTAATTTCTTTTAATCAATAAAACAACATTTAAATTTCCATGTGTTATGAAACAATGATTCTGTTACAACACTCCCCGACGATTCCGCCACGATTTTTTGTTTTACGTGGTCGGAGTGTGACATACATGTTACTAATCATAAAGAACATTAATGAACAAGATGATAATCTCTAACATAAAGCTCAAAACCATAAGAATACATATTGTTAAATGTTGTTTAGCTTCTTGATGGTTGATTATTTGTGTTTATGATGTAAGACATCATATGAAACCTACTAGATTGTGATTAAACACATGATCTAGTAAGTTAAGGTGATGATCTTGTGAAAGACCAAGATGATCATACTTCGTGTATACATGAACTTGAATAATAAAATTGTTTTCATATGTGATGATGATTTAAACACAACATAAGTCTTGTAAATGGATGACTTCAAGAATAATTTTCTTAAGAAACTAAGTTAAATCACAAGATTTACATAAACATGAATTTTAAAGAAACTAATCACATTTTTAGTGATTAATCAAGTGTAGAAACATGTGACTAACAAGAAAAATTCAAAAAGAAATATTTTTAGAAAATCATTTTACAAGTTGTAAAGATAAAAAAATCTTTAAGAAATGATGTTATTAAACAAATAACCACACTTTAAAGGGTAACTAAGCATACTAAACACACTAGTAAGTTACTACAAGTTTTCATAAAAGTTCAAGTTCATGTTGTTGTGTAAATTGCATGATTTTGGCACTTGGTAAGTGTTGATTGAGTTGTTGATTGTTTGTGATGATTTTAAAAGAAAATGATATGCTTTGAAAGCATGGGAACCTCCATTTTTAGGAGAAACTATGGAAAAATTTTCTAAAAATGTAAACACTTAGAAAAATATTTTCAAACAAGTATTAACAAGTATATTTTAACCATGAGTTTCCATATAAACTTTGCCATAATTTTTGTTACAAAAATACAAATATTGGGGGTTTGCTTTTGTAAATAAAAATGACTAAATATGTATTTGAAAGATATATATTAGGAGACACATGTGTGTGATTATTTGTATACTTTGTGTATTAGTTATATTATTTAGGACTTGAAATAATATAACACATTAAAATACCAAGAAATTACAATCCAAAATATTACCAAAAAATCTCAAGGAATAAATACACACGTTACACATAATATTGTGAAACCGAACGAAAGAATGTAACTTACAAAATATTCCGGAAAATACATTTATATATATATTTTTGGTAAATGATATTTTGGATACAAAGAAATGAAAAATATGATTTTTATGAATATAACGAAGTTATATCATACTTTGACAAAACGGAAATATATAATTTTTGGAGATTAAAAATATATATGTTTTCGTGGAAATTACTAGGAAATATAATATTTTTGGGAAAATATATATTTTCCTGGATAAACTTGAAATACATTATTTTTGGGTTAAAATAAGTTTATATATATATTTTCTAAATTTAGACTTGAAAATATATTAATTTGGAACTACAAATATTTTGCCAAAAGGAAACATTATAAATAATTTTTCTAAGTAATAATTACTAAATATATATATTTTGAGAAATATATATATTAGTGGACTTTTATTAGAAATAACATTCCGGAAAGTTTAACACAAAATTAAGTATAAGAATACTTAACAATTACAAAAAGGTACGTACTCTCGTACGTATAAATACACGCCGGAATACGACACCGATACATGGCAAAAATATATAAATACAAATACTAATATACTCATCCTTGGGAAGGAAATACAAGTATAAATACTTGAGAAGTATTATTACGAAAACATTGTTTAACTATTATTCCAAAATTTATAAACATAATTTAAGTTGAAATATTAATTATTTTGACAATAATTATATAAATTGGATTGATATCAGAAACGTAACTCAAAAACATTAATACTAAGACAAGGCACGACCCGTCCGTCTAATAGACCTTAGAACATTGTAGGTAGTCGTGTTTGCTGAAGGAACTTGAGTTACGCTTATCGAAGACGCAAGACAGTGAGTTCGTGCCCCCCTTTTCTTTAAAATGTTTTGTTTATTAACTTCGGGGGTGAAATACATGTTACAAAATGATTACATACAATTACAATTGTTATGGTTAGCCTAGGAAAGTACAATAGATCATGTGAATGGGTAGGCGCACACTTGAGACCATTAATCATCGTATAAGGACCGAGGGGCATGAGTGATAGATCTATTTGGGTGTAGCGAGCCCACACCCATGAGGACCAGGGTGGCCCATGAGGTGACTATGTCTTACCGCTGGAAGCCCGGTATAAATTTGCTAGGTTTGAGCCTTCCTACGCCGTCACACATACCAGTGGCCTTGCAAACCATTGGTGATCTGTTTCCTTGTTTGCTTTCATACCGGGATTTACAAACATACATACATACACTATTCACAAAGGTTTTATACATATACACGAACACATGAACTCGCTCAACTTTTGTTGATGTTTTTCAAATTACATGTATTTCAGGAAATTAAGTGGATCTGGCGGGTGTTTGCATGTCCCAAGCTGCGTTATGAGTAAAAAGATGTCATCCGAAGTCATTAGGGTTTAGGAGATGTATCTTAATCCTGGACGAGATACATGGTTCTAAACTCGGTTTTTATTTCAAGGTCTTTTGTCGAGTCCTCGTGAACTCTTTAAAACATGTTGTGGTTTGTAATTTAAATATGGAGTCTACATTTCAGACAATTATGTTGTGATATTTTCAAACTTGATTTATGGATGAACATCTAATGGTTTAATCATATAGTGTTGTTATGATTGTATGCAATGGTATTAAGAAGTCACACTATAATCACGCTTCCGCAAAAGTCAGGGTGTGACAGCTTGGTATCAGAGCTTCGATCGTAGCGAACTAGGATTCTTTCTCTTGTCTAGACTACGATCATTAGGGCTCTCATGAAAATGTTTTCACAACATATTTTCATTGCATACACGAAACGCCCAGATCCAGGAAACAAACATTTTTACAAATAAAGGACACAAATCACATTTCAAAGAATTCGTTTATAGTTCAGTCTGAGAGACTGGGTAATTCAGTCTGAGAGACTGGGTAGTTAGTCTGAGAGACTAGTTGGGATAGTCTGAGAGACTGGGGAGTTTAGTCTGAGAGACTAAGTAGTTCAGTCTGAAAGGCTGGGTGGGATAGTCTGGGAAGACTAGGATGAATACGTGCTTACATTGTTGTTACTTACATGCTTAATAATGATTGTTGATATATGTGCATATGTTGTGATTGTTTTGTTACATACACTATGTCCTCGTCTGAGAGTGGACTGTCAGATACTGTCGACCCCATGGCCATTGTTTCGGACGATGAGATTGTCCCAGACCCTGAGATTTTTACCTCCGACACTGAGAGTGACGATGATGATGATTTCCAGCCTTTTGCATTACCTGACTTTGGCGACGATGTACCGCATGCTGATGGTTTACCCGACGAGGATCCCTTTCTTGTTCCTATTCCTGACCAGGACCATGTCATCCTCGGACATCCCGATGATGAGCATGCCGTGGTTCCAATCCTCACCCATTTTCCTCTTGCGGCTTTTCCTCTCGAGGATTTGCCTTTTGATGAGCTGTCAGATGATGATGTCGATCTTTTCATTGATGGTCCCCCTGATGCTGCTCAGGGAGATGGAGTTCCAGCTGATGATTTCATTGTTGTTCCACTCGTTGAGATACCTATCGTTGAGGTTTCATCTGATCATTCTGCTCCAGATTCTTTCGAGTCTGTGTCATCCACCACTTTGCATGCATTGGGATTGCAGCGTTACCCCACTGATTCTGATTCTGACACGGCCCTGTCTGTTGCACCTGTTATTCCACACGACTTTGATCATGACATTGAGCCTGGACATGAGATTGACTTTGCCCCTGACGATCAGCCTATGGATGCACCTGCTGATCCTGAGTAGGCACTTGCTCCTGAGCCTATACCTGCTCCTGATCCCCTGCCTGACCATGACCCTGTACCTGTTGGCATACCTGTTGTTGCACCACTGGTACCCGATCCGATCCCTGCACCCGCTGACCATGCTGCATTTGCTGATCAGATAGACCCCAGATACGCATTCACCAGCAATGCGTGGATAGAGGACGATGATGATATGCCCCCTTTTGTTGAGCCTGTTACTCCCCCTCACATACATGCACCTGTTGATGTTGCCCCATTTCACCAGATTATATCCGATGTTCACCGCACTGACCTGCCGATCACATTCTTACAGGATATCCCTCCACCACGTCCAGGGGAAGGCCCGTCCAGTCAGCAGCCTGGCCATGTTCCACACGTGTCAGCCGCATTTCCTTACATACCACAGTATACACTTGCTACTCATTTTGCTTCTGCATCGTCAGGCGAGCTATTCATATGGTTTCCGCCGAACACTATGCCAGTTTCTGATCCATACCATCCCCCCCCCCACTTTATTGGATACACGAGGGATGACTTACTCCTGTCATTGCAGCTTCAGCAGGAGATCTTGTGTCGTAGAGTCATGGAGCTTGAGAGGACTCCACGTCCTCCACCTTGTTCATGTCAGTCACCTTTTGCGACTCCACCTGCTCCTCTTCTGCCTTATCCAGATTTTGACGTTCGATTTCTTACCATGGAGCAGCAGATTAGTTATCTGTTACGTCGCGTTCATGCTCTTGAGGATGAGTTAGCGCATGTTGCGCTCTGAATGTCACACCCCGAAATATCAGAGCATTGGCGTGACTGGACTGGTATCTTCATTGCACAGCGGAAGCAAATAAGCTAAGTCTTTTAGAAAATGAACGCCACTAAGTACTCGACTCCATATGGTTCTCCTATTCCAACCGTGCCATAACTTTGAAAAGCAACCTGAGAAAGAAACATGCGAAAAAGTCAACATAAAGTTGAGCGAGTTCATAGTTTGTTTGTAAAAGATTTGAAATAAATCTTTTTAAATAACCGGTTTTTGAAGTATTGTTGAGAAAACGAATTAAAATCATTTTCTTGTCATGTTATACAGAAACTTTGTATGAAAACATGGTATGTATCTTGTATAAATCAAGTTTTCATATATAAATCAAGTATTTATGTGTACACCACGTACTTATGTATAATTCAGGTTTTTCTTGAGTACCCCACGTACTCAAGTATAATTCTCGTTTTCTTGAGTACCCCACGTACTTCAAGTTATAAATCAAGTTTTTCTTGAGTACCCCACGTACTTCAAGTTATAAATCAAGTTTTTGTATGGTATGAATTTTATGTAAATAAAGTATTCATGTAAGTATCAGGATTGTTAATGGGTTGCAAAGCCATTAACATGTGACACGACATAGGAAGTCACCAAACCTTAGGCATTTAATTGGTATATTCTAAGACACAAAAGCACTACTCGATTCTCGCCCTCACCGAGAGTGTGGCTGCCCGGCACCCGTTAGATCTAACCTTTTGTTTTGCGGTCTAGGTATATTGTTGATTAATGGTGCTTCTGTACCCTATTCGTGACACGATTTCTCGCATCATTTCTCATAACGCCTCATACTTGGTTCTCGTCCTCACCAAGTGCGTTTCTCGTATTCTTATATCTCGTCACACTTGGTTCTCGTCCTCACCAAGTGTGCTTCTTGTATTTTTATCATACCATTTGTATACATTTTAACATTTGTATTTTGTAAACTCTTGTATTTGTATTTTCCCGTAGTTTATAAAACTAGAATCTCGTGTGTATGCATATTTCGAAAAATACGCTTGTTTGAAAAATCGGTATAAAACATAAGCTTTTCGTAAACCATTTGTGTCATTTAAACTTGCTTGTAAAATGGTTTAGAAATATGTAATTCTTGTATGCTTTGCAAAAAGTGCATGTCTTTCCACCCCGAAAGCATTTAGAAAAATGTAAAAATGTGGGGTTATGAACTCACCTGAATATTCCTGTGCAAAGCTAGCTATATACGACTTTGTGATGTCGTTTCCAAGACTTGACTCGCTAGCGTGCATTCTACAATATTCCTAACACGGAACATCTTATAAGTTTCTAAATAATGCGGTAACTAAACTACGTGTTACCGAGCTCTACCGAATCGTTAGTCGAACGGTTCAATGGTAAGTAGTTAACTTATCGGAATGATAGGTCATATTTGATAAGTGTCGTTTATTGTCGATAAAACCACTAAGTCTTGAAAAGACTTGATTCTCGAGAGATTTAAAAATAAATAAATATTTATATATAAAATATATAAATACTTCGTTGTAATTGCGTTAGCCGTCTTGAGTAGTCGTACGAAAATAATATATAATAACTTGTACTATATATATCACGTCTTGTGTATATTTGCCAAAAATATACGTATATGCCGTTTCGGCGTTTGTAATAAATATAAAAAGTTATATTTATTTTGCGAAAGTATCATCGAGTTGTTTGAAGTTTGAAATAAATATAAAACTATATTTATTTTTATAAGGGAATTCGTGTGGTATAAATATAAAAACTATATTTATTTCTATAAAACGAATTCGTCGAATTTCCGGAGTTTAAAACAACTATATATGTTTGTCGTTGTAAATATTTTCCGAATCGTTGTTTTTGTAAGTTGTAAGTTGTTGTCGAAGGAAACTTTATATTTGTATCTCGTAAAAGTCGCTTTATAACAATAGTTGTCGTTTTACAAGAAAAGCACGTTTTTATAATAAAACTCGTTTTATTTTACGGGTTTTCTCGAAAAACGGGCATAGTTTCCTCTGTTTTTGGACGGCCCTGACAACTAAGTGTCGTTATTTTTTATCAAGATTCAACAATTACTCAACCATTTTTGTGCATAGCCAGTTTGTATAAACGAAATAATAAATAAGACCAAGTTAATATTAGCTAATAACTCATCGTTTTGTGCGGTTCGAGCTCGTTTTCCACGCATGAAATAAGGAATAATCAATGAAAATAATATTCATCCTAAATCTTTACCGAATCTCCGTGTCGTTTTCGCTGACCGAGTTGACCAGTTGACTCGTTGAGTTGACCGAGTCAACCGAGTTAACTGGGTTAACTGAGTTTGATCCGGGTTGACCGCAACTGACCCGAACCGAACCGGCTTCCTGTTGACCGCCTTTGACTGGGCCAAAGCTGCTATATCTCGAACCAAATCTGAACCGTCTGACCCGAAACATAATCCGAATCATGCTTGAATCTGGACCCGATCGTGATTCATGAACAAACCAAACATCTTCAACATCTCCTCATTTTTAACAAATCTTCAAACAAAATACAAGAAACAAGCAGGGGGGGTCTTACCGCTGAAATCCGACGGACTGAAGCAAGGATCGCCGGGTATCTGAACCGACCACCGGATAACAGGACCGACCTCCGGATAACAGAACCGACCTCCGGTTATTCTCTCTCTCCTTCAGTCTCTCTCTCTCTCGGTCTCTCTCTTCACACCGCCGCACGCCACCACCAGCTGGTGGTGGCAGCCGATTGTCAGAAACAGAGGGGGGGTGGTACTGGTGGGTGTGTGGTGGTCATGTCGGAGCAAGAAAGGGGTGTCGGAGGGGTATGTCCGGCCGGTTAATCGGGTCGCCGGAGCTCCGATCTCCGGTCACCGGAGTGGATGAGAGAAAACTAGGTGTGTGTGTCTTATGTATTTGAGAGGTTGTTGTCTGATATATGTAACCGAGAGAGAAAGAGGAGATGTTTGGCTCTGTGTTTGATTTGTTATATTTGTGTGTGTATAAATAGAGTTGGAGAAGGATGGTAGGTTTTATTGTCTTGTATGTATTTAAATTTCATTCAGGTCATAAGTTTTATCCATAGAGTTAAAAGATCTTTGTAGAGATTTTGTTTAGATTTATAGGAATTTAATAAGATCTTGTAGGATTTGATAATATTTTGTATAGATCTTATAAGATCTAATGTATTATGTGCAGGCCTAGGCTTGTGGGTTTTGGGCTTGGGCCTAGGGCCCACAAGCCCATCTCATGTGTAAGTGGCCCGTAATTCCTACGAGACCCGATATCGCGACCCAAACTCCATAAGCACATAAAAAAAATATTCGTATGACTTCCAAATTTGTCGGTGTCGTCAGTATTTTGCACGGTATCAGTCCGTTGTCGCGTAATATTCAGCAGATTTTCTGTAAATCACCACACGCGCACTGTATAGCTGAACAAACGTTCCTGGGCACTCCAAGGGCCAGGTTAAGTTAATTAGCGTTGTAAACACTATTTATTATCGCGTAATCACTTGTTAATCACGTAATTAAGGGCGTAAATTACCGATTGTCACAGTCTCCCCCTGTTAATGAAATTTCGTCCTCGAAATTTAGTTTACGTTAACTCCTTAGAGTTATGTTATGCTTAGAAAATACGAATAGTACCAAAGTGAACGATCATGAAATCGAATCAATACTTATTCGAACGATGTGAATTCAAGGACGTATCACAAGATGCAAATGAATTCTAGAAATGATCGCATCAAATAAATGAACTTAGATTTCAACAAGCTCATATGTACTAGTTTGCATGAATCGCTCGATCGTGATCAGCGCAAGCTGCAAGTTCTACCGACGCCACAAGGTGTCGTAGTGAATGAAACAATTCAATAATAGCGGTGATTGAACAAGTATCACCTGTGTTTTGCATCGAATGCTCAATCGTAGTTAGCCCAAGCTACAAGTTTATACTGGCACCACAAGGTGTCGAAATCAACAAACGACTTAATGGAGTCGTAGACCAAACAAATCTACGACGACTCAGAACAATGAAACGCTTGTTAAAACGAATTCGAATATGATGTTTCCAATACATCATATGGTGTCTTGAATTGAATATGTGTAATGAACAAGTTCAAACAATTGAATTTGATTTCGGCGCAAGCCGACAATAAATACATGTATCGACAAGAAAACTTTCGGAATGGTCACAACGAAAAAACCATGTATGTAACTTGAAAAGAAAAGAATTTTCAATAAAATGTGCTGACTTGATAACAAAGAAGCCAACAATTTCAATAATGCGGGTCATTCGAATCACAAGCGAAATAATATTTGAACTTTAATGAAACGCTTTATTCGAAACAAAACCACATGCGTAACAAACGATGCATGCGTAACATATGAATTTTCAAGAAACGAAAGAAATGAATATTCGCTATACTGAAAGAAATGGTCGTGACACAATGACCATCAAGAGGAGTAGAGATACGAAAATCTACTCAGTAAATGTGAAAGTCGAAATTTCAATAAAAGAAATTTAAGGACTTTACCTGGGGTTGCATGTGATAACCAGTTATTAGGTGACATTACCATAGTGTATTCGTCGTTAATAAGATAGGGGGATACGGTGACTTGCGTCTTTTCCTTAGCATGACTCGTGTCGTTTGCAGGACCGCGTGCCAACTGCCGCTTCCTGATCGATAGTCGCGTGTGACGTACTTCAACCTCCGTTGATGTATAGCTTAAGTCTCACGTATGCCTGTGCGCTAGCGTTTTGTTTGCGTAGAATGTGATGCACTCCGACATCTGTTGACGTAAAATTTGAGTTATATGTATTCTCGTGCACTAGCGTTTCGTTATGCGTAGGCTGCCTGCTCGGGAAGTCAAAATATCATAGACAATATGGATAATAGTGTGTGCCCGAGTTAATATTTGCAGTTCCTACGTGATGACCTTTAATGAACTTCAACATAAGTTTCCGAAGGTCTTACATGCATGTTTCCTAAGCTCTCAGGGTTTTGTGTATTGTATGCGACTGTTTTGTGTACCGTGTATAAAACACCACTTTAGCGTATGTTTGGAAACAAAATTTTTGACTGTTTGATTTTCGGCAACGGTTGGAGACCATATTCGAGTACTATGCGTTCTGTATGTATTCAGGTTTTAATATTCTAAGTTCCCAGAGGAAAGTGAGGTTAGAGCCTAGGTATCTCTACAGAAAACCTTATTCGCTGTAACCTATAGCTCTGATACTAATCTGTCACACCCCGAAATATCAGAGCATTGGCGTGACTGGACTGGTATCTTCATTGCACAGCGGAAGCAAATAAGCTAAGTCTTTTAGAAAATGAACGCCACTAAGTACTCGACTCCAGATGGTTCTCCTATTCCAACCGTGCCATAACTTTGAAAAGCAACCTGAGAAAGAAACATGCGAAAAAGTCAACATAAAGTTGAGCGAGTTCATAGTTTGTTTGTAAAAGATTTGAAATAAATCTTTTTAAATAACCGGTTTTTGAAGTATTGTTGAGAAAACAAATTAAAATCATTTTCTTGTCATGTTATACAGAAACTTTGTATGAAAACATGGTATGTATCTTGTATAAATCAAGTTTTCTTATATAAATCAAGTATTCATGTGTACACCACGTACTTATGTATAATTCAGGTTTTTCTTGAGTACCCCACGTACTCAAGTATAATTCCCGTTTTCTTGAGTACCCCACGTACTTCAAGTTATAAATCAAGTTTTTCTTGAGTACCCCACGTACTTCAAGTTATAAATCAAGTTTTTCTTGAGTACCCCATGTACTTCAAGTTATAAATCAAGTTTTTCTTGAGTACCCCACGTACTTCAAGTTATAAATCAAGTTTTTGTATGGTATGAATTTTATGTAAATAAAGTATTCCTGTAAGTATCAGGATTGTTAATGGGTTGCAAAGCCATTAACATGTGACACGACATAGGAAGTCACCAAACCTTAGGTATTTAATTGGTATATTCTGAGACACAAAAGCACTACTCGATTCTCGCCCTCACCGAGAGTGTGGCTGCCCGGCACCCGTTAGATCTAACCTTTTGTTCTGCGGTCTAGGTATATTGTTGATTAATGGTGCTTCTGTACCCTATTCGTGACACGATTTCTCGCATCATTTCTCATAACGCCTCATACTTGGTTCTCGTCCTCACCAAGTGCGTTTCTCGTATTCTTATATCTCGTCACACTTGGTTCTCGTCCTCACCAAGTGTGCTTCTTGTATTTTTATCATACCATTTGTATACATTTTAACATTTGTATTTTGTAAACTCTTGTATTTGTATTTTCCCGTAGTTTATAAAACTAGAATCTCGTGTGTATGCATATTTCGAAAAATACGCTTGTTTGAAAAACCGGTATAAAACATAAGCTTTTCGTAAACCATTTGTGTCATTTAAACTTGCTTGTAAAATGGTTTAGAAATATGTAATTCTTGTATGCTTTGCAAAAAGTGCATGTCTTTCCACCCCGAAAGCATTTAGAAAAATGTAAAAATGTGGGGTTATGAACTCACCTGAATATTCCTGTGCAAAGCTAGCTATATACGACTTTGTGATGTCGTTTCCAAGACTTGACTCGCTAGCGTGCATTCTACAATATTCCTAACACGGAACATCTTATAAGTTTCTAAATAATGCGGTAACTAAACTACGTGTTACCGAGCTCTACCGAATCATTAGTCGAACGGTTCAATGGTAAGTAGTTAACTTATCGGAATGATAGGTCATATTTGATAAGTGTCGTTTATTGTCGATAAAACCACTAAGTCTTGAAAAGACTTGATTCTCGAGTGATTTAAAAATAAATAAATATTTATATATAAAATATATAAATACTTCGTTGTAATTGCGTTAGCCGTCTTGAGTAGTCGTACGAAAATAATATATAATAACTTGTATTATATATATCACGTCTTGTGTATATTTGCCAAAAATATACGTATATGCCGTTTTGGCGTTTGTAATAAATATAAAAAGTTATATTTATTTTGCGAAAGTATCATCGAGTTGTTTGAAGTTTGAAATAAATATAAAACTATATTTATTTTTATAAGGGAATTCGTGTGGTATAAATATAAAAACTATATTTATTTCTATAAAAAGAATTCGTCGAATTTCCGGAGTTTAAAACAACTATGTTTGTCGTTGTAAATATTTTCTGAATCGTTGTTTTTGTAAGTTGTAAGTTGTTGTCGAAGGAAACTTTATATTTGTATCTCGTAAAAGTCGCTTTATAACAATAGTTGTCGTTTTACAAGAAAAGCACGTTTTTATAATAAAACACGTTTTATTTTACGGGTTTTCTCGAAAAACGGGCAGAGTTTCCTCTGTTTTTGGACGGCCCTGACAACTAAGTGTCGTTATTTTTTATCAAGATTCAACAATTACTCAACCATTTTTGTGCATAGCCAGTTTGTATAAACGAAATAATAAATAAGACCAAGTTAATATTAACTAATAACTCATCGTTTTGTGCGGTTCGAGCACGTTTTCCACGCATGAAATAAGGAATAATCAATGAAAATAATATTCATCCTAAATCTTTACCGAATCTCCGTGTCGTTTTCGCTGACCGAGTTGACCAGTTGACTCGCTGAGTTGACCGAGTCAACCGAGTTAACTGAGTTTGATCCGGGTTGACCGCGACTGACCCGAATCGAACCGGCTTCCTGTTGACCGCCTTTGACTGGGCCAAAGCTGCTATATCTCGAACCAAATCTGAACCGTCTGACCCGAAACATAATCCGAATCATGCTTGAATCTGGACCCGATCGTGAATCATGAACAAACCAAACATCTTCAACATCTCCTCATTTTTAACAAATCTTCAAACAAAATACAAGAAACAAGCAGGGGGGGTCTTACCGCTGAAATCCGACGGACCGAAGCAAGGATCGCCGGGTATCTGAACCGACCACCGGATAACAGAACCGACCTCCGGTTTTTCTCTCTCTCCTTCAGTCTCTCTCTCTCTCGGTCTCTCTCTTCACACCGCCGCACGCCACCACCAGCTGGTGGTGGCAGCCGATTGTCAGAAACAGAGGGGGGGTGGTACTGGTGGGTGTGTGGTGGTCTTGTCGGAGCAAGAAAGGGGTGTCAGAGGGGTATGTCCGGCCGGTTAATCGGGTCGCCGGAGCTCCGATCTCCGGTCACCGGAGTGGATGAGAGAAAACTAGGTGTGTATGTCTTGTGTATTTGAGAGGTTGTTGTCTGATATATGTAACCGAGAGAGAAAGAGGAGATGTTTGGCTCTGTGTTTGATTTGTTATATTTGTGTGTGTATAAATAGAGTTGGAGAAGGATGGTAGGTTTTATTGTCTTGTATGTATTTAAATTTCATTCAGGTCATAAGTTTTATCCATAGAGTTAAAAGATCTTTGTAGAGATTTTGTTTAGATTTATAGGAATTTAATAAGATCTTGTAGGATTTGATAATATTTTGTATAGATCTTATAAGATCTAATGTATTATGTGCAGGCCTAGGCTTGTGGGTTTTGGGCTTGGGCCCAGGGCCCACAAGCCCATCTCATGTGTAAGTGGCCCGTAATTCCTACGAGACCCGATATCGCGACCCAAACTCCATAAGCACATAAAAAAAATATTCGTATGACTTCCATATTTGTCGGTGTCGTCAGTATTTTGCACGGTATCAGTCCGTTGTCGCGTAATATTCAGCAGATTTTCTGTAAATCACCACACGCGCACTGTATAGCTGAACAAACGTTCCTGGGCACTCCAAGGGCCAGGTTAAGTTAATTAGCGTTGTAAACACTATTTATTATCGCGTAATCACTTGTTAATCACGTAATTAAGGGCGTAAATTACCGGTTGTCACACTGAACACAGCGGAGGTACCTCAGGAAGTAACCCACCTCTTGGTAATGTTTAAGTCACTAAAAGACACATTACGTTACGTTTGGACATTCCATGTGCGTTTGCTAATGCTTTATGTGAATGATGTTGCTTGTACAGGCTGTACCTACAAGCAGTTCCTTGACTGCAAACCTCTGAATTTTGACGGCACCGGGGGTGCTGTAGCTTTTGTTAGATGGACGGAGAAAACTGATTCTGTGCTAAGAATGAGCAAGTGTGCGCCAGAGCACCAGGTCACCTACATCTTTGGATTGTTCTTAGACGGAGCGCTATCATGGTGGAATCTCCAAGTTCAGACTCTGGGAGAAGAGGCTGCATATGCTATGACATGGGATGAAATGAAGGAACTCATGCGCAAGAAATACTGTTCAAGGGCAGAGATCCAGAAATTGGAAACTGAATTCTGGAATCTCAGGATGGATGGTCCGAAGATTGCTGAATACGTGCAGAGATTTCACGACCTATCTCACGTCGTTCCTTACATGGTTGATCCGGAATTCAAGTGCATTGAGCGTTTTATTTGGGGATTGGCACCCCAAATCATGAGCATGGTGACGACGTCAAAGCCTTCAACGATCACTGAGGCTATTGATCTGAGTGTGGCACTAACTGAAGAAGCGATTAGGTTGAACAAGTTCTCGATTTCTGACCAAAAGAAGAAGGAGACTCGCGTTGAGTCATCAGGTGAGAACAAAAGGAAGTTCTCAAATTTTAAGAAGGGTACCAGCAGTGCTAATAAGAAGAAAGAGGCAAACGCACCAGCCAAGGTCAAGAATGGTGTTGAAAACAAAGGAAAAGGGTATATGGGCACCTTGCCCAAATGCGATGCGTGTCAGTTGCATCACACTGGACGATGCCGAGCCGAAAAGTGTGAGACGTGCGGAAAGGTTGGTCGTGCCAAAGAGACATGCTGGTATGGAGCCGGTCGTGGTAATGGTGGTCTGAGAGGTAATGGCAACGGGAATGGAAACGGTAACCGTGGTGGAAATGGGTATGGAAACCGCAATCAAGGAGGAAATGGTGGTAATGGTAATCGTGGTGGTTTTGGGAACCAAGCTGGTAGTGGAAACCGTGGAGCGAACAACAACCAGGGTGGAATTGGAAATGGAAATAGTCGGGGACCAGGTTGCTTTAACTATGGGGATGTTGGGCATTTCAAGCGTGATTGCCCGAGAAACAACCAAGCTCAGGGAAGGGTATTCAACATTGGAGCAAGGGAAGCTCGCCAAGATCCGAACGTAGTCACGGGTACGTTCCCTATAGACCAACACTTTGCATCCGTACTGTTTGATACTGGTGCCGATTATAGTTTTGTATCCTTAGAATTTAAGAAAATACTTGGGTTGGTAGCTAGTAAGCTAGATATTCCGTACTCGATAAAACTAGCTAATGGAAAGCTAGTAGAAGCGAATGAAGTCATTAGAGGTTGTGTAATAGAACTCGGGGAGCATGAGTTTACACTTGATCTTCTGCCAGTCGAGTTGGGAAGCTTTGACGTGGTAGTCGGAATGGATTGGTTGTCTAACAACCGAGTAGAGATCGTATGTCACGAGAAGATCATTCGCATTCCGATGGCAAATGGAGAGACGATTGTAGTACATGGAGAGAAACATGATACGCCTTTAAGGATCATCAGCTATTTGAAAGCTCGAAGATGTTTGTAGAAAGGATGTGTTGCCTTCTTGGCACACGTTGTGGACAAAGAAGCCGCTGAGCCAAAGCTGGAAGATATCCCAGTTGTAAAGGAATATCCTGAAGTCTTCCCCAAAGACTTGCCAGGATTGCCGCCGCAGCGACAAGTCGAATTCCACATTGACTTAGTTCCAGGCGCTGCGCCTGTAGCTAAGGCACCTTATCGACTTGCGCCTTCCGAGATGCAAGAATTGTCGACACAACTTCAGGAGCTTTTGGACAAGGGATTTATCAGACCAAGCTTCTCGCCTTGGGGAGCTCCAGTTTTGTTTGTCAAGAAGAAAGACGGTAGTTTCCGCATGTGTATTGACTATCAAGAGCTAAACAAGTTAACCATCAAGAATCGGTATCCTTTGCCGAGGATTGATGACCTGTTTGATCAACTACAAGGTTCGAGTTTCTACTCCAATATCGATCTTCGATCAGGTTATCACCAGTTGAGAATTCAAGAGGAGAGTATTCCGAAGACTGCCTTTAGGACTCGATATGGACATTACGAGTTTTTGGTAATGCCGTTTGGTTTGACAAATGCGCCAGCAGTGTTTATGGATTTGATGAATAGAGTCTGCAAGACATATCTCGATAAATTCGTGATTGTGTTTATCGACGATATTTTGATCTATTCAAGGACGAAGGAAGAACATGAGCAACACCTAAGAGCTATTTTAGAGTTGCTCAAGAAAGAGAAATTGTACGCAAAGTTCTCAAAGTGCGAGTTCTGGTTGCGTGAGGTTCAATTCCTTGGTCACGTGGTAAACGAAGATGGAATTCATGTGGATCCCACCAAGATCGAGGCGATCAAGAATTGGGAGACTCCGAAGACGCCAACTGAGATTCGGCAATTCCTAGGTTTGGCAGGATATTATCGCAGATTCATTGAGGATTTTTTAAAAATCGCTCAACCTTTGACCTCCCTTACTTAGAAGGACAAGAAGTACGAATGCGGAGACAAACAAGAAGAAGCTTTTCAGTTGCTGAAGAACAAGCTTTGCGATGCACCTATCTTATCCCTACCCGAAGGCACCGACGACTTCGTGGTATATTGTGACGCCTCGCGTCAGGGATTAGGCTGCGTGCTGATGCAGTGACAGAAGGTTATCGATTACGCTTCGCGCCAGCTGAAGGTTCATGAGAAGAACTACACCACACATGATTTGGAATTAGGCGCAGTGGTGTTTGCATTAAAGATTTGGCGACATTATTTCATTATTTGTATGGAACCCGATGCACGATCTTTACTGATCACAAGAGCTTACAACATATATTCAATCAGAAGGAGCTTAACATGAGACAACGACGATGGGTTGAGTTGCTAAACGATTATGATTGTGAAATCAAGTATCACCCAGGAAAGGCGAATGTAGTGGCAGACGCCTTGAGTCGGAAAGAAAGAATTAAGCCCATAAGGGTTAGGGCTTTGGAAATGATTATACAGACAGACCTCTCGTTGCGCATTCGTGCCGCGCAGAGAGAAGCTCTTAAGAAGGAGAGTCTTGAGGATGAATATCTCCGTGGGATGGAGAAACAGTTAGTACCCAATAAGGAAGGAACATTGTGTTTCATGGGACGAATTTGGGTTCCCCTCTTTGGTGGTCTTAGAGACGTGATTTTTCATGAAGCTCACAAGTCAAGGTACTCGATCCATCCAGGATCGGATAAGATGTACCAAGATTTAAAGGATTTTTACTGGTGGCCAAGATTGAAAGGCGACGTTGCAACTTATGTCAGAAAATGTTTGACCTGTGCTAAGGTAAAAGCCGAATATCAGAAGCCTTCATGTCTTCTGCAGCAACCCGAGATAACCATGTGGAAATGGGAGCAAATCTCCATGGATTTTATAACGAAATTACCAAAGACACCCGGAGGTCATGACACGATTTGGGTAATCGTAGACCGTCTGACAAAATCTGCACACTTTCTGCCGATTAGGGAAAAGGATAACACTAGTAAGCTTACCGAGCTGTACCTCAGAGAGATAGTTGCACGACATGGAGTGCCTATCTCGATTATATCTGATAGAGACGGAAGATTCGTGTCTAGGATTTGGCAATCCTTCCAGGAAGCTTTTGGTTCTCAGTTGAATCTGAGTACCGCATTTCACCCACAGACAGATGGCCAGAGCGAAAGAACGATTCAAATGCTAGAAGACATGCTGCGAGCTTGTGTAATGGACTTGGGTGGCAGTTGGGACACTCACCTACCTTTGGTAGAGTTCTCATATAACAACAACTACCATGCAACCATTCAAGCTGCACCGTTTGAAGCTCTCTACGGATGCAAGTGTCGATCACCGTTATGCTGGGCAGATGCGGGTGATAGACAGCTTGTTGGTCCCGAATTGGTTCAAGAGACGACATATAAGATTATATAGATCCGAGAGCGCATCAAGGCGGCTCGTGATCGACAAAAGAGCTATGCAGACCAAAGAAGGAAACCTTTGGAGTTTGAAGTGGGAGATATGGTTTTACTAAAAGTCTCGCCTTGGAAAGGTGTAGCACGCTTTGGGAAGCGTGGAAAGTTAAACCCACGATATATTGGACCGTTCAAAATCCTGGAGAGGATTGGTCTTGTAGCTTACAAGTTGGATCTGCCCGCGGAACTAAATGGAGTCCATGATACATTTCATGTATCTAATCTGAAAAAGAGTCAAACTCAAGAAACAGTTGTCGTTCCTGCCGATGAAGTTCACATTGACGACACACTCCACTTTACCGAAGAACCTGTTGAGGTTACTGATTGGAAGGTCAACAAGACACGTAGGAGTAGTGTTAAACTCGTCAAGGTTCGATGGAATGCGCGACACGACCCAGAGTGCACTTGGGAGCGTGAGTATCGCATGAAAGCAAAATACCCGCATTTGTTCCCCAACTCCCCTACAGCTAGTAGCAGAACTAAAATTTCGGGACGAAATTTTCTTAACAGGGGGAGAATGTGACAACCGTAAAAAAAAATCCAGGTATCCGTACAATTAATTAATATTGATTAATGCTTAATAACTGTGCTGAATTACAATTAACTACTTTCTGGCTACTGCATCCTACTTACATGTGCATCACATATCTCATAATGTCACATCATTATAATATGCAAACCATATTGACATAAATGATGCATAAAGCACATTTAGCACAGTTAGTAGATAACTCAGAAAAATGCTAACAGAACTCAGCACATAGACAGATAGTGTTTTGAGACCCAATATGGGCCAGAGACTAAGTACTACACTAGTATGGTGTGTAGGGAAGTAAGGACCACAAAACTACATTCCTAAGTGATAGTTTAAGTGCCAGAAAGTGCCTAAAACTCACCCAAAGTGCTGAATTCAGCATAATTCAGCAAAAATCAGCATTTTAACAAGCTAGTATCATGCAAAAATATGACTAAATGGTCCTGAATGCTTTCCTAAGTGTCGGGAATTAAAAGTGTCACAAAATGGTACATAAAGAACACTAAACGGTATAGTTTAGCACTTTAACGAACCGTTATCTAACCGAACAACCGGACACTACCCGAAACACCAAAATTACACTAGAAGCATTGTTTTAATGTTTCCAAGCTAGTTATGATCCCCAAACACCCTAACACACTATATAGCATCATATTAACTAAAACACCTATCTAAGACCTTTAGATTTCAACCAAATTCCCTAACTTACCATAATCACCCAACTAACCCCCCCCCCTCATGTTTACGGCTTCAAAGGTGGCCCCCACCCTTGATTTCATTTGATTTGCTTAATAGATTTGTATTGTACTTAGAAAACATATTAACCAAAGGATTATGGAGAAACCATAAGTATGATATGCTAGATCATAAGTTCACCATCTCTCACACACTTTCTCTCCTTCGTTCCCTTCTTTTTCTCGACCGAAACCACCCACAACACCCCCACCATTGTCAAGTTTCCATCATCCAATCTCAAGTGTTACAAAGGTGCTAGGAGGTGTCTAAAGAAGCTTGGTGGCTTTGGAACTTCAAGGACCTTTCTCATTTGCTTTTATCCATCACATTTATCATCTTCATCAACTTGTGTTCTTCCCTAGCCTTGTGCTAGTGGTAAGGCTCTTATAATCCCTTGTTACTTCTTGTTATGATGGTTAAAAGATGATACATGTTACTAATAATAAAGAACATTAATGAACAAGATGATAATCTCTAACATAAAGCTCAAAACCAAAAGAATACATATTGTTAAATGTTGTTTAGCTTCTTGATGGTTGATTATTTGTGTTTATGATGTAAGACATCATATGAAACCTACTAGATTGTGATAAAACACATGATCTAGTAAGTTAAGATGATGATCTTGTGAAAGACCAAGATGATCATACTTTGTGTATACATGAACTTGAATAATAAAATTGTTTTCATATGTGATGATGATTTAAACACAACATAAGTCTTGTAAATAGATGACTTCAAGAATAATTTTCTCAAGAAACTAAGTTAAATCACAAGATTTACATAAACATGAGTTTAAAGAAACTAATCACATTTTTAGTGATTAATCAAGTGTAGAAACATGTGACTAACAAGAAAAATTCAAAAAGAAATATTTTTAGAAAATCATTTTACAAGTTGTAAAGATCAAAAATCTTTAAGAATGATTTTATTAAACAAATAACCACACTTTAAAGGGTAACTAAGCATACTAAACACACTAGTAAGTTACTACAAGTTTTCATAAAAGTTCAAGTTCATGTTGTTGTGTAAATTGCATGATTTTGGCACTTGGTAAGTGTTGATTGAGTTGTTGATTGTTTGTGATGATTTTAAAAGAAAATGATATGCTTTGAAAGCATGGGAACCTCCATTTTTAGGAGAAACTATGGCAAAATTTCCTAAAAATGTAAACACTTAGAAAAATATTTTCAAACAAGTATTAACAAGTATATTTTAACCATGAGTTTCCATATAAACTTTGCCATAATTTTTGTTACAAAAATACAAATATTGGAGGTTGGCTTTTGTAAATTAAAATGACTAAATATGTATTTGAAAGATATATATTTAGGAGACACATGTGTGTGATTATTTGTATACTTTGTGTATTAGTTATATTATTTAGGACTTGAAATAACATAACACATTAAAATACCAAGGAATTACAATCCAAAATATTACCAAAAATCTCAAGGAATAAATACACACGTTACACATAATATTGTGAAACCGAACGAAAGAATGTAACTTACAAAATATTCCGGAAAATACATTTATAAATATATTTTTGGTAAATGATATTTTGGACACAAAGAAATGAAAATATGATTTTTATGAATATAACGAAGTTATATCATACTTTGACAAAACGGAAATATATTATTTTTGGCGATTAAAAATATATATGTTTTCGTGGAAATTACTAGGAAATATAATATTTTTGGGAAAATATATATTTTCCTGGATAAACTTGAAATACATTATTTTTGGGTTAAAATAAGTTTATATATATATATATATATATATATATATATTCTAAATTTAGACTTAAAAATATATTAATTTGGAACTACAAATATTTTTACCAAAAGGAAAAATTATAAATAATTTTTCTAAGTAATAATTACTAAATATATATATTTTGGGAAATATATATATATTAGTGGACTTTTATTAGAAATAACATTCCGGAAAGTTTAACACAAAATTAAGTATAAGAATACTTAACAATTACAAAAAGGTACGTATCTCGTACGTATAAATACACGCCGGAATACGACACCGATACATGGCAAAAATATATAAATACAAATACTAATATACCCATCCTTGGGAAGGAAATACAAGTATAAATACTTGAGAAGTATTATTACGAAAACATTGTTTAACTATTATTCCAAAATTTATAAATATAATTTAAGTTGAAATATTAATTATTTTGACAATAATTATATAAATTGGAATGATATCAGAAAAGTAACTCAAAAACATTAATACTAAGACAAGGCACGACCCGTCCGTCTAATAGACCTTAGTACATTGTAGGTAGTCGTGTTTGCTGAAGGAACTTGAGTTACGCTTATCAAAGACGCAAGACAGTGAGTTCATGCCCCCCTTTTCTTTAAACTGTTTTGTTTATTAACTTCGAGGGTGAAATACATGTTACTAAATGATTACGTACAATTACAATTGTTATGGTTAGCCTAGGAAAGTATAGTAGATCATGTGAATGGGTAGGCGCACACTTGAGACCATTAATCCTCGTATAAGGACCGAGGGGCATGAGTGATAGATCTATTTGGGTGTAGCGAGCCCACACCCATGAGGACCAGGGTGGCCCATGAGGTGACTATGTCTTACAGCCGGAAGCCCGGTACAAATTTGCTAGGTTTGAGCCTTCCTACGCCGTCACACATACCAGTGGCCTTGCAAACCATTGGTGATATGTTTCCTTGTTTGCTTTCATACCGGGATTTACAAACATACATACATACACTATTCACAAAGGTTTTATACATATACACGAACACATGAACTCGCTCAACTTTTGTTGATGTTTTTCAAATTACATGTATTTCAGGAAATTAAGTGGATCTGGCGGGTGTTTGCATGTCCCAAGCTGCGTTATGAGTAAAAAGATGTCATCCGAAGTCATTAGGGTTTAGGAGATGTATCTTAATCCTAGACGAGATACATGGTTCTAAACTCGATTTTTATTTTAAGGTCTTTTGTCGAGTCCTCGTGAACTCTTTAAAACATGTTGTGGTTTGTAATTTAAATATGGAGTCTACGTTTCAGACAATTATGTTGTGATATTTTCAAACTTGATTTATGGATGAACATCTAATGGTTTAATCATATAGTGTTGTTATGATTGTATGCAATGGTATTAAGAAGTCACACCATAATCACGCTTCCGCAAAAGTCAGGGTGTGACAGGATGAGTCAGCACAGGGTGGTGGGGTCGATCACTTCTTTAATGTTGGGTCAGAGCCCTGTGGACCAGGTAGTAGGAACCCAAATGGGCCTATGACCACCCAAAATGAAAAAAGAAAGAGAATCAATCTAGCTAAAGCAAGAGCCCAAAACTTGAAGCCCAATTCTAAAATCAATAAAGGAAAACTTCTAGATATTAACTTAGAAGTGACGGACAATGCAAGGTTTCAGCATCGCCAAAAGATTCCCCTAAAGGTAAAAAGGAAAAGTAAGAAGGATGTGAGGATCCAAGAAATAATCGACGATCTGTTCAATGAAAACGGTGGAGGAACGGTACCGGACGATGGTTTCAATTCCGATTGGGAAGAGGAGTCGCAGTCAGGAGAAACACTCGTAGAGGACACCCAAAATACTGAAGGATTACGGTCAGCTGATCAGCAGTCAGTGGAGGAATTAAACAACAAGGTATTGTAGACAAAGAAGGTAGGTACAACAATTTTGGTGGATTTGAACGGTAGAGAAGATCTGATTAGGAAGACGATTGTCGAGGAACAGGAGGTAGCAGGTTTGCAATGAATTTTGGTACTATTAATATTAAAGGGGCAGGAGGGGTGGGGAAAGCAAAGGCAGTCAGAGGACTGTTATCAAAGTATGGGTTAAACTTTGTAGCAATTTAGGAAACTCAGTTCAGTGATTTACCGGAAAGAATAATAAAAAGGTTTTAGGATAACACAACGTTGGATTAGATCAAAGTGAATGCAGATGGGAGATCGGGGGGACTGTTATCAATTTGGAGTCCAGGGATATTTAAAAAAGAGTTCGATGTGATAACTCAAAATTTCATTTTAGTCAAAGGGAAAGTAACAGGGGAACAGGAGGACATGAATGTGGTGAACGTTTATGCGTCGACAGTACAAAGCAATAGAAGGCAAATGTGGAATGAACTACTATCACTGAAACAGTCAATCCATGGCAGGTGGATTCTCTTAGGTGACTTCAACGAGGTACGATTTCCTGAAGATAGATTCAACTCATAATTTTATGTGGGGGTGCATTATGTTTTAATAATTTTATTATGAGTGGGGCCTACAAGAGTATAACATGGGGGGAAGGAGATATACGTTTATGTCGGGAGATGGGAGAAACCTAAGCAAAATTGATAAGGTACGAGTATGTGGTGAATTTATAATGAGGTGGCCAAATGCGACTCTGTTAGCGCTAAACAAAGATGTCTCGGATCACTCTCCATTAATATTAACAACAACTGGGAATAATTTAGGACTAACCCCATTCCGTGTATTCCATAGTTAGATGGAGGCTACTGGTTTTGACGAAGCGGTTAAAATAGGTTTGAGTAAAGGGTGTGAGTCAAATTTTAAGGATGAGTGTTTGGGCATAAAGTTTAAAGCAATAAAGGATGAATTAAGGAAATGGAGAATCAGCGAAAAGGCAAAAGAGGAAGAACAATTGGTTATCGCAAATGAGAACATACAAAAAATAGAGACATAAGTGGAAATAAGAAGTCTTACGGAACAGGAAAGAGAAAACTGGCAAGGGTATAAGAGAACGGTAAAGGAGTGGCACAAATCAAAAGCAAAGGACCTGATCCAGAAATCAAGAATAAAATGGATCGCTTTGGGGGATGAAAACTCAACGTTTTTTCACGCAGTAGTAAACAGCCACAAAAATCAAGAATAGGGTGAATGGGTTATGGATAGACGGGATCTGGGTCACAGATGCAAACGTAATTAAAGACAAGTTCATGACGGCATTTAAAGATAAATTTAAGGAACCAATCCCTTCAAGACCTAGAATTGGTATGGAAGGTTTTAAAAGGTTGACGGACTATGAAAGATCTGAGCTAATAGAACAATTCAAAGAGGAGGAAATCAATAAGGCAATATGGGAGTGTGGTGGAGACAAGGCACCGGGGCCTGATGGGATTACGTTCACACAGATAAAAAAATACTGGGAAGAGTTGAAATCGGCAATCATGGAGATGATGCAGCAATTCTTCATATCACTCATTCCAAAGGTAAACGATCCGTTAGTATTTTCTGATTTCCGTCCTATTTCATTAATATGGTAGTTAATAAAATAATATCCAAAGTGTTGGCAAACCGGGTGAAAAAAGTCTTAAATAGTGTTGTCTCGAGTTCACAGTCAGCATTTATCTCGGGCAGAAATATAATAGATGGGCCTTTAATAATAAATGAGATTGTGGGGTGGGCAAAAAAGATGAAAAAGGAGATTTTTGTATTTAAGGCGAATATTGAAAAAGCCTATGATACGTTAAATTGGAAATTCCTTATTTCTATTTTAAAGCATATGGGCTTTCCATCGAGATGGAAGAATTGGGTAATGGGGATATTATTTAGCGGGAGAGGATCGATCCATGTAAATGGAGCACCAAGCGGTGAATTCCAATACGAAAGAGGATTAAGACAAGGGGACCCCCTCTCCCCATTCCTATTCATAATCGCAATGGAAGCATTACACGTAATGATGGTGAAGGCCGAATCAACGGGAATATTCTCGGGGGTAAAGTTACCAAGGGAGGGAATAACAATGACTCATTTACTGTTCGCGGATGACTCAATTTTCGTTGGAGAATGGGATGAGAATAACATAAAAAAATCTGAGAAGGATATTAAGATGTTATTACTTAGTGTCCGGACTAAAAGTAAACCCGAAGAAAAGTCAAATTTTTGGTGTAGGGATCGAGGATGAAGAGATTACCTCAAAGGCGGCAAGCTTTGGGTTCAAACCAGGAAAATTTCCATTTACTTATCTGGGCTTAAAAGTAGGTGCGAATATTAACCGTATTCAAAATTGCAAGGAAGTCATAGATATATTTAATAGAAGGCTATCAAATTAGAAAGCAAAACTTTTATCTTTTGTCGGACGGGCAATCCTTGTGAAATCAGTACTTAGAAGCTTACCAAACTACTACCTCTCATTGTATAAATGCCCGATTGCCGTAATAAAAGTTTTAGAAGGAATAAAGAGGAAATTTCTATTGGGAGGAAGTAATTCGAGTAAGAAGATGAGGTGGATTAAGTGGGAAAAAATTGTAGCAGAAAAGAAGTATGGGGGGCTTGGAGTAGGTAGTATAAGAGATCTAAATCTAGCACTATTGGTGAAGTGGTGGTGGCGGTTAAAAACGGAGCCGCAACAGTTATGGTAAAAAGTAATAAGTGCAATACATAACAACAGGTGAAGAATTTCAGCGGTACCATTGAAGAAAGACCACACGGGGGTATGGAAAACAATTGTGGAAACAAGAAAAGATATGTCAAAAAGGGGTGTGGAAATTGAAAAAAAAAATCTTATTAGTAAAATAGGAGTCGGCGATAAAACGATGTTCTGGGTAGATGTGTGGATTGGCGATAAATCACTACGAGAAAATTTTCCGTTACTTTACGAACTTGCAAAAAATAAAAGAGCCAAAGTAGAAGAATGTTATAAGCGGATCAGTGAAGGTGTACTATGGGATTGGGCTTGGTCGAGAGTTCCTAGCACATAAGCCGAAAAACAACAGGCAGAGGAATTATTGGCAATCTTAAATCTAATAAGAGTATCGGAGGGGAGCGACAGCTGGATTTGTAGAGGAGAAGAAGACCAAGTTTTCTCGGTTAAAAGTATTAGAAACACGTTGTCAAGGTACATTAACTTAAACGAACCAGCGGATAACTATTTTTGGAATAATTGGGCCGCTCAGAAGTGTAGTATGTTTGTATGGAGAGCGTTAAAAGGGAGGATCCCGACGGCCACACAACTAAGGGAAAGAGGAGTTCCGATACCTTCGGGTAGATGTAGGATATGCGACCGGGAGGAAGAAACGCCAGATCATGTCCTAGTAAAATGTAGAGAGGCAAAAGGGGTATGGGACGAAATCGGTTTATGGGTCAAAGCAGCAACAATTACACAACGGGAAACACTTGGGGAGATTTTTAATGCTTTAGACCGCCCGTAGTGGAGCGTGTTTTTTAAAAATTTATCAAAAAAAACGCCCTATAACGCCCCGGTAACCGCTACACCCGGCGTTACCGGGCGTTATTTTCGAGAAAAATTGCGTCCGGCGTTTGAATTAAAACGCTTAAAATGAGGGGGGCCCACTTTTTTTACCGTTGACAAACGGTCAAAAAATGTATTTTTTTTTTTTTAATTTAAAATATTACCCCACTATATATATATCACCCCACATTCTCACCTTTTTTATAAAAAACCCACTTTATCTTCTACTTTCTCTCCCACTTTTCTTCTATTTTTTTAAAAAAAAAACACCCACTTTCTCCTACATTTTTATACAATCATGCATCCATTTCGAGCCCCTTTTGGTGTCCCCGCAAGACCCACGAACCCGAACACAACTCAACCGCAAAACCCGTATAACCTTCAAGACATGGACCCGAGCTTTTTAACGTACGCGGCTTACTTGAGTGGCGCCCCTCCGTTTGTGGCTCCCACTTTCGGCTATGGTCAAGCCAGCGGGTCTCAACCCGAATCCGAACCCGATGTCGAAGTCGTGCCGGAGACGCAACCCGAACCGGTGCAAGAAACATCGAAACGCGGCAAAAGGTCGCATAAGAAGAAGGAAAAAGACGCACCACGGCGTACAAAAAATATCATTAAGTGGACGAAGGACGAGGAATTCACGTTGGCTCGGGCGTGGCTCGACATTTCGGAGGACGAAGATACCGGTAACCATTTTATATATATATTGTTTTACTTATTTTGTTACTATATTTTTTAACATACAACTTATAATTTTTTTTTTAATTTGTAGCAAACTTTCAAACTGGCCCGGTTTTTTGGAATAGGGTTCGTGCACTCTTTTTTACTACTTGGGGTCAAGGCGAACATCGGGACAAAGATCAAGTAATTTTTTTTTAATTTGTAGCAAACTTTCAAACTGGCCCGGTTTTTTGGGATAGGGTTCGTGCACTCTTTTTTACTACTTGGGGTCAAGGCGAACATCGAGAAAAATATGGACTCTAGATCAAGTTATTTTTTTTTTAACTTTATTTTAATTTTTTCGGTTTTTTTTATTTTCTGTTTTTTTTTTTTTAATTTTTATTTCAAGTAATGTAATTTTTTTTAAATTAATGAAGTTTTTTATGTTTTAAATTAAAATAAATAATTGTGAAATGATTGTGAAATGATTGAATGGGGGTTATTGGCATAGTGCCCCACTACGCCACTTTTGCTATAATGCCCCATCGCTGACTAGGACGCCACGTGTCGGATAATGCCCCATGGTGGGGGCATTATAACCCACTACCACTACACATGGTCTTAGACGATTATAACTAGCCGAAGAAAAGAAAGAAGGCTGTGCACGCAATTTTCCTTTTGACAACATGGGTTATATGGAAAAATCGGAACGAGAAGATATTTAGAGGAAAGAATGGCGAAATATATAAGATGATTGAAGAAATAAAAGAGGAATCCTTCCAATGGATGAAGCATAAATCGAAGGTGCAACTGAATTTTTGGGAGAATTGGGTATACTTTTCATGGTGGAGATGAACTAATTGTCTATTAATATTGTAATTATTTGCTAATCTTTGATGTACTATGAATGGTTCTTATAGTATCTTGCTATGGTCCATATGGTTTTGGGTAATAAAAGGTTCCGTATTGCTATTCAAAAAAAAAAAAAAAAAAAAAAGATCTTGGGTCGGCACTAATTTCGTTGTCTGGCCTATAAAAGAAAGGAAAAGAGGCTGAATCTTTGGCTGGGAATTAATGCGCAATAGGCTACAAGGATAACTCACGTGTAAGTCTCAGACTCATCAAAACATATTGCGATTCCGGTGATTTAAGACATGCCCACCAACTGTTCGATGAAATGTCTGACCCAGATTTGCGGTCGTGGTAATCAAAATTGAGATCAAGTTGAAACAGATAATTCAACTTTTCTCATAACACAGGCATGTAAAAAACAGAAAGTCAAACTTGTGAAACTCATTGTGCAAAGGGGTGGGATACAACAGTACTTAAGTGAAGATTAAGAAATACAAAAATGATTTTGATGTAGTAAAGATAGAGGGATTAAATTTTCAAAAGATGAAACAAAAACATATTATTCCTTTTAACTGATTACACGTTCATAAAATAGAGAAATTTGTTCTATTTTTTAACCTTTTGTTTTTGAGTTCATTTAATATATAAAACTTTTATTATAATTATTAATAACCGGTTAACTGATTTAACCAATTAAGAAACTTATGGTTTGAATAAACTTACGGTTCTTTTTTAGTTATGCGTGTATAATTGAACAAACAAATTGAATATGAAATCATTTAGGGCACCCTCTGTAACGTGCGAGCATTCCCACTAGTTGAAATCTAAGTATACAAATAATGTTTTTCATCCTTTAATCATTTAGTTATTATTTTGTCAAAGTAAATATGTTGAAGAAAGCTCATTGTGTGACTTATAGATTAGTTTCTAACCGAATAATGGAAATACCGGTATATCATCCTTTATTTTTATGGTTTTCACTTAATGTGTAAAACACTTGTCAATATTCTTTTGGAAGACAACTTTTAGGTGATTAAACATGTAACGAGTACCTATAGATTAGTTTCTAACCGAATAATGGAAATACCGGTATATCATCCTTTATTTTTATGGTTTTCACTTAATGTGTAAAACACTTGTCAATATTCTTTTGGAAGACAACTTTTAGGGGATTAGTTTCTAACCACAGTGACACCGTACCTAACCAGACTAATACCAACAAAACAACATCAGTACGAGTACCGTTATTCATTATTATGATTTTGTTCTCGTATTAAAACCTATACCAAGTATTTGTCTCGAACTAAAACTAAATTCATACCGACCAACACAACATTAATGCTAGTATTAATTTATATGGCTTTCGGTTTCGATACAAGTCGGTTCGTAAACTATACCGATGTAACAAAGTAAACCAATGTTGACCGAACACCGGTATTTTTTTTAAGGTTTTCGATCAATGTAAAACACGTGTCGACATGTTATAGAATAATTAAACCAAATGACATTGTAAATTAACTTGTAATTGATACATGTATTATGTTGTATTGTGTGGGGGGATTTTCACAAGTTCGAGTACATTTAAAAAATTAGGACTGTCAAATCGTGTCTTATCGGGTTTAATAGGTGTCTGACGACGTGAATTACACAAGTATTAAACATGAGTACACCTAGTTTAACTACGTTATATCTCATGTCTATAACACAGTTGTATGTTTTATGTACCAATGAAAAGAAAGGATGGATCGTACCCTCCTAATTCTATTCATTTTTAAAAAGTAAAAAAACCAGGTAGTGTAATTTTTTAGTAAACATGTTTAATCGTGTCTGATACAGATATCTATTGTCAGCCCTATAAAAAATACATATATTAAAACATGCTTTTTATTAATAAAAGAAAGCCCAAATATGATATCTAAAGAACAGTTATTTTTTAGTAAGTTTTGGAAATGTAATAGACGGTGGTTGTGAGCAACGGGTTATGTTATGCTAAGGCCCTGTTTGGATGAGCTTATTTTACCTTCTTATAACTTATTAACTTTTTGAAAAAAAAGATTTTTTTTTTTGTGTGAAATGGTGTCTGGATAATAAAATGAAAATAAGCTTTTCAGACATTTAAAAGGAGAAATAAAAAAGTCACTTGGTTGTGATTTTTTCAAAAAGGAGATAAGAATATTAAAAAGTAAATAAAGAGAAATAGAAAAGCTCATCTAAACATGCCCTAAATTATGGCTAGTTAAATCACAAACATATTGTTTGCGCGCGTGATATTTTAACACTAAATGTTATGGTATATGGTTTAACTCTAAATAAAGCTCATTTGGAGGCGTTATGCGACACGTGGCGAAATGCGTAAGAGAATGACTTTATGGGGCGTTATATCAAAATAGGGTGTAGTGGTAAGAGGGTTATAACCCCTTTAATTATACATACATATGTATGTATATATATGTGTGTGAGTGGGGGCAAAAATGCTAGAGAATATCACGCCGCGAAGGAGATCATGACGGAGAAGAAAAACCACCCCATAGCGCCCGCCGTAATGGTGTTGGCGACGCTATGGAAGCGCCATGTTTGATTTAAAGGGTATATCACACTCCACTACTCATGGCCTTAAAGTTCATAGTGTGTAAAGTTCGGATTATAACATGGGTTCTGTAACCTCTAATAACCTGGTGAATTTTCAATCAACTTGTATATTTTAACACTAAATGTTCTGGTATATGAACTCTAACTGTTCTGTATTTTCTTTTATTCGATAACTTATTTATTTAAGTTACAACTAATTTTTTTCCGAAAATATATATATTTAGGGGATGGATTATCAGAAAACTACTTTAAATTAGAAAACTAAAAAACTAACTAAAAAAGCTTAAAAAATACCAAAAATTTTTTTTTAACAATTTTTAATAAAAAAATCGCTATTTTTTATGCATTAATTTTTTTTGTACTGCACATGTGCACTAATACGGAAAGCCTAAACCACTTAACCCACCCCCACCGACACCCCCCAAAAACCTAACCCCCCCCCACCCTCACCCCCCAAAAACCTAAATTCACCCTCCCACCAAAAGCCTAAACCCCCCCCCCCCCACCCCCCTTCCGAAAACCTAAAATTAAACCCTAAACATAAACCCGAAAAAAACCTAAACCCCCTCACCCCCACCCCCCAAAAACCTAACCCCCCCCCCCCCCCCCCCCCCACACCCAAAAACCTAATCCTAAACTTTCAAAAAAACCTAACCCTAAAAGCTAAACTAGACTCAAAAAGTTAATTTTAAGCATGTAATGCACATGTGTAGTACACATATAACTCAAAAAGTTAATTTTAAGCATGTAATGCACATGTGTAGTACACATATAATGCACATGTGCAGTCCAAGTTTTTTTTTTTTGAAATTATTTTTATATATAAAAAATAGCAATTTTTTTAAAAAAAATTGTAAAAAAAAAAATTGGTATGTTTTTTAGCTTTTTTTAGGTTTTTTAGTTAGTTTTCTAGTTTTCTTATTTATATGTAGTTTTCTGATGATTCTCTCTCTCTCTCTCTCTATATATATAGGGGATGGTTCAAATGAAAACCACTTTTATTGTGAAAACTCGAAAACTAACTAAAAAAAGCCTAAAAAACACACAAAAATTTTTTTTTTCAATTTTTTTTAAATTTCGCTGGTTTTTATATATGAAAAAAAAAATTCAAAAAAAAAAATATATATTTTTTTTGTTGTATTGCACATGTGTAGTACACTAATACGGAAAGCCTAAACCACTTAACCCACCCCCCACCGACACCCCCCAAAAACCTAAACCCCCCACCCCCACCCCCCAAAAACCTAAATTCATCCTCCCACCAAAAGCCTAACCCCCCACCCCCCAAAAACCTAAACCCCCCCCACCCCCCACCCTCCCGAAAACTTAAAACTAAACCCTAAACATAAACCCAAAAAAAAACCTAAACCCCCCACCCCCACCCCCCAAAAACCTAAACCCCCCTCCCCCCACACCCAAAAAGCTAATCCTAATCCTAAACCTCCAAAAAAACTAACCCTAAAAGCTAAACTAGACTCAAAAAGCTAATTTTAAGCATGTAATGCAATTGTAGTACATGTTACATTGCACATGTGCACTACTATAATAATAGTATTGAAAACAAGATGACACCATAAATCTTTTTTTATGTCATAAAAAATATGCTCGAATATACTTGAATGAAAGATACAAAAATTTGTGATCTTATGGTGCCATTTTTGTTTTAAAATGATAACGTATGGAGAAATGGGAAATGTTTGAAAAGTTATATATATTTTTTTCCAATTTTACCCCTCCTTCATTAAAAGTCTCCCCCCCTCCTTTTTAGTGGTTTTTAATTAGTTTTCGAGTTTTCACAATAACTAGTGGTTTTCATTTGAACCTTCCCCTATATATATATAGGGAGAGGATCATGAGAAAACTAGATATAAATTAGAAAACTAAAAAACTAACCAAAAAAGCACTAAAAATGAGGGGGGGAGACTTTTAATGAAAGATGGGGGGACTTTTAATGAAGGAGGGGTAAAATTGGAAAAAAAATATATATAACTTTTCAAACATTTCTCATTTCTACATACGTTATCATTTTAAAACAAAAATGGCACCATAAGATCACAAATTTTTGTATCTTTCATTCAAGTATATTCGAGAATATTTTTTATGACATAAAAAAAGATTTATGGTGTCGTCTTGTTTTCAATACTATTATTATAGTAGTTCACATGTGCAATATAACATGTACTACAATTGCATTACATGCTTAAAATTAGCTTTTTGAGTCTAGTTTAGCTTTTAGGGTTAGTTTTTTTGGAGGTTTAGGATTAGGATTAGGTTTTTGGGTGTGGGGGGTTTAGGTTTTTGGGGGGTGGGGATGGGGGGTTTAGGTTTTTGGGGGGTGTCGGTAGGGGGTGGGTTAAGTGGTTTAAGCTTTATGTATTAGTGCACATGTGCAGTACAAACAAAAAAAATAATTTTTTTTTGAATTTTTTTTTCCATAAATAAAATGTAGCGATTTTTCTAAAAAAAATTGTAAAAAAAAAAAAAATTTGGTATGTTTTTAGGTTTTTTTTTAGGCTTTTTTTGTTAGTTTTTTGGTTTCTCATTTAAACTAGTTTTCTCATGATCCATCCCCTATATATATATATAACCGAGATTAGGAGAAAACGCCCAAAATTGTGAGAACGGTGAGAACGCATTCTGGCCAAACACGTGGCACGGGATATGATCAGGGGGTGAGGAGTTTTTTTTGTATTTTCGATCTTCTTTTATTTTCCTAACGTGCTATAACATTTTCTGGCGTCTAAGATTATTTTGGCGTTAATTGTATTTATTAAACTTTTTGGCGTTGAATTAATTGTTTTTGTGTCACATAGATAATTTTTTGGCGTTATAGCGTTTTCTGGTCAATTTTTTTTGGCGTTTTGTGGCGTTGTATGATAATTCACTACGAGTGATTAATATTTGCATAAAATTACAATAAGACCAAATGTTTTTAATGGCGTTTAGTGAATTTTTTGGCGTTTACATTTGACAAGGTGCTTTGCCAGCACCCGTTCTCACAGTTTTCATACTACTAGCGTTTTGGTATTTTGTAGTTTTTAGTGTTTTTAGTTTCTGGCGTTTTATATAATAATCTATTTTATTTGTAAAGAATTAGATATCATAACAAGAGATAATTTGATAATAAAACAATATAAAATGAAAAAGAAAAAAAATTAAAAATTGTAATCTAATTTCTCTTCCAAATCTTCACGGTCATCAGGCTCTTTTTCTTGATTTTGTTTTTGGCGTTTTGAACCTTTGAATAACGTAGCTAGATGTTAACTTTCCTACATAAACACCGTCTTTTTTGTCACACCCTGACTTTTGCGGAAGCGTGATTATGGGGTGACTTACTTGTTATCATTGCATTCAACCATATCAAACAATCTATATGATAATACCAAAGATTTGTCATCCATAAAATGAGTTTAAAACATAACAACATTGTCTAAAACGTAGGCTTCAAATTTAAGTTTTACAAACCAGATGAATTGTGTAAAAGTTTCCTAAGGACTCGTCAAAGATAATAGTTGTAATCAAAGTTTGGAATACGTGTCTCGTCCAGGATTAAGACACACTGGCCAAACCCAAAAACCATGGATGACATATTTATACTTAACATGACTTGAAATTCCAACGCCCGCCAGATCCATACTTAATTTCCTGAAATACATGTAGTTTGGAAAACATCAACAAAAGTTGAGCGAGTTCATGTGTATGTGAGTCTGTATAAATCGTTAATGTGTGACTGTATAAATTGTGAAATATGTCTGTATAAATGTATGTCTTTGGTATGTAGCAATAAGGAAAAACAGATCAATTAATGTGTAGCTAATACATTAATAAGTGATATGGCCTAGGAAGCACTCAAACCTGTAACGCGTACTTCATACCGGTCCTTCCGGCGGAACGACATAGTCACCACATGCAGCCACACGCTGGCCCATGTGTGGGGCTCGCAACACCCAATAGATCTATCGCTCATGCCTCTCGGTCCTTATACAAGGATTAATGGTCTTAAGATAATAGCCTATCCTTTCACGTGATCTAACAGTAAATTCCTTAGCTAATCATACCATGTATAAAAGTGTCTGTAATAATTGTAACATGTATTTCACCCCCGTAGTTATAAAACTGAAAACAGTTAAGAGAAAAGGGGGACATGAACTCACAGTATTGCGTCTTCGGTACTCGTACGTAACCCAAATCTCCTCAGCAAACACGACTACCTACAATGGTCTAACGTCTATTAGACGAACGGGTCGTGCCTTGTCTTAGTATTGATTAGTGCCTTTGAGTTACGTTTTAAAGTGTCTTCACTCTTTTAGTAATAATACTTCTCATACTTGTGTATTCGTATTTCCTTCCCAAGGATGGGATATTTTACATATGTCTGTTCGTATTGGAATTATATTTTTAAGTCCCATTTTAGAGAATACATATTTAACCATATTCCTGTATAAAACCAACCTCCGATACTCCGTATTTCGTTATAAAAATTATGGCGAGTTTTATGCTTGAAAAACATAGTCTAGAATATACTAGTAAACACTTGTCCAGAAAATATTTACTAAGTGTTAGGATTTTCGGAAAATTTCGCCATAGTCTCCCTTCTAAATGGAGGCGTCCATGCTTAAAAGCATATCATTTTCTTTTACATATATCCCGTAGATTGTTCTCACATAGCCAACCCGACAATCCTACATGCAATATACCACTTATGTCATTTCAGCTTTATTAAACAAAACTGGACTGTTTTAGAGCATTTTAATAAAATAGTTACCCTTCTCCAAAAATTCCCAAATTTTTACAGAATGTCATAAACGTTCCAAATTTTATTGTGTAAAAATATCGGGGTCCAGTTCATTATCAATATTATATAAAAATTTATTTACCCGACCGCGATCAGATTTGTTGCTTTCTGATCGCAGTTTACGGAAAAATTCACTAAACATTAATCGTAAGTCCGATCGACGAAATTCCAGTTGGAGGATCATGGCAACAACAGTGACCATCTACAGTAAAAATCCCATGAGCTGATTCTACTCAGGTTTCAAGTTATAACTCCGAACACAACACACTTTTTCAGCAGAAAAATTTCAGCTTGAGCTGCTGTCTTAAAACAATTCTTTAAAAGTAGTAAACGACCTCGAAAAATTACGATTCCAGTGCCATTTGTTCGGTTGTTCAAAAATACAGAATTTAGACTCCAGAAATTCAGTTTTTCAATTTAAAATGACCCAGTTACAGCCTGTTGAAGTTGGCTGGAAATTCCAATCAGCATGTTTATTTCTAGTTTAATGTTTCTAAAAACACATTACCAAGTGCCCTAACAACGGTTTTACCACGAAATCAATGATCAAATATCATGCATTCATTAACCAACCCTAATCCAACTCGATAACATCTTCATGCAACTTTTTATGTATGGTTTTATGTAAGGTTCCATGTTCATATTTTTAGTGTTTTTAGCTTTTGTGTGACTAGAACATTACCATCCTACTACATATCATAACAAGGAACAAGATGAAACAATGGTGTAGAGACTTACGTATCGTTCCGTTAAAGTGTTAAATTGTACCGCAACGTGTCTTTTATGCATCTTTTTGTAACGAAATTAATTCCAACACTTAGGAAAGCGTTCAGGACCATTTAGTCAATTTTCTGAATAATACGAGTATGTTAAAAGCTGAATCGTTGCTGAAATTGCAGAATTCCGTACTTAAAATGAGTTTTAGGCACTTTCCGGCACTCAAACTATCACCTAGTGACACAGTCTTATGGTCCTCACTTCCCTACACCCATACTAGTGTAGTACTTTGTCCCTGGCTCATACTGGCCTCAATATAGTGTCTGTCTATGTGTTGGCATTGTCAACACGTGTCTGAGTTATCTGCTCATTATGCTAACTGTGCTTTGTGCATCAGGTTTGTCACTAAGAGTCTGTATGAAATAAATGGAGCGAATGTATGTAAAGTGATGCACATGTATGTATGTAACATAAATCAGTAAGCAGTTTAAGGTGTCAGTTGTAATCAAGCACAGTCATTAAGCACATAATTGAAATTAATTAATTTGTACAGTACCTGAAATTTTGAGGGTTGTCACATTCTCCCCCCGTTAAGAAAATTTCGTCCTCGAAATTTGTACTACCTTAATTCCTTAGGGTTTTGTTATGCATGTATGTATATGAATAGTACCGAGGTAGATAATCACCAAACCGAATCAAACCTTATTCACATCAAGTGAGTCCAAGAATATATATATAACATCACGAATCCAATGGTTAAAAGGTTATGTGCTTTTAACACTTGGTGTCGAAGGTACAAGACGTGTTGACGTATGGTCTAGTGTAGTCCAGTTAATAGGGGTTCCACAAGAGCGGAGTTTTGTCTATTAGAATCCTCAGATAGTCGGTCACAATATGCCAACGAGTCCCCACAACCATAGTATGAACTCAAAATCAACAACTCAAAAGTAATAGTAGAGTGATCTGTCAATCTCCCGAACAAATGAATGGTAAGAATCAGTGCGTTGTCATTTTTGAATTGTGAAAATACACCGTATGAAATACAAGCGAATTTGGTGTATCATTGTCTTAATTCGTAGTTGCATCAGAAATGTTTAAATGACAAGTCAAACAAAAGTATATGTTGTTTTGTGTGAAACGGTTGACCATGATTAGCACAAGCTAATGATACCACAAGGTGTCAAAATGACGAGATTCAATAGTAGTGGTGACTGAAAAAGTTCACCATGCCTGAAATCAAATGAAAGTGTCCTGAACAATCCAAAAATTTGATTTATACAATGTCGTAAGGTTTCCAGTTGAACACGGAATATCAAAAGATCACTGTTTCCGATCGAAGATGAAAAGTAACTATGTATCACAAGGCATTTGATCGACCATGAAAGAATCGTTAGGAGGTACATTGTGATATGAAATGAGTCTATGTACCTTTGCCTTAACACACAACTGTGTGGAGGCTGATTTTAATCGCGATAAACCAGACGGATTTAGGGCAAGTTATCAAATATTCAATTAAATCCGTGTAAGAAGTAAGTAACCAAATTAGCGCAATCTTCAATCCCGTGAAAGCATCATCGTAAGGTATCGAAATCAACAAATGATTTGGTGGGGTCATAGACCAACCAAGTCCACTACGACTCGAAACAAAAGAACCCTTGCAAAATGTTTGAATATGATGCTCTCAACACATCATACGGCGTCTTAAATTGAATATGTGAAATGGATAGGTTCAAGCAATTGAACTTAGTTTTAGTGTAGCCCGACAATAAACGTGTGTATCGATCAAAGGAAATCTCGGCATGGTAACAAAAATAAACCATGAATGTAATTTGAAACAAAAGAAGTTTCAAGGGAGTGTGTTGACTTGATAGCAAAAGAGCCAACAATTACAATAATGTAGGTCATTCGAATCACAACCCAGTAATTTAGATTTAGCAACATAATATTTGAACTTCAATGAAGCGTTTGAATCGAAACCGCATGCGTAGCAGATGGTGCATGCGTAACATGTGAGTTTTAAAACAATGAGTGTTTGCTAAAACGGAGAAATGACCAGATATCGAAGCAAATGTGTGTTCGCTCTCAGCGAGAAAATTATTGTGATGCAACTACCATTAAAGGGGAGTAGAGATGTAAACATCTACTCGCTAGAAGTAAAAGAAATTCAAGTACTCTCTGTTTGGTCAGCCGAACTGGCATATGTGTCAGGTTAATGGTGTCAGCTCGAGTTAACGGATGTGGTTCCTAAGTAACAACCTTTGTGAGTTTGGACCTGGTTCCTGATGGCCCTAAGTATAGGTTTCCTAGATTCTCAGAGTCTCATATTCGGTGTTGAATCGTTATGTGCATCGTGTAGGAAACACCATTCTTGTGTATGTCTGAAACAAATTATGGTCCCGCCATTTTCCCGGCATGCTTTCTTCCTGGAGTCACAGCTAATGACACTCGATCATCGGTCGGTCGTGAAATAGTAGTTGAATCCTCATAGTAAATTAAATAATTCGTTAATTCTTAGCAAGAGTTATCAACTCTGGTTGGTTAGGTCATTCGGCTCCTGGTAGTTTGATGTCAGTTCGAAAGGTGTCGTCCTTCTTATCGACGAGCAGAATTAGGATTACCCAAAAGGGAATTTTGGTCTGTTATCTTCCTTCTCTATCAACTTCTGAAGCTTCACTGTCAATCCTTGCATCTCCGAAGGTGTAAGTCGTTAAGGTGTATTGACTACAGGCGCGACGCCTGGAATCAATCTGATGCGAAATTCAACTTGTCGTTGAGGAGGTAGTTTTTGGCAAGTCTTTGGGAAAGACTTCGGGATATTTCCCTGTCACGGGAATATCTTTGAGTTCTGGTTCTTCGGCTCCCTTGTCCACGACATGAGCCAAGAAAGGAACACATCCTTTGCGCAACAATTTTTGTGCCTTCAAGAAATTAGTAATCTGTAGAGGCGTATATTTCTCCATGAGCCACGATCATTCCTTCGTTCGTTCGCCATCGGGGTGCGGATACCAACTTCCGCCCGATTGCTTGACAACTGGTCGATTCCCGTTACCACGTCAAGACTTCTCCTTGACTGGTTCTTATCAAGTACTGGATATCTATCTTACGTACTGCTAAAACAAGTATATTCTGAAGCTAAATTCTGACAACAATGTCAAATAGCACAGACGCATAACATTGACTACTATGAGACGTACCGATGGCCATGTTTGGATCCTGGCGTGCATCCCTAGCTCCGGTGTTAGACATTCTTCCCATGATTTTGTTTAATCTCCCTTGGGCAATCTTTCCTAAAGTGCCCCATATCACCGCAGTTATAACATCCCTTACCTTTCCCCTTTCCTTTCTTCCCACGCTTCGTCTCACGCCAACACGTTTCCCTGTTGTGTCCCACTTTGCCACAGTTGTCACACTCTCCATTTTTACATCGCCCGGTATGATGACGTCGGCACCTGTCGCATTTAGGTAGTTTACCCATGTACTCTTTTCTGTTTTTGGCCTTGTTGTTGCTACTCGTCTGGGTACCCTGTTTGAAATTTGCTAACTTTCTCTTGTTGTCTCCAGATGACTCTACATGAGTCTCCTTCTTTCCCTCAGAGGTTGAAAATTTGTTCATCCTGATTGCCTCTTCAGTCAAGGCCACACTTAGATTGATAGCCTCAGCGATCGTTGTAGGCTTTGATGTCGTCACCATGCTCATGATTTGGGGTGCCAATCCCCAAATGAAACGCTCAATCTTCTTAAACTCTGGATCTACCATGTAAGGAACGATACGCGACAGCACTTGGAACTTCTCCACATACTCAGCTATTTTTGGACCTTCCATCTTCAAGTTCCAGAACTCAGTTTCCACCTTCTGGCTTTCTGTCCTCGAACAGTACTTTTTATGCATTAGCTCTTTCAACTCGCCCATCGTCTGAACCTGGAGTTTCCACCATGACAGAGCCCCATCTTGGAACAGTCCGGAAATGTACGTGACCTGGTGCTCTGGGGCGCATTTGCTCGCACGCAAAACAGTGTCCGTCTTCTCAACCCAGCGCACGAAGGCTACGGCACCCCCAGTGCCGTCGAAATGTAGGGGCTGGCAGCCCAAGAACTGCTTGTAGGTGCAGCCGTTGGGTGGGTTATTTCTCGAGGTACCTCCGCTACGCTCAGAGCGAAGGGCCTCGTACTGTGCGATGACCTGTAATAGGCATTCTTGAAATTCCGCCTCTGTCGTTGGTAGAGGGTTGATGGTATCGGTGTTCCCTTGAGTCGACATCTTCCTAGAAGAAAGTCGGTTAGGTCAGGTCTTGTTAAGGACACGAGCATACAAGTCTCTATTTAACGAATATGACCTCAGAGGTATATTACATATATGTATATATATGCAGTCGTTATAACATTCAATCACGTATCCTCGCAATTATTGCACAACTTGTAGCAAGTAAGCATGTAGCATTATAGTTATAGCACAAATATGCTGATCAACAGCGTGCTTAGTGGGAACATAGCGACTGAGTTTTTCATTAGTTATTAGTCATAAGTATTGTCGCATGTTTAAAGATGATTGGGCTTTCGTTATGTGACACCTGTGTCACTTCAACCATCAAACAAATGCCAAACAAATGAAATATTGTATTTCATACTTGGGATTTGTAAAAATATGTGTATCGTTTGCACATATCAACTCTTGTTCGATTTTAAGCTTTAAACCGCTTTCTGGAGGGTTATACGCGCTCTGATGCGTAAATATAATCAGTTTAATCCAACCAACACTCCGGAATAGTGAAATAGGCTTAACATACCTTAAATAACCTTTAAATAACTTAGAAATAAGTTTTGAAGGCTTTGGTATGGCAAAAACAAGTTAATTCGCTTACAGGGACTAAATTTGACAAACTGCGAAAGTATGCCAATTTGAACTGTAACAGACATTCCGGAACATGACCATAAGTTAAACATACCATAAATATCCTTTACATAGCTTAGAAATAGGCTTTGAGCGGTTCGGTGTGCTAAAATAAACTTTTGGGTCATTCAGGGACTAAAAGTGTCAAAAAGTGCACAAGTTTGCACTTTTGCGCATAACTCACGTTCTGAATACATCCGGACATCCAAAAATTTATGTAAGCACTAAAATATTTTATTTTAGTGTTTGGCATGAGAAAAATCCATTCTTCGCGTCATTTGGATCGTTTTTCGCGCTTATGCGCATTCCGTCGTAATTAGCCGAACAACGCAACCGTACGGCTAAACGAACCGACATCCGAGATATTTTTGAGAACATTTTAAGTTCCCTTTACTTTAACTTCATTTTAGAGCTTTGAAATGGGGTTAACGGGCCTTAAACGCGTCGGAAAAGGCCTTATTACACTACAGGGACCAAATCTGCCATTTTTGAAACTTTCTGTGCAGAAACATTGAATCTGGCCTATACCACCTTTGCACATGGTTTTGGGCAATACTATGGGCTGGTTTGATGTGCACATGGTATTACAATACCATGGGTGCAAGTGTATGGCCAAGATTGAAGCACGTTTTCCTAGAAACGATCCTAACGGTTCGGGAAATCCTATAAATACCCCATGCCTTCAATTGCAAAACCAACTAGAATTTTGATTTGAGAAACTCTAAGTTGAAACCATTGTTTCATACCTGAGTTACTTGAATCGAGATTAGCATTCGGGGACCCTTCGTAAGTATTCCTTCGTTCTTTTATTGCTTTTCGAGTCCGAAAGTCAAACTTTGTTTGACTTTCTGCGTTGACCAGTTTATGGTCAATGCGAAGTTCGTTTGAACTTCGCAACGTGATTGTAATCATGATGGTTATAGTCCCTTGGGACTATGCCTACTGATTACCACGTTGTCTAGGGTCGTAAGGGTAAGCGATCTAATAAATCGCTTATACCTTCGAACCCGACCCATTTGGTCGATCATTAGGATCCGACCAAATACCTTAGGTAACCATAGTATATAGGGAATAACCTTTCGAGGTTATACCTTATGGTCACGACGTTTAGTTAGTTGTATGATAGGTAGTTTATATGCCTTAGGTAAATTACCAAAATACCCCTTTGATGCCAAAATTCATTTTAAAAATATGTAACATAATTTTTTACATCTAAACTGATTTGACAACAATATTAGACATGTTAAGGCATATGTTACTTGTCATAGGACTAGTTAGGCGGTCTGAACGCGTTTTACGCGAACAACGCGTTAAAGTAGCATAAGCTACCTAAACGGGTCGTAATGGGTCGTAAGCACTTATGTTAGGTTTCATTTAGTATGTAGGCTTTGTTAAACCATATTACACGAGTCTCCATACTCGTTTGGTTTACGAACCCTCATTCCATCCGATCCTCCAATTTAGGTCCGGTTTATTAACATAGTTACCTATAATAGGTGCCGTTTGATTCCGTGATCTCTAGCATTGCTTGGTGGTTATCTTAGGACTTCTGACCAATCTCAAGTGAGTACATAGTCCCCTCTTTTACTGTTTTCAAACTGTTTTGGGGTGAAGCATGTGTACCTATCTGTTATTTTCATGTTTTCCAAAAGTATAATTGATTATACATGTTAGTACTTATCTGTTGACGAAATGAATGACTATCTATGGTTTAAACACTGATTTCTCAAAGACTATAACATAAATTGTTGAATTGTACTTATTTTGTTCACCAGACCGGTTGTTAGTATGATATAGCGCTATAGGATTTGACACCCCATTCCTGTTGTCATGGAATGTCTGAAACCAATTTGTTTCTCCATCCAAATAGGGATTTCCTTTGTGGTATCCCTATAGTCTCAAAGGTGTATTTTGATGCACTAGGTCTGAATGAATTCTTAAATCACATTATTTTTGTATATTTAGTTATACTCCCAAAAGTATAGTTTGATATGCTCCCATATGCGATATAGTACAAAACCAACATATATGTTATTTTATTTATCACATCCAAAGCATATTATGATATGTTATTTATAAAACCAAAACATAGTTTAATATGTTATTTATAATTCCGAAGTATACTTGTAATATACTACTTAAAACTATTATTTTAAACAACGAAGGTATATTTAATGTACTATCTATCTATCGATTGGGTTTTGGTTAGTGTTTAGATAACGGGACGGGTGTAATGTGATGAAAACATGGTAGATACGCCGCTGGTACTTCTTATATATAAGTGTTTTCATTGCATTACATACCATGGCATTATCTAGTACACTTGGGTTAACGATATGGGAACTGAAATATACTTTAATATATTACTCATTCGATTCTCTTAAAATCCAAAGTATATTTTCAAATATACTATAAGCCTTTTTATCAAAATATTGTTTTACGATCAACTTATCTTATACAAACTCATTTTACATGGTTAATCATTTAACCTTACATTTATTTATACATATCATCTGATCCTATTGTTTTTCAAACGATTTACAAAACAAATCAATTCACAAGGTTCATGACTAAACTTTATTAAACATTTTCTTAAACTTACAAGTCATGAATCCTATTTTCACAAAACCTATGTATCTCACAGGCATTTTTATGCTGACGTACCTATTTTTACACATGTTTCAGGTACTGCTTTGCAATGATTGTTGATACATGCTACATTTAGGATGGACTCGTGCCTTAGCAACTTTAAAACTTGGAAGATGATAGTTGTACTTATTTGATTGTATTAAAACAATGAGTTCATTTATTCAATAAAACAGAATTTATTTATTCCATGGTTATGAAACAATGATTCTGTTACAACACTCCCCGACGTTTCCGCCACGTCTAGTTGCTTTACGTGGTCGGGGTGTGACACGTTATCCTCCGGCCATAATCACTGTGTCTTACATAATGTATCACATCAGAAAGGACACAGGGTCACCCTACCCTTGTCCAATACGTATATTAGTGTATCAAAATTACGTAGTCAGAAGTGGTCTTCAAAAGTCTCTGCAATCCCGGCTTATTATTGGTGTCTTTACCCAAGTGTAATGCAATCCGCATAAATCCAGTAATCAACTACACTGGTGACTGAGGTGGAGGAGGAAAGAAAAGTAACTGCTAGCACGCGTAAACTCCTCCTCGAGCTTGTATATACATCGAAGTAGTTAACTGATCTGCCGCTCGATAGTAAAAGAAACGAGCATCAAAAACCTGGAAAAGGCATCATAGCAGCAGATGAGAGCGCAAAAGAAGTCTTTGATAATTGTGGAGGATCAAAGTATACTGGCAATAAACAGGGTGGAGGTTGTGGTGTCAACTCCAGCTCCAACATTCTGCGACTTATATCCTCAAACTGTAGCTGATGTGACAGGTGTACTCATCCCGTGTGTAGCCTCCATAATGTGAGGGATGACAAGGGTCTAAAATCAACGTAGTGTAGCATAGGAATCCATCGAAATGACTTGTCCAGCGTTGTAGAGGTGAATGTAGCAAACGGTGCGTCTTGTAAAGTTAGGAAAAATGTTGTCGTAGCAGAAGAATCGTTATGCGGGTGCTGACCCGGAGCGCCTTCCCGGGGTGCGGGTATGTCTTGAAAGAGAGCGGTAGGCATGTCGGTGCAATGGACGTCGGTCTTCATAGGTGCAACATCAGCGGGTGGAGGTGCGGTAGAAATGTCTCAACAAAAGGAGATTCAATAGGTGCAGGTACTGGGTCTGGTAAGAGGAGTGCAAGGTATAGGAGTCCAACGGAAATAATGTCACGTTTAAGCAGGTTCAGCAGGTGCAACATCAAGCTGGCCCGCAAGGAACTGGAGCTGCCTCAGGGGCAGGTCCTGGGGCGTGTGAGGGTATGTGATCTTGAGCAAGTGTTAGTGCAGTAGTCAAAGCGGCGTCGTCGTCCGTGTCTGGAGCAAAAAGCGGTAACCTGCCTGTTTGTAAAGTGTCGCAGACTCAAAGGAGTCTGAAATCGAGTGTATACTAGAATCAGATGATAGTTTGATAATAGGGATCTCTAAACGTAGAGTTAGTAACAACGTCCTCATCTAACTTTCCATTATCCTGGGTATCAACGGAAGGATCATCAATAAGCAAATTAACGTCGTCATCAAACAATTTGTCAAAGAGGTAGATTCTCGGGGAAAATAATCATGAGAGGTACGGCGTCGAGAATCGGAGCCACGATGTGCTCGTCATCGAAGTGTCCAAATGATGAGGTGGTCGTGGACCGAAACAAGGATGACAGGAAGTTTCTTGTCAAGGAAGCCATCAGCAAGGGTAATTCATCACCAGAGTCTGGCAGCGCGGATGGTTGGCAGTCGTCCTCGTTCTTGGTCAACATGTCAGGGTCACTCTCAGTGTCTGACGTAAATATCTCCGGCGCAGGTACAGTCTCATCATCTGTGGCGGTGGCCGTAGGGTCGTCATCATCTGACAATTCGTTCCCTAAGGAAAGTGACGTGTGTGTGCCGGTACATAATAGTCGTAGCATGCATATTTACAGTAATCTTTAACACTTGTGTATTGCAAATAAAGACAATTCACAACGTAATCATGTATCCACATATTCGTTCTAGTCTTCCCAGGCTATCCCACCCAGTCTCTCAGACTAACTCCCTAGCCTCTCAGACTAACTCCCTGGTCTCTAAGACCAACTCCCTGGTCTCAACTCCCTGGTCTCTAAGACCAACTCCCTGGTCTCTAAGACCAACCTTCCCAGCCTCTAAGACTAAATCCCTGGTCTCTAAGACCAACCTCCCAGTTTCTAAGACTAAATCCCTGGTCTCTAAGACCAACCTCCCAGTCTCTAAGACTAAATCCCTGGTCTCTAAGACCAACCTCCCAGTCTCTAAGACTAAATCCCTGATCTCTAAGACCAACCTCCCAGTCTCTAAGACTAAATCCCTGGTCTCTAAGACCAACCTCCCAGTCTCTAAGACTAAATCCCTGGTCTCTAAGACCAACCTCCCAGTCTCTAAGACTAAATCCCTGGTCTCTAAGACCAACCTCCCAGTCTCTAAGACTGATCCTCCCTCAGCCTCTAAAACTGATCTATAAATATAAATTTGAAATGTGTATCTGTGCCTTTTTGTTTGTAAAATGTGTGTTTCCTGGATCTGGACGTTTAGTGTATGCAATGAAAACATGTTGTAAAACGTTTTCGTGAGAGCCCTAATGATCGTAGTCTAGACTCGAGAAAGAATCCTAGTTCGCTACGATCGAAGCTCTGATACCAAGCTGTCACACCCTGACTTTTGCGGAAGCGTGATTATGGGGTGACTTACTTGTTATCATTGCATTCAACCATATCAAACAATCTATATGATAATACCAAAGATTTGTCATCCATAAAATGAGTTTAAAACATAACAACATTGTCTAAAACGTAGGCTTCAAATTTAAGTTTTACAAACCAGATGAAGTGTGTAAAAGTTTCCTAAGGACTCGTCAAAGATAATAGTTGTAATCAAAGTATGGAAGACGTGTCTCATCCAGGATTAAGACACACTGGCCAAACCCAAAAACCATGGATGACATATTTATACTTAACATGACTTGAAATTCCAACGCCCGCCAGATCCATACTTAATTTCCTGAAATACATGTAGTTTGGAAAACATCAACAAAAGTTGAGCGAGTTCATGTGTATGTGAGTCTGTATAAATTGTTAATGTGTGTCTGTATAAATTGTGAAATATGTCTGTATAAATGTATGTCTTTGGTATGTAGCAACAAGGAAAAACAGATCAATTAATGTGTAGCTAATACATTAATAAGTGATATGGCCTAGGAAGCACTCAAACCTGTAACGCGTACTTCATACCGGTCCTTCCGGTGGAACGACATAGTCACCACATGCAGCCACACGCTGGCCCATGTGTGGGGCTCGCAACACCCAATAGATCTATCGCTCATGCCTCTCGGTCCTTATACAAGGATTAATGGTCTTACGATAATAGCCTATCCATTCACGTGATCTAACAGTAAATTCCTTAGCTAATCATACCATGTATAAAAGTGTCTGTAATAATTGTAACATGTATTTCACCCTCGTAGTTATAAAACTGAAAACAGTTAAGAGAAAAGGGGGACATGAACTCACAGTATTGCGTCTTCGGTACTCGTACGTAACCCAAATCTCCTTAGCAAACACGACTACCTACAATGGTCTAACGTCTATTAGACGAACGGGTCGTGCCTTGTCTTAGTATTGATTAGTGCCTTTGAGTTACGTTTTAAAGTGTCTTCACTCTTTTAGTAATAATACTTCTCATACTTGTGTATTCGTATTTCCTTCCCAAGGATGGGATATTTTACATATGTCTGTTCGTATTGGAATTATATTTTTAAGTCCCATTTTAGAGAATACATATTTAACCATATTCCTGTATAAAACCAACCTCCGATACTCCGTATTTCGTTATAAAAATTATGGCGAGTTTTATGCTTGAAAAACATAGTCTAGAATATACTAGTAAACACTTGTCCAGAAAATATTTACTAAGTGTTAGGATTTTCGGAAAATTTCGCCATAGTCTCCCTTGTAAATGGAGGCGTCCATGCTTAAAAGCATATCATTTTCTTTTACATATATCCCGTAGATTGTTCTCACATAGCCAACCCGACAATCCTACATGCAATATACCACTTATGTCATTTCAGCTTTATTAAACAAAACTGGACTGTTTTAGAGCATTTTAATAAAATAGTTACCCTTCTCCAAAAATTCCCAAATTTTTACAGAATGTCATAAACGTTCCAAATTTTATTGTGTAAAAATATCGGGGCCCAGTTCATTATCAATATTATATAAAAATTTATTTACCCGACTGCGATCAGATTTGTTGCTTTCTGATCGCAGTTTACGGAAAAATTCACTAAAAATTAATCGTAAGTCCGATCGACGAAATTCTAGTTGGAGGATCACGGAAACAACAGTGACCATCTACAGTAAAAATCCCATGAGCTGATTCTACTCAGGTTTCAAGTTATAACTCCGAACACAACACACTTTTTCAGCAGAAAAATTTCAGCTTGAGCTGCTGTCTTAAAACAATTCTTTAAAAGTAGTAAACGACCTCGAAAAATTACGATTCCAGTGCCATTTGTTCGGTTGTTCAAAAATACAGAATTTAGACTCCAGAAATTCAGTTTTTCAATTTAAAATGACCCAGTTACAGCCTGTTGAAGTTGGCTGGAAATTCCAATCAGCATGTTTATTTCTAGTTTAATGTTTCTAAAAATACATTACCAAGTGCCCTAACAACGGTTTTACCACGAAATCAATGATCAAATATCATGCATGCATTAACCAACCCTAATCCAACTCGATAACATGTTCATGCAACTTTTTATGTATGGTTTTATGTAAGGTTCCATGTTCATATTTTTAGTGTTTTTAGCTTTTGTGTGACTAGAACATTACCATCCTACTACATATCATAACAAGGAACAAGATGAAACAATGGTGTAGAGACTTACTACTAGCTTCAAGCTAGGGAAGAAATCTAGTGCAAAGATGAAGAGAAAAGATGGTGATAATGACTTGAACAAAGCTTTCTTGAGATCCCTTCAATCTTGCAACTTCTATGAATGATCTTCAAGCTTGGAATGGGACTTGTAGTTGGAGAAGATGAATGTATGAAAGAGATGGGGGTGGGTTCGGTTATGTGGAGCCGAAAATAGGGAGAGAGAGAGTGAGGTGGAGTGTGGATCTTAAAGTGATGATGAGGATTTCTTGGAATTCATGAGCCACCCTAACCCTAGTGTCATGATATTCTAGATTTTGGCCAACCAAAACTTGAGAGAATAACACAAAATCTAAACAAAATATAATATAATGATGGGGTGGGTCCCAATGGCTGAAAATTCGGTTGGGGGGGGTAGATTGTAAAATTTGATTATTAGTAGGTAATTAAGTAGGAGGTTAAGGGTATTTTCTAGAATAGTGGGTGTATGTCATGTTTCTATAGTGTGTGGGGATTTTTGTGACCATGATTATTTAGGAATAATAAAATAATGTTTCTGACAAAATTTTGGTGTCCCGGGTAATGTCCGGTTGCTCGGTTACGTATCGTTCCGTTAAAGTGTTAAATTGTACCGCAGCGTGTCTTTTATGTATCTTTTTGTAACGAAATTAATTCCAACACTTAGGAAAGCATTCAGGACCATTTAGTCAATTTTCTGAATAATACGAGTATGTTAAAAGCTGAATCGTTGCTGAAATTGCAGAATTCCGTACTTAAAATGAGTTTTAGGCACTTTCCGGCACTCAAACTATCACCTAGTGACACAGTCTTATGGTCCTCACTTCCCTACACCCATACTAGTGTAGTACTTTGTCCCTGGCTCATACTGGCCTCAATATAGTGTTTGTCTATGTGTTGGCATTGTCAGCACGTGTCTGAGTTATCTGCTCATTATGCTAACTGTGCTTTGTGCATCAGGTTTGTCACTAAAAGTCTGTATGAAATAAATGGAGCGAATGTATGTAAAGTGATGCACATGTATGTATGTAACATAAATCAGTAAGCAGTTTAAGGTGTCAGTTGTAATCATGGTTGTAAAAGTCGCTAGGCGCTCCATAGTCGGTCGACCAGGGAGTTGAGAGTACTCGATCTAAGCGGAGAGTACACGGGGAGTACTCGGAGATGCCAAATTATAAAGAAATTAGTTTTCGGATATTAAATACATGTCAAATAACATAAATTTACTAGTATTTATAACAAAATACGTGAAATTGATATTAATTCTTTAATATGATAGGCATCGAAATTATGTTTTATTTTATTTTAAGTCAAACTCGGCCCGAGTTGACCTACTAGATCCAATTTTGGCCAATGTTGAACGCATTTGATCGATTCCTAGTAATTAGTCGGAGTTTAAGAAAGTCGCCTCGGCAACCTACCTTGTAGCGACTACTCGGGGAGTACTCGGCCTTGGAGACCTTGTTTTACAACCATGGTTGTAATCAAGCACAGTCATTAAGCACATAATCGAAATTAATTAATTTGTACAGTACCTGAAATTTTGAGGGTTGTCACATTTTTTAGACGAAGCTGCTTAGTGGCATCCTGTTTTTTGGTGTGATATTCTTGTTTGGTGGCATGTCATTGAAGATCAACTCTTGCTTGATGCTATTTATAATAATGGAGTCCAAAATAGCATTTTACACTTGTGTTGATCCCTTTATTCCATGCCAATATTCATCAAGAACAAAGCTCACATGATGGCATATCAGTGTCATCAGTCTCTTTTTCTTGAATATTTGTCCATCTCATTCAGCAAAAGATTATTGAGATAACCCACTCAGAAGAAGAATCCATTCAGTGAAAGCTTTGCCATCTATGGTTATTTTAACTAGCATTTTTTTTTGCGTTTTAAAGTGAGCGATTTCTAGAGAATATGGCGTTTGTTTTTCTGGGTGTGATCAATTCATTGTGTATAGACCCCTCTCTTATAGGAGTGTTTTGGCGGGATTTTTTTATTGTAATAAATGATAGTAATAAAGTAACCGTCTTTTCAGTTACTGTTTTGTATTTACTGTTTTGATCAGCTTTATTAGTTTATAGGTGATAGACGTCCCATCTTCTAAGTTTGTCATTTTTTTAAATGGCGTTATGTAGACCAAGATGACAGAATATTAAGCATGAAAAATATTTTTTGTTATTTCTGTCGTTTTGTAAGCAATAACCTTTATTAGTATTTTTTGGCGTTTTGCAAATAAATAGAGAAATATATCATTTAATTATCTTAAAAAAAAAGATTACACAGAAGAAAAAAAAAGAAAAAAAAATTAAAACCCTTCGTCAGAAGGTACTTTGTCCGAAAAGTATCCATCACTTGCATCATCTTCTTTCTCGGAATCTTCATCTGGATCTTCTTCCATGTCATCACCTTCACCTTCATCGGCTTCTTGTTCCTGAAGATTCTGAAGCCTCCACTTGAACATGTCTTGCATTAACTCCAATTTTGAGTCCATTTCTATGTTAAAACAAGTGGTGTTATGCAATTCTTCCATGAAACCAAGCCCCTACTTTGTCATGATGTTTTCAAGCCAGTAGACTTCCTGCTCTCCGTTGTCGTATATAACGGTCACTATGTTTGTTTCATCATCAAAACGCCATGATATCATGTCATACCCCGAAATATCAGAGCATTGGCGTGACTGGACTGGTATCTTCATTGCACAGCGGAAGCAAATAAGCTAAGACTTCTAAAAAATGAACGCCCACTAAGTACTCGAATCTCCGATGGTTCTCCTATTCCAACCATGCCATAATTTGAGAAAGTAACCTAAGAAAGAAACATGCGAAAAATCAACATAAAGTTGAGCGAGTTCATAGTTTGTTTTGGAAAAGATTTAAAACAAATCTTTTTGATAACCGGTTTTAAAGTTGTCGTGTAAATACAGAAAAAAAATCATTTTTCTCGGCCTGATATATAAACACTGTGAGCTCCAAATAATCTTGTAACAATTGTAATCATTGTAAGTATGTATGTATGTTTGTAAACTCCTTTGAAAACAGGTATGAAAAGCATTTATGAACAAATTAAATTAAAGTTTTGCAAGGACATTAAAGCATGTGAGGACATAGGGAGCACTCGAAATGACTAGGCTTATACCCTCGTCGATTTCTCTCGACTATGTCGAATTCCCCTTCGACTATGTCGATTCACCTTGACTAATGTCGATTCACCTCGACTTATGTTGATTCACCTCGACTGATGTCGATTCACCTCGACTGATGTCGATTCACCTCGACTGATGTCGATTCACCTCGACTGGGACACCGAAGCACTAAAGTGGTCACAAGTACCATGAGTGGGGTTCGGCCGTACCCGTTAGATCTAACCTTCGTCCCTAATTAAGAGTTAATGGCATTTCAAATTTAGTCTATGCTCACATGATCTAATAGTTCATTTCATAGTCAAATCATACCGTTTAAACATTCGTAACATGTATTCCACCCCCGAGAGTTATAAAACCAAAAACAGTTAAGAGAAAAGGGGGGGGGGACATGAACTCACTGGGTTGTCTTGTTTTACGTACGCAGACCAACCCAATCCCGTTATTATAACTAGGACAATCCCGTCCCTAATCATGAAAATCATTCACGTTTCGAAAATACGCATTTGTTTTGTAAAACCGGTATCCATAGTATGAATCATTCGTAAACCATTTGAGTTCCTTGAAATCCATTCGTAACATGATTCAAAAATATGAGTTTTCGTTTATTCAAAGAAAAACCTCGTATGTTCTTTGCAAAACGTGCTTTGTCTAAAATATGAAATCTTTGTTCATCGAAAATTTTGTATGTTTCTACAAAACGTGCATGTCTTTCCACCCCGAAAACATTTATAAAAACGTAAAACCGTAAAAAGGTGGGGTTATGAACTCACCTCGATACTCGTGCACGGAAAAAGAATATATCCGAATCATCGTCTATCTACAAGGTGCATGCTAATAGTAGGACATCCCTAATAAATAGCATATATTAAGTATCTAGTATTAGGGAAAAGTTACACCGTGTGTGGTCGAGCTCTATCGATTGAATACCCGTTGTAACCCCTTGGTAATGTTATTGTCACAAAGAAATGAACAGTTTCCTAGCTATTGTGCATACATATATGAGCCCCATATGCTTGAGAGGTCCCACAAAACTGTAGCTCACGAGCATACAAGTGTGTACACTTACAAGTATACATGAAAATATTTATTGTTGGTCGGAAAGACGAATATACGTATAAAGATATATTTCATTTAGTTGTTTCCTCACGAAAAAAAAGTATATATGTCATATATATATATATATATATTTACACACACATAAATAGTATAGGATTATTATTTAAGTCGCTTAGACTAAAAGTACATGTATGCGTGTCTATGACAGAAAAACATTATTTGGAAGTCAAATTATTTTATAGATAGAGAGAGAGAGGGGCTAGTATAAAGAGAAATCACATCTCAAATACATGTAAAATGTGTATCCAAAGTATAATAATGGTCTCAGACATACATATATATATATATATATATATATATATATATATACATATAGGGCTTGGCTATATAGGAAACTCTATCTTTTTTAAAAAACTTTGGAAACTCTATGTGGTCCATTGATCTTGTTTCATCTTAATAGATTAAGGGTCATGATTTGTTTAGACAACTTTTAGCATTTAAAACATTAAAATACTCCATGCTGGTACAATTATAAAGGCATTTTGGTTAGTGAAGAATCACCTTTTGAATTGAAAGTACTATCAGTGCAATCAAATCACCATAACACTCCTCATCTTTCTCTTACCTCTTTCTCTTTCTCATTTCTTCTACCCCAATCTTGAAGACAAACAAACATGAGAAACAACCACCACCAGCAACCACCTTCTCCAGGAGAAACAAACAACCAGCACCAGCAACCACCTCCTCCGGCGAAACTCACCGGACTTCTTCTCCGGCCCTCTCTCTCCTCAATAAACAACCACCACCAGCAACCACCTTCTCCAGCGAAATTCACCGGACTTCTTCTCCGGTCCTCTCTCTCCTCTCGGTCTAATTCCTCTCGGTAATTTACTATTTTCCAATTTGGTTCAATATGCTTTCAGTTATATTCATTTTCAATAGAAAACTTGGACCAAGATACTGTCGAAGAATCGAATAATCAAGATCCTGTCAATAATAAGTTGGTTTTGATTTTTAATTGTCATTTACTTTTATTTTCGTTCTTCACAATTGGTTTTATTTTTTCCAGAATTAAGAATGTTGCCAAAAGATTAATTATTTTTCAATATCATTGATTATTGTTTCAAAAAAAAGAATGATGTTTATAGGTAATAAATTTCAATACTATTGATTTTAGTCTGGTTTTCATTCTTCTGGTGTTTATAAATTTTGATTTTGATTCATGGGTTACTTGTTTTGGTTTCAAACTCGTTTGATTTTGATCCATGGATTAGTTATTTTTTGTGTTAAAAAAATTTGTTTGGTGGTTTGGGGATTTTGATCTGAACAGTAACTGTTTTTTTGTTGGTTTGGTTGCCTTGTTTGGTGCTTTTTGATCTGAATAGTAACTGTTTTTTGTTGGTTAGGTTGCTTTGTTTTGGGCTTTTGATCTGAATAGTAACTGTTTTTGTGCGTTATAGTACAGAAACAGACCCATAACATGTGTTAATTCCCTTTTAGAATGATATATAACGTGTGTTGATTTACAGAAACAGACCAATAAAGATATTCAATCGACAAGCTGGATGGATGTAGGCGACGTTAATGCGGGGACATGTGTTAAAAAAAAGATATTCAATAGGTCACATTTTTTTGGGAAGGAACTCTTCGTTCATTTATAACATGTGTTAGTGGTTCATGCTGTAACAGAACACCATGATGTAACCTGACATCTGTTCATGTATAACTACTTGTGTTAAGCCACTGTTAGAATGATATATAACGTGTGTTAACCTTGGTTACTAGTAATATGTAATGTGAGACTCTTATTATTTTATCTAGGACGTGTTGTTAAAAATGTTCTGGCCTCCCGAACTTCTGCCTTGAAGTCAACCTCAGCATAGTTGGGTTGCTTTTGGGCTCTATGCATCCATTTTGTGTGTAACTTGCTTGTAGGCACTGTAGCTTTTTACAAGTTTACCAGTACATTAATCTCTAACACATGTTATGTGTAAAATAAACTTTTTTCTTTCGGCATACATGCATCCATTCTATGAGTATTGGTGTTAATAGGGCCTTAACACACGTTTGTTATCTCACGTAATATAGTAACTTGCTTCTAGGCAATCTAACTTTTGACAAATTTACAAGTACATTAATCCTTAACACATGTTATATGCAAACGAACAATTTTTCTTTTCGGCCTCTATGCATCCATGGATGGCGTATTTAACACACGTCTTAATAAGGGATTAACACACGTTGAATTGGTTATCTCACGCTGTTTTGGCAACGAAATTAAGACAATGCTCTTTGACAACATGAAAAACCAAATCTCTGCATACAAATTTACCAGTACATTACTCTCTAACACATGTTATATTTAAACGAAGATTTCTTTTCCTAAGCAATGTAACTTTCCAAAATTACAGGCACATAAATGGTCAGCTTCAAATTATACATTTAATGCTAACCTATATATTCTTATGTTTCGGTGGCCACACGTGTTGTAATTCACTACCAAGCAATTCGTTCACAACCCGAGCACACCCCGTATAGGACACGAATTTGCGTATAAATGTCCCGTGCTCTTCAAATGGGGTCATCACAATGTCAACGGTACTACTGTTGACTTACCAATTTCATGCAAAGGACGAGTCAGCAAATTTAGCAGATAAACAACAAAGACAGACCGTCAACGGAAGCTCCATCCCTTCTTAGTGCGCCATGAGACTCACCAACAAACAAAAAAGGATATTTGTGTTACTATTGGGCTCTATGCATCCATTTTTGTTGTAAACTCACCAACAAAAATGTTTTGTGTTGGAGTCACCTGTTTTTGACGCATGCTGACATGTTAACAAACGTTATATATCATATGTTCCGGATGTTAATGAAAACAAATGTGAAAACAAACGCTGACATAAACGTAACACATGTTAATGAAAACAAATGTGACCTTACATGTACACTAACACATGTTAGTATCTGACCAACTATTGGGGGCAGTCATTTTTCCATCGTGCGATCCATTCGGCCTTATAGAAACAAAAATGATATTTTTTTGGATTCAACAACACGTACCAGTAACACATGAACCACCTAAGATTTTATACACACGTACCAGTAACACATGAACCACCAAATATCCCCTGGAAGTCATTGTCCATCGAAGGAAAAATTACTGCGTTTCATTTTATTTATTCCCAAGTTACCTATACATGTGTTACCATACATGGTCCGCTATTCATATTTCACGTTACCTGCCATCCTCCTGCTGTCTGTACATGTTAACACACGTTATACACATGAACCACTAACACAAGAGCCACCAACTATCCCCAGGTACTACTGGGGAAAGTCATTTTTCCATTGAAGGAATAAATACGGCGTTTCATTTTATTTATTCCCAAGCTACCTATAAATGTGTTACAATACATGATCCGCTAATCATATTGCACATTTACATGCCATCCTCCTGCTGGCTGCACATGTTAACACACGTTATATTTCGTGTATATCGGGAACTTAACACATGTTAATGAAAACACGTATGTTACACACGTTATATTTTTGTTTGTGTGTACCATGTGCCATTCTCAAATGTTGCTGCTTTTGCACTCGTACTCAATCATCCCCTACGTAATTTCTTCATTGTTGTACACTAAGCAAAATAAAAAACAAATGCAGGAATCTCTGTTTGGAAAACTACAAATAAAAGTTTTGTGTGTTTGTACCATGTTGGCGCCATGGTTCAGGATGTTTGCTTTTGAACTACTGGTTTATTTAAATGTTATAAATATACCAATTAAATGACAACCATAGATCTAGTTAATAAAACATAATCAATGGTTGATGTTTGGCTTCATTGAATTTCACAATGATTTCGAATGTCAATCTAGTCAAATGAAATAAAATACATGGTCTACATTATCCACATGGTCAAAGAAGTAATCATGTTCTTTTTATCCTTTGTACATACTTTTTAAATTAACAAAGGTTAACACACGTTATATATCATTCTATCAGGGGCTTAACACATGTTATACATGAACACATGTCAGGTTACATCATGGAGTTCTGTTACAGCATGAACCACTAACACATGTTATAAATGAACGAAGAGTTCATTCCCAAAAAATGTGACCTATTGAATATCTTTTTTTAACACATGTCCCCGCATTAGCGTCGCCTACATCCATCCAGCTTGTCGATTGAATATCTTTATTGGTCTGTTTCTGTAAATCAACACACGTTATATATCATTCTAACAGGGGATTAACACATGTTATGGGTCTGTTTCTGTACTATAACGCACAAAAACAGTTACTATTCAGATTAAAAGCCCAAAACAAAGCAACCTAACCAACAAAAAACAGTTACTATTTAGATCAAAAAGCACCAAACAAGGCAACCAAACCAACAAAAAAACAGTTACTGTTCAGATCAAAATCCCCAAACCAACAAACACATTTTTTTAACACAAAAATAACTAATCCATGGATCAAAATCAAACGAGTTTGAAACCAAAACAAGTAATCCATGAATCAAAATCAAAATTTATAAACACCAGAAGAATGAAAACCAAACTAAAATCAATAGTATTGAAATTTATTACCTATAAACGTCATTCTTTTTTTTGAAACAATAATCAATGGTATTGAAAAATAATTAATCTTTTGGCAACATTCTTAATTCTGGAAAAAATAAAACCAGTTGTGAAGAACGAAAATCAAAGTAAATGACAATTAAAAATCAAAACCAACTTATTATTGACAGGATCTTGATTATTCGATTCTTAGACAGTATCTTGGTTCTTCGATTTCTTTTAAGAAATTAACATGTAAAGTTGAATTAGGGGTGTAAAAAAGAAAAAAAAAACTCGAACCCATCAAAAAAAAGGATGAAAAACCTTGATCATTCTTGTCCTCGTCAGTAGGGAACTCGTTGTGAATGACGTTCCCGTCAGTGGGGATCTTGAAATGGAGGTTTTGAAATGGTGGATCTTGAAACCGAAATGAAGTTCATGGAAATGGATCTTGGGTAGAACTTGAAACAGATATGAAGTTAATGAAAAATGGAGGTTTTGAAAGGGTGGATCTTGAAACACAGAGATGAAGTTAATGAAAAAATGGAGGTTTTGAATGGTGGATCTTGGGTTTTGAAAGTAGATTTGGATGTGATGGGTATTAATTATTGTCAAATCAAATAGGGGAAGATATCTAAGATAGAGGTAAGAATACCATAATGCCCTCAAGGACAAAAAGAATATGATATTTACTATGGACACGTGGCAAAATCTAGACCATGCATTGGGTTTGCAAAGTTTTCTAAAATTCAAGGGTTTTTTATAGAGCATTACCCTATACATATATATTCTTGTGGAAATATAAGGTTATATTCACTTTATGGAATTGTCGTTTGTGTCATCAACCTTTGGATTGTTATAATACTTATATTATATTTACGCATGAAGTAGATTTTCTCATACTCGTATTTAATTTATGTACATCAAAGCAAAACGGTTATAATCGTCGTCATACAAACCTTACAAATATATTTTTTTATTGTTTTTATTCGCAAAGCTTTAATTTAAAAATTTATATAGTTCACCAGTATTGTATCTTTTGATTACATATCTTACATGAAGGTATGAATGATTTGAGAAATAAAGAAAAGAGAACGATTTGTAATTACATAAAGAGTAATGGATCAACCCGATAGTCTTTTTCAACTGTTGAAAACAAGTTGTGATTTTTTTTATCCGAATAAATTAAATTATGTCGTTTTCCATATCATATAAAGATAGCCTTAAAAGTCTTCGTATTGTGAATAAAGAAAAACAAACAAACACTTTTGAAAAAGAGTCATATCTGAAAACAAGATATATTCAATTTGAAACCAATAAAAAAAATCATATTGAAAAACACTAAGGGTGTAAGGGGCACTCCTCTCTTAGACCATGTGTAGTGGTGAAGAAAAATAATGCCCCCACCATGGGGCATTATCCGACACGTGTCATCCCAGTCAGCATGGGCCGTTATTGCAAAAGTGGCGTAGTGGGAATAATGCTCAAATAATGCACCTTCCAATTATTAAAAATGATAAAAAAAAACTGAACCATTTGTCAGTCAAATTGGACTCACTTGGACCACTAAAGTCCCTTCTCATTGGTCAGTCAAATTGAACCATTTGTAAGTCAAATTGAACCATTTGTATGTTGAGCGTTTTTATTAAAACGCCAGGAAGAATTTTTTTCAAAAAATTTTAAAAATAACGCCCCATGTAATGGGGGTGGCGGCGTTTTGGGGCGTTTTATTGCAATTTTTTTTTAAAAATCATGCCCCACTACGGGTGGTCTTAGGGGAGTGACCTCTCTTACCCACAGCCAATCAGCACGCGCCACGTCAACTCCCCTCTTAACTCCCCCCACACCCTCAATTTGATGGCGGCACTCCTCTCTTGGGGGACTTGTTTTTTTATTTTTTTAATTAAGAAAATATTTTTATAAAAAATAAAAACATAATTTCATAAAATAAAAAATTACATTTCATTTAATAAAATAAAAATTACATCGCAATACTACATAAAAATTTTAGAAATTGCACGGCCACCCGTACTTGTTAGCGATCTCGCGCTTTCGGGCGAGGATGAACGGCAACATTTCCGGCGGAGCATCGTCGTGCGGCTTGAGGAATGTTTTCATATCTCGATCGTGCGCGTAGTTTTTCATCGTCTCGCGTTGTTCCGTTATGAGATCGCGAGCCTCCGACTCTCTTTTCTTCCTCAATTCAATCGCCTCCATCTCACTCACGTGCTTCGCTTCTTTCATGGCGGTGTACTCTTTGAATTGTGCCGCCAACTCAGCCGAGCCCTCGGACGATGTCGCTTGTCGTGGCGAAGGGTCTTCGTTCATATCGGGTATGGAAGGGTCCACGTCAACGTGCTTTCTTTTTTGTGCCGAAGCTTCCCCTTCCTCACCCAACAATGGGACTTGGGCCCATTTGTCGTGTTTTCGAACGACCTCCCATGCCTCGACATGTTGAAAACCGCTCGGATATCTATCTTGAAAATCCTTTAAAGCGATTTTCATCACGTTGAGATCGCTACACCCGCTTTCTCGTGTGCGATCCTACATATTATAAAATAACAAGTGTTAAAAACATATGAACTTAGTAAACAAATTTAAAAAAAAATACAACGTTAAAAAATATAATTTTTACCGCTTGTTGGTATAGGCCGTTGAAAAAATTTATTTTCGTCATCATCGGGTTCCATTTAGACCGTACTTGATGCACGGTCCGGTTACTTCCACCAATGGTGGTGTTATAATGATCTAAAATCCTACGCCAAAAACCATCGCGGGTTTGTTGACTGCCCTTCTTTTTGTTGGTAGAGCAATGTACTCACGCCTTCGCCAACGCCTCTTCTTGGTATTTTGTCCAAGATTGACGCTCCATTTTTGCCTTTTTACCCCGAGCGTCATCTTCTTCGTTGTCGGCGTCTTCATTCACATTATATTCATCGTCGCCGGTGTCATCTTCATAGTCTCCCAAATTTTGAGTTTCGGGCACTACTTCCTCCTCCTCGTCCTCGTAAATAGGTAGAGGACGTTCAACATTTTCTCGTGGAGATGGAACTTGTGGGGAACGAAAACCATACGGGTCGAAGGAGGGGGATTGAGGATCCATTGATAACAAATTTTGGAAATAGCCGAAAGGGGGTTGTGGTTGGGTGTTGTAAAAGGAGGGGTGTGAAGGTTGTTGGTAAAAAAACGGGGGTTGTGTAGTATATCCGAAATGTGGTTGTGCACTTGCACCGCTCGAACCACCACAAGACGGTTGCGAGCCGCGTCCCTTAGTGTTAGAGCCGACGGACTTTTTCTTGGCTTCGCGGGGTTGGTTCTCCATTGCTCGGTTTGGCTTTGTGTTGTATTTGAAAGATTTTTAGAGTAAGATTGAGAATTTGTGTGGTAAAAAATTAGATTTAAGTTGGTTATTTATATAGGTTAAAATTGATTTTTTTTTTCTTATTTCTGACTGTTGCCCAACGTTCAAATGGTGAAAAGTTGTGCGGTGAACACACACCGCTCCCCACTCCCCGCAAACACTCCCCGAGGGTCGGCGGCGGTGTTCCCGCTCGGGGACTACACACCCCGCACCCCTCCCCGCAAAGCGCCCCGGACACCCTAATAGTAGTAATCTAATTTTTGAGCCAATGTATTTATTCTTGCTGTCACTATGAACCCCTTTTTTTTGTCTAGATAAGTATACATACAATATTTATTCTTGCAGTCACAGAATAGCTATAAACCCAAATATCACCGGTTAACATTTGGTTAAGTTAGTGTCTCACTACAAGGGTCGGGTCGCTAGAGCTCGGTTCAACACACGCGTTAAACTAAAAAAAGAAAACAATCACAGTAGTCGTTACCTTTCCGGAAAACTCATTCAAAATCAACACTTATAAAACTCCTCCAGTATCGTGTTACCAAGTTCGACCGACTTTTGACTCGTATTAAACAACTCCTTACCACTAGCACAACCACCGTGACAAGATCTGAACCGAGCATCACCCGAACCGCGGCTGTGACCCGAACCACACTCAAACCAAAACATCATCATCATCATCAACGCGAAACTCGACGGATAATTGTACCGACCGCCGGTCCGATACACAGACCGTCGTCGTTCTTCATCATCGTCGCCGTAAACGACGATCGGAGCTGGTCCGATCGGAAAAGAAAATGGGGAGAGAGTGCGAACAGTAAAGGGGGTGGGTTGCTGGTTCGCCATGAAGAAGACTCCTCCACCGCCGCCGTAGCGGCGGCGCCGCCGTGAGCCGCCACCACCTTTGCCGTCGCCGGTCATCGCCGACCGGAACTGTTTGCCGGAGAGAGAGAGAAAAATACGTGGGTGTGTGTGTTGTCTGTTTGGTTTTGTGGAATGAGAAGAAAACGAACTATATGTTCTTATTTATAAGCAGGTTTGGTTTTGTGGGTTTTGGGCTTGGGCCCAAGGCCCACAAGCCCAATCTCGCATTTAAAGTGGCCCGCTCGTTCCTACGAGACCCGTTATCAAAACCCGAACTCACTTCGTAACGTCATAAATTATAAATTTAGTTTTAAAACTATGTAGAATTACTGTCGGTATTCGTCGTTGTCGCGTTTGATCGTCGGTTGCGCTAAATCGCGTAAGACGCGTCGTTCATTGCTTTACTCCGTTTTCCGATCCGGTTTCGACCACGGTTATTAGAATTTAATTACGAATCTAAAATATATCGTAAAATTTAAGTTTTGAAGGTAACACGCGTCCGTTTCGTTACCGGTGCGTTTCCTGCAGTCACGTTTCTCGTTCCTGTTTGCGTTTTGCGATGTACGGAAGCGAAATAAATTCGCAACATTAAATTCATAAATATAAAATATTCATAGAAAATCCGTATTTGTCGGCGTTGTCAGTATTTTGCACGGCATCAGTTCGTTGTCGCTTAACATTCAGCAGATTTTTCCGTAAACCACCGTTCACGCCCTGTAAAGCCGGTTAGCCGTTTCTAGGCACTCCAAAGGCCTAATTAAGTCAATCTTCATCTTAATCACTATTTATTATCGCGTTAATTGCCTGTTAATCACGTAATTAGGAGCCGTAAATCACCGGTTGTCACATGTCATGACAAGGTCCGGCTTCACATCTGATTTGATTGGTCCAAATTTCCTGGTTAATGCTTTCATAAGCATATGTGTTTCATGGCATTCGTTGTCCAGAGCGATGCCAAGGGATAGGATACCCCTTTGTACCTCTTCTCGCATCTTCAAAATTGCCTTGATCGTCCTAACAAACACCATCCTTCTGTTGTTAAAACGCAGAACGAATCGCCTGATTGCCAGAGTGTATCTCCACCAAACGATTGTTGCCTTTTTTGGCATTTTTGTTAAATTGACGTTTTTGGTAAAAGATGTTTTTGCAGAAATTGATAGATTGAAGTGATTATGGAAGCGATGTTTTACGTCGTTTATATAATGATGTTTTTGGCGTGTAATTTAGGGAATTTCTTCTAATAAATGTTAATAACTGAAATTCAATTACTGTGTTGTTTCCTCTTCCTGTAATATCCAACGCGTTTTATCACTAATTTTTGGCGTTTTGTATGGCGTTTTATTTTTTTAATGGCGTTTTATCATTTGTTGGCGTTTTGAATTTGAGCGGTAAAAGACACTTTTACCCTTAATGAAGCGCATCCCACACAATAAAATTGATGTTATTTACAAAAACGCCACCGCACAATCTAGTCCATGCATTGTTTTGATCGGACGACCCATAAGCGTTCTCACAGTTCTTACACTTTCAACCGTTTTCTCTAAATCCTGACCCTATATATATATGAGAATGATATATAGAAAACCCACTTGTGGCGAGAAAACCCGGGAAACTCAAAGCTCCCGATTTTTTTTAAAAAAAATTACACATGTAATATATATGTTTTTAAGGGTTTTGGGCAAAAAAAAATAAAAATAAAAAAAAGCGCCAAGTGGATATTCTAAAAAAAAATAAACAAGTTTTGGTGTAACATATGTTACATTCATCTGACATATGTTACCCCAGAAACTTGTTTTTTTTTAATAAAATATCCACTCGGCGCTTTTTTTTTTCCCAAAACCCTTAAAAACATGTATATTACATGTGTAAATTAAAAAAAAAATCAGGAGGTTAGAGCTTCCCCAAGTTTTCTCAATTATAAGGGTTTTCTTCAGATACTTACATTTGATATATATATATATATATATATATATATATATATATATAACTGAAAGGGACCTCATCCACTACACACACATGTTATATAATTAAGGATTAATTTCATATATACCCTTACAAACTTGAAAATTTTCATATATACCCAACAAAATCGAAAAATATCATATATGCCTTACAAAAACTAAAAATATCATATATGTCCTTACAAAATAGTTAAAATATCAAATATACTCAATTTATTAAAAACAAACTAATAAATAATCATTTTACACTTATTTTTTTTAACTTCTAAGTTTTCATATATGCTCATCTTCTAACTTCATACTTTTATATAACACATTTTAAGCTTAAATTATTTTTTACCCATTTTTATTTTTATTTTTTTATTTTTCCATAAAAAATAGTATATATATATATATATATATATATAATATTTAAGCGAAATAAATCAACCTAGAAAAGAGTAAATATAATATTTGAGGTTAAAGGTCATATTTAAGATTTTAAATTTATAGAAAAATAAAGGTAAAATTGTCATTTATTAAATTTTTTAATAAATTGGGTATTTATGATGTGCGTAAAATACAACATATAAATTATATCAAATACGGCGTAAAATCAGCCATTTTTCGGTAGTAATGTTGGAAAAAAGCATGTTTCTTTGTTCATTTTTAATTTACAGGACTAAAAGAGCTTAAACGCACAAAAGAAGCAAATTAATAGCAGAAACCAACATAAATACAAAGAAGAAGGATTGACACGACACGCCAAGCCCCCATCCACATCGAAACCAACAAAAATAACAAGAACATAAGCTCTGGCACGGGGCGATGCCCACCAGGCATGGGCTGTGCCCAGTCAAGATTCCCTGTAGAAGAAAAGACAACAACAAAAGACAAACCAGACAAACCAACACGGGGTCGTGCTAACTCAACACGGGGCGTGGTCAACTCTAAGATTCGCAGAATCTGAGACAGTACAGCAAGTACAATTGCCACGGGTCGTGCCGTTGACACACGAAGCCGAGTTAGTATAAGATCTGACACTGCAGTTAATGAGGAAGAGAGAGAAGAAAGGTCACGGGGCCGTGCCAGGTGGGCACGGGGCCGTGTGAACTGTCTGACTTCAACTATAAATAGGGGTGCTTGGTTTCATTCCAATCCATCCCTTGGCAAACCACTTCTCTCACACATGCCACCACTCCACCACCACTACAACACCAACACAAACGCCCACCACCATTGATGTGTGCAACATGTAACATATAAATTACATCAATTGAGGCATAAAACTAACCCTTTTTTAGTACTAATGTTGGAAAAAATGTGTTTTGTATTCCTTTTGAATTTACAGGACCAAATGAGCTTAAACGAGCAAAAGGAACAAATATACAGCAAAAACCAACATAAATACAAAGAAAAAGAATAAATGTGACATGCCCGACCCCTCAGCGGCATCCCCAAAGACAAAAACAAGAAACAGAAGACTGACCACGGGGCCGTGCCCATTGGACACGGGGGCGTGGTCAGCTAACTGCAGAAAAGACAAAGCTGTGGAAGCTTCTACGCCTACCATGGGGGCATGCCCAGCTCAGCATGGGGCGTGGTCAACGCTAAGATACGCAGAATTTTGTAAAATCTTGGTAGTACAGATACGCTTCTACACACGGGGTCGTGCCCACTAGACACGGGCCGTGTTGGGCCCTATGCTGAGAAATGCAATTAATGAAGGAAGAGAAAGGGATGGCCACGGGGGCGTGTCCACTAGACACGGGGTCGTGGTCGGGCTTCTGTTCAGGCTATAAATAGAGATGCTTGGTTCACTTCAAAGGCATCTCTTGGCAAACACCACTCTCCCACATTGCCACCACTCCACCACCACTACAACACCCACATCCACTACCATTATCCATCATCCACCTTAGAGTGTGTGTATTAGTCTCGGGATCCAAGATTGATAGTAAAAGTTCTTGTCAATCAAAGGCCATGTTTGGCTAAGTCTCTTACATCACTTGGTGAAGACAAGTCTTTAATAACTAGTTTCTTATGTTGAAGGTGAAACTTCTTTATTATTTGTCCGTGGTGTCTTGGCATTACTTTACTATCTATATAAAGTAAAAGATTTTCACAATTCATATCTCTATGGTCTATATAGAGATATGTTGGCTACCTGGTCGGGGTTAATGGAATGGTTTAGTAAGTTGTTGTTTGTTTTTTCAGAGGTAAAACGTCTGCAGTCTGCGGACCACATCTGCAGACATCTGTAGCAGAAGAGGTGGACCAAATCTTTGCAGTCTGCAAGAAGAAGACAGTTTGTTTTTTTAACTTCTGCAAGCTACTGAAATATAAATAAAAGGATTTATTAAACTTAAACGGAGTTTATAATAAATTTTCACTTCATTTTAAAACATTCCAACAAATCACCTCAAGAACAATTCAACTTCTTACAACTTCTTGACTTCGGATGCGCCGGAGAAGATGAACCAGTACTGCTACGCTGCCGTGTGTACACCGGACTCTCCGTCAACTATGAGATACAAAAGCCACTTATGAAACATCGAAACTTTCAGAATGTGTGAACTGTTGATCATAAATCCATAACAGAATAAAAAATCAAATTATATCTCACACCAAATCAATAGCCCCAAAAGAAAATCAAAATATATATCCCATCTATCATGAAAATATAAGATAAACCCTTTCTTAAACCCTTATATATCTTGTTTTTTAGTCAATTAGTAAAATCATTCAAAGTATTCGGCCAAAGAAAACCCTAAACTAGTTCTAAACCAAACGGGTAACTAAACTTTAAAACATATTAATAAAAATGTGAACTTTATATTCCAAATCACACAGAAATATATAAATAAATTTTGAGAGATTATGAAGAGTTAACAAACCTCTATAAGAAGGCGCCTTGAACCCATTTCGATTCATAGAAAACCCAACTGAAATAATATTGCAGGATTTGTGGGGCAGGAGAGGTGGTGGTTGCGGCGTTCTGGGGCAGGAGAGGTGGTGGTTGCGGCGAGACGGGGGTGTGGGAGGAGAGGTGGTGGCGGCGGTGGTGTGGGAGGAGACGTGGTGGTGGCAGGGAAGAAGACGGTGGTGGAAGAGAGGTGTGGAGGAGGGGTTAGGGTTTTCTTGAAGAGCTGTGTTTTGTGATGAAAAGAATGTAGAAGAGGTTAGAAGAGGGAGGTCCATGTCTGCACCAAAAAGAGGTCAGGCAGACCTTTTTAAATGATATGTCTTCGAGAAAACAAACACTCTGCAGACTAAAACGTCTGCACGTGATCTGCGTGGGGTAGACATAAGATTCTGAAGAGCTTTTCACAAAAAAACAAACACCCCCTAAGGTTCTTGCCTTGTTCAGTTTATAGATCCTGTAATGACCTGGGTCAAGCTTACTAGGACCTCCTTCAATACCCACTGTTATTGGATGGCAGGGGTGTGAATGGCTTGATCCCCTCATATGTAAACTACTATTAATACATTAAACCGGCTATTTGAGATTGTATCCCTGCTGACTCAAACCACTTAGCCGAGGGTAACGTCACCTTCAAAAGAGGGGCCTACCACTTTTCGAATTAATAACTTAATTAATTATCTTTCAATATTCCGACCCTTTGGGATTGTATCCTTGCTGACTCAAACCACTGGGTTGAGGGTAATGTCACCTTCAAAAGAGGGGCATACTACTATAACTAAGATAATCTTTTAAAAAGTGCAAAAGTGCGGAAATCATCAAAGGATACATTAAAGGCGAGTCGGTACCAAGTGATTCATCTTGTCTATCTGTTTTTTACTTTATTTTTATTTCTGCATTTTTAGTTTTTATTTTCATATTTTAAAAATCTTTTCTCAAAAAATTTTAGATTGATTAGACGTTGATGATAAACCGGTACTAAAAGCTCTTGTGTTCTTGGACGACCTCGGTATCTTACCAACGCTATACTACGCTCACGATGGGTGCACCTGCCCAAGTGTGTGTTTAGTGTTAGTAGAATATCGTGTTTTATAAATTTAAAACTTGACTAATGTGTAAAATGGGCTTAAAATATTAATAAAAACACAATACGCTTCGCACACACCAAGTTTTTGGCGTCGTTGCTGGGGACACAAGGATTTTAAGAAAGTTAGGAACCAACGGCCTAATTCTTTTTTCTTATTTTTCTTTTCTTTTTAGGATTTTTCTTAAATTTTCAGCTTCTGTAGACTTCAGCACGGGGCCGTGCCTGGTCGGACACGGGCCGTGCCCAGCAAACTTACTGGCAGTTTTTGTTTTCTGAGTTACAGAAGAGTGACCATGGGGCCGTCACGGTGCACCACGGGGCCGTGCTGAACTCTCCAGTAACTGGGATCCAGAGAAGAATCACTGTAACCACGACCACGGGCCGTGGTCAGTGACCACGGGGCCGTGGTGAGACTTCTGACCAACATTCTTTTTGTTTTTATCACAAGACTTGGGATCCAGGCGCAACACCTGAACTTTCTACGCAGTGCATGAGCTCCAGTTCTAATAAAGACATAAAAGAGCCGCTAGACGGACCCGGACGCTTTCTAAGAAAAAGACTAAAAGCTAAAATCCAAGAGAAAGCTTCGGGGGACCAACTTCCAATAGCGGATCAGCGTACCCGGATGCTTTCTAAGATTACCTACGGCCCACGGTAGGTAATATCGGAGCCACTATCAATGCACCGAATGTCGATGCCAATAACTTCGAACTTCGGCCGCATTTTATCCAAATGCTCCAAAATTCTGCAACTTTCCGTGGCCTAGCTGACGAAAACCCCATTTACATATTACCAACTTTTTGGAAATATGTGATACTTTCTGAATCAACGGGGTATCAAATGACGCCATCCGCCTTCGAATGTTCCCATTTTCACTAAAAGACCAAGCTAAGGCTTGGCTGAACACCCTCCCAAGTGGTTCGGTAAACACTTGGGATGAACTAGCCCAAAAATTTCTATATAAGTATTTCCCTCCTTCTAAAACAGCTAAATTAATGACTGAAATTAATACATATTCGCAAGAGGACGGGGAATCCTTATATGAGACTTGGGAAAGGTTCAAGGAGCTTGGTGTGTGTCGGGTGTATTATGTTTTTCTTTATATTTTAAGCCCTTTTTAACACATTAGTCAAGTTTTAAATTTATAAAACACGATATTCTACTAACACTAAACACACACATGGGCAAGTGCACCCATCGTGAGCGTATTATAGCGTTGGTAAGATACCGAGGTCGTCCAAGGACACAAGAGCTTTTAGTACCGGTTTATCCTCAACGTCTAATCAAATCAAAAGTTTTAGAAAAGTTTTTAAGTATGAAAATAAAAAAAAACTAAAAATGCTGAAAAATAAAATAAAAATAAAACAGATAGACAAGATGAATCACTTGGATCCGACTCGCCTTTAGTGTAACCTTTGATGTTTTCCGCACTTTTGCACTTTTTAAGAGATTATCTTAGTTATAGTAGTAGGCCCCTCTTTTGAAGGTGACGTTACCTTCAACCTAGTAGTTTGAGTCAGCAAGGATACAATCCTAAAGGGTTGGATTATTGAAAGATAATTAATTAATTTATTAATGCGTAATGTGGTAGGCCCCTCTTTTGAAGGTGACGTTACCCTCGGCTAAGTGGTTTGAGTCAGCAGGGATACAATCCCAAGTAGCCGGGTTAATGTATTAATAGTAGTTTACATATGAGGGGATCAAGCCATTCGCACCCCCGCCATCCAATACCAGTGGGTATTGAAGGAGGTCCTAGTAAGCTTGACCCAGGTCCTTGCAGGATCTATACACTGAACAAGGCAAGAACCTTACCAAACTATTCCCTTAACCCCCGACCAGGTAGCCAACATATCCCCATATAGACCATGGAGATATGAATGGTGTAAATCTTTTATTTTATATAGACAGTAAAATAACGCAAAGACACCACGGACAAATGATTAGGAAGTTTCACCTTCAACATAAGAAACTAGTTATTAAATTCATTAATACAAAACCAAATAAAAAGTGCGAAAAGAAAAAAAAAACAAAAGTATTACACTAAATGCTTGTCTTCACCAAGTGATGTAAGAGACTTAGGCAAACATGGCCTTTGATTGTCAAGAACTCTTACTATCAATCTTGGATCCCGAGACTACTACACACACCCTATGATGGATGATGGTGGTGGATGTGGGTTGTGATGGTGGTGGAATGTGGATGAAGCGTGAGAGAGGTGGTTTGCCAAGGGATGCCTTTGAAGTGAACCAAGCACCTCTATTTATAGCCTGCACAGAAGCCCGGACACGGCCCCGTGTCCATTGGGCATGGCCCTGTGTCCATCCACTTTCTCTTTCTTCATTAAATGCAGTTTGTCTGCATTAGTTGACCACGCCCCTGTGTCCGCTGGGCACGGCCCCGTGTGCAGAAGCGTATCTGTACTGTCAAGATTTGCTTGGATTCTGCGAATCTTAGCATTGACCACGTCCGTGTTGAGCTGGGCACGCCCCCGTGTTGGGAAATAGAAGCTTCTACAACTTTGTCTTTTCTGCAGGCACTTGGGCACGCCCCCGTGTCCGCTGGGCACGGGGCGTGTTTAGCCTTCTAATCTCTTGTTTTTGCTTGGGAAGATGCTGTCGAGGGGTCGGGCATGCCACGTTTATTCCTCTTCTTGTATTTATGTTAGATTTAGCTGTATTTTTGCTTCTTTTATTCATTTGCGCTCATTTAATCCTGAAAGTACAAAAGGAAGATAAAAACACACTTTTTCCAACATTAGTACTAAAAAAGGGTTAATTTTATGCCTCGTTTGATGTAATTTATATGTTGCATTTTACACACATCAAATACCCCCACACTTGAATCTTTGCTTGTCCTCAAGCAAAACCCTTTATAATGTGGCTTACATGCCCAAATGGAATGGGTAGAAGAGAAGTTTTGGGCTTGTCTTGAGTGTCGGGATTCCAAGATCTTTATTAGGCTCTATTTTTATGTTATTTACAATCCTATTCGTTATGATTTATTTAGAACGTTTCATAAGATAAATTACTTATTTGGGCATAACATGCCTCTTTAAAATTCCATTTATATACAAGTTCACATACCTCACGGGAGATCACTCAACACTCGGCCGAAGATGTATTTTTGTGAAACACTCGAGACCGGCATGGAACTTACTTCTACCATATGCTTGTCAAGCAATCAATCCTCCTCCTTTTTAACTATACACCTTTGTAAATATCAAGAGAACTTGGGGAAGGGTTAGGCTTGGGTTAAAGGTAGGTGGTTTTGGGTTAGTGGTTAGTAAAAAGGGCGAAAGGCGTAAAAAGCGTCGGTCTTCGTAATTTTTTTTTATTTTTGTGACTTTTTATTCAAACGAAGCATTTTTCAAACAAAGTTGCTTTTGAGGAACTTGTTTGTTTATTGCTAGGCTTCAATTTTTATTTTGTTTGATAAGTAATGTCACATGAAGACCGAGCTTTTTACTAAAATAAAGGGTTTAAAATGAAAAAGGGTTTTTGGTGGGTAAAGGGTGTTTGTAGGCTCAAAGGGGTTAACTAGGGGGATTTTGGGTAGGTGGTAAAAAAAAATTGAAAAATAATGGTGTTGAAATGAAAAAGGTTAGTCCTAATGCCTCCATCATTTACTTACTTGGGTTTAAGTTGATAAGGACCGGGAATGTATCGTCATGGCAAGTTCTAGTGTCGTAAGAAACCAGGCGGCTATTCACACAAGAAACGAAAGATGAGCATTTAGTTTAAAGATGTGTATTAATATGCTCAATTAAAGGCTCAAAACTCACTTTTTGTGGGAATGGCTTTTTAATGTGATCAAGTATATATAATCAAATTTTAACTAGATTTGTCATGCCGTTTTATAATTTTCTTATGTTGGTTCTTTTTATCACGACACTATCGGTTATAAATTCGTAAAAATATAACCTTTTTAGAACTTATTATTTCCAATTTAAACCAAGACAAGTAAAAAAATGAAAAGTTTTTGAAAAAATTTGGGGTGTTTAGCGGTTCCAATAGAGTTTTGTGTAAGGCTTGTAATTAGGACTTGCAAAATTCAAGGTTTTAGCATCCCCCACACTTAAATTACCCATTGTCCTCAATGTGTCCCAAAAATAAGTTTTTAGGTTGATTGAATGTGTAAAAGGTGTATTAAAACAAAAATTTATGTTACTAGGCATCTGGACACGGGCCGTGGTGACCGGGCACGGCCCCGTGTTCAGATTGCCAGTATCAGAAAGTAACAGAAGGCTGGGCACGGGGGCGTGTTCAGTGAACACGCCCCGTGTCCAGTTACCTGAACTGGGCGTTTTTCTGCAGAACCTTGAGCACGGGCGTGTTGGCTGAGCACGACCCGTGCTGAACTTGCTGTAATGAAGAAAAATTGTCGGGAGGCTCTGTTTTTGTGCATGGGGTGTTGGTTCAAGTATCCCTTAGTATCCTTCACCATCCTGAGTGTGTTTTATTCCTGAAAATTAAAACTAAACTAGAAACCATAAAGGTTAATTTAAACTAAAACTAAGGATAGTTCCGCGGAATGACTCCGTGGTGCGCCACGTTTATAAGGGTCCTTGGCTAGACCCAAAGTCAGTCATATGTTACCCAAGTGGGATGTTTTGCATCCCATGTTGCACCGTCGGAGAGCATCATCCAAACTGGAGTCTATGACTTTCATGTAATTGACCGGGTCGTCGTCTTCTACTCTCTTACCAACCCCAAACTTCATCTCCTTGTCCCCAACCCTCAATGTTAGTGTCCCACCATTCACATCTACCACTACGTGGGCCGTAGCTAGGAATGGCCTCCCTAAGATGAGTGGTACTTCGGTATCTTCCTCCATATCTAGTATGACAAAGTCGGCCGGGAAGACAAAGTCTCCGACTTTAACCAATAGATTTTCAGCGACACCTTGTGGATATTTTACGGACCTATCGGCGAGTTGTATGTTCATTTTTGTAGGGCTTGTTTTCCCTAGTCCGAGTCGGTCGAACATTGATGCGGGCATGAGGTTGATACTAGCCCCGAGGTCGGTTAGTTCATTGCGAATGGGTGATTCCCCAATTGAACAAGGGATGGTGAAGCTTCCGGGATCGATCTTCTTTATCGGGAGTTTGTAGAGTAGCAAGGCGGAGCATTCTTCGCTTAAATTAACTAATTGCAATGATTCGATTTTCCTTTTGTGAGTGACGAAGTCCCTCATAAATTTTGAATATTTAGGCATTTGAGTTAGGACTTCGACAAATGGAATATTAACATGCAGTTGTTTTAGTAAATTCATGAATTTTATGAATTGCTCATCGGTCTTTTGCCGAAGTAACCGACCGAGGTACGGTACTGGAGGATTCTTCGTAGGCTCTTGATTTGGTGGAGGAGCCGTCTCTTGTTGGGGTGTCGTCGAAGTTTCGGTTTAGTTAGATCGGCTCTTTTCAATTGGAGGTAGCGGAGCCTCCTCGGGACCTACGGTGCGGTTTCTCAGTGTGATGAGATGCACTTGCGCCTTTGGGTTGGTTTCGGTATTGCTGGGTAACGCGCCTTGTGGTCTCTCGGAGAAATTTTGAGCTAGTTGATTTAGTTGTTTTTCAATGTTTTGAATACTAGCTTGTTGATTTCTAAAGTTTGATTCCAGTTGTTGAAATCGATCTGAGTTTTTCTTTTCGGTGTCGGAGATGATGCGAGAGACGGTATCCTCAAGCCTCTCTCGTCCCCTTTGTTGTTGTTGAGAGTAATTTTGTGACTCGTTTCTTGGTTGTTGAAAGTTTGTCCGTTGGTTTAGATTTTGTTGGTTACTACTATTACCGGGTTCTCTCCAACCAAGGTTAGGGTGGTTACGCCATCCTTGGTTGTAGGTACCCGTTGGAGGACCTGACGGCCTAGGTCTATTATCAATGTAGTTTACCATTTGATGCTCCATTGATCCGAAAAGTATCACATATGTCACACCCCGACCACGTAAAACAACAAAGCGTGGCGGAAACGTCGGGGAGTGTTGTAACAGAATCATTGTTTCATAACACATGGAAATTTGAAATTTTGTTTTATTGATTAAAAGAGTTACAATGTCTTAACAACAAAGAAACATAACAAAATTAACTAGTCTTGCATCTTTTAATGTCACTAAGGCCCAAGTCCTCCTAAGTGTATCTTGATCAATCCTATGCATCATTTCCTGAAACACATGTGAAAATAGGTACGTCAGCATAAAAATGCCTGTGAGATACATAGGTTTATTGATTTAGGATTCATGACTTATAAGTTTAGAAAAAGTTGTTTAACAAAAGTCAGTCATGATCCTTGAAAAATGTTTTGTTTCATAAATCACTTGAAAAACGATGATAAAGTAGATGATATGTAAAAGAGTAGTGTAAGGTTAAATGAATAACCAAGCATAATGAGTTTGTATAAAATAAGTTGTTTTGTAAAACAATTGTTTAGTGAAAATACGTCATTTGTGTAAAATGTAATATGTCAAATACTGAAATGGTTTAAATAACGCTACGATATGTAATACTATAAAAGCACTTATATATAGGAAGTACCAGCGGCGTATCCACCATGCTTTTATCTTATTACACACGCCTCGTTATTTAAACCACTTACCAAAACAAACCATCAATGTAGAAATGTTTATATATAGTCAAATGTCAAATGTTTATGTAAAAACCATCATATGTAAATCATGTAATATGTAAACAAATGTTATGTAGAGTGAATAAAAGCATTTATTGATTAAAAACATTTATTCAACCCTATAAGAAAGTAATGTACAAGACAATGCATTTGATAAAATATAATCAAAAGTTATGTTTTGAAAGATAATGCATGCTTTACTGATACAACCATTTATGCGGTAATGTTAAACGCCTACATTCAAGCCTTGAGACAGACGGATAACCTTAGAGTGAAGGTTATCAAAGAAAAATGTTTTCGGATTCGGTCATTCCTTCCACCCAAACAAACCTAGGATTTTAGGAACGGGATTTGTCAAGTCCTATGGTACCATTACTTACTACCGAGCGGCGTAGCTAATGTTAATGAATGTAGTTTAGACCCGTTAAACAAACCAAATGTTATACCAAATCTAAACATGTAATGAAAGTTATGTACTAAGTATGCTAAGTTAACATACAAAGCAGAAAAGTCATGTAAATCAATGTGCTAAGTATGCTAAGTTAACATACAAAGCAGAAAATGTAATGTAAAACAATGTGCTATCATGCCAAGTAAACATACATAGCAAAAGAAGATGTAATGTAAATCAATGTGCTAGCATGCTAGATAAACATACATAGCAAAACAAAATGAAATCATGTACTAATAGTGTACTAATGAACATAGCAATTATATGATATGAAAACATGGAAAGCACGAAAGTAACAAGTAGGCACATGTGTTTCACCCCAAAATGTTTGAAAAACAGTAAAAGAGGGGGCTATGTACTCACTTGAGGGTGCTTAGAAGTCTTGAACAACAACCAAGCAAAGCTAGAGGGATCACGGAATCAAACGGCACCCTATATAGATAACTACATAAATAACCGGACCTAAATCGGGAGATTGGATAGTATGAGGTTTCGTAAACCAAATGAGTATTGGAACTCATATGATAAGGTTTAACAAAGCCTACATACTAAAATGAAACCTAACCTAAGTGCTTACGACCCCTTGCGACCCGTTTAGGTAGCTTATGCTACTTTAACGCGTCGTTCGCGTAAAACGCGTTCGGACCGCTTAACTAGTCCTATGACAAGTAAAATATGCCTTAACGTGTCTAATATAGTTACCTAATCAGTTTAGATGTCGAAATTTTGGTTACATATGCTTAAAATGAATTTATGCGTAAAAAGGGTATTTTGGTAATTTACCTAAGGCATATAAACTACCTATCATACAACCACTTAAACGACGTGACCATAAGGTATAACCTCGGAAGGTTATTCCCTATACAACTATGGTCACCTAAAGTGTTTGGTCGGATCCTAATGATCGACCAAATGGGTCGGGTTCGAAAGTATAAGCGATTGATTAGATCGCTTACCTTTACGACCCTAGACAAGCACAAATCTAAAAGTGACGAGCTAAACATGTTAAAACATGTTTAACGAGGTTTGAAAACAGGTTTGGTATCAAAACAAACGGTTTTGATACCCACAAGTAGTTTGGTTACAAAATACGCGAGAATACGCATTTTGGCCGAAACTACGACTCGTCACTGAGCCTAGATAACGTGGTAATCAGTAGGTATAGTCACTAGGGACTATGACCATCGTGATTACGCTCACGTTATGAAGTTCAAACGAACTTTGCATTGACCATAAACTGGTCAATGCAGAAAGTCAAACAAAGTTTGACTTTAACACTAAAACGAATGAAAAGAACGAAGGAATACTTACAGAAGGTTCCCGCAAGATTTGATCCGATTTTCTCTCATGTATGAAGCATATACTTCAACTTAGAGAGCATAAATCAGATTCAAATTGTGGGTTTTGCAAATGAGAGGTGAGGGGTATTTATAGATGTAGTAGAGTCATTAAGATCGTTCCTCGTAATCCGAGATTCAATCACAGCCATACACATCGAGCCCATTGTTTTATAAAACCATTGGAGCCCCTAGATTAAGCCCATGGTTTGTTAAAAACCATTTGCAAGTGAAAATAATGGCTGGAATGAGCTGGAAGCAGCTGTTTTTAGCATTCTGCACATCTGGGAGGACCACGCGGCCCGCGTAAGGGACAAGGGCAGTCTACGCGGCCCGCCTGGGTGTCTCAGATCAACAACAAGTTTGCAGAATGTCAGTTTCAGTCCCTGTTGTGTTATAAGCTCCATTCCGACATGTTTAAGGCCTGTTAAGCAAAATTTAAGGCCCTAAAATGATGCCTAAACATTGTGGACGTGAAACATGCTCAAAAATATGCCGGATGTCGGTTTGTTTGGTCGTACGATCGCGATATTCCCTTAATTACGACGAAATGCGCACAAGCGCGAAAAACGATCCAAATTGCGCGACGAATGGATTTTTCTTATGCCAAACACTAAAATAAAATATTTTAATGCTTACATAAAATTTTGGATGTCCGGATGTATTCAGAACGTAAGTTATGCGCGAAAATGCAACCTTATGCACTTTTTGACGCTTTTAGTCCCTGAATGAGCATAAAGTTTATTTTAGCACACCGAACCCCTCAAAGCCTATTTCTAAGATATGTAAAGGATATTTAGGGTGTGTTTAACTTATGATCAAGTTCCGGAATGTACGTTACAGTACAAATTGACATACTTTCGCAGTTTGTCAAATTTAGTCCCTGTAAGCGAATAAACTTGATTTCGGCACACCAAACCTTCCAAAACTTATTTCTAAGTTATGTAAAGGTTATTTAAGGTATGTTAAGCCTATGTCACTATTCCGGAGTGTTTGTTGCATTAAACTGGTTATATTTACGCATCAGTGCGCGTTTAACCTTCCAGAAAGCGATTTAGAGCCCGAAATCGAACAAGAATTGATATGTGCAAATGATACACATATTTATACAAATCCCAAGTATGAAATACAATATTTCATTGGTTTGGTATTTGTTTGATGGTTGAAGTGACACAGGTGTCACAGTCTCCCCTACTTCAGGAAATTTCGTCCCGAAATTTATTTAGAGGAAACTTATGAGGGTTTGAAACATGAAGTTAAAAAGATCAAACAACACTGGTTAGAGTTCTGAACTTCTAGTAACTTTAAATAACATCATGCTTACAATGTAGGAGGGACACTTATATATAAGTCTATTAAGCGTTATTGGTGCGTCCACCGTACCTCCATTGCATCGTTCACATTTTGTTATTGTTGTCACTATCGGTTCTTACACATAATAAATCTTAATGGGTTTCTGTGCATTGAATTTCATAATTATGTACGCGTCCATAATTACACAATTCCTTGCATAGTTCACACAGTATATTTTATAATGTGTAGGGGAAAACCAAATGAACAAACCTGTGATGAGTGTGACTAGACCACCATAGGGTCCTTTTAATTAAATTAATAAATGATCTAAATAGACTACCAAGGAGTCTGTTCAGCCATATCACCACATGTCATTCTTTAACCAGATTCTGAATCCATCTTTTTTACTAGACCACTCAAAGGGTCTCTTATGAAAGATGGAATGGTACTATATAATCCAAGGGTTTTAACTATCATGTAGAAGCCCAATAAGGATTTTAAGGTAGTACCTTTTTGAATACCCTACTACGAATCCCTCATATGAAGATATGAAAGATTTCACGAGGATTTAGATAACGAATATCCAGAGTATACAAAAACACAAAAATGCATAGAAGAAAACACAAAATGCATAAACACATAATTGTTTAACTTGATTTTAAATTTTTTTATCATTTTGTTAATTTTTTCTGTTAATTGCGCACATGCATTTAAAGCACAATAGGAATCCATTCCGTGGATTTCATTTGGTACTTTAAACATTATTAAAAATCTAACTATGAAGATAGAAAGATCTTAAAGAGAATATTCGATTTCGATTATAAGGAACCGAAATGTTTGAATTAAGGTACACAAGGAATCCAATTAAGGACTCTGATTTGAATGATAATCATCCACAGGGGTCTAATTGTGAAGATAAAAAGACCCCATATGGATTTTTGGGAGTTGAAGATGTTTTGAAACCTTGCACTGGATGTGCTTAAGTCAAAACATGAAGTAAAAATGCTTATGAAGTTGAGATGCTAGATATGTCAAGGCGACATATGAAGCAGAATTTGAAGGTTAAGTCAATGTATGAGAAAAATATTTTTGAAAACTATGCATGGAGTTCTAAAAAAATGTGCTTACTGTTTCTGAAATCTTACATAATACTTTTGAAATCATAAGTAGGTGTATTAGATAATAATGTTTTAAAATCATGCTAGATGAAATTTTTGAAATTACGTATAAGGTTTTTGAAAATATGAATAATGCTTTTGAAATCATGCACTTCATAAATTAAGTAGATATACTATGTTAAAAATGTTTTCAGACTATATGGAACATTTTGAAATCATGAAGGTTGTTTTTGAAAACATAGAAAATGCTTTTGAAATCATGGAGGTTGTTTTTGAAAACTTATGCTATGCATGTTGAAAAATTCAAAACGTAAATGGGTATGAGATTGAAAAATACCTTAGTTTTCTAGCCAAGGATTTAAAGGCACAGATGTGCAAAAAGCGCGATTACTCATAATTTCGCTTTATTTCTTGTACTTCGTCTCCTAGAATGAAACGAGTACTTAAAATTTTTCGAGGAAATCATGAGCGATCACTTGAAAGGGAGAATCACAAGAGTAGTTTGTAAAGAACATAGTTCCTTGATGTAGGTATCATAGGGAAATGCCATACACATGTAACTACACTTGTACATCAGAATTGTGAACAACAATTTATTTATGGACAAAATAGATTGTTTCAAGGGTTCAACAAAAGATATAAAAGCAACAGATACAAATTATTTAAAGCAGCAGCTTCTTCTAATCAGCCAAATGCTCATCCAAGGGTTTGATTTGCATTGACAATCTTCGGGCATTTGTTCCTGAAATGGCTCGTCTCGCCACAGTTGTAGCAAGTACCAGGCGGAAAACGCGCTTGAGTAGGGTTGACTTGGAGTTGGGTAGTAGCAAGATTTATAGCAGCTTTGTTTTGGATAGCAAAGCGGCATATGTTAACCAAATGTCCCCACCGTCCACAGTAGGTACATTTGAAGCAGGGTATAAGGTTTGAATGATGACGGTTGCATCGTTTGCACCATGGGGCAGCTCCTAAGTACGGCTTCCTAGCTGGTGGCGTCGCCACTTGGCTAGGTCCCGCTTGATTTAGTGCACACGCTGCGGGTTTCCTTGAAGCCTTACGCTTCCTTGATTTTGGTGCAGGCTTGACTTCTGCTTCCTTCGGTGACTCTTGAGTGGCTTCATTGTTGAGACGAGACATGGCAATGCCTAAATCCACAGACTTCAGAATTACTTCGCCTATTTGCTGGGCAAATTTGGCTGTTTGCTCGGACATTTGACCGTTGCTGAGATGAAGAGACATTCTAGAAGAAATGAAAATCATAGGAAGAAACAAGTGAAATATTATCGGATAAACAAAACAGAACGGCAATGCATAAGAATTGCGATCATTTGTTTGTTACCTAAGGCAAACAAATAAGATGGTGACAAATCAAAGCAAGCGGGTCATAATAATGTATCGCTGAAGACATGCTTGTCTATAAGTGAACACTCACCCCAAGAGTTCCCAGGTAAGAGTGACTGGTCCGATACTGCGGATTTGTACGAACACTCTAGCCTTAGACAGAAAACTCAGAGTACAGGCATTCACCCTTCCAGTTTGCACGTGTTCACATCAAAAGACCCAAACTTTGACGAGATTTTGAAAACTTAGAGGGTTCAAAACCTAGTAATCAATCATCCTAGAACAGATGATTAGTTTTCAAAACGGTTTTGAAATTTATATTCTTGTTATGGTTGTCGCCTAAGGATAGGTGACGGTATTGTTTTATGACGAAACGCAAGTAAACTCGCGTTAGGGTCCTAGGAAGGTTATAGACTAGGTCAAAGCATTACTAATAACCTAATTCCCTATAACCATGAGCTCTGATACCAACTTTTCTGTCACACCCCGACCACGTAAAACAGCAAAGCGTGGCGGAAACGTCGGGGAGTGTTGTAACAGAATCATTGTTTCATAACACATGGAAATTTGAAATTTTGTTTTATTGATTAAAAGAGTTACAATGTCTTAACAACAAAGAAACATAACAAAATTAACTAGTCTTGCATCTTTTAATGTCACTAAGGCCTAAGTCCTCCTAAGTGTATCTTGATCAATCCTATGCATCATTTCCTGAAACACATGTGAAAATAGGTACGTCAGCATAAAAATGCCTGTGAGATACATAGGTTTTATTGATTTAGGATTCATGACTTATAAGTTTAGAAAAAGTTGTTTAACAAAAGTCAGTCATGATCCTTGAAAAATGTTTTGTTTCATAAATCACTTGAAAAACGATGATAAAGTAGATGATATGTAAAAAAGTAGTGTAAGGTTAAATGAATAACCAAGCATAATGAGTTTGTATAAAATAAGTTGTTTTGTAAAACAATTGTTTAGTGAAAATATGTCATTTTTGTAAAATGTAATATGTCAAATACTGAAATGGTTTAAATAACGCTACGATATGTAATACTATAAAAGCACTTATATATAGGAGGTACCAGCGGCGTATCCACCATGCTTTTATCTTATTACACACGCCTCGTTATTTAAATCACTTACCAAAACAAACCATCAATGTAGAAATGTTTATGTATAGTCAAATGTCAAATGTTTATGTAAAAACCATCATATGTAAATCATGTAATGTGTAAACAAATGTTATGTATAGTGAATAAAAGCATTTATTGATTAAAAGCATTTATTCAACCCTATAAGAAAGTAATGTACAAGACAATGCATTTGATAAAATATAATCAAAAGTTATGTTTTGTAAGATAATGCATGCTTTATTGATACAACCATTTATGCGGTAATGTTAAACGCCTACATTCAAGCCTTGAGACAGACGGATAACCTTAGAGTGAAGGTTATCAAAGAAAAATGTTTTCGGATTCGGTCATTCCTTCCACCCAAACAAACCTAGGATTTTAGGAACGAGATTTGTCAAGTCCTATGGCACCATTACTTACTACCGAGCGGCGTAGCTAATGTTAATGAATGTAGTTTAGACCCTGAAGGGGTAAGGTCCCAAAAACCTCATAATAAGTATTTGGGACCATACCATAACTCTGCCTTTTCACCTTTTAACCTTGCGCGGCCGCGCACTGGTCTTGCAAAAGGAGGAAAGTAATCAGCAATCTATAATCGCGCGCCCAAAGGAGAACATAAATCCTTGCGCCTTCTCCCATTAGCAAAGGATGAAAATCCTGAGATTAATACTTCCGCCCAAATATCCAGACTTGGATATTATTTTACCCAGACTTGGGATTTATTCATCTGCTTCCACATGGTAAGGTGTCACACCAGATTACAGCAGTAATCTTCCAGAAGGAATACAATGGTGCACCACCCAGACGGTTATAACCGTCTGGACACGTGTCATTACCACAGGCACCCCTGAAATCACAACGAAGGCATGCAATTGGAGAGTGATCTCCACTTGATCACTTTACACGTGGCAAGTCCCTAGCCTTCGATCAAGACCGCGATCCGTGTGCTCTCACGACGGATCAAAGAACTTAAACGGAAGGAAACGTAACCGCTTACGGGGTTAGCATCTTCCGTTAACTTTTCATTAACGGGTTTTCCCGCCCAAACGACTCCCGGCTATAAATATGAGAAGCAACCCAGGTATGAATTCAGATTACTCACACTATTCAAACACATCTTCTTCTTCATTATCAATACTTATTCTCACACCGGAGTCGGGTCAAGGAGAGAACCCTCTTCTCCCCTTGGCGAGGCTAACGGTGCTCTTTTTTTGCAGAGCTTCGGAGAAGAAGATCAGCTGCAACTGAATCAAATCGAGTGAGAGCTAACCTTTTTATGCGGATTCAAACCCCCTAGATATCTCGGTTCCGACCATTTATCTAGTGTTTCTTCATTGGCGCCCACCGATTCCTCTGTTTTTCTAGTTTTCATCTCGTTTCGATTCAGTTATTTTCATTCTCTGTTCTAAACATGGCAGAAAATTCATTATCTCACCTATCAGATCCTCGATCAGAATTCAAAGGTTCTACAACCCAAAACACTCAGATCAATGAAATCATGAGAAAAAACAGAGAAAACAGTCACTCAGAAAGGGAGAATTTCTCAGATCTAATCATAGAAAGATCCCCAGAACATTGGTTCGACAGATGCCAAGCTACTTTAAACACAATCGTTGTGCAAATCACCAGATCTGAGTTCCCAAACGTTAGATCTGGAGAAGAAATCATCACTGCAGTATTGGACCCACCGACACCATGTCGGAGGGACATCCAATCTCGTCATATCATTGAAATACAATCCAGACATAGCAGCTATCAGAAAACCAAACAAATAAACATGATTCAAGGAGGTCCGTCACGAAGGCCAAATAAACGAAATTATGATCAACACTGGAGGGAACAGCAAGTTGTGTTTCCTGTTGTTCCTGGGGGTCCTCAGGAAGAACGACCAGTGATTATTACCGGCATCTTCGGGCATTACCGGACGGACTATATGTTTATAGATCCGGGAAGCTCGATGGACATCATATACGAGCAATGCTTCAAACAGCTGGACCCAGAAGACAAAGCACGCCTAGAACCGGTCGATTTTCCCCTCACCGGATTCTGCAACGAAGCTGTATTCCCATTAGGGCAAATAGCTTTCCCTGTGACTTTATCGGATGGCGAGCATTCACGAACCGTCAGAGTCAATTTCATGGTCATGCCGGCAACATCACGCCATGATGTCCTGCTCGGAAGAAGGTCACAAAGAGAATTTAGCATGATCACTTCTATCCCACATGCTGCATGTGGATTTCCAACGGAAACCGGAGTTGCAATTCTATACTCGAGCAAAGAAGTCATGTACGTGGACGACGAGCCACCAGCAAAAATAGTCAAACCTTCGGCACCAAACGAACCGGAGAAATGGGTCCTGAACAACGAATACCCAGAGCAGACCATCTTACTAGGACATGCCATTTCACCAGCGACACGGATACAACTAAAAAAATTGTTGACCAACAACAAAGATATATTTGCATGGTGCCCAGCAGACATGACTGGAGTTCCACGCGACATAGCGCAACATTGCTTGAATATCAAGCCAACAGCAGAACCTGTTGCTCAGGGAAGGCGCAGTTTTAGCGAAGAAAAAGCAAAAGCTATGGATGAGCAAGTAACAGAGCTACTCAATGCGGGAATCCTGCGCGAAGTAAAATACCATACATGGGTTGCCAATCCAGTAATGGTACAAAAGCATAGTGGCGGATGGAGAATGTGCGTCGACTTCAAAGACCTGAACAAAGCATGCCCGAAAGATTGCTACGCGCTTCCGGAGATAGACAAGAAAGTCGACTCTCTAGCATCATTCAGATGGAAGTGTTTTCTCGACTGTTATAAGGGTTATCATCAGGTCCAGATGAAGGAAGAAGACGAAGATAAAACTGCATTCCGCACAGATAAAGGCATCTTCTGCTATACCAAAATGTCGTTCGGCCTGCACAATGCAGGCGCAACTTACCAACGCTTAATGGACACAGTCTTCAGCGGGGATATTGGCAAGACTGTCGAAGTATACATGGATGACCTCGTCATCATGAGCCATGAGGAAGACACAATGCTCAATAATATTCAGCGCACGTTCAACTCTTTGCGCAAGGTGAATTTAAAACTTAACCCGACGAAATGCTCCTTCGGCATGGAAGAAGGAAATTTTTTGGGTTTTATAGTCACTAGAGATGGTTTTAAAGTTAATCCAGAAAAGGTGCAGGCCATCCAGCTAATGCCATCACCTGCAACAGTTAAAGAAATGCAAAGGCTCGCCGGGCGATTAGCAGCCTTGAACAGATTCTTGGCTAATCACGCGGCAAAGTCTTATCCATTCATCAGCACGCCGCGAAATTGCGCAAAGAAAACTGACTTTCAATGGACATCTGAAGCAGAAGCAGCATTCAAGCAAATGAAAGAATGTTTAATCCAGCTGCCAACGCTGACCGCACCAAAAGAAAAAGAACCACTGATTTTATACCTATCTGCTGCGGAAGTAGCGGTTGGTGCTGTACTGATGGTAGAACGCGAAAACATTCAGACTCCAATCTACTATATAAGCAAAATGCTCACCGGCCCAGAGACCCGCTATTCGATGATAGAAAAGCTAGTCCTCGCACTAGTACACGCATCACGGCGCCTGCGCAGATATTTTTCGGGTCACGTCATCACGGTTCTCACCAATTATCATTTAGGCCAAATCTTATCCAAACCCGACGTAGCGGGAAGGTTGGCTAAATGGGCCATCGAGCTGGGAGGATACAATATCTTCTACAGGCCAAGACCAGCAATCAAAGGGCAAGTTCTAGCAGATTTTACCACCGAAGTTCCCATTGACAAAGTTCAAGAGTGTGAAGCAATCCAGAACCCTATACCCGTTTTCGACGATAGAGTCTGGACTTTACACACAGATGGCGCTTCCAATGACGACGGAGCAGGGACAGGTCTCCGACTAGTCAGCCCAGACAATCACGAACTCACATATGCCATACGCTTAGATTTTCGAAGCACCAACAAAGAAGCAGAATACGAAGCGTTTTTAGCAGGCCTTCGCTTAGCGCTAAAAATGGGGGCAAGAAATCTTGAAGCTAACGTCGACTCAAAACTAGTAGCCGAGCAGGTTAACGGCCATTATGATGCAAAAGGAGAAGCTATGGCATTATACCTTGAACAAGCGCGAATACTAATCAGCCAATTCCAAACGTTCAAAGTTAACCACATAAACAGAAGCGAGAACAAGCACGCTGACGCGCTAAGCAAGTTAGCTGCTACCAGCTTCAAGCACCTAGCAAAGGAGGTACGCATAGAGGTACTGTCCAACCCTTCCATTCACCTCAAACAAGTAAACGTCATAGAAATGGGAAGTCCATCCTGGATGTCCTCAATTATCTTGTACCTTCAACACGGAAAACTTCCGGAAGGAAAAGCAGAAGCTCGAAAAATACAACACAAAGCGATAAATTATGAAATGGCGGATGGCGTCCTTTACCGAAAGTCATTTATGGGTCCATTACTACCCTGTGTTGATAAAACAGACGCCCAATACCTAGTCAGAGAAATCCACGAGGGTTTATGCAGAATACACGCGGGACCGCGCATGGTCGTGGCAAAGATAATGAGCGCCGGATACTACTGGCCAGGGATGCACATGGACGCAGTTGATTTATTAAGAAGATGCGCAGCCTGTCAACGCCACGCCCCAAAGACACTCCGACCCAAAAATCCGCTAATTCCCGTTACTTCCGCCTGGCCATTCCAACAGTGGGGCATCGATCTTGTCGGCCCATTTCCTGACGCGCCAGGAGCAGTAAAATTCATCATTGTGGCGGTCGATTACTTCACCAAATGGGTGGAAGCTAAAGCTTTGGCCTCAACAACAGCAATGGTAATCCGCAAATTTATATGGGAACATATCATTTGCAGATTCGGATTACCATTGCGCATTATTTCCGACAATGGTACAAACTTCGCCTCAGAAGATCTTCAAAAATGGTTCAAAGAAATGAAGATCGAACATAATTTCGCCTCCGTCGCACACCCCCAAGCAAACGGTCAAGTAGAAAGTGTGAACAAACAGATCGTCGACGGCATAAAAGCACGGCTAGGAACAGCACGCAGAGGGTGGGTCGACGAACTCCCCAGCATCCTTTGAGCACATCGAACAATGCCAAAGACTAGCACAGGCGAAACTCCATTCAGTCTAGTCTATGGGTCTGAGGCCGTCATTCCAGCTGAGATCGGCTTACCATCACCGCGCATGATAGCCATGGAAAAACAGAACAATGAACAAGAGCGAAGAATGGATTTGGACCTTCTGGAAGAAAGGCGCGAGAACACCGCCATAACGGAAGCAAGGTACAAATCCAAACTCGAAAAATATTACAATGCGCGCGTCCGCGTATGCACCTTTGTCCCCGGTGATTTCGTCTTGCGCGACAATGAAGCTTCAAACGCTGAAAAGCTGGGCAAATTAGCGCCAAAATGGGAAGGGCCATACATCATCAACGAGGTCCTAGGCAAAGGGGCATATACCCTAAAAAGGATCGATGGGACCTTAGTCCCCCGCACCTGGAACGCACAACAGTTGCCTGGTGTTACATATAAACCAAGTCTACAAAAGCGGAAAGAACATACAGGCAATGTATTTCTTTATTATGTCTTGTATTACAAGCCCTGCGCTCTTATCAAACATCATCTTTACTTATGTCACTATTTATTACAAATTGCATGTAATTTCTTTGGTTCGCGCGAAAACAATATGGTCAAACATTTTACACCTCATGAACAGTCTGAACCAGGCAAACGATCATGCCTTTTGGACAAACGTTCATACATGAGCACAATACCATCTCTCATTCGCCTTACCTATCCAAAAGCAATTAAGAACATGCAACATATTGTAATCTAAACAGCAATTTACAAGCACGGCAGTGCATCAAAATATACATTACCCAGTGTAACATAAAACACTTCTTAACAAAGATCATGACAATGATCTTTGGAAATTTTTAGTACCAAAAGCTAAGAATATATACAAAAATCACACCGGTGATCTTCAAAAAGAGGTTTTGTGCTAACAGACTAACATAAACATCAAAAGAAGGGATGTACAACTCCCAAACTTAGTCAACAGCAAGTTCATCTTCAACATCCACTTTCCCCGGAGGTTTTTTCCGACGTCGATACACTAACCGACACCCTCCTTCCCGGATCGTTGGAAAACGAGCAATCAAACCATCCACATCCAGCACAGCAATACTATTATCAGCAACCCTCCCTTGCCGGAGAACTTTATCATCAGAACAAGCCACCATAGAAGGACCAGCAAGGATAGAGTTCTCTCCGGTAGCCGTCAGTGGCGGAGAATCAGCGAGTAGCAAGAGAGCTTCAGCAGCTTCTCGAATCCTCAGGATATCTGAGAGTCGTCGGGAACGAACGGTACGTTTTCCCTTCATTTTTTTCCAAATTAAAGAGATAAACAAGCACCCCAATACATATATACAAAAGAACTCAACCTCGGGAAAGGAGAAACCTACTCATCATTAATTGTCAGAACTATATCACATCCAAACGGCGCTACAGGAACCAGGGTCACTTCCTCATTAATGAAGTCTGACAAGCGCCACTACAAATCTCAAGACAAAGGAGAAAATACCCACTCTTACTGCCAACTGACGTCATTACACGTCAGAGCATGATTACAAAGTCACATTTTTTCACTTTCTTCAACAAATTAAAGCCTCTCAGAGAAGGTTCCTTATTTCTCGCGCCCAAAAGCATTTCCCTCTCATTAGTCCAGTGCTCCACTTATTTGCATAAGTACAACACTAGACTGGGGGGACTTGAAGGGGTAAGGTCCCAAAAACCTCATAATAAGTATTTGGGACCATACCATAACTCTGCCTTTTCACCTTTTAACCTTGCGCGGCCGCGCACTGGTCTTGCAAAAGGAGGAAAGTAATCAGCAATCTATAATCGCGCGCCCAAAGGAGAACATAAATCCTTGCGCCTTCTCCCATTAGCAAAGGATGAAAATCCTGAGATTAATACTTCCGCCCAAATATCCAGACTTGGATATTATTTTACCCAGACTTGGGATTTATTCATCTGCTTCCACATGGTAAGGTGTCACACCAGATTACAGCAGTAATCTTCCAGAAGGAATACAATGGTGCACCACCCAGACGGTTATAACCGTCTGGACACGTGTCATTACCACAGGCACCCCTGAAATCACAACGAAGGCATGCAATTGGAGAGTGATCTCCACTTGATCACTTTACACGTGGCAAGTCCCTAGCCTTCGATCAAGACCGCGATCCGTGTGCTCTCACGACGGATCAAAGAACTTAAACGGAAGGAAACGTAACCGCTTACGGGGTTAGCATCTTCCGTTAACTTTTCATTAACGGGTTTTCCCGCCCAAACGACTCCCGGCTATAAATATGAGAAGCAACCCAGGTATGAATTCAGATTACTCACACTATTCAAACACATCTTCTTCTTCATTATCAATACTTATTCTCACACCGGAGTCGGGTCAAGGAGAGAACCCTCTTCTCCCCTTGGCGAGGCTAACGGTGTTCTTTTTTTGCAGAGCTTCGGAGAAGAAGATCAGCTGCAACTGAATCAAATCGAGTGAGAGCTAACCTTTTTATGCGGATTCAAACTCCCTAGATATCTCGGTTCCGACCATTTATCTAGTGTTTCTTCAGACCCGTTGAACAAACCAAATGTCATACCAAATGTAAACATGTAATGAAAGTAATGTACTAAGTATGCTAAGTTAACATACAAAGCAGAAAAGTCATGTAAATCAATGTGATAAGTATGCTAAGTTAACATACAAAGCATAAAATGTAATGTAAAACAATATGCTATCATGCCAAGTAAACATACATAGCAAAAGAAGATGTAATGTAAATCAATGTGCTAGCATGCTAAGTAAACATACATAGCAAAACAAAATGAAATCATGTACAAATAGTGTACTAATGAACATAGCAATTATATGATATGAAAACAAGGAAAGCACGAAAGTAACAAGTAGGCACATGTGTTTCACCCCAAAATGTTTGAAAAACAGTAAAAGAGGGGACTATGTACTCACTTGAGGGTGCTTAGAAGTCTTGAACAACAACCAAGCAAAGCTAGAGGGATCACGGAATCAAACGGCACCCTATATAGATAACTACATAAATAACCGTACCTAAATCGGGAGATTGGATAGTATGAGGTTTCGTAAACCAAATGAGTATTGGAACTCATATGATATGGTTTAAGAAAGCCTACATACTAAAATGAAACCTAACCTAAGTGCTTACGACCCATTACGACCCGTTTAGGTAGCTTATGCTACTTTAACGCGTCGTTCGCGTAAAACTCGTTCGGACCGCTTAACTAGTCCTATGACAAGTAAAATATGCCTTAACATGTCTAATATAGTTACCAAATCAGTTTAGATGTCGAAATTTTGGTTACATATGCTTAAAATGAATTTATGCGTAAAAAGGGTATTTTGGTAATTTACCTAAGGCATATAAACTACCTATCATACAGCCACTTAAACGACGTGACCATAAGGTATAACCTAGGAAGGTTATTGTAGGACCGGTTTTGACTCCGAAACGATTGCGAAACGAACGTATGACGTGCAGAATCCGTACACGAACGTGACCTAACACACAAGACGTAATATAAATGTGATTCTATTAGAAATCTAACAAGAACAAGCACCTTGAATCACTCTCTCTCTAGATTCTCTCTCTAGATCTAGAGCTCTCCTAAACACAAATGAGCCAAAAGTCTCTAATCTAAACATAAAGCTCCTATTTATAGGCCTTGGCTTTTAATGAGATTTCTCATTAATTACAATATTGCCACCTTGCCTTTTGTCTAGATATTACATCATAACGACTCGTTTCCTTCTGTTTCTCGCTACTGCTCGGATTGACGAAGGCGATAGACATAAATGCACTAACAGACTCCCCCTTGGATATTGCCGTAGTCAATCTCGTAGCGTCTTGTCTTTCACTCTCTCTTTGAATCTTCTCGAACAGAATCCCGGTGGATCTGTCTTCAGCTTCAGCTTCTTCTCCTTTCGGTAGACTCTTTTCTTAATCAGGCTCCCCCTTTCGTCAAGCTTCTGTGCTTTAGGGATCGATACCTTACTTTCAGGTTACAAGCTCCCCCTTGCTTTGAGCTCGTCTTCAGACTCCCCCTTAGACTCAGCTTCCGGGATTGTAGTCTGGAATCTCATCTGCAATCACTCAAACATTTATAAGTAACAGCATTTCAAATTTCAGCTATCCAGGAATTGTAACCTGGCTCACTCAAACATTCTAAACAAACAATTTTCATGAATTTGGCAGTTTCATCGAAACGAATCGAAAACTAGCTCTATAACAGTATAAGCATCCAAATCCCTCACAGTTAATCATCCAAGTCCAAACTAATGACCTTGGAGATATCACAAACTGTTTTTGATTTTTGTTAAAAATTCAAGTTTCAAATTAATGAACTTGTTTTAATTTCAGAAACACAATCAACTTACTTAGATTTTGAAACTCAGCACTCAGACATCGGTTGTCGAAAATAAAGAAGAATCAAAAATCTTTTTGTATTTTCTGAAAATATAAAGCAATAAAGAAATATGTACAAACATATTCACAGACACTATTTTTGTTTGAGTTCGCGTTAGAGGATCATATCAGTTTCTGACAAGTCACAAGTACCGTTGAGCTTAGTTACACATTAAGAATTAAACAATTCACTTAGATTGTCGATATACTTGTCCACTTAAATTTTCACACAAACTTCAACTGATTCAGGATACGAATTAGGTGTATTAAGAACTTAAACCCATTCATGTGTCCCACCTCTTGAATATACTCCCGTATCCAGATCCCAATATTCAGTCTTACAGGTGAGTATACCTAAATGATATCTGTAAGGGGAATAAATTATAGTACGAAACCGTGAGAGCTCAGGTCAGAACTTCCGTTCAGCAGAGAGATGACGGCTCGACTTTTGGTGTGTCCCCTTTAGAGGATCTTTTGATTACAACAACAATGACTATCAATTTTATTGTTTCAACAATTTGCTGAGGGTGGCGCTATATTTCAAGCAATGCAGAAAGTATTCTCCGGGGAGTAGGCCATTGCTTCCGCAAAATCAGAAGTCCCGAGATAATACCCCAGATATCACTAAGCATAAAGACCTAGTATCTCAGAAAGAGGGACCTTTCAAACGAGATTTCAGGGGTTACCTATATATCCAAGTAGTGTTCCCTACGAAATAAGTAAGTTTGAATTTAGGTTTATATCCCGAAAAAGTTTACTAAATGTATAAAAACCTATCGGCATATCATCAGTGAGACTGTTTAACGCTATTTAAACATTACATTTCTTTAGCATACTGTAACTGTCTACTGATGTACTATCATTTCCTCTTTTTACACAAAAACTCATTTTCATTTTTAATGTTTTTGACTTTTTCAAAATTTTCAAATGTTTTTGTATTTTCTGACAATTTTTCTCCCCCTAAAATGCAAAATCATATAAAGAAAATTTGACAATCAACACTGATAGCTTTGTCTCGCCATCCATTTTCTGCTAACTATGCTCTGTTTTGCAGAAAAACTAATATAAAGTACCCCCATGATTTACAACCCATTGATTTTCGACAATTTGAAAACCGTTTTTCAATCTAGTGAAAGTAATCATGTTTGTTCAGCCGTGAGGGTTTCGGCATATTCAATCAACACATATTTTTGTAATTTTCTATTTTTGATAAAAATAAAAACAAACATATTTTTGATTTTTTCAAATTTTTGACAAAACATAAAAACATATTTTTGGTTTTTAAAATTTTCAATTTTTAGGGTTTTTGAAAATATTGTTTATTTATGTACATAAAAACAAATAAACTTCCTGTTTCAACCAACACAGGATCCAGCAGCCTCCTCTCCTCGTTGTGCCAGGCTGCTCCAACTTCCATTCTCACAATCTTCAGATTTGTTGAGCACCTGCACATTCAGATTACTTGGTTACTTGAACAATTTAGCCCAGGTTTGTTGAACCTTAGGCATTTCAACATAATAATTTTCATTCAACTTCGGAAAATCTTTGTCATTCTGAACTAAGACTTTTTCAAATTTGACTTCAACTGTCTCATCTTTTACCGAATTCATTTGTTTCTTAATAGACCATGTTTGACCTTTCGGCGTGCCTCTTTTAGAAAAATGAGATTCTTTTTGAACATTTTGTTTTTGAACAACTTTTGGTTTCCAAAATTCTTGTGGTTTTGTCATATCAACAGTTGTTTTCCAACTTTGAGTTGTTCTAACTCTGGGTGTGTGAGAATTCCAGGTCTGTCTCGAATCAAACCTGTTAGAGTTTGATTTCCAATTTTGATTCGAAGCAAACTTGTTTGTGTTATACCTCCAAGTTTGTTTTGAGTCAAATCTGGTTGACCTTTGTCTCACATTCTCAGATTTTTGTTTCTCAGCATCAATCTTCTTTATGTCAACATCCACAGATTTCAGATTTGAACACTTGCGAGCAAGATGTCCTTTTTGATCACATTTAAAACATGTTCTCATGGAAACATCTTTGACCTGTGGTTGTTGCTTTTTCTTTTGAGCTAAGAACTCTTCAATAGACTGTTGTCCAATTTTAAGTTCTTTTTCTTCAGCTAAACTCTTTCCTTGAACAAAACTCATTTTTGTCTGAAAATTCGGAGTTTCATTTCTTTTCCAACTTTGTTTCTTCTTATAACCCAACCCAGCCTTCATGTTTTTCTTCTTGAAACTAGGTTTGTTATAGGAACCTCTATAACTCTTACCAGCAAACTTTGAAATCTCAGACTTCTCAATCTCAACCATTTTGAAAACTTTATCAACCTTTTCTGAAATCACATTCTGAATCGGGAATACAACATCTAAGAACAATTTGTCTGATCCAATCATGGTATAAACCAATCCTTTTGAATCATCATTCAAATTTTTCTCGGATTTTGAGTTTTTCAGATATTCATCATGAAAATTACCTTCATTTTCATCTTGTGATTCAGATTTACCTGTATTAACCGACTCTTCTTTCAACACACTTTCAACGACTTTACCTACTACCTCTGAATCATGAGAATCATCAGATTTGGAATAGGTTATGTCAATGTTGTCTGGCAATTGGTCTACCATGTTGAAAGCTTTTTCGACCTTTTCCTCATCATAAAACACAAACTTTTCCGGTGGTGGAACTTGATGAAACTCTGAACCAATGCCTTTCTTGTTTTGCTCAGACTCACCATCCTCCGGTTTTATATTGAAAATACGTTCAAGCACATATGACGACGCGTGATAACTTTTTAACTTGTTATTATCCTGTTCTAAATCAGCAATCTGACGCTTTAGCTTAGCAACATCTTCAATGTAAGAATTAACAACTTGTTGCTTTATTTCATAATTTCGTTTATACTCATTAGTTGTTTCAGAACAATATTTCAATCTTGATTGAACAAGTTTCATTTCACTTTTTACTTTTTCATATGATTCTTTTGTAATGTGATAAGCCAATTTTATTGAATCATATTCCTTTTTCATTTCCTGAAAAGCATTCTCTTTCTGATCACATTCTCCTGTCTTTTTCGAAACATTTTCTTTCAAAACTTCATTTTCTTTTTCTAACTTTTTACATTTTTCTGAAAGCGTTTCATTATTTTCTTTTAAAACCTTTTCATTTTCAAACATTTCTTTGTATTTACCTTTAAAAACTTCTTCGATTTTAGTAAACTCAAGATCTCTTGTTCTGAAGCTTTCATCTTTTTCAGTACAAGCACTGCACGTTTCCATGCATTTCTTGCACTGTTCAACGATTTTGATTTGAGTTTCATTGTTAGAATTTCCTCAGTGATTGGCACTTCGGTGTTTTCTTCAATTTCAGTCTGATTCTGGTCAGCATCATTCTTCTTATCTTCACTAGCACCAGCATCACCAACAACAACTGTTGAACTCTCAATCTTCACTTCTATCGAACTCTCCTTCTTCTTCTTGGCTTCTTCAACTTGCTGTTTTTCAGTAACAGCCTTTTCTTTCTCAACTACATTCTCTTCAACTTTCTCAACACCATCTTTCATTTTTTCTTCAACCTTGACCTCCTCAGCAACCTTCTTCAAATCATCAACTAAATTCTCAATGTTCTTCTTCATTCTTTCTTCATTCCTCTTCCTCAGTTTTGTTGTCATAGCATCCCTGATGATTTTATCCAGCCTTTTCACATATGTCTTGTCTTTTGCAACATTGGAATAATATTCGCCGGATCGAGGAATTACAAGAAGAACATCATCATGAACTATGTCTCTTCTTGGAACAACCGGTTCACCTTGTTTGTTGACATAAAATTCTTGTTTTTTATCCCATCTTTTGTTCGCAACAGCATTCTCATATTCTTCTTGCATTTTCTCCATTCTGCACCCCACAATAAATCTTTCTCTTTCAGTCTTCTCTTTCAAAATCTCTTCTCTGGTTTTCTCTTTGATTTCAGCCATGATACTATCTTCTTGAATCACCTGAAACGAACAAACAAACAGTGATTAGATTTAAAAATTATCAAATTGCTGAATAGGACGGGTATCCGATCGAGTAAGTCAACAAAAGTCAACAAAATGAATTTGTGAAAATGGATTGGGTGGGGATCCGTTCGAGCGACAATGTGTCTTGGATCGGGTGGGAATCCGCTCGGGCGGGTATCCGATGCAATGACCTGAATCACAACAACAAATGAAATGATTAGGGTCGGGTGGTAATCCGTTCGGATTGCCTCTCGATTTGTTGCACTTTAAACTTGAATAAACAAAATGCCTTGAATCGGATTGTGATGACTTTTGAACAAGGTGGTAATCCAATCAACCCACCACTTGATTGATGACACAATACGACAAAATTCTTGATCACCTTCAATCAACAACTGACATTATTTAAATTCTAAATGTCCAACAATTTGACACCACCCACTAGCCGACAAATTTAATTGTGCATGAAATGTAATTGGGCCGCAACACTTTACATTAAATGTAACTGATTATCATTGGACCAATTATTCCACTTAGTCGACACACATAACAATCAATGTTCACAAATCTAATTCACACTTAATGATCACGTGTAATAATAAATGGCTGACAAATCTCTGAATCAAACCTCAATTTCATTGGACCGCAAGTCTATGATTTTAATATAATGAAACACACGGTCTTGCCATATATTCTCGTGAATATGTTTCTAATATTTTGATTGGGCTGATTTTATAAGGTGGACTGACAACTTTACTTGTTTTAAATGCATGCAATCTCGATAACAAACAACCTGTTGTGAACTTTTGATATTCTCGATTAATATGGTCGGTTCCTTTAATTGTTGCACATGCAATTCTTGATAACAACACACGTATTAAGTGGCCGTCCAATATCCCCTTATTCGATAAAACAACTTTCAATTTCCAATTAATTGTTCAATTAAAACTAGTCGACAACATTAATTTTCAATTCTGATTTCACGTGACCCGATAACCACTTTCAAACGGGAATCGTGTTTCAAATGGTACCCTCAAACGGTCACACCCTCAAACGGTCACACCCTCAAACGGTAGTGTCATTTTCAAACGGGAAGGTGTCAGTTTCAAACGGGAAGGTGTCAGTTTCAAACGGTCAGGCAAGCCTCGTTCAAACGGTCACCAGTTTTCAGACGAAATCGGACCTAAAAACTCGAATTTCTCCTAAACGGCTAGGAATTAGGATCTGAAACTTGGTAGGGTTGTAAATCAGATGTTTTCGCACAACATATCAAAAAATCAGACGATTTGGACCGAAAAAACCCGTTCAATTTGACGAAAATCAGTGAAGAACGTGAAAAATAAGAAAAAGATGAAGAAGTAGATGAAATCCGGATCAGAATCTGATGATTTTCTGCGCGGAAATGTGTGATAGATCAGTGCAATCGAGCTCCTGCTCTGATACCACTTGTAGGACCGGTTTTGACTCCGAAACGATTGCGAAACGAACGTATGACGTGCGGAATCCGTACACGAACGTGACCTAACACACAAGACGTAATATAAATGTGATTCTATTAGAAATCTAACAAGGACAAGCACCTTAAATCACTTTCTCTCTCTAGATTCTCTCTCTAGATCTAGAGCTCTCCTAAACACAAATGAGCCAAAAGTCTCTAATCTAAACATAAAGCTCCTATTTATAGGCCTTGGCTTTTAATGAGATTTCTCATTAATTACAATATTGCCACCTTGCCTTTTGTCTAGATATTACATCATAACGACTCGTTTCCTTCTGTTTCTCGCTACTGCTCGGATTGACGAAGGCGATAGACATAAATGCACTAACAGTTATTCCCTATACAATTATGGTCACCTAAAGTGTTTGGTCGGATCCTAATGATCGACCAAATGGGTCGGGTTCGAAAGTATAAGCGATTGATTAGATCGCTTACCTTTACGACCCTAGACAAGCACAAATCTAAAAGTGACGAGCTAAACATGTTAAAACATGTTTAACGAGGTTTAAAAACAGGTTTGGTATCAAAACAAACGGTTTTGATACCCACAAGTAGTTTGGTTACAAAATACGCGAGAATACGCATTTTGGTCGAAACTACGACTCGTCACTGAGACTAGATAACGTGGTAATCAGTAGGTATAGTCACTAGGGACTATGACCATCGTGATTACGCTCACGTTATGAAGTTCAAACGAACTTCGCATTGACTATAAACTGGTCAATGTAGAAAGTCAAACAAAGTTTGACTTTAACACTAAAACGAATGAAAAGAACGAAGGAATACTTACAGAAGGTCCCCGCAAGATTTGATCCGATTTTCTCTCAGGTATGAAGCATATACTTCAACTTAGAGAGCATAAATCAGATTCAAATTGTGGGTTTTGCAAATGAGAGGTGAGGGGTATTTATAGATGTGGTAGAGCCGTTAAGATCGTTCCTCGTAATCCGAGATTCAATCACAGCCGTACACATCGAGCCCATTGTTTTATAAAACCATTGGAGCCCCTAGATTAAGCCCATGGTTTGTTAAAAACCATTTGCAAGTGAAAATAATGGCTGGAATGAGCTGGAAGCAGCTGTTTTCAGCATTCTGCACATCTGGGAGGACCACGCGGCCCGCGTAAGGGACAAGGGCAGTGTACGCGGCCGGCCTGGGTGTCTCAGATCAACAACAAGTTTGCAAAATGTCAGTTTCAGTCCCTGTTGTGTTATAAGCTCTATTCCGACATGTTTAAGGCCCGTTAAGAAAACTTTAAGGCCCTAAAATGATGCCTAAACATTGTGGACATGAAACATGCTCAAAAATATGCCGGATCTCGGTTCGTCTGGTCGTACAATCGCGATATTCGCTTAATTACGACGAAATGCGCACAAGCGCCAAACACTAAAATAAAATATTTTAATGCTTACATAAATTTTTGGATGTCCGGATGTATTCAGAACGTAAGTTATGCGCGAAAATGCAAAATTATGCACTTTTTGACGCTTTTAGTCCCTGAATGAGCATAAAGTTTATTTTAGCACACCGAACCCCTCAAAGCCTATTTCTAAGCTATGTAAAGGATATTTAGGGTGTGTTTAACTTATAATCAAGTTACAGAATGTCCGTTACAGTACAAATTGACATACTTTCACTGTTTGTCGAATTTAGTCCCTGTAAGCGAATAAACTTGATTTCGGCACACCAAACCTTCCAAAACTTATTTCTAAGTTATGTAAAGGTTATTTAAGGTATGTTAAGCGTATGTCACTATTACGGAGTGTTTGTTGCATTAAACTGGTTATATTTACGCATCAGTGCGCGTTTAACCTTCCAGAAAGCGATTTAGAGCCCGAAATCGAACAAGAATTGATATGTGCAAATGATACACATATTTATACAAATCCCAAGTATGAAATACAATATTTCATTGGTTTGGTATTTGTTTGATGGTTGAAGTGACACAGGTGTCACAACATATTTACAAGAAGTTAGTAATATGTAAATGGGGATCTTCGTCCGCAAGCCCGTGAAAGGTTGCGGAGTTTTGGAGCATTTGTATCAAATGCGGCCGAAGTTCAAAGTTATTGGCCTCAACATTCGGTGCATTGATAGCGGCGCCAAGATTACCTACAGTGGGTCGTAGGTAATCCATGAGGGTACGTTGATCCGCCATTGGAAGTGGGTCCCCCAAAACTTTCTCTTGGTTTTTAGCTTTAAGTCTTTTTCTTAGAAAGCGTTAGGGTTCATCTAGAGGTTCATTTATGTCTCTACTGGAACTGGAGCTCATACACTGCGTAGAAAGTTCAGGTGTGGCGCCTGGGTTCCAAGTCATGCAATAAAAACAAAAAGAACGTTGGTTAGAAGTTTTACCACAGCCCCGTGCTCAGATGAACACGGCCCGTGGTCGGAGTTACAGTGATTGTTTTCCGGATCCTTGCTACTGGGGAGCTCGACACGGCCCCGTGCTGCACCAACACGGCCCAGTGCTCAGCTCTCTGTAACTCGGAAAATAAAAACTGCCAGTGACAATGCTGGGCATGGCACGTGTCCGACCAGGCACGGCCCCGTGCTGCAGTCTACATAAGCTGAAAATTCTAGAAAAATCCTAAAAAAACAGAAAAATAAGAAAAACGATTAGGCCGTTGATTCCTAACTTTCTTAAAATCCTTGTGTCCCCGGCAACGGCGCCAAAAACTTGGTGTGTGTCGGGTGTATTATGTTTTTCTTTATATTTTAAGCCCTTTTTAACACATTAGTCAAGTTTTAAATTTATAAAACACTATATTCTTCTAACACTAAACACACACATGGGCAAGTGCACCCATCGTGAGCGTAGTATAGCGTTGGTAAGATACTGAGGTCGTCCAATGACACAAGAGCTTTTAGTACCGGTTTATCCTAAACGTCTAATCAAATCAAAAGTTTTAGAAAAGTTTTTAAATATGAAAATAAAAAAAACTAAAAATGCTGAACAATAAAATAAAAATAAAACAGATAGACAAGATGAATCACTTGGATCCGACTCGCCTTTAGTGTAACCTTTGATGTTTTCCTCACTTTTGCACTTTTTAAGAGATTATCTTAGTTATAGTAGTAGGCCCCTCTTTTGAAGGTGACGTTACCCTCAACCCAGTAGTTTGAGTCAGCAAGGATACAATCCTAAAGGGTTGGATTATTGAAAGATAATTAATTAAGTTATTAATGCGTAATGTGGTAGGCCCCTCTTTTGAAGGTGACGTTACCCTCGGCTAAGTGGTTTGAGTCAGCAGGGATACAATCCCAAGTAGCCGCGTTAATGTATTAATAGTAGTTTACATATGAGGGGATCAAGCCATTCGCACCCCTGCCATCCAATACCAGTGGGTATTGAAGGAGGTCCTAGTAAGCTTGACCCAGGTCCTTGCAGGATCTATACACTAAACAAGGCAAGAACCTTACCAAACCATTCCCTTAACCCCCGACCAGGTAGCCAACATATCTCCATATAGATCGTGGAGATATGAATGGTGTAAATCTTTTATTTTATATAGACAGTATAATAACGCCAAGACACCACAGACAAATGATAAGGAAGTTTCACCTTCAACATAAGAAACTAGTTATTAAAGTCATTAATACAAAACCAAATAAAAAGTGCAAAAAGATAAAAAAAAAGTATTACACTAAATGCTTGTCTTCACCAAGTGATGTAAGAGACTTAGGCAAACATGGCCTTTGATTGTGAAGAACTCTTACTATCAATCTTGGATCCTGAGACTACTACACACACTCTGTCACACCCCGACCACGTAGAACATACAAAACGTGGCGGAAACATCGGGGAGTGTTGTAACAGAATTAATGTTTCAAACCCATGGCAATTGAAGTTTCGTTTTATAAATTAAAAGTGTTACAATGTCTTAACAAACAAGGAAAAACAACATAATTAACTAGTCTTGCATCTTTTATTGTCACTAAAGCCCAAGTCTGCCTATATGTATCTTGAACATCTTATGCAACAGCTCCTGAAAAACACATGTGAAAATAGGTACGTCAGCATAAAAATGCCTGTGAGATACATAGGTTTTGTGAAAATAAGATTCATGACTTATGTTTGAGAAAATGTTTAGTCATGAACCTTGTTATTTGCTTTATCTTTTAAATCATTTGAAAAACGATAAGATCAGATGATAAGTATTAATAAATGTAAGGTTAAATGAATAACCAAGTAAAATGTGTTTGCATAAGATAAGTTGTTTATAAATCAATGTCTTGTGAAAAGTATGTTATTTGTACGAAATGTTCTATGTCTCAAACTGAAATGATTCAAATAACGTTACGACATGTAATACCATACAAACACTTATATATAGGAAGTACCAGCGGCGTATCCACCATGCTTGTATCATATTACACACGCATCGTTACTTAATCACTTAATCAAACCAAACCAAAACAATGTAAAATGTTCATGTCAAGATGTAAATCATGTCAAAATGTCTATGTCAAATATCCATGTCAAATGTCTATGTCAAATATCCATGTCAAATGTCTATGTCAAATATCCCTGTCAAATGTCTATGTCAAATATCCATGTCAAATGTCTATGTCAAATATCCATGTCAAATGTCTATGTCAAATATCCATGTCAAATGTCTATGTCAAAATGTCATGTATGGCAAGTGAAATGTCTCAAACTAAACCATATGCACAAAAACAAAGTATTGAAGTAAAACTTGGTTTAAATCAAAGCTATGTTTTGTGTAAATGCATGCAACTATTTAATATGAACATTTATGTGGTATTGTGAATATGCATACATCCAAGCCTGGCGACTGTGGTGATAAAACCCTTTAAACAAATTAAAGGTCTATCTGTCTTAATGTCAACGAATTCGGTCATTCCTTTCTGTCCCCTTACCCTGGGATGTCCGGAACGGGAGTTGTCAATTCCTATGGTACCACTACCTACTAACGAACGGCGTAGCTAATGTTAATGGATATATTGTCCCATGTAAACAAACCAAATGTCATAACAAAATGTGAGCATGTGAAAACAATGCACTAAGTATGTAATCAAATGAACATACATAGCGTGAAATGTCATGTAAAACGATGTACTAAGTAATGCACACAATGGGCATACCTAGCATGAAATGTCATGTAAAACGATGTACTAAGTAATGCACACAATGGGCATACCTAGCATGAAATGTCATATAAAACGATGTACTAAGTAATGCACGCAATGGGCATACCTAGCATGAAATGTAATGTAAAACAATGTACCAAGCAATGCACACAATGGGCACACCTAGCATAAGATGTAATGAAATCATGTACTATAATGTACTAACGAACATAGCAGTATATGATGTGAAAACTGGAAAGCAGGAAAGTAACAAGTAGGCACATGTGTTCCACCCCAAAACAGTTTGGAAAACAGTAAAAGAGGGGTCTATGTACTCACTTGAGATTGCTCAGTAGTCCTTGAATAACAACCAAACAATGCTAGAGATCGCGGATATCAAACGGCACCTAATATAGGTAACTATGTTAATTAACCGGACCTAGATCGGAAGATTGGGTAGCATTAGGGTTTGTAAACCAAACGAGTGTAGAGACTCGTGTCATTTGGTTTAACAAAGCCTACATACTAAATGAAACTTATCCTAAGTGTTTTCGACCCATTACGACCCGTTTAGGAAGCTTATGCTACTTTAACGCGTCGTTCGCGTGAAACGCGTTCGGACCGCCTAACTAGTCCTATGACAAGTATTATATGCCTAAACATGTTACATAATCAGTTACGTGACAAAAGTTTAGGTTACATATGCTAAATTACCAATTATGTATGAAAAGGGTATTCTGGTAATTTACCTAAGGCATATAAACTACCTATCATACAACTACTTAAACGATGTGACCATAGGGTATAACCTCGGAAGGTTATTCCCTACCTACTATGGTCACCTACTGTGTTTGGTCGGATCCTAATGATCGACCAAACTGGGTCGGGTTCGAGGTATAAGCGATTCATTAGATCGCTTACCCTACGACCCTAGACAACGTGGTAATCAGTAGGCATAGTCCCAAGGGACTATAACCATCGTGATTACAATCACGTTGCGAAGTTCAAACGAACTTCGCATTGACCATTACTGGTCAATGCTGAAAGTCAAACAAAGTTTGACTTTCTGACTCGAAAAGCAGTATAAATAAGGAAAATAACGAAAGAATACTTACGAAGGGTCCCCGAATGCTAACCCAGATCGAAATAGCTCAGGTATGAAACGAAAGTTCCAACTTAGAGCAAAAATGATCAGATTGTGGGTTTTTAAGCCAAAGGGGGGTGGGTATTTATAGATTTCGGGTAACCGTTAGGATCGTTTCTTGAATAACGTGCCACGATCCAAGCCGAACACTTGTCACAATGTTGTGGTGGCTAATCCTTGATCTTATCTTGCTGATTAGGCAAGATTAAACATGTGGTTGAGGTTTGTTTCAGCTGCAAGTGGCTAAACAAACATTGAATCTGGTCTGGAGACCCCTAGCGCACCGCTACACTAAAAGTGTAGCGCACCGCTAGGCTTAAGTTTGGCAGATTTACACTTTTGGTCCCTGTCATGCATTTAGCCCATTTTCGACACGTTTAAGGCCCGTTAACCCCATTTCAAAGCTCTAAAATGAAGTTAAAGTATAGGGAACTTAAAATGTGTTCAAAAATATCTCGGATGTCGGTTCGTTTGGCCGTACGAACGCGATGTTCGCTTAATTACGACGGAATGCGCACAAGCGCGAAAAACGATCCAAATGACGCGACGAATGGATTTTTCTTAAGGCGAACACTAAAATATAATGTAGTCATGCTTTCATAAATTTTTGGATGTCCGGATGTATTCAGAACGTAAGTTATGCGCGAAAATGCAAACTTGTGCACTTTTTGACACTTTTAGTCCCTGAATGACCCAAAAGTTTATTTTAGCACACCGAACCCCTCAAAGCCTATTTCTAAGCTATGTAAAGGATATTTAAGGTGTGTTTAACTTATGGTCATGCTCCGGAATGTCTGTTACAGTACAAATTGGCATACTTTCGCAGTTTGTCATATTTAGTCCCTGTAAGCGAATTAACTTGATTTCGGCATACCAAACCTTCCAAAACTTATATCTAAGTTATGTAAAGGTTATTTAAGGTATGTTAAGCCTATTTCACTATTCCGGAGTGTTCGTTGGATTAAACTGGTTATATTTACGCATTAGTGCGCGTATAACCTTCCAGAAAGCGATTTAGAGCTTGAAATTGAACAAGAGTTGATATGTGTAAACTATACACATATTTTTACAAATCCCAAGTATGAAATATAATATTTCATTGGTTTGGTATTTGTTTGATGGCCGTGAAGGCACAGGTGTTACAGTCTCCCCTACTTTAGGAAATTTCGTCCCGAAATTTAGAGGAAACTTGTGAGAGCTTAAAAACATGGAGTTGAAAAGATCAAACAATATTGGTTAGGGTTCTTGAACTTCTAGTAACCTTAATAACATTATGTTTGCAATGTAAGAGGGACACTTATATACAAGTATATGAAGCGTCATTGGTGCGTCCACCGTACCTCCATTACATCGTTATCATTTTGTTATTGTTGTCGCTATCGGTTCTCACACATAATAAATCTTACTGGGTTTCTGTGCATTGAATTCCATATTTATGTAGGCCTCCATAATTACGTAGTTCCTTGTACAGTCCGCACAGTCTATTTTTATAATGTGTTGTGTAAAACCAAATGAACAACCCTGTGATGAGTGTAACTAGACCGCCTTAGAGTCCTTTAGACTAAATCAATAAATGATTTAAATAGACTATCAAGGAGTCTGTTCAGCTACATCACTAGATGTCATTCTTTAACCAAATTGTGAATCAATCTTTTTTACTAGACCTCTAAAGGGTCTCTAGTAAAACATGGAGTGGTACTATATAATCCAAGGGTCTTAACTATTACATAGAAGCCCATTGAGGATTGAAGGTAGTACCTTTTGAATATCCTGCTACGAATCCCTCATATGAAGATATGAAAGATTCTGCGAGGATTTGGATAACGAATATCCAGAGTATTAAAAACACAAAAAAAAAAAAAACATAAAAGAAAACATAAGATGAATTAACACATAGTCACATAACCACAAAATTGTTTAACTAGAAGTTTGTTCTGCTAACAGAGTACATGTATTTAAAGCACACTAGGAATCCATCTCGTGGATTTCATTTGGTACCTTAAACATTAACAAGAATCTAACTATCAAGATAGAAAGATCTTTAAAAGAAAAATTCGATTTCGATTATAAGTAACCGAAATGTTCGAATTCAGGTACATAAGGAATCCAATTAAGGACTCTGATTTGAATGATGATTATCCACAAGGGTCTAATTGTGGAGATAAAAAGATCCCATATGGATTTTAGAAGTTGAAGATGTTTTGAAATCTTGCACGGGATGTGCTTAAGTCAAAACATGAAGTAAAATGCTTATGAAATTGAGATGCTAGATATGCCAAGGCGACATATGAAGCAGAATTTTGAAGGTTAAGTCAATGTATGAGGAAAATGTTTTTGAAAACTATGCATGGGGTTCTTTTAAGAAAAAGGTGTTTAACGTTTTTGAAACCTTATATATAATACTTTTGAAATAAAGTAGGTGTATTAGGTAGATATATTTACAAAAATGTTTTTTTTAAAATCATGTGAGATGAATTTTTGAAATTATGTATAAGGTTTTTGAAAGATATGAATGATGCTTTTTGAAATCATGCACTTGATCGGAAAATGTATTGTGTTAATATTGTCTTTAGACTATATGAAATATTTTGAAATTAGAAAGGTTGGTTTTGATAACATGGCCAATGTTTTTGAAATAACATAGATAATGCATCTAGAAAAAATTGTTTTCAAACTATATGAAATGTTTTGAGATCATGAAGATTGTTTTGAAATACTGGTACTGTGTATGTTGAAAAATCAAAACGTAATGGGTATGAGATTTGAAAATATCCTTAGTTGTTTAACCAAGGATTTCAAAGGTACTGATGTGCAAAAAGCACGATTACACATAATTTCACTTTATTTCATGTACTTCGTTTCTTAGAATGAAACGAGTATTTAGAACTTTCGAGGAAATTATGAGCGATCACTTGAAAGAGAGAATCACAAGAGTAGTTCGTGAGGAACATAGTTCCTTAGTGCAGGTATTATAAGGAAAAGCCATAAACACATGTAATGATACTTTGTATAGCAGAATTGTGAACAACAACTTTTATTTATGAACAAGACATATTGTTTCACAATACACGGGAACAAAAGAAACAAAGGCATAAGACAGCAACATCCTTTGTTCAGCTGAATGCTCATCCGTGGGTCAGATTTGCATTAGCAAGCTTTGGGCAATTTCTTCGGAAATGTCCCATCTTACCACACTTGTTGCAAGAACCTGGTGGAAAGCGAGCTCGAGCAGTTTTGTTGTCGGCTTGATTCGGTACAGCTGTAGTTGGGCAAACCCTTGCTGTATGACCTATAAGTCCACAAATCTGGCATTTGCGGCACCTCACACTAGGGTGATGATGAAGGTTACATTGGTTGCACAAGGGTGCAGTTCCATTGTATGGTTTCCTAGCAGGGGATTGAGTTGGTTGGTTGGGGATAGCTTGACCATTGTGAGCGACCAGCGCAAAGTCTTGAGAAGCCTTTCGCTTCTTTGATTTCTTAGGGGATCGTTCATCCATGGTCTTTGATTCCCCGATTGGTTTCTTGACTTGTGGTGCTGGCTTGACTTCTACTTCCTTCAGTGGCTCTTGAGTGGCTTCATTGTCGAGACGAGAGACTTCATTGTTGAGACGAGCCATGGCAATACCTAAATCCACAGTCCTCTGAATCACTTCGCCAATTTGCTGAACAAATTTGGCTGTTCGCTCGGGCATTTGACCAGTGCCAAGAGGAATAGACATTCTAGAAGAAAATGAAAGACAGAGGAAGAAACGAGTGAAAGGTTATTAGATAATCAATACAGAATGGTAACGAATGAAAATTTTGATCATTTGTTTGTTACCTAAGGCAAACAAATGAGATGGTGACAAATCAAAGTAAATAGGTCAAAAATAATGTATCGCGAAGACATGCTCGCCTATAAGTGAACACTCATTCCAAGAATTCCCAGGTAAGCACAACTGGTCTCGCGTCTGATGAGATGTATACGAAGTGCTTGCCTAGCCAGAAAACCCAGAATACAGGCATTCACCCTTCCAGTTTGCACGTGTTCACATTATTTAAAACCCAAAACCTTGACGAGATTTTGAAAACTCAAAGGGGTTCAAAACCATATAATAGAGAGTTCAAAACCTTACAATAGAGGGTTCAAAACCTAGTAACCAATCATCCTAGAACAGATGATTAGTTTTCAAAGCGGTTTTGAAATTCATGTTCTTGTTGCGGTTGTCGCCTAAGGATAGGCGACAGTATTGTTTTATGACTAAACGCAAGTAAACTCGCGTTAGGGTCCTAAGAAGGTTATAGACTAGGTCAAAGCATTACTAATAACCTAATTCCCTATAACCATTGGCTCTGATACCATCTTTTCTGTCACACCCCGACCACGTAGAACATACAAAACGTGGCGGAAACATCGGGGAGTGTTGTAACAGAATTAATGTTTCAAACCCATGGCAATTGAAGTTTCGTTTTATAAATTAAAAGTGTTACAATGTCTTAACAAACAAGGAAAAACAACATAATTAACTAGTCTTGCATCTTTTATTGTCACTAAAGCCCAAGTCTGCCTATATGTATCTTGAACATCTTATGCAACAGCTCCTGAAAAACACATGTGAAAATAGGTACGTCAGCATAAAAATGCCTGTGAGATACATAGGTTTTGTGAAAATAAGATTCATGACTTATGTTTGAGAAAATGTTTAGTCATGAACCTTGTTATTTGCTTTATCTTTTAAATCATTTGAAAAACGATAAGATCAGATGATAAGTATTAATAAATGTAAGGTTAAATGAATAACCAAGTAAAATGTGTTTGCATAAGATAAGTTGTTTATAAATCAATGTCTTGTGAAAAGTATGTTATTTGTACGAAATGTTCTATGTCTCAAACTGAAATGATTCAAATAACGTTACGACATGTAATACCATACAAACACTTATATATAGGAAGTACCAGCGGCGTATCCACCATGCTTGTATCATATTACACACGCATCGTTACTTAATCACTTAATCAAACCAAACCAAAACAATGTAAAATGTTCATGTCAAGATGTAAATCATGTCAAAATGTCTATGTCAAATATCCATGTCAAATGTCTATGTCAAATATCCATGTCAAATGTCTATGTCAAATATCCCTGTCAAATGTCTATGTCAAATATCCATGTCAAATGTCTATGTCAAATATCCATGTCAAATGTCTATGTCAAATATCCATGTCAAATGTCTATGTCAAAATGTCATGTATGGCAAGTGAAATGTCTCAAACTAAACCATATGCACAAAAACAAAGTATTGAAGTAAAACTTGGTTTAAATCAAAGCTATGTTTTGTGTAAATGCATGCAACTATTTAATATGAACATTTATGTGGTATTGTGAATATGCATACATCCAAGCCTGGCGACTGTGGTGATAAAACCCTTTAAACAAATTAAAGGTCTATCTGTCTTAATGTCAACGAATTCGGTCATTCCTTTCTGTCCCCTTACCCTGGGATGTCCGGAACGGGAGTTGTCAATTCCTATGGTACCACTACCTACTAACGAACGGCGTAGCTAATGTTAATGGATATATTGTCCCATGTAAACAAACCAAATGTCATAACAAAATGTGAGCATGTGAAAACAATGCACTAAGTATGTAATCAAATGAACATACATAGCGTGAAATGTCATGTAAAACGATGTACTAAGTAATGCACACAATGGGCATACCTAGCATGAAATGTCATGTAAAACGATGTACTAAGTAATGCACACAATGGGCATACCTAGCATGAAATGTCATATAAAACGATGTACTAAGTAATGCACGCAATGGGCATACCTAGCATGAAATGTAATGTAAAACAATGTACCAAGCAATGCACACAATGGGCACACCTAGCATAAGATGTAATGAAATCATGTACTATAATGTACTAACGAACATAGCAGTATATGATGTGAAAACTGGAAAGCAGGAAAGTAACAAGTAGGCACATGTGTTCCACCCCAAAACAGTTTGGAAAACAGTAAAAGAGGGGTCTATGTACTCACTTGAGATTGCTCAGTAGTCCTTGAATAACAACCAAACAATGCTAGAGATCGCGGATATCAAACGGCACCTAATATAGGTAACTATGTTAATTAACCGGACCTAGATCGGAAGATTGGGTAGCATTAGGGTTTGTAAACCAAACGAGTGTAGAGACTCGTGTCATTTGGTTTAACAAAGCCTACATACTAAATGAAACTTATCCTAAGTGTTTTCGACCCATTACGACCCGTTTAGGAAGCTTATGCTACTTTAACGCGTCGTTCGCGTGAAACGCGTTCGGACCGCCTAACTAGTCCTATGACAAGTATTATATGCCTAAACATGTTACATAATCAGTTACGTGACAAAAGTTTAGGTTACATATGCTAAATTACCAATTATGTATGAAAAGGGTATTCTGGTAATTTACCTAAGGCATATAAACTACCTATCATACAACTACTTAAACGATGTGACCATAGGGTATAACCTCGGAAGGTTATTCCCTACCTACTATGGTCACCTACTGTGTTTGGTCGGATCCTAATGATCGACCAAACTGGGTCGGGTTCGAGGTATAAGCGATTCATTAGATCGCTTACCCTACGACCCTAGACAACGTGGTAATCAGTAGGCATAGTCCCAAGGGACTATAACCATCGTGATTACAATCACGTTGCGAAGTTCAAACGAACTTCGCATTGACCATTACTGGTCAATGCTGAAAGTCAAACAAAGTTTGACTTTCTGACTCGAAAAGCAGTATAAATAAGGAAAATAACGAAAGAATACTTACGAAGGGTCCCCGAATGCTAACCCAGATCGAAATAGCTCAGGTATGAAACGAAAGTTCCAACTTAGAGCAAAAATGATCAGATTGTGGGTTTTTAAGCCAAAGGGGGGTGGGTATTTATAGATTTCGGGTAACCGTTAGGATCGTTTCTTGAATAACGTGCCACGATCCAAGCCGAACACTTGTCACAATGTTGTGGTGGCTAATCCTTGATCTTATCTTGCTGATTAGGCAAGATTAAACATGTGGTTGAGGTTTGTTTCAGCTGCAAGTGGCTAAACAAACATTGAATCTGGTCTGGAGACCCCTAGCGCACCGCTACACTAAAAGTGTAGCGCACCGCTAGGCTTAAGTTTGGCAGATTTACACTTTTGGTCCCTGTCATGCATTTAGCCCATTTTCGACACGTTTAAGGCCCGTTAACCCCATTTCAAAGCTCTAAAATGAAGTTAAAGTATAGGGAACTTAAAATGTGTTCAAAAATATCTCGGATGTCGGTTCGTTTGGCCGTACGAACGCGATGTTCGCTTAATTACGACGGAATGCGCACAAGCGCGAAAAACGATCCAAATGACGCGACGAATGGATTTTTCTTAAGGCGAACACTAAAATATAATGTAGTCATGCTTTCATAAATTTTTGGATGTCCGGATGTATTCAGAACGTAAGTTATGCGCGAAAATGCAAACTTGTGCACTTTTTGACACTTTTAGTCCCTGAATGACCCAAAAGTTTATTTTAGCACACCGAACCCCTCAAAGCCTATTTCTAAGCTATGTAAAGGATATTTAAGGTGTGTTTAACTTATGGTCATGCTCCGGAATGTCTGTTACAGTACAAATTGGCATACTTTCGCAGTTTGTCATATTTAGTCCCTGTAAGCGAATTAACTTGATTTCGGCATACCAAACCTTCCAAAACTTATATCTAAGTTATGTAAAGGTTATTTAAGGTATGTTAAGCCTATTTCACTATTCCGGAGTGTTCGTTGGATTAAACTGGTTATATTTACGCATTAGTGCGCGTATAACCTTCCAGAAAGCGATTTAGAGCTTGAAATTGAACAAGAGTTGATATGTGTAAACTATACACATATTTTTACAAATCCCAAGTATGAAATATAATATTTCATTGGTTTGGTATTTGTTTGATGGCCGTGAAGGCACAGGTGTTACACACTCTATGATGGATGATGGATGATGGTGGTGGATGTGGGTTGTGATGGTGGTGGAGTGTGGGTGAAGTGTGAGAGAGGTGGTTTGCCAAGGGATGCCTTTGAAGTGAACTAAGCACCTCTATTTATAGCCTGCACAGAAGCCCGGACACGGTCCCGTGTCCATTGGGCACGACCCCGTGTCCATCCACTTTCTCTTTCTTCATTAAATGCAGTTTGTCTGCCTTAGTTGACCACGCCCCCGTGTCCGCTGGGCACGGCCCCGTGTGCAGAAGCGTATCTATACTATCATGATTTGCTTGGATTCTGTGAATCTTAGAGTTGACCACGGCCGTGTTGAGCTGGGCACGCCCCCGTGTTGGGAAATAGAAACTTCTACAACTTTGTCTTTTCTGCAGACACTTGGGCACGCCCCCGTGTCCGCTGGGCACGGGGCGGGTTCAGCCTTCTGATCTCTTGTTTTTGCTTGGGAAAATGCTGTTAGTACATATGTCTGTAGCTTCCTTCAACATCGAGTCTTGTATATTTTGTGCTGTGTATGTATTTTTGTATATGTATGAATTTGTATGTATGTTTGTGTAAAGACAACTCAGGGAACGGTGCGTAAATGTAAAAGTGAATTCCGTCGGACGACGAATGTCATCCGATCGGATGGCCATCCGATCGGATGCCCATCCGATCGGACCACCGTCCGTCCGGATGACACTTATTCCCTCCTTGGTTGCCTATAAATAGCTTGCTAGTGTTAGATCATTAGGACTTTTGCTGAACTTGTAGCGAAGCTCTGCTAGTCTGGAGTTCTACCGGATCCTCTGTATTTTCATCATCTTTGAATAGAATTCAGACGCGTTAAACGTTGAACTTGTCGTTGTTAATTCTGTGACACTATCAAGGGATTCCGCACCTTGATTCTGATCGATCCAGCCACGTTCTACTCGAACAGATCCTGCGAACACGGCCTGACAAGTGGTATCAGAGCCACAGGAGGTTGAATCGGAGACGACAATAGCAAATTCACCGGAAATTTTGACAAATTTTTCATCTTCTACCTCATATCTTGCTGATTCTTACATTTTTACATCTTAAAATGAGAAAAACTCAAAATTAAACAAGATTTCACGGATGAAATTCAGTAAAATTCATATCATTTGAATCGGAATTTAACATAGATCAATCCTACAAAGTTTCATTGAAAAATTCGGACTAAAACTGAATCAAATCAAGCAAAAACCATGTTGAGTTCTTCGATCTTGCTGTCGACATCCACCTAATCGGATCACCATCCGATCGGATTGGCTTAGATTGTTCTTATTTCACTTGCTGACGTCATCATCTCACTCGATCGAATCACCATCCGATCAGTGAAGTGTTGTAGGTTAAAGGTTTTCCAAAGTTCTTGTGTCACTCGATCGAACGACCATCCGATCGGATCACCATCCAATTGAACAACCATTCGACACTTGATCTTATCCGACACTTGTGAACTTGCTTGGTTGATCATTGGTGCCATCCGATCGAATCACCACTCGATCGGATCACCATTCGATCCAAGTGCAGTTGTTTGAGATTTTTGAAAATTGTGAAAATTTTTCTAAGTGTTTGACTATTTCAGGTGCTTTCAAGATGGGAGACGATTTCTTAAACCCATTCAGCGACATCTTCGCATACAAAACCGGAGATGAATCATCAAATACAAACACCAACACCAATCCAAATCCGAAAAAGGAGATCGCAGATTCTCTCAGCATCGACAATGCCTACGGTACATATAACAAGCCGCCGAAGCTTATGGCGATTGAAGACAACAACCGTTGGGCAGACAGATTTGAGGGATGGTTGAGAGCTTTTTCTTACCAGAGTTAGAAGTGTTTAAAGAACCGTTACGATATTGGTAGAAAAGATTATGAAAATTTGAGTGATACTGAACAAGAGACATTTGTTGCTTAACAAAAATGTGTAGCCTTGTTACATCAATCTATCAGAGATGATATTATTTTTTTGATTAACTACGAAAATTCAAAAGATTTGTGGGCCAAGCTTGAGAAGAAGTGTATTGGAGGGGAAGAGATCGTGAAAAACAAGAAATGTCTGCTGAAGAAAGAGTTTGACTTGTTTGCATGCATGAAGAATGATAATGTGTTAAAGATGATTGAACGGTTCTGCCATTTGAAGATAGAGCTTTCTAGATATGGCATCACTGTTACTGAAGAAGAGATGGTTGAGAAACTGTTTGAATCTTTACCAGAAGAAAAAGATTGGCAGTATTATGGCCTGGTTCTAAGAAATACCAAGGCATTGTCTAAATGACTGTTGACTGGCTGATCGAAAGATTTGAGAGTCATGAGCTAGAAATTAAGAAGATGAACAAAGTCAACAACACCCCATATCAACAAAATGTAGATCTTTACTACAGGGGTAGTATGATTCCGAAAACGACTTCACCAAGAATTGCATTCTCTGCTGAAAGTTCAAACACGATGAATCAAGAAAAGCAAAGCAACAGTTCATCACCCAGGAGTGGTTATCATGGAGGTTCTTCTTCATCTGTTTTAGGGAATCAGCAACAGCAAAATGTTCCCAAAAACGTCTTTCAATGCAATATAGCTGTGAACCTGGACAATGCTCAAAACTTTAATGAAGAAATAGCGAAACAACAAATGGTGTTTCTCGCTTCGATCTTAGAATCATATAAAAGTCTGGTTGCCGGGAAAATCGGAAATACGAATCTGACGAAAGAAGATTATGACCAGATTGATCCCAAAGAGATGGAATTAATCGACATAAGTTGGTGCATGGCCAGTGTAATCAGGAGAGCACAACGTTTTATGGAGATAACGGGAAGAAATTCCATCGGAGGGCCTTCGACAAAGTTGGGATTCGATAAATCCAAAGTTACCTGCTTCAAATGTAAAAAAAAGGTCACTTCAAGCGGGAATACAGAAACTCAGCAGGCGGATGAAACAGCTAATCCATTTCATGATGACTACTACAAGAAAGCTGTTTATCACCGAAATCGCGAAGAGCCGCCCAGAATGATGCAAATCGAGGAAACTCCGAAGGAAAAGTCGAGAGCCTTAGCTGTGATTCAAGATGATGAAGGTTTCGACTGGAGTGAGTTCTTACCAGAAGATGATGTTGTTGGTTTTGCGTTCATGGCACATGTTCAACCATATAAAGATACACGAACTGAAGAGCAAAAATACACCTATCGAAAGATGGTAGCACAAAATGAGAAAGACAGAAACTATCGAGCGTGGAAAAAAGCCAAGAAGGCAAACATATAGGATCCTAATTGTGAATGCTATTTGGATCCAAGAGGCAAGAAAATTGCAGAACCATCATCACTCAATCTTGAAACTATTATAGAATCTCTAAAGCAACAAGATGAACAAAGAGAGAGAGAGAGAGAGATCTTACAAAGAAAGCCGAAGAAGAAGAGCTAAAGTCAAGGAAGGTCGACAATGGGATAATCGACACCACAAAAGAAATGACGGCCGAAAACCTGAAGAAAATGGCTGACAAAGTGCTTATGGCAAAGGAACTAGAGGTAGATTCCAAATCTGCGTCTGAGTCAACAAGCAAGGTCAGTAATAATGGTTCAAACAATGAATCAGGTAAGACTGATGTGGCTAAAACAGAAAGGGATTGCAAAAATTGCATGAAACAATGCAAAGTTTGCAGCACAAATGCGTATCTCACAATGAAAAAGACCCAAGAACTGGTTGAGAAAGTTGAAACAACTGAAAAAGGCTTTTTAATTCGAGATCAACTTCTTAGAGCCTCAAATAAAAGAATTGATGAATTAACAGAAAAGACTGAGAAAGATAAAACTAATGTTAAGCGATTTAAGAAAGAAAATGAGAAGTTAATTCATGAAAATAGACAAATTTCTGAAAATTATGAAAAGTTGAAAAGAAATGTGAAAAATTCTAATGAGCGAAATGGTAAAACTTATAAAGAGAATCTTCAATTGTCTGGAGTTCTTCAGGCAAAAGAAAGACAAACCAACCAGCAATTGGACGAGATCGCAAGTCTTAAGTTTCAGTTCCAGGAAGCTAAGATAGAAAATGAAAGAATCAATTTGAAATTGAACAGTTACAGCTCCGCTAGCTTTGTTCTTCAACACATAGTTCCCAAACCAATTGGGAAGAACAAAGCTGGTGAAGATATCTACTCGGATGGAACGGGGGTGGGTTATCATCAAGTTCCACCGCCTGTGTTAAACAATTTTTCAAAGAAACAATCCGGGTTGGATAAAATTTCTGAGACAAATGAGAAATCAGATGTTGAAGAACTCCCAAAAACAATCGGTGTCACATTCACTACATCATCTGATGAAGATAGTGTTCAGTCTGAAGTCGTAAAAAATGTGGTTGAAAACGTTTTAAAGTTAGATACTGATCCGACTGAATATGAAGAGTGTTTTCTGAATAACTACATTCCGAAATCAAAATCCCAAAACAACTCAAATGACGAGTCTACTCTTGTCATGTACAAGATGTCGGGTTCTGATAAGTTGTATTCGGATATTGAATTTCCACTTGAGAATGTGAATGTTGACAAGTTGAAGAAAGCTTTCAAATTGGTCGAAATTGATGTTTCTAAAATTGAGGGTTTAAAGAGTTCCAAAAGGCTTTTGAACTTTGAAAAGGATAAATCTTACTATAAGAAACCTGTTGTACCGCCACGTTTTAACAATAACAATCAAAACAGATGGTCGGGTGGTTATCAGGGTGGTAAGAACTATCAAAAGATGAATTTTCAAAACAAAAGGTTTGTCGAAAAGAAAGTGTTTGTTAAGAGCTCAAGCTCACTTTCCGAGCAAGAATCGGAAATCTTTTCGAAAACAAATGAAGAGTTCTTTGTGTTAGTGCATACATCTGTCGTCTTCGTTTTATATCGAGTCTCGAGTTCGTTGCGGTTTGGAACAAGGATTATGTCATCATCATTGATGATGACATCATCATATGCATCATCACATGAAGACAAAACAAGATTTAAGATGTTACCGTTTGAAGCTTGTCGTTTGAGAAGGGTCACGTTTGAAAGGGTTCCGTTTGAAGGATGCCATGACACCTTCAAACGGAAGGGTCTTCCCTATAAATACCCTCATGTCCATTTCATTTGTAACTTTCCGGCTTGTGCAACAAAGTGCTGCCGAAGTGTTGTCAGGTTGTAAAATGTTACGAAATCAATCATACAACAGTTTAAAGAGTAAATCTAGCTGAATTGAACTCTACACGTCTGTTTCCGCCTTTCGTTTAGAGATAAACTCTTCTGATCGACTCGTTCGGGTCTAAAAACGATCCTACAAGTGGTATCAGAGCTCAGGAGGAAGAGTTCTATACAATTCAGCTGCGATTTCTGTTTCTACACCATTCTTTTTCAAATTAAACATCATTTCACGGTCAGAAACTGCTCAATTTCTCACCACTGACTCAGAATCATGTATTAACAAAACCTTATAAGTTTCAGACTAAAATTCGACCTAAAACTGATCGAAAACATCTATACCGTTTGAAAATGTTCGTTAAATGTTGACGTAATCCGTTTGAAGCTTGGCTTTCCGTTTGAAATTGGTCACATTCGTTTGAAACTGGCTTCCGTTTGAAACTGTCCGTTTGAAAGCCACACTTCGTTTGAGAGTTCACGTTTGAAAGAGGCTCGTTTGAAACTGTTCACGTTTGAAACATGTGTTCTGTTTGAAATAGTGGTTTGTGTCCGTTTGAGGAATGTATTCTGTTTGAGGATTACGTTTGAAGCTAGCTATACCATTTGAAACATGATTCCCGTTTGAAATTGGTTCAGTAGTTCACGTGAAAAATGCATTGTGTTGTGTGAAAAGTAAAAAGAGGTTGTCAGGTCATTGGTAGTTGGAAAAGAAATCATGTTTGTGTCAGCTTGCATGTGACTCTATTAAATTGTCCTCACGTTTTGTCGGTTTGCATGTGAAAGTTGGTAAAGGTGTGTAAGTCGGTTTGCATGTGATTCAAAGATAAAGGTGTCGGCCACAATCAGATATTAGTGGATTGTGAGGTCCAATTGAAATTAAGTTGGGTAATAGAAGTTGTTGGTCAGATTTTTTTTAACGGCCCATGTGATAACAATCAATTCATATTAGTCAACCCACTATAGTTAAACGGTCCAATCACAAATTGAAATGTGTTGCATGTAAGACTCTATAATCGGTTGTTTGTCTTGACTCAAGAATTGCATGTGCTATCATCCGTCCAATCAGTTTGTTGCATACTTAAAATTGTCGGGTTATTGGAATTTGAGGCCCAATCATCATTGTTTGTTGTCAGCCCAAGTGAATTTCATTGTTTGCGGTCCATTGGAAGCCCATATTTCGTGGCACTTTTGATCTAGTTCATTCATTCAGTTTGTGGAATACATTAAACAAGTTCACAAATCTTCGACACGAGTCTTAGATTGATTTCATTAACACATTTTTACGTATTAAGTCAGTTTAAACTGATCGTTTGTTTGTTTGTTGTCAGTTGTCAGGTATTTCACGAGGTGAACCAGATCGTTTGAAACTGTGTGTTTGTGAATCTTTGAAAATTGAACAATGGACATCGAGTTCTACAATGCTTTTGCTAGTCCTATCACAATTACTCAGAATGCTTTTCTTGAAAATGAAACCGGGACATCACAGAAACCACCTAAGCTCTTAGATATTGATGAGTACAATGGTTGGTCCGAACGCTTTGGAAATTGGGTTGAAGCTTATCACTTGGATGCTTGGGAACACACTGAAGTCCCATATGAAAGGCCCACAAGAAATGGTATTCAATTAACAATCAGAGATATGAGTGCTGAGGAGAAAAAGAAGTATAGAGATGAGAAATTGATGGTGAGTCTGTTACAGCAAGCGATCAAAGAGGATATTCTGATTTTGCTTGAATATGATGGCAGTGCATATTCAATCTGGACTGAATTGGAAGCAAAGTCTATAGGAAGTGATGATATGCTTAAAAACAAGATGTCACTCATGAAGAAAGAATTTGATCTATTCCGTGGTTTGAAATCCGAAAACACCAAGCAGATTATTGAAAGATATTGTAACTTGGTGAGAAATATGGCGAAGCTAGGCATAAAAAAGGATACTGATGAGTTGATTGAGAAACTTGCAGATGCGTTACCACATGATACTTGGGGAACATTCCTGATGATGTTGAGAAACAATCGGAAAGAATATAAAAAGTTAACATTGGAAGAATTTATCAAACATTTGGAAGCTCAAGAGATGGAGCAAAGAAAGATTGCCAGGATGAAGAACTACGATGGAGAACAAGACATCGGCTTGTATTTCAAGAGTGGTGTTAGTGAAAAGACAAATTTGTCTCCAAAGGTTGAAAATGCGTATAATGCAAAAGGTTCTTCTGAAAATACGTCTCAGGGATCAAGCAGCACAACAGGATTCTCTTCGTTTCCAACATATGATCCACAGTTTTCTACGACAAAGAGTGGCAAAGTTCTTCAATGCAACATTGCCTTAAAGCTTGAGAATGATCAGAATTATACTGAGGAAGTTGCAAAAAGTCACATGTCTTTGTTGGTGATCGTGCTTGAATCCTATGGAGGATTAGTTGCAGCGAGGATCGGAAATCCAATGCTCACGAAAGAGGATTACGATCAAATTGATGCCGAGGAAATGGAATTAATGGATATTAAATGGTGCATGGCTAGTGTGTTGAGACGGGCTGAAAAGTTTAAACAAATCACAGGCAGAGATGATTTTCGCGAGGCACATGTTTCACCTTTAGGTTTTGATAAGTCTAAAGTTACTTGTTTTCGTTGCAGGGAAAAGGGACATTTCAAGAGAGAGTGCGCAAATCGAGAAGCAAGTGGAGCTCAAAACGCTTTCGGAAACAATGATTACTACAAAAAGGCGATTTATCATCAAGTCACACAACAGCCATATCAACAACAACAGGCACCACATCAGGCACAAACTGCACATGGCAGAAATCTGATTGAAGATTCAAAAAGAGCATGTCTTGTTAATCAGGGCAAAGATGGTGTTTTCAGCTGGGATAAATACATTCCAACAGACAGCATAGTGTGTTTGGCAGATCATGATGATGAAAGATTGCCTGAAGGTTTCAGTTGGGACAATTTTTGCCCAGACCAAGAATTCATGGCCAAAGAGATGTCCAAAGAGATGTCAAATAGTAAAGCCTTTATTGCTAATGCTTATGATGAAAAATGGGCTGCAAAATACAGAAAAGTCAGGGAAGCTGAAGAGGAAAAATGGAGAAAAATTGAGGAAGAGGAAGAAGAAGAAGAAGAAAGGTTAAAAGCTGAAGCTGAAGCCGAGAAAAAGAAAAGAGCTGAGTTTTTCCAAACAAAAAGAACAGTCAAAGATGTTCCGGAATTTGAAATCAAAGTTGATACTGAAGCAGTCAAAGTTCCTGAAAAGTGTTTGAATTGTGATTCTTTGATCATGCAAAACAACGAGCTGCTACACAACATAAAAAGATTGAAAGAATCTTATGATACTTTGAACAGAGAGATTAACAAGTACACTGATTCAAACAGTGAACAAGCCGTTGCATTGAATACACTCAAAGGAGCTTACATGAGACAACTTGATGATGTCAATTATTACACCGAGAAGTGTGCTGAGCTGGAATTGAAGTTGGCAACACAAAGAATAGAAACTGAAAGAGTTAACAATTTATTGAAAAGTTACTCATGTTCTACTTTTGTTGTTGACAGGATTTACTCGATCGTTGAAAGAATGAAGACATTTGAAGAAGAGAAGACTTCGGAAGAAAAGAATTCCGAGACAAAAGAAGAGGATGAAGTAGAAATTTCTGGTAAGAAACCAAGTGTTGTCTACAATAGATGTCCGCCCCCGATCGAAAATGGATATTTGTCTCGAAATCCAAATTCTGAAAGAGTCAAAAAGGTAATTAACTTACAGTGGGAGTCGGGGTCGTCGGATAATTTGCCAGAAAATATTGATGTTACGTTCACATCGTCTGATACTGATCATGAGTCCAAGTTGATTAAAAGTGTGGTCGATCAGGTGTTAGATAAAGATGACATAGAGGAGTCAAAACCGGAGTCCAAATCCGAGTCAAAGTCTGGGTCCGACAAGTGAAAGTCAACAATCAAAAAGGACAAACGGGTTTATGATAAGGAATTTTTGCTATCAAAATCTAATTTGAATGACGAACAAGTCAAAGTAGCATATACTTTGAAAGATTCTGACAAATTATATTCTGATGAGATTTTTCCAATAGAAGTGTTAGAATTGAAATGATTAAAAAGGTTTTCAAAATTACAGAAATTAATATTTCTGAAATAAAAGATTTAAATCTTTCTGGAAAACCTAAACAATACACTTCAAGAGATAAACAGAGAATTAACAAGAAAATGGGTTACAATTGTGGTTATAGTTTTCAAAAGAAACCAAACCATAATAGTAATGTCAAAAAGAAAGGATTAGGATTTAATCAACCGAAAAATCATAAAAATGAAAAAGTTTATAAACCAAAAACTGTGTTTGTTTCAGGAAAATCTTTAGAAGATGAGAAAAAGCAAGCGTTCAGAAAGCAGACAAACCAAGAATTCCTTGCAAAGAAGCAAGATGAGATGAAGAAAAGTGTTATTCCGTTTGAACAACTTTTTCTTTCATTTTACCAGAGACTTCCTGTGGATGATGTGAATTTTCCACCTCTACGGGCTGAAAATTTTAAAAAGAACGTTGGAAAAGTTGAAATTTCAAATCAATTTTATTCTGACAAGAAGAAATTTGATGTTGATAAGGTTTTCAATAGAAATGTGAAACACATTTTTAGAAAAATGGTCGATGGTAAGGCCAAAGGAGTTAAAGAATTCTATGCTTCCAAAATGAATGTTCATAAGTCTGTTGAAAGTAAAGATGAAGAAGAGGTTGTTACACCCAAGGAAGGTCAGGCTTGGGTGGATATATTTTTCAAACAGTAAAAACCTGACTTGCCGGAGCTCCCAAGTTGGTAATCGCGGAACATGAATCGGCATTATTCTTGAAAAAGTTTTTTGAAAATTTTAAATTGAGAAGTGTGAATTGCCGGAACTCCCAGGTTGGTAAGTGTGGAGTAGGTATCGGCACCTTGAGAATTCAACCAACAGATGATGATTGGTTGAAAATGTTTGATTTTTTGATCTTACAAGTGGTTAATCAAGGTCATTAAGTTGAACTTGATTTAACTATCATTTAAAAGTGTTGGTAAACAATGTGATGAGTTTTCCCCGAATTTACAAATGGTAAAATCAACAAAACTAATTTTCCGGAAAAACCATTTTGATTAAAACAAACTTAAGTGTTTTGAGATCATAATGGGAAAATAGTTTGTTGTGAGGGGGAGTTCTTATTGTTTATGCCAAGTGGATGGCGAATTGAGGCAATTCGATATCAGTTGTCATGTTCTTGTACAGTTTGTTTTCAATTTTCTTTAGATGTATTTGTATTTTAGGGGGAGTATATTTTTCAGAAAATCCAAAAACATTAGAAAATTTGAAAAAAGCCAAAAACATGATAAAATGAAAAATGAGTTTTGTGTCAAAGAAGAGGAAATGATAGTACATCAGTGGACTATCACAACATGCTAAAGAATTGGAAAGTTAAAATGTAATAAACGGTCTCACTAAGGATGTGACGGTAGGCTCAGCTAGACTAGTAGATTTGCGATAACGATACAAACTTAAATGAAAAAGCCTAGTTTTAGTGGGAAACATGGTCAAAAGCATAGTACTTAGTTTTGTCCTTCTTGACTGTGTGCCTACTCAGTAATCGCTGATTGTCGAAAGACATAAAACTGGTTAAGTTTGTGAACTTTCACAACTTTGCTGAAAAGTCACTGTGATTGTGCATTTCATTTTGCAAAGATTTAAACTTGTTTTATTTCTTTATTGTGTTTAAGCATTGGACATCCTCTGCGTATACGTGAGTATCGACCTGGATGTTGTTGCCTAAACGTTCTGCTTTATTTTCTTTGGTGTTTCGTTTAAGCTTTGGACCTCCTCCGCGTATACGGAAATATCGACCTGGTGGTTAAAGCCTAAACAACTTCAACTTGTTTTATTTTTCTTATTTTGTTTAAACATTGGACTTTCTCTGCGTATACGGAAGTATCGACCTGATTGTTAATGTTTAAACATTCTGCTTTGTTTTCGCACAAATCACAGTTGATAAAAGTTTAAAGGCATTGCTTGAGATAGTGTATTACATGATAAGGGGATATGCGGAGATCGTGGGGTCCATAAGAACTTAGTGCAAAATTAATATACCTTAACGTATCGGTAAGCATTTCGAAAGTTTTTAGATTGAGTTTAAGTGGAAAACAATATCGTCAATCAATGTGAATCGTTTAGAGCTTAAAATGTTTAAAGCTTAACGGTGTTGGTGATTGATCTCATAAACTGCTATGATTCTCTTGCACGAACTCACAAAAATATTGTCTGTAAATATTTCTTTATTGCATTTCATTACAGTCAAAAATCCAAAAAGATTTTAGTGTGTTTTAGCATAAATTTTGAGAAATCAAAAAAGATTTTCGACAACTGATTTTGGAGAGCTGATTTTCAAAATTCCGAGTGCTAAACATGATGAACAAATGGTTTGGGTGAAAGTGTTTGAGGTTTATTGAAATGAAATGAGAAAAGGTTTTGCAATAAAAACGTTATTCCTGCAAGTGGTAAATTAGATTTGAAAATCTTATCCACAAATGGTTATCAGAAAATTTATTTTTGGGTAGAGTTATGCAGGTTAGCCAGGTTCCGAAACCTGAGCTAGATGAGTGCCAGGTTATGATCTAAGAACATGTGGAAAGTGAATTCCAGACTACGATCCCAGCTTAGCGAAAGGGGGAGTCTGAGGACATCGAGAGGGAGTCTGAAGACTGTAGAGACAGATTCAGATCCTGAAGATTACGAGAAAGAGTAAGAGATTGATTGAGGATGCTTACAATGGAGAATTTTGAAGAAAGTGAACAGACTGATAAAGACTTAAGGTTTGACAATCAAAGACTCGACACTTAAGACTCGTCAACATCTGAGGGGGAGTCTGTTAGTGCATACATCTGTCGTCTTCGTCTTATATCGAGTCTCGAGTTCGTTGTGGTTTGGAACAAGGATTATGTCATCATCATTGATGATGACATCATATAGATGACATCATCATATGCATCATCACATGAAGACAAAACAAGATTTAAGATGTTACCGTTTGAAGCTTGTCGTTTGAGAAGGGTCACGTTTGAAAGGGTTCCGTTTGAAGGATGCCATGACACCTTCAAACGGAAGGGTCTTCCCTATAAATACCCTCATGTCCATTTCATTTTTAACTTTCTGGCTTGTGCAACAAAGTGCTGCCGAAGTGTTGTTAGGTTGTAAAACGTTACGAAATCAATCATACAACAGTTTAAAGAGTAAATCTAGCTGAATTGAACTCTACACGTCTGTTTCCGCCTTTCGTTTATAGATAAACTCTTCTGATCGCCTCGTTCGGGTCTAAAAACGATCCTACACTTTGAGAAGAAGGCCTCACAGCCTCAGACTGAAGGCAAAAGTCGGGAATTTGACACCCGCACATGCTTCAAATGCAACGAAGTTGGACACATTGCACGAAAGTGCACCAACTCGAAGCCTAAGTCTGTGGTTGTCGAGAATCCAAGAAAGAATAATGATGTCAAAGGCAAAGCTCCAATGTTTGTTGAGAAGAAGATTTTGAAAAATGATAACGTCAAAGTCAAAACTGAATCTGTAAAACAGCCGGTAAAGAAAACGGACAAATTTTACAAACGGGTTGCTTCTTCACAGCAAACTTGGATGCCAAAATCTGAGGTTAAGACATCGAGTTTTCCAAAACCAAAGGTTTCTGTTACTGAAAAACAATCATCTTCAACCAAACCGGTTAAGAGGAATGTACCTTTGGATTATTATCAGAAGTTGCAAAAACAAACTTCGACCCCACCAGGGAAGAAGTATGTTCCAAAGAAAGACCAACCATTTGATCAACCTTCGAAAAATGATTTCTTTTTATATGAAAAGGTTGAGGTTGGGTCTAAAGAAAGTCTTGAAATGAATGCCAAGAATTTCCCACCATTATACACCACGATAACTCACCTTAACGTCAAGCTACCCAAGTCAAAGGAGGCTTGGGTTGCTTCAAAATCTAACTAAGTGTTTGTGAAATGTGCAGGAGCTCCCGAGATCTATCTCACGGTGGATTATGGATAGTGGAGCTTCTCGGCACATGACAGGGAGAAAGACACTGTTATATGATGTTAGAGGGTTCAACGGTGGATACGTCGGTTTTGCTGGTAATCAAGGAGGACGTATCATTGGTGAAGGAACATTATCAAATGGTGTAATTACGTTTGAAAGAGTCAATTACATAGCAGACTAGAGAATAACTTGCTTAGCATTTCTCAAATTTGTGATAGAATGTATTCGACACATTTCACTGACAAAGAATGTCTGATCCTGAAGCCGGGGTTTGTCATACCCGAGGAGTTGATCATCATGCGAGCTCCATGGGTTAATGATCTGTACGTGTTGGTTATGAGTGTTGCTATGACTACCACCGGTCAAACTCATTGCTTCATGTCAAGAGCTACCGAAAAGGAGTCTGTTTTGTGGCACCAGAAGATGGGCCACATTCACCTACGCAAGATGAACTACCTGGTGCATAATGATTTAGTAAAAGGTGTTCACTTGAAGAGTTTTCATCTTGAGGGGGGGTGTATCAGTTGTATAAAGGGGAAACAACGGAAAAAATCCCATCCTGGCAAAAAGATGAACTCTGTCTCAAAGCCACTAGAGAGACTTCGCGTGGATCTTTTCGGTCCTGTGAATGTCAAAAGCATTACGGGCGATCTCTATTGCCTCGTAGTCACTGATGACTATTCGAGATTCTCGTGGGTGACGTTCCTGAAGTCAAAAGATGAGACATTTGAGAGTTTGCTAAGGTTATTCAGAAAGATAGAAAATTTGTACCAAACACGAATTCGCAGACTAAGAAGCGATAATGGTACAGAATTTAAGAACAACAGAATGGAGGAATTCTGTGATCGACGAGGTATATTGCAAGAATTCAGCGCACCATATACTCCGCAACAAAATGGAGTCGCATAAAGAAAGAATAGAACGCTGATTGAAATGGCAAGAACGATGCTTGCTGATTCAAAGTTACCAATTAATTTCTGGGCAGAAGCAGTATCAGCCACTTGCTATACACTCAATAGGGTACTTACTGTGAAGAAGCATAACAAGACATGTTTCGAATTGATCAACAATCAAAAGCCTAATCTCGAGTATCTAGAGCCGTTCGGGTCTCCCTGCACAGTTCTAGATCCCGATGGCAAATTTGGTCCAAAGAGCATAGAAGGTATCTTCGTGGGGTATTCAAGTCCACTCAAATGCGTCTTTGTTCCAAGTCTCAAAAAGATCATCGAAGCACAGCATGTTGAATGTCAAGGCTATACTATGCCTCCACAGAAGCCCGCAGACTCATGGCGATTCAACTACGATACCTTATGGGATTCATTCGAGTTAGAAGAAGAGCCAGAGTTCTTTGATGATTTGGATATTTTACAAGAATATGAAGCATCTCAGGGAAGATTTCCAGCAAGTTCTTCTAAACGTCAACAACAAACTTCCAATAATGATGAAGCTGGTCCCAGTTATGCTGGAGAGAATGATGAAACTCAGCAAACTCCGACTACTTCAGAACGCGAGTCTGCTCCTGCAAATCAGACGGTAGTCAATGATGAATCAGAATCTGATGATAGACCTACTTTCGATCATGGTGATTTAGAGTCTGAGGGGGAGAAAATCCAATCTTCAGATCAGACAGTTCTTGACAATGAACAAGTTGCGGAGCAGAATGTTACTAATTTGGAAGGCGAGGTGGATGTTCCTGGCGAAGTTATGTCGAGGACTCTTTCATACCATCCAGAGGAGTTGATAATAGGAGAGCTGCAGTCAGGCGTTCGCACCAGAAGCCAGATTCACCATGGCCTTACTTGCTTTTATACTAAAATTGCTCCTTTACAAACTGAATTTTCACTCTGTTGTTTCATTTCACAGATAGAGCCGAGAACCTACAAGGAAGCACTGACAGAAGATTCATGGGTCAATGCAATGCAGGAGGAGATGAGTCAGTTTGAAAAGCTTGGTATATGGAAGCTTGTGGATCTGCCTGATGGACACCGAAAGATAAATACAAAATGGGTGTTCAAGTGCAAAAGGGATGACCGAGGAGTTATTGTCCGTAACAAAGCTCGACTCGTAGTCCAGGGTTTCAGTCAGCAAGAGGGAATAAACTTCACTGAGGTTTACGCTCCAGTTGCTCATCTTGAAGCTATCAGAATTTTCCTAGCTTTTGCTTCATGGAAAAGATTCAAAGTGTACCAGTTAGATGTCAAATCGGCATTTTTATACGGAAAAGTGAAAGAGGAAGTATATGTCGGTCAGCCACCGGGCTTTACTGACCTAATCCACAAAGATAAGGTCTACCTACTAGACAAAGCGCTGTATGGTTTGCATCAGGTCCCGAGCCTGGTACGAGACTCTCTCTCAACATTTGCTTGCCAACAGTTTTATCCGAGGAAAAATGGAGGCTACCCTCTTCACAAAAGAAGTCGATGGGCACTTACTGATCGTACAGATTTATGTTTATGATATAATCTTTGGGTCAACAAACGAAGAACTCTGCAAAGATTTTGAAAAAGTGATGAAGCAGAAGTTCGAGATGTCGTCAATGGGTGAGATGAAGTTCTTCTTAGGGCTGCAAGTCGACCAAATGCCTGAAGGAACCTTCATTCATCAAACGAAGTATGTTTACGACGTTCTGGAGAAATTCGGGAGGTCTGAGACAGCTCCAATATCCACCCCATTAGCAACCAATCATGGTATCAACCCTGATCTCACCGGAGAAAAGGTGGACGAGACGCTATATCGTTCAATGATCGGTTCGCTGATGTACTTGACAGCATCCAGACCCGATATCATGTACCCAACATGCCTCGCGGTCCGATATCAGTCAAGTCCTAGAGCTTCACATATGGCTATAGTCAAGAGGATACTATGCTACCTGAAAGGAACTCCAACAATGGGGTTGTGGTATCCAAAAGATGGTGATTTCACGCTCGAAGGATACTCGGATTCTGATTTCGGTTGCTGCAAAGTCAATACAAAATCAACAACTGCAGGTTGCCAATTTTTTGGACCCCGACTGGTCACGTGGCAATGTAAGAAGCAAACCGCTATTGCTTTATCAACATGTGAAGCAAAGTACGTATCTGCCAGCAGCTGCTGCTCTTAGATCTTGTGGATTCAGCAACAGATGGCCGACTACGGTTTGCAATTTCTTACTTCACCTATTTTTGTCGATAATGAGGCAGCAATAAACATAACTAAAAATCTGGTACATCACGCTAAAACTAAACATATAGAAATTCGTCATCACTTCATACGCGATTGTTATGAAAAGAAGTTGATACGAATAGACAAAATCCACACCGACTAATAAAAGGCATATTTACATACCAAAGCTTTCGATAAAGCTCGTTTTCAATATCTTTTAAAACTAAATGGTATGAAACTGTTGTCGGATGCGGAAGAGATAGTTGGCGTTGATAAGAGTACAACTACAGATGATGTTGAGAAGCAGACTGCACTGGTTTGTCGTATTTTTAGTTGTTTTGGTATTTAGGGGGAGATAGATATATTTTCAGAAAATACAAAAACAATAAAAAATACAAAAATCCAAAAACATGAGATATTTTCAAAATCCAAAAACAATAGAAAACCCAAAAAGAGTTTGTGTAAAAAAGAGGAAATGATAGTACATCAGCTAGACAGTTAAAGTATGCTAAAGATATGTAATGTTTAAAAGGTGTTAAGCAGTCTCGCTGATGATATGCCGATAGGTTTTTACACACTTAGTAGACTGATTCGGGATATAAACATAAAATCATTTCTTGCTTATTTCATGGGGAATAACTCTCGGATATATAGGTAACCCCTGAAATCTTGTTTGAAGGCTTTCTGTTTCTGACATACTAGGTCTATGTGCGTGATGATATCTGGGGTATTATACCGGGACTTCTGATTTTGCGGAAGCAATAGCCTAGTCCTCGTATAATACTCTGCACTGCTTTAATCTTTAAAGCCTACCCTCAGCATAAAAAATGATGAAACATTGCAAAATGCTAATCATGTGCTGTTGAAGAAAAGATCCCCAAACGGGAGACACCGAAAGTCAAGCCATCATCTTTCTGTCTGAACGGAAGTTCTAACCTGAGCTCTCATGGCCTCGCATTACCCGTTACAGATATCATTATTGTACGTTCACCTGTAAGACTGAATATAGAAGTCTGGATACGAGAGTATATTCTGAGGTGGGACACGCGTATAAGTTAAGCTATTAAAACATTAATTCGTATCCTGAATAAGTTGAAATTTGTGTGAAAATTTAAAAGGATCAGTATAACGGCAATCTAAGTGAATTGTTTAATACTTAGTGTGTAATCAAGCTCATAGGGTACTTGTAACTTGTCAAGTAGCTGATATGATCCTCTTACACACTCACCAAAAATTTGTTTGTAAATAGTTTACTTTTACTGCATTTCATTCCATAGTTAGTTCAAAACCCAAAATGATTTCATAGTATTTCAGTCTAAACTTTCGTTAAAATCACAAAAAGATTTTACATTTCTGCTTTTTTTTTTCGACAAACCAAGGTAGAAAGCTGATCTTCAGACTCGCAGTCATGCAGCAAAGCAGGAAGTTTCTGAACTAGACAGCAAGGTTTGGAGCTAATCTTGAAAGGTTTGATAATTCAAAGTCAAAAGAAAGTTCATTAAGTTGACACTTGTACAATTTTCATGAAAAATATGTTTGAAAAGTTTGAACAAATTGTCAGTTGTTTCGTTTCGGGTCAACCAAGGTCATTAACATGGACTTGGTGGACAAATTAAGTGCCTAGGGTCATTAACTTGGACCTAGATACTTAAGTGGATTTCTAAAAACTGACCAAATCTGATAAAATGCAAAAAGTCAAAAGATTAAAACACAGAAAGTCAAAAGAGAGTTGTTTAGATCGAATGGCGGTCCGATCGGATGGCAATCCGATCGGATGGCCATCTGACACTTGGTCACCACTATAAATAGTAGTCATTGGGTTCAGTCAATCCTTTACTCGTTCGAGCGACCATCCGATACTCTCTCAAACACTCTCACTTTCTTGATCTGATTTTCACATTCTTGCTTTCCACACTTCATTAGTTGGTTGGCACACTCATCCTTCACAATGGGAAAGGTAAGATTTCAAACTTTGAACTGATAATTTGATGTTTTTGATGATTTTTCATGATGTCGGCGACTGTCGGACTCAAAATCTTAGATCTAGGCTTTTATATTGATTTCTGTTAGAATCCAAACATAGGGTTTTGTTCACGGGCCTTAGATCTATAGGTTTACCGTCTCAATTTATACAAAAACATGTTAGAATCCATAAATTTGATGTTTAGAGGTATCGGCCTTTGGTGCACAAATAGTGAAATTAAACCCATATGGCTGAGAGTTAGAGAAAAATGAACATAGGGTTTTGATCATCGGCAAAATCTCTACGTGAATCTGTTTTCAATTTTGAGACATACTTAGAAAATTTTTGGTGTTCATAATTTGTTCAAAGTGTTCTTCATGATAGTTGAATCGAGTGGCAACTCGATCGGATGGCAATCTGATCGGATAGCCATCCGATCCATTGCATTTCATGATTAAAATATTTTCTAAGGTGGTGTTTGTTTTTCCTGAAAAGGTCTTCAGAACCTCTTATGTCTGCGCCGCGCAGACCGCGCGCAGACCTTTGGGTCTGAAGACTGTTTGTTTTCTCGAAGACCTTTCATTAAAAAAGGTCTGCGAGACCACTTCTTGGTGCAGACATGGACCAATGTCTTCGTGGGTCTGCAGACCTCTTCTTCTTCACAAAACCCTAACACCTCTTCACCCCTTCTCCTCCACCCCTTCTCCTCCACCCACCGCCGCCACCTACCATTCCAGCGACACCCTGCCCCCACCGCCACTCAATTTTTTATACACGCTACCCACCGCCGCCACCTACCACTCCGACCGATCATCAAATTGATCGCCCACATCAATCAATCCCAATAATTTTTTCAAGATCATAAAAGAGATCCATTAACCATCTCCAATTGTACCAGAGCTGCCGAAAAATAGGCGTGTGACGGGCATAAATTCAAACAAATTAAGGTATACAAGAACTTGATCCAAAATCTATGATAATACATAGAGAATTTCATCCAAAACTGGAAAAGATACAATTTTTCAAATTTGAGTTTTCATTTTTTTTAATTTTGTTTAAACGGTGCCGACTCGAGATTATGGTGATAAGACTTAGAAATTTTTTATTCCAACAAAACTTTTAATCCCGAATGATTGGTTCTTCATATTTCTTTTTGATTTGTTTTATTACACCAAAACGATTTCGATTTTGGCTTCAAGTTTTCCCGACCCCGGGCTTCATTTTATTCCATTTGAATGTAAAGGATGTTGGTTATTGTTAAATTTTGAACGAAGGGGTGCCAGTTTTGAATGAATCGATGCCTGTGGATGAAGTGATGGGATGGCGTGGTTAAGGAAACTGAAGTTGCTAAATGTATATATATAATATAATATAATTTCAGTTTATTTTAGCAGCTTGCAGAAGTTAAAAAACAAACAGTCTTCTTCTTGCAGACTGCAGAGGTTTGGTCCACCTCTTCTGCTTCAGATGTCTGCAGATGTGGTCCGCAGACTGCAGACATTTTACCTCTGAAAAAACAAACAGCACCTAAGTGTTTGTCTTGGTAATTGTGCCTTAACTGTTAAGTTGTTGATCTCAAGCCAATGATCGAGTGGTAATCCGATCGAATGCCAATCCGATCGGATGGCCATCCGATCCTCATCACATAATGACAAAACTGTTCATCAACTTGTCATGGATCGAGTGACAATCCGATCGGATGACAATCCGATCGGATGGCCATCTGATCCAAACCACTCACCCAAGAAGAGTTGACTTGTCAATGGGTCTTATCTGGTTGTCACATGGATCGAGTGACAATCCGATCGGATGGCCATCCGATCCATATGCACTTGACTTGATTTGTATAGTACATCAGATGGTTCATCTGATCGGATGGCAATCCGATCGGATCACCATCCGATCCGCAGTACTATATAAAGTGTGAGTTCCCAGAGTTAGAATTTTTTTTGAGATTTTCAAAATTTTCATCACTTGTCACTTTTTGTCTCGAACTACGTGCAAATGCTAAACGTCAATTATTTTTGCAGACAAGAGCATCGGACTGGGATAAGTCACACAATATATATTGTCTGTTGGATGCACATTACACAGTGTTAGTGTATACGTCTGTAGCTTCCGTCAGCATTTAGTCATATTTTGTATATTTGTGTCCTTTGTAAACAATTATGTAATGTATGTATGTTAGATAGAACGACAACTCAGGAAACGGGACTGGATTGTAAAGTGTTGACTTTGTTGACCAGTGTCACCTGATCGGTTGGGCCATCCGATCGGACAGCATGTCATCCGTTCGGTCAGCATGTCATCCGTTCGGTCAGCATGTCATCCGTTCTGACAGCATGTCATCCGTGCGGTCAACACTAACCATGTTCCTGAGTTGCCTATAAATACCCTGTCCGGGTATGTTATTTAGTACTTTTGACTATACAGAGAACTCTGTCAAGTCTGACTTCTACAGGCGCTTTTGTACTTTCATAACAGTTGAATAGAAAGATCAGACGGTGTTTAATCGTTGAATACTTTGTCGTACATCTGTGATTTGATCAAATGGATTCCGCACATTAGTCAAAGTCGATTCATCTAAGTTCCTGACAAACAGATCCTATACGAGGGACCAACAAGTGGTATCAGAGCATCCAGGGAGCTAAATCGAGATCTACGACAACGAATTCACCGGAATTCGAGCTTTTCTTGCCGATCAGAGTCAAATTTCACCGGAAATTTGACATATTATCTCACTTTCTACTCATTTCTTACATTGTTCTTCACCTTATCACCACAAAAGTCAGAAAAACATAAAATTGGACGTGAATCTACGGTTAAAATTTGATAAAACTGATATAAATCGATTCACAATCATTCAAAGCATAACCCTTCAAGTTTTCACAACAAAATTTCTTCATAAAACTAGATCAAAATCATCAAAAACTATGAAGAACTGTTCTTGCATGCTGATGTCACCTATCCGTTCGGACAGCTGTACGGACGACTTAGCTTAGTTGTTCTTAGATTTGCTGACATCATCAATTCGTTTGGACAGCTGTACGAATGACTTGGATTAGATTGTTTTGTGAAACCGTGTTGCTGACATCATCAGTGCTACCCGATCGGACAGCAGGTCGATCGGACAACATTGTTGCTATTATCTTTGGTGCTTACATCATCCTACCACTCGATCGGACAGTCATCCGATTGGTGAAGGGTTGATATATCAAAAGCTTATCTGCTACTCGTTCGGACAAGCACTCCTTCGAACAAGCACTCGTTCGGACAAGCACTCATTCGGACAAGCACTCATTCAGAAAAGCACTCATTCAGACAACCATTCGTTCGATTTGCATACACCACTTGATACCTGATTATGTGACTCGTTCGGACAACCATCTGATTCAAGTGCACCAGTGTAAAAGTTTTGAAAATCACAAAAAATTTTCTAAGTGTTTGTAAATTGTTTCAGGTACTCTAAAATGGGGGATGATTTTCTCAATCATTTCAGTGACATCTTTGCTTACACCAGCAACACAGGAGACGCTACGTCAAGCAGCACAAACACCACTGCTCCAAACCCGAATGCAAAGAAAGCCATTGTCGACTCATTGAGCGTGGATAACGCGTATGTCACATACAATAAACCGCCCAAACTAATGGCTATCGAGGAATACAGCAGGTGGGCAACTAGGTTTGAAGACGGGTTAAAGGCTTTCGCCTACCAAAGTTGGAAATGCATGAAGAACGGGTTTGACATTGGTAGAAGTGACTATGAGAACTTAGTTGAAAATGAACAAGAAAGTTTCATCGCTGATAAAAAATGTATCGCACTGCTACATCAATCAGTGAGAGATGATATCATATCTCTAATTGATTACAAAAATTCCAAAGATTTATGGGCAAAATTAGAGAAAAGGTGTGTGGGTGGAGAAGAAATTGTTAGAAACAAGAAAAAATTGTTGAAAAAGGAATTTGATTTGTTTGGAAGTATGAAAAATGAATCGGTTTCAAAGATGATAGAAAGGTTTTGTCATTTGAAGATCGAGCTGACTAGACATGGGTTTACATTTACAGAGGAAGAATTGGTTGATAAGCTGATGGATTCACTACCTGATGAAAAGGATTGGATGTACTTTGCTTTGTTGTTGAAAAACACTGTGGAGAAGAAGAATCTGACAGTTGATTTTCTAATTGAGAGGCTTGAAAGTCATGAGTTGGAAATCAGGAAAACAAATAAAGTCAACAGTACTCTGTATCAGCAGAACGTTGATTTGTATTATCGAGGAAGTATGATTCCAAAAACGGTATCACCAAAGACTGCGTTCTCAGCAGAAAATCCAAGTGTGCCAAATCAAGAGAACTAAAACAGCAGTCCTGCTCCAAGCATCGGATATCATGGAGGATCGTCTTCATCGACTCCAAGTCAACAACAACAACAATCTGTTCCGAAAAACATTTTCCAGTGCAACATTGTTGTAAATCTCAACAACGCACAAAATTTCAGCGAAGAAGCAGCTAAACAGCAGATGGTATTTCTAGCATCCATCTTGTAGTCTTACGAAAGTCTCGTTGCAGGAAAAATCGGAAACACAAACCTCACCAAGGAGGACTATGATCAAATTGACCCAGAGGAAATGGAGTTGATTGACATTAGATGGTGTATGGCGAGTGCGGTTAGAAGGGCTCAGAGGTTCATGGAGATAACAGGCAGACACTCCATTGGTGGACCTTCAACTAAATTAGGGTTTGACAAATCAAAGGTTACATGTTTTAAGTGCAAGCAAAAGCGGCACTTTAAACGAGAATGTCGAAATGCAGCTGCTGATGAAACGGCCAATCCATTCCGTGAGGACTATTATAAAAGGGCCATCTATCATCAAAACAAAGCAAAATCTCCCAGAAATAAACAGTTAGAAGATGCTCCCAAAGAAAAGTCGAGAGCATTAGCCGTTATGCATGATGATGAGGGCTATGACTGGAGTGATGTGCTACCAGAAGAAGATGCTGTGGGTTTTGCATTCATGGCAAAGATTGTGCCATTCAAAGATACCCGTACTGAAGAAGAAAAATATCGTACTAGGAAGATGTTAGCCCAAAACATGAAAGATAAAATTTATCGAACATGGAAAGAGGTAAAGAGTGCAAAAAGATGGGATGCAACTCGGGAATGCTATTTGGATCCTAAAGGGAATATAGTTATTGAACCATCATCAATCAGTGTTGAAACCCTCATAGAACAAATAGCAGAAGAAGAAGAGGAAAGGCAGAGAATATGGGCAAGAGAAGCTGAAGAAAAGGAGAAAGAAAAGGAGCTACAGTCAAAGAAGGTCGATGATGGGATAATCGACACGACCAAAGAGTTCACTGCAGATAACTTGAAGAAAATGGCTGATAAAGTTCTTGCAGCGAAGGAATTAGAGGTAGATTCTAAATCCGGAACTGAGTCAAAGAGCAAGGTCAGTTCTAATGATTCAACAAATGGGCCAGGTAAGACTGATAAAGCCAAGATTGACAGTGACTGCAAAAATTGCATGAAAAACTGCAAGATTTGTAGTACACATGCATATCTCAGTACCAAAAAGACTGAAGAACTAACTGAAAGAGTTAGAGAAGTTGAAAATCAAATCTTAAATCATGACAAATTGATGAAAACTTCAAATGATCGAATTAAAGAATTAACTGATAAACTTGAAAATGATAAAATTGAAGTAGACCGAGTAAGAAAAGAAAATGAAAAGTTAATTCATGAAAATCGACAACTTTCTGAAAATCACGAGAAGTTAAAAAGAACGATTAAAGATTCTGATGAGAGAAACAGTAAAACAAGCAAAGAAAATTTTCAATTGTCAGGAGTCCTTCAGTCGAAAGAAAAGCAAATCAACCAATAGTTGGATGAGATTGCTAATCTGAAGCTTCAGTTCCAGGAAGCTAAGATAGAAAATGAACGCATCAATCTAAAACTCAACAGTTACAACTCCGCAAGTTTTGTTCTTCAACACATAGTTCCCAAACCCATTGGGAAGAACAAAGCTGGCGAAGATGTATATGCAGATGGAACAGGGGTTGGGTATCATCAAGTTCCACCGCCTGTGTTGAATAATTTTTCAAAGAAAAAGTATGGGTTGGTTAACAATGATGAAACAAATGAAATTAAACTTCCAGAAACAATTGACATCACATTCACTTCATCATCCGATGAAGACAGTGTTCAGTCTGAAGTTATTAAAAATGTAGTTGAAAATGTTTTGAAATCTGACAGTGATTCAACTGAGGACGAAGAATGATTTTTGAACAATTACATTCCGAAATCAACTTCCAAAAACAACTTAAGTGAAAAACCTACTCTTGTGATGTACAAGATGTCGGGTTCGGATAAGTTGTATTCGGATCTTGAGTTCCCATTAGAGAATGTGAATGTCGACAAATTGAAAAATGTGTTTAAACTGGTTGAGATTGATGTTTGTGAAATCGAAGGTGTGAAACGTTCCGAGAGACAACTGAACTTTGAAAAAGATAAATCTTACTACAAAAAACCTGTTGTACCGCCATGTTTTTCTCACAACAACCAAAACAAATGGTCGGGTGGTTATCAGGGTGGTAAGAATAACCAAAGAAGGAACTTTCAAAACAAGAAATTTGTTGAGAAAAAAAGTGTTTGTGAAAAGCTCGAGTTCTCATTCCGAGCAAGAATCAGAATTTTTTTCAAAATCAAATGAAGAATTCTTTGAGAAGAAGGCCTCATAGCCTCAGACTGAAGGCACAAATTGGGAAGTTGATACCCGAACATGCTTTAAGTGCAACAAAGTTGGACACATTGCACGAAAGTGCACCAACTCAAAGCCTAAGTCTGCGGTTGTCGAGAGTCAGAAAAGGAAAGATGATGTAAAGGGAAAAGCTCCAATGTTTGTTGAGAAAAGGTTTTTAAAGAAGGAAAATGCCAAAGTTGAAACTGAATCTGTAAAAGAGTCAGTTAAGAAAACCGAACCCGTAAAGAAGATGGTAACTAAAAATGACAAATTTTACAAGCGGGTTGCGTCATCTCAACAAGCATGGAAGCCAAAATCTGTTGAAAAGAAAGCAAGTTCTCCAAAACCAAAGGTTTCAGAGTCTGCAAAACAATCATCTTCTACCACACCGGTAAAGATGAATGTTCCTTTGGATCACTATGAGAAACTTGTGAAACAAACTTCTACCCCACCAGGGAAGAAGTATGTTCAGAAGAAAGACCAACCATCTAGTCAACCTCAAAAAGACGAATCTTTCTTACACAAAGAGGTTAAGGTTGGTACTGAAGAAAGTTTAAAGATGAATAACAAAAAATTTCCACCATTATACACCAAAACCACAATTCTAAACGTTAAGCTACCTGAGTCAAAAGAGGCTTGGGTTGCTTCAAAATCTCACTAAATGTCTTTGAAATGTGCAGGAGCTTCCGAGATCCGTCTCACGTTGGATAATGGATAGTGGAGCTTCTCGGCACATGGCGGGAAAGAAAACCCTACTGTATGATGTTCGAGGGTTTAATGGAGGATATGTGGGATTTACAGGCAATCAAGGTGGTCGTATAGTTGGTGAGGGAACTTTATCGAATGGAATTGTCACATATGAAAGAGTGAATTATATCGCCGAGCTAGAAAACAATCTTCTGAGCATCTCTCAGATTTGTGATCATATTTATTCGACGCACTTCACAGACAAAGAATGTTTGATATTGAAACCAGGGTTTGTTGTCCCCGAAGAGTGGGTTATCATGAGACCACCAAGAGTCGACGATCTGTACGTGTTGGACATGAGTGTAGCAACTACTACCACGGGTCAGGCTCACTGCTTCATGTCAAGAGCCACTGAGAAGGAGTCACAATTATGGCATAGAAAGATGGGCCATATTCATCTGCGAAAAATGAACTACCTGGTACACAACGATTTAGTAAATGGAGTTCATCTGAAAGGTTTTCATCTTGAGGGGGAGTGCATTAGTTGTATCAAAGGTAAGCAGCGAAAGAAATCTCACCCTAGAAAGAAGATGAATTCAGTCTCGAGGCCGTTAGAGAGACTTCACATGGATCTCTTTGGTCCAGTAAATGTTAAAAGTATAACTTGTGATCTCTACTGCTTAGTTGTCACAGACGACTATTCGAGATTTTCGTGGGTAACGTTTCTGAAGACAAAAGATGAAACATTTTGGAGTTTGATAACAATGTTCAGAAAGATTGAAAACTTGTACCAAACTCGTATTAGAAGAATAAGAAGTGACAACGGTACAGAGTTTAAGAACAGCAAAATGGAAGTATATTGTAATGAAAGAGGTATTCTGCACGAATTCAGCGCGCCATACACTCCGCAGCAAAATGGACTGGCAGAAAGAAAGAATAGGACGCTGATTGAAACGGCCAGGACGATGCTTGCTGATTCAAAACTACCTGTCAATTTCTGGGCAGAAGCAGTGTCAGCCGCTTGCTATACACTCAACTGGGTTCTTACGGTGAAGAAGTTCAACAAGACATGTTTCGAGCTCATTAATCTCCGCAAACCTAACCTGAAGTATTTGGAACCGTTCGGGTCTCCCTGCACAGTTCTAGAACCTTTTGGTAAATTTGGTCCAAAGTGCATTGAAGGTATATTTGTGGGATATACAATCCCATTGAAAAGAGTCTTTGTTCCAAGCTTGAAGCGGATCATCGAAGCACAAAATGTTGAGTGTCAAGGTTATACGATGCCACCTCAGAATCCCGGTGACTCATGGCGTTACAATTACGATACTCTGTGGGATTCATTTGACATAGAGGAAGAACCAGATTTCTATGATGAGTTGGATATTCTAAGAGAATATGAAGAATCACAAGAAAGATTCCCAGCAGAACCTTATAGTCATCAACGACAAGCTTCGAACGTTGATGAAGCTGGTCCAAGCAATGCTGGAGAGAATGATGATGTTATGCAAACTCCGACATCTTCAGAAAGTGAACAAGCTCCTATCAATCAGACGGGAATCAATGATAATTCAGATTCTGATGAAAGGCCAACATTCGATTGTGGTGATTCAGAGTCTGAGGGGGAGCAAATCCAGTCTCAAGATCAAACTATTCCAGTCAGTGAACAAGTCGCAAACCAGAACATTACGAATTTGGAAAGTGAGGTAGATGTTCCAGGCAAGGTGATGCCAAGAACTCTTTCATATCATCCAGAAGAGTTAATCATTGGAGAGTTGCAATCAGGCGTCCGCACCAGATGACAAATTGACCAAGGACTTACTGGTTTTTATTCTACAGTTGCTCCTTTACAAACAGAGTTTTCACTTAGTTGTTTCATTTCGCAGATTGAGCCGCGAACGTACAAGGAAGCACTAACTGAAGATTCCTGGGTTAACGGTATGCAAGAGGAGCTAAGTCAGTTTGAGAAGTTGGGTGTCTGGAAACTGGTGGATTTGCCTGATGGTCATAGGAAGATTAACACCAAGTGGGTGTTCAAGTGAAAAAGGGATGATCGAGGGGTTATTATTCGCAATAAAGCTCGACTCATTGTCCAAGGTTTCAGTCAGCAGGAGGGGATAGATTTCACTGAAGTGTATACTCCGGTTGCTAGACTTGAAGCGATCAGAATCTTCCTAGCATTTGCATCTTGGAAAGGATTTAAAGTTTTTCAGCTAGATGTGAAGTCGGCATTTCTCTATGGTAAGGTGAAAGAGGAGGTATATGTCGGACAGCCACCGGGTTTCACCGACCCAATCCACAAAGATAAAGTTTATCTCTTGGATAAGGAATTATACGGCTTACATCAGGCCCCAAGAGCCTGGTACGAGACCCTGTCTCAACATCTGTTAGCCAACAACTTCATCCGAGGAAAGATAGATGCCACTCTGTTCACAAAAGAAGTCGACGACCATCTTCTGATAGTCCAAATTTATGTTGATGACATAATTTTGGGGTCAACAAATGAACAACTCTGCAAAGATTTTGAAAATGTTATGAAGCAGAAGTTTGAAATGTCATCAATGGGTGAAATGAAGTTCTTCTTGGGGCTTCAGGTTGATCAACTACCCGAGGGAACGTTCATAAATCAGACGAAATATGTTCATGATGTTCTGGAGAAATTCGGGATGTCAGGAATGTCACCAATGTCCACCCCGTTAGCGATGAACCATGGGATAAACCCTGATCTCACCGGAGAGAAGGTGGATGAAACGATGTATCGCTCCATGATCGGATCGTTAATGTATTTGATAGCATCAAGATCGGATATTATGTATCCAACCTGCCTCGCAGCACGGTTTCAGTCAAGTCCCAGAGCTTCGCATATGGTAATTGTGAAAGGATATTACGATACCTGAAAGGAACTCCATCACTGGGGTTGTGGTATCCAAAAGAAGGCGATTTCACGCTTGAGGGATATTCTGATTCCGATTTCGGATGCTGCAAAGTGAACGCTAAATCAACAACAGCGGGATGCCAGTTTTTCGGACCACGATTGGTCACCTGGCAATGTAAGAAGCAGACCTCTATCGCTTTATCCACGTGTGAAGCCGAATATGTATATGCTAGCAGTTGCTGCTCTCAGATCTTGTGGATCCAGCAACAGATGCGAGACAACTGTTTGCAATTTCTTAACTCCCCTGTCTTTGTTGATAATGTGGCAGCTATAAACATGACAAAAAATCATGTTCATCATGCTAAAACCAAACACATTGAAATTCGTCATCACTTCATCCGAGACTGTTTTGAGAAGAAGTTGATACGAATAGAAAAAATCCACACCGATGAACAAAAAGCTGACTTACATACCAAAGCATTTGACAAAACTCGTTTTCAATATCTTTTGAAACTTAATGGTATGAAGTTACTATTGGTTACGGAGGGGATCATTGGCGTCGATGAAGGTACCACTGTAGATGATGTTGAAAAGCAATCTGCAATGGTTTGTCGATTTTTTACTTGTTTTGGTATTTAGGGGGAGATATGTTATATTTTCTGAAAATACAAAAAAAAATAAAAAATTTCAAAAAAAAAAAAAACCAAAAACATGAGATATTTTCAAAATCCAAAAACAATAGAAAACCGAAAAAGAGCTTGTGTAAAAAGGGAAAATGATAGTACATCAGCTAGACAGTTGCAGTATGCTAAAGAAATGTAAAGTTTAAAAGTGTTAAGCAGTCTCACTGATGATATGCCGATAGGTTTTTACACATTTAGTAAGTTTGTTCGGGATATAAACCTAAATCACTACTTGCTTTTACGTGGGGAACATCTCTCGGATATATAGGTAACCTCTAAAATCCTGATTGAAAGGCTCTATTTCTGACATACTAGGTCTTTGTACGTGATGATATCTGGGGTATTATACCTGGACTTCTGATTTTGCAGGAGCAATAGCCTAGTCCTCGTATAATACTCTGCACTGCTTTATTCTTAAAGCCCCCCCCCCCTCAGCATAAAAAATGATGAAACATTGAAAAATGCTAATCATGTGTTGTTGTAAAAGAAGATCCCCAAAGGGGACCCACCTAAAGTCGAGCCATCATCTCTCTGATTTTGCGGAAGCAATAGCCTGAGCTCTCATGGCCTCGCACTTAACCCCCTACAGATATCATTAGTATGCACTCACCTGTAAGACTGAATATAGTAGTCTGGATACGGGAGTATATTCTGAGGTGGTACACGTGTAAAAGTTAAGATCTTAAAACACTAAATTCGTATCCTGAACAGATTGAAATTTGTGTGAGAACTTAAGAGGATCAGTATATCGGCAATCTAAGCGAATTGTTTAATTCTGAGTATGAAATCAAAGCTTAACGGTACTTGTAGCTTGTCGGTAGCTGATATGATTCCCTAACACGCTCACCAAAAATATGTTTGTAAATAGTTTACATTTACTACATTTCATTTCTGTTTAACATTCAAAACCCAAAAAGATTTCATAGCTTTCTAGTCTAGAAACTTTATTAAATCCAAAAAGATTTTACATTTCTGTTTTGTTTTATCGACAAATCAAAGCGGAAAGCTGATCTTCAGACTCGCAGTTTGAGGAAAATGCAGGAAGTTTCTGAGCTGGACAAATAAGTTGGGAGTTTATCATGTTAAACCTTTGAAAATGTAAAGTCAAAACAAGTTCATTAAGCTGAAACTTGTAATTTTTCAGAAAAATGTTTGAAAAAGTTTGAACTAAACGTCAGTGTGCTTTGTTTTGGGTCAACCAAGGTCATTAAATTGGACTTGGTAGGCAAATTAAGTGTCTAGGGTCATTAACTTGAACCTAGATACTTAAGTGGATTCCTAAAATCTGATAAAGTCAAACAGGTTAAAAAGTCAAACAAATGAGAATCAATGAGGTGAACTTGGCTCGGGCGGCAATCCGTACGAACTGCTGTTCGTTCGGACAGCAATCCGATTCAAGACACACTATAAATAGAGGTTCAAACGGTCAGTCGACACTTTCACTCGTTCGACCGGCTACCCTATTCTCTCAAACTTTTTCTCTGATCTTTGATTTCTTCTCATTCTCTTTGCACAAATACATTAGATCGTTGGTTTGCTCATCGTTCATAATGGCAAAGGTATGTTTTTCTTGATCAAATCTGTTTAAAATTTGTTGTTTGTTGAATGTTCTTGACCGATGACGTCACTGTCGGAGCCTTAAATGCTAGATCTAGGAAGATTCATGATGATCTGATGAAATCTGAACACTAGGTTTTGATCACGAGGGTTAGATCTACAGTTTTGCCGGTTTAATTTGTGAAATAACATGTTTAAATGTGTAGATCTAAGGATTAGAACATGTCGGCAGTCGGTACCTTAAATGTCAAATTAGTTTCTGTATAGGCCGAGTTAGAACACTTTGAACATAGGGTCTTGATCGCAATGAGATTTTCTTCATAGATCTATGTTCAATTTGAAGATTTGACTAAGAAAATTTTCATGTTCATGTTTGTTCTTGAACAAGGTGCTGATCGAACGGACAGCAGTCCGAACGGACAACCACCAGATTCTATACATGTTATTGTTGAGTATTTTGAGTTGGTGCCTAGGAATCTGTGCCTTAAGTGTTTAAATTGTTTGATTCTTTGACAGTTTGGTTTGTTATATTTTGTCACTTTTCATCACATGACATGAATAGGATGGCAATCCGTTCGGACAGCATTGCTAACCGCTCGGACAGCATTGCTAACTGCTCGGACAGCCTTGCAATCCGTTCGGACAGCCATCTTATCCACAACACTATTGAAATTTGTGCTTCCTTGTCACATTGTCAATCCGTGCGGACTGCATTGTCATCCGTTGGGACAACCTGCTTATCATGTCTTGAAATATGTGCAAATTGGCAATCCGCTCGGACAGCATTGCTAACCGCTCGGACAGCATTACAATCCGAACGGACAGCTTCTAAAAGACAAAATTTTTCAAACTGTTTCATGTATGCCAAAAGCTTTGTGGCAACCCGTTCGGACAGCAATCCAATCGGGCAGTCATCCTTTTCAATTGTTGATTGACCACTTTGACTTTGTTCATCACACAGGGTAGGCCATCCGATCGGACAGCAATGTCATCCGATCGGACAACCATCCGAACACTCAGTGCTATCACATAGAGTGTTTTCCAAGTGTTTGAAAAATTTTTGAATTTTTCAAAAATTTTCATCATCTCTCTTTATGTCCCGAACCTTGTGCATAACGATTTAAAATGAATATTTTGACAGGGAAAAGGAAAAGACTGGGACAAGGGCCATAATGTCTATTGCTTGTTAGATACAGCAAATACAGAAAATACTGTGGTCGAAGAGATAGCTAAGTTTTTAAGAGAGAGCAGGATTGGGAAAGCATTAACTGATAAAACTGTTGTGTATGAATCTCATGTGAGAAATTTCTGGAAAGCAGCAAGATACGAAGAATCTGATAAGACAATCTATTCTGATGTACGAAAGAAGGATGAGAAAGGAAAAGATATAGATTTGCAGATGAAGTTTAATGTTGGAGATCTAAGAAGAGTCTTAGACTTAGGTGACAGTGATAATGATCCGACCATTATTCCCGAACGCCTAGCCAAAGGAATGTGGTGTAGAATGGGATTTACTGGCCATATCAATGGAAGGATGTTAAAAACACACTTTTCCAGTGCTTACAGGTTCATGATGCACTGTGTGGTACACTCTTTATCTCACAGGAAAGGAGCATATGATGAGACATCCGATTACATCATGAACATAGTCACTAGTTTGGTGCTGAACATGCCTTACAATGTTTCGCAAGTAATTTTTGAATACATGAAAGAAAATATCAAGGCTGGAGATGAAAGATATATCATGTATCCACGTTTCATTATGATGATGATCAACGATCAGTTCAAGGATATTCCGAAAAATAGAGATGACATTATGGATCTGAGGAACATGACAGCTGATACAATAGCAAGAGTGACCAAAGGAGATGGTGAAAGAGTCAAGGGAATGATATGCAGAATCAGCAGACCAGCATATGTTGCTCCAGAAAATGATAAATGGAGACATGAGAATAGTGACTCTGATAACGAGGATGAGAAGATGAGTTTGTTTATTGAAAAGAAAACCAGATGGTGGTTTGAGAGAGATGGAAAGAGAAAAAGAACGCCGAAAACGTCTCCTGCAGTTCCTATTCCAAAGGAACCAGTTCCTAAGATTGTGATTAAGGGTACAGTGATAGGGGGAGTCATAAGAAAAGATAGAACGTTAAACTATGATATTATTCTAATGATTTTCTTTTCAAATGACTATTTTGCAGGGCAATCTGCAGAACCACAGCAAAGATTGGTGGACGAAACAGTGTTAGATCCATCTGAAGTTATCAAACAAGGAGCTGATGCACTGAAACATTCTCTTGAAAGCTACTTGAAAAGAAATGAGGAAGTTGCTGCTCAGAAAGAACAAAGTTCAAGTGCTCAACCTGAAAGTGTTCAAGCTGAAGGTGTGGTTCAGGATGATTCAAGTTAAGATGATTCTGAGGCTACCGAGTCTGAGTCAGAGCTCGACCCAACAACACTTGGTAGAGGTAAAGCTCAACTGAAGAAAAAGCCTACAAAGAAACAGAAAGCATCGGATGAAGAAGACTCTACCTATTTACCTGATGAGCCAAAGAAACAAAGGGCGAAGCGTAAAGCTGTTCAAGCGGGAGTAATTCCGAGGAGAGTACGGGCAAAGAAATCTGGTGCTGAATTACCAAAAGACAAAGAAGGAAAGAAAGAAAAGCATGTTGAAACGTCAAAGATACAAGAACCAGAAAAAGCTCAAAGTGTTGATATTCCAAAGGAACCAGAGATGCAGAGTGTTGAAATACCTAAGGTTGTGGTCCCAAAGAAGACATGTGATGATTATGTTGAAATCACAGGTTATAAAGCTGCTACACCTCCACCACCACCACCATAAGATCAACCAGAATCCTCATAACCAAAGGATACATCGTTTGAAAATATATTTGGAGGGCTTCCACCTGCAACTGGAGTATATAGCGAAGATATTCCAGATGATGATTATGACATGTTCAACAATGAAGTCGTGAAAGAATTGCTGAAGAAAGTTGCTGATCTTGAAAAGGCTAAAGCTAAAGTTGAGGCAGAGCGTGATGTTTTTAAAGGGCAGATTGAACAGTTGATGAAAGCTCATGATGAAGCTAGAATGGTTTTGATAGATTAAGAGGAGAGGATAAAGAAAATGAAAGATGATGTTCATGATAACTCTCAAGTGTTCGAACTTCTGACAGCAGAGATTGCTACATTGAATGTGAAGAAAAAGAATCTGCAAGATGTGAATCGAACTCTGAACCAGCTTCTTAGTGAAATAAGTGAAGCTTCATCGAACGAAATGAAGGTGATGAAGTTAGAAATAGAAGCAATGAAAGCTGATAAAGTGATGAAAGACAATTAGCTCAACATGTTATATGCGGTCATGGAAAGTCACCTGAAGATTGATGTACATGTTGTTTTTAATGATCTTGAAGTTAAAAGAACTGAAGAAAGAAGAATTGAAAGAGAAAGGCGTCTAGCTGAAGAAGCCACACAAAAGAATAAAAGTGTTATTGAGGAAACTCAAGAAGCTGGTGGGTCTTCAAGCCAAGTCGATGTGGAAATGGTTGAAGCTGAAGCAGATCCTCTGGGATTCGTGCTAGTTGGTGAGTCTTCTGAATCATTTGATCCTTATGAAATCATTGGCCGAGTTAGTGCTATTCAGAAGAAAAAGAAGGCAAAAGAAATGTTGATGTTAGAATGGAAGACACAGCAGTTTGTTCTTGTTGGTAAACCATCCACAGTGCCTTACAGTATAAAAGAGATTGTTCGCCAAGTCAAAATTGAAGAAAGGCGAAAGGAAGCAAAGAGGGCTCGTGGAGAAGCTGTTGATAGTGATTCTGATATGGAAATTCATGGTGATGAAGAAGAAGATGAAGATGAAAATGACGATAATGACAAGTCTGATTAGAAAGATGATAAAAAGGATGATAATGATGACAAGAAGAATGATGATGATGATCATGGTGCATCGGGATTGCTGGTTGAGAATCCTAATGTTGAACAGAAAATTGAAGAGTTTCTGAATGATCAGATCAACGAACAAGAAGATGATGATCAGCAAGAAACTTCTACATCTAGAAAACAGCACGTTGACCAGGTATTCCTCACAAATCCAACTGTTATTTACTTACATGCTCAACATGAGGAGGAGCTCGAGGTTAGGAGGTCAAGAGAATAAATGTTGGAGGAATTGGGATTGAATGATGGGAAATTCAAATTTGATATCGAAGAAGAGATACCTCCATTACCAGAAGAAGAATTTGAGTTTAGTTATGCTCATGAAGCTGATCACTACAATGATGTTATTGTTGAAGATGCTTCAGATTCCTCTGATGAAGAAACTGATTTCCATTATTCTGGAGTTGATGAGACATTTCCTTCTTTGGTGGAAATGTTCAAAGACCGAAATGAAGATGAAATAAGAAGAAAGATTGTAGAAAAAGTTTCAAGTGAAGGTGTTCCAGAAACCATCCCAAGAGAAAACCTTGCTGAAGAACGAAAGAAATGGTTCAAAGTGATGCCGAAAGAGAGGAAGACTCTTAGGGCACTTCAGTTCTTGACTCACAACAAAGACATCTCATGGGGTGACATTCTATCATGGGGATATCTGGAAGATTTGCAGGTCTATGCCATTAGACGGGAAGAGGGTGTGCAGTATTTCGAATTTCTATCAGACATAAGGACCCTTCCGTGGTGGGACGTAGATGAGTTAGTCAAGACAAAGAACATCAAGCAGTTCTATCATGGTTTGGAAGTAAAACAACATGATCAGCACTTGTGGAACTATGTGAAGTTACAGGCTAAGAATGGCTATCCTGATTGGAAGTCGCAACGACCAAAGCAGATTGTAACCATACTGGAGAATGGAGAAAAAGACATAACTCTGGATGTTAAGCCTCCAAGATGTTTGAAGAACATGCCTCTTAGGGCAATGGAGCAGGATTTTCATGATTTGTTTGAAGGTTGGTTCTACAATGAATCAACAGCTGAAGCGGTAATTTCATTGTTTGACAAGTCAAAAGGAGAGTCGAGGAGAATCTGCATACTAGACCCGATGTGGCTAGTAAATTGTTCGAAGAAAGATACTGACTGCTTATTCCACAACAAGATTGTTTATGAAAGAAGAGACAAAGTACAAGCCATGCAGTATCAAACGGTCGTTGATGTCTGCTTTGCCCAAGACATCAACTCAGGAAGATATTGGAAGACGAATTGGAGAGATCTTGAGATTGATGAGTTCCTGAAAAAGTAAAAACGAGAACAAAGATCAAAGGCTATTTCTGAAAGGGCAGCTGAGCTTGGCAGACGCAAGTTGGGAAAATCGATACCTACAGATCAGACGCCAATCGAGAAAGAGGAGAACAAGATTCCCAAATGGGATTGGAAGCGTGATGGGGATCCGGTTTACAGAAAATGGTGGATCGATGAAGGAAGGCATATAAGGTAAAGAATGTTAGAAGAGAAAGCAGAAAAGAGAAGATAGAGAGCGTGAGAACGAAGGTGCAACAGGAAGAATTAAAGACTATGCTGGAAGGAACTGCAGCTACATCCGAGGGGGAGTTTGTTAGTGTATACGTCTGTAGCTTTCGTCAGCATTTAGTCATATTTTGTATATTTATATCCTTTGTAAACAATTATGTAATGTATGTATGTTAGATAGAACGACAACTCAGGAAACGGGACTAGATTGTAAAGTGTTGACTTTGTTGACCAGTGTCACCCGATCGGATGGGCCATCCGATCGGACAACACTCATCCGTTCTGTCAGCGTGTCATCCGTTCGGTCAGCATGTCATCCGTTCGGACAACATGTCATCCGTGCGGTCAGCACTAACCATGTTCCTGAGTTGCCTATAAATACCCTGTCCAGGTATGTTATTTAGTACTTTTGACTCTAGAGAGAACTCTGTCAAGTCTGACTTCTACAGGCGCTTTTGTACTTTCATAACAGTTGAATAGAAAGATCAGACGGTGTTTAATTGTTGAATACTTTGTCGTACATCTGTGATTTGATCAAATGGATTCTGCACATTAGTCAAAGTCGATTCATCTAAGTTCCTGACAAACAGATCCTATACGAGGGACCAACACACAGATACAACACCGTTTAAAGACATATAAAAGTTTTTGAGAGAAAGTAAAGTTGCTAAGGCTTTAACTGATAGAACCATTATATATGAATCACATGTTAGAAGATTTTGGAGTTCGGTGAGATATGAGGAGAGTGAAAAGATGATTTATTCTGCAGTTAGAAAGAAGGACGAGAATGATCAGGATGTGGATTTGGAAATTAAGTTTAACGTTGGTGATTTAAGAAGGGTTTTGGAGTTAGGAGATTCTGATAATGATCCTATCATAATTCCTGAACGATTGTGCAAGGGTTTGTGGTGCAGAATGGGTTTTTCAGGACATTTGAATGGGAAATATCTTAAGACTATGTTTAGTCCACCATATAAGTTCCTAATTCACTGTGTAGTGCATGCTTTGTCGCATCAGAAGGGAGCTTATGATTAAACATCAGATTATATTATGAACATTATCACTTATTTGGTGCTGAACAGGCCATACAATGTATCTCAAGTGATATTTGATCATTTGGTGGAAAACATCAAGGGTGATAAATATATAATGTATCCAAGATTCATCCAAATGATGATAGATGATCAATTTAAAGACATTCCAAAGGATTCTGCTGATCTATTAGGTGTACGAAACATGGCAGCTGATACTTTGAGCAGATTAGCTAAAGGTTCTGAATCAAGGGCGAAGAGAATGATTTGTAAGATTGCAAATCCAGCATACGTTGCTCCTGAAAACGATGCATGGAGACATGAAAACAACAATTCAGATGATGAAACTGATAGATTGAGGGAGATGAAAGAGAAAAAGCTCAGATATTGGTTCGTGAAGGAAGGAAAGAGGAAGAGAACACCAAAGGTTTCCCTAGCTGTATCTACACCGAAGAAAGTGACACCAAAGATAGTTGTTAAGGGTATAGTTGAAAGGGGGAGTCATAAGAAGAATTAGAACTTTAATTGTTATATTTGTCTAATGAATGCTTTAATACTTGTTTTGTAGGGCCTTCAATGAAATCACAACCAAGATTGATTGATGAACCAGTGTTAGATCCAACGAGTATTCCACAAGAAGGTGTTGATTTGGCGAAGGTGACTTTTGAACAATACATTCAACATACTGAAGCTACAATTGCAAAAGATCAAAGTACAAGTGTTCAAGCTGAAAGTGTTAAACAAAAGGAACCTGAAGGTGTTACTCATGATGAATCAAGTGATCCTGACGATGAATCAACCGAGACAGAGCCAGAGATTGATATGGCAAAAGTTGGTCATGGGAAAGTTCAGTTGAAAAAGAAGCCTCAGAAGAAAATGAAAGGTTCTGATGAAGAGGATTCTACATATATGCCAACTGCTGAAGAGAAAAAGAAACTACGTATAAAGCGTAAAACTTTTCAATCTGGCGTTATTCCAAGGAATGTCAGGGCAAGGAAAGGAAGTGCCTCTATGCCTGAAAGTCAAAACGGCAAGAGTGAGAAGCACATTGAAACTTCAAAGGGTCTTGAAGCAGTGAAAGAACAACATGTTGAATTTCCTAAAGTGCAAGAGGTTCAAAGTGTTGAAGTTCCTGAGGTTGAGAAGGTTCAGGTAAAAGGAAAGAAAGTTGGTGATGATGTTGAAGTTGAAATCATTGATGAAAGAGTTGTTACACCACCACCACCACCACCACCAGAAAATCCTGAGGTTGCAGAGTCTTCACAGCCAAAGAAAACTGTTCTTCCAGGTCTATTTGAAGGCTTTCCAAATGTTCAAGGAGAATTTAAAGATGATATTCTTTCTGGTGATGAGTTTGATATGTTTCATGATGCATCTGTCAAAGCTCTGGAAAAGAAAGTTAGTATTCTTGAGAAAGAAAAAGCAAAGGCAGCGGCTGATCATGATGAGTTGAAGAAACAACTTGAAGAGTTGTTGAAAGTAAATGAAGAAATAAAGTCTGTCATGATCAATCAAGCGAAGAAGATAAAGAAAATGGAAGGAGATGTTGATGATAATGCTCAGCTCTTTGAACAACTTTCTATGGAGATTACTGATCTACATTTGAAGATGAAGAAATTGAATGAGATAAATCAGACGCTGAATCAATTGTTAAGTGAACTTAATGAAGCGTCATCGAATGAAATGAAAGCGATGAAGCTAGAAATGGAAGCACTTAGAGCTGACAAGACAGTGAAGGATGAACAACTCAACATGTTGTATACAGTAATGGAAAGTCATCTGGGCATCAACGTTCAATCTATTTACAACAATCTGGAGATCCAAAGGGTTGAAGAGAGAAGAGTTGCTAGGGAAAGAGAGTTGGCTCAAGAAGCAACTCAGAAAAGGAAAGGAATGGTTGTTGATACAGAAGAAACACTTGGGTCTTCAAGTCAACCTGAGGCTGGTGGTTCTTCAAGTCAATTTGACGTTGAAATGGTAGATGTTGAAGATGATCAAGCTCAAAGCTTCGTACTTGTTGGTGAATATTCTCCTCTATCTTACAATTATGATGATATTATTCACCTTGTGCAAGTAGAACAAAGGAAACGAAAGGCGAAAGAACCTGAGGTGTTATTGCTAAGGTGGAAAGAAGAGGATGAGGAAGAAGATGAAGAGCTGAAAGATTAACTTGAGGCAATTGAGAACTATGATCCTTCATAGGATGATTTGATAGACAAAGACAATGATAAAGACCAAGGATCTTCAGGGTTATTGATTGTTAATCCATCTGCTCAACAAAAGTTAGAAGATTTTCTGAACGACGAGATCAACGAGCAGGAGGAGGATCAACATCAAGAGTCTTCTTCTTCAGGAAAGAAACATGCCGACCAGGTATTCCTCACACAACCTACTGTTATATATTTGAATGCTCTAGTTGAAGGGGAGTTAGAGGTGCCTAGGTCTAGGGCAGAAATGTTGGAAGAGTTGGGTTTAGACGACGGAAGGTTCAAGTTTGATATTGAAGATGAGATACCTTCGTTGCCAGAGAAAGAGTATGAGTTCAAATATGCTCAGGAAGCTGACAACTTTCATAATATTGAAGTCGAAGATTGGTCAGATAGTTCTGAAGAAGATATTCAGTTTCATTATTCTGGAATCAATGAGTTATTTCCAATTCTTACCGAGATGTTTAAAGAACAAAATGAAGATGAGTTGCGAAGAAAAGTGGCTGAAAGGATAACAACTGAAGGGATTCCGAAAGTTATTCCACGAGAAACATTAGTTGATGAAAGAAAGAAATGGTTCAATGTAATGCCCAAGGAGAGGAAGTTCATAAGACCTCTTCAATATTTTAAGCATAGTGCTGATATTTCTTGGGGAGATATTCGTTCATGGGGCTATCTGGAGGATCTTCAAGTATATGCCATTAGACGGGAGATGGGGGTTCAGTACTTCGAGTATTTGTCAGACATTAAAACCCTCCCGTGGTGGGATGTTGAAGAATTGGTGCAAACGAAGAATATCAAACAATTCTATCATGGCTTAGATGTGAAACAACATGATCAACACTTGTGGAAATACATCAAGCAGCAAGCAAAAGCAAGATTTACTGATTGGAAACCACAGTTTCCAGAACAAGTTGTCAAGATCTTAGAATCAGGAGAAAAGGATATCACATTGAATATAAAGCCGCCGCGATGTTTGAAAAATATGCCGCTACGTGCTATGGAGCAAGACTTCTATGAAGATTTTCAGGGTTGGATGTACAACCAAAGCACAGCAGAAGCGGTAATTTCTTTATTTGATAAGAAGACTGGAGATTCGAGGAGAATTTGTGTGCTAGACCCGATGTGGCTAGTGAATTGCTTAAAGAAGGATATCGAATGTCTATTCTACAACAAGATCGTTTATGAGAAGCCAGACAAAGTCCAAGCTATGCAGTATCAGAAATTAGTGGACTTGTGCTATGCAAAAGACATCAACTCTGGCAGATACTGGAAGTCGAAATGGAGAGATTTAGAGATTGATGAGTTCTTGAAGAAATACAAGCAAAGTCAAAGATTTAAAGAAATTGTTGACAAAGCTGCAAGACTTGGAAGGTACAAGCTGATGAGACCTCCTCCAACAGACCAGAAAACAATAGAAAAAGAAGAAAACAAGATCCCACAATGGGATAGAAAGCGCGACGGTGATCCTGTGTATAGAAAATACTGGAATGAAGTTGGAAGGCCTCTTAGGTGAAAGATGTTGGAAGAAAGAGAGGAGAAACGACGACAGAAAGCAAAGGAGCGAAGACACAACAGGAAGACAGAGTGAAGAATATGCAGGAAGGAACTACAGCTACATCCAAGGGGGAGACTATTAGTACATATGTCTGTAGCTTCCGTCTGCATCGAGTCTTGTATATTTTGTGTTGTGTATATATTTTTGTATATGTATGTTTGTGTAAAGACAACTCAGGGAACAGTGCGTAAATGTAAAAGTGAAATCCGTCGGATGACGAATGTCATCCGATCGGATGGCCATCCAATCGGATGACCATCCGATCGGACCACCGTCCGTCCGGATGACACTTATTCTCTCCTTGGTTGCCTATAAATAGCTTGCTAGTGTTAGATCATTAGGACTTTTGCTGAACTTGTAGCGAAGCTCTGCTAGTCTGGAGTTCTACCGGATCCTCTATATTTTCATCATCTTTGAATAGAATTCAGACGCATTAAACGTTGAACTTGTCGTTGTTGATTCTGTGACACTATCAAGGGATTCCGCACCTTGATTCTGATTGATCCAGCCACGTTCTACTCGAACAGATCCTGCAAACACGGCCTAACAGATGTTGTCGAGGGGTCGGGGATGCCACGTTTATTCCTCTTCTTGTATTTATGTTAGATTTAGTTTTATTTTTGCTTCTTTTGTTCATTTGCGCTCATTTAATCCTGAAAATACAAAAGAAAGACAAAAGTACACTTTTTCCAACATTAGTACTATAAAATGGTTAGTTATACCTTATTTGATGTAATTTATATGTTGCATTTTACACACATCAGAGGTACTAAGAAAATGCCCTCATCATGGTCTTGCAATGTGGCAACAAGTATCCATTTTCTATAATGGATTGTTGCCGCACACAAGACAAACACTCGACTCTAGCTCCGGGGGACTTCTAGGTAATCGTCACCCAAATGAAATTTATAATCAAATTGAGGAAATTGCTTAAAACAATTTTCAATGGCACACTCCCCGAGGCACAAAATCTATTGCCCCGGGCGCCCATAAGGTAGATGAATACACTTCTTTACAAGCCCAAATCGAGGCCCTATCTTCGAAAATCAAAAAGTTAGAAATGGCAAAAACGGCCTAAGTTATGGCTTGCGAAGGGTGTGGTGGGCCACATGAAAATTGGAGTTGTATGAAAGAAATGGATAATCAAACGAAAATGGTAAACTACATTGATAATAGACCTAGACCGTCTGGTCCCCCAACGGGCACCTACAACCAAGGATGGCGTAACCACCCTAACCTTGGTTGGAAAGAACCCGGCAATAGTAGTAACCAACAAAACCAAAACCAACGAACAAACTTTCAACAACAACCAATAAATGAGTCACAAAATTTCTCTCAACAACAACAAGGGGACGAGAGAGGCTTGAAGATACTGTTTCACGCCTAATCTCCGACACCGAAAAGAAGAACTCGGATCGATTCCAACAAATGGAATCAAACTTTAGAAATCAACAAGCTAGTATTCAAAACATTGAAAAACAACTAAATCAACTAGCTCAAAATTTCTCCAAGAGACCACAAGGCACGTTTCCTAGCAATACCGAGCCCAACCCCAAGGCACAAGTGCATCTCATAACATTGAGAAACCGTACCGTAGGTCCCGAGGAGGCTCCGCTACCCCCATCCGAAAAAAATCCACCCATTCAAAACAGGACCTCACAAACGACCCAAAAGGAAACAACTCCTTCGCTAATTCCTGAGCCTACGAATAACCCCTCGGTACCCTACCCCGGTCGGTTACTTCGCCAAAAGACCAACGAGCAATTTACAAAATTCATAAACTTACTAAAACAATTGCATATAAATCTTCCATTTGTGGAACTCCACACTCAAATGCCAAAATATTCAAAATTTATGAGAGACTTACTCACTCACAAAAGGAAGATTGAAACATGAGACAATCAACGATCACCCAGCTTGCAAGGTGTGCTGGTCACATGAGACAATCAACGATCACCCAGATGATATTGTCTCCGTTTCGAGTTGTAAATAGACTAGTGACAAAATCCATGGTTGTCTGTCCTCATTCCCATATGGGTGTTTCTAGTTGCTGACACAACTAGAAGGTTTCCGATACCCCACCTTGACTTTCCCACCAGTCATACATCATTCACATACATCGCTAGGTGGGCCTTCATGTCCGATCACCACTACCAGATTTATAGATCCTAATATCTCTTCATCAAAACCCAGACGCCTAGCATATCGAGGTCGGTGTGCCTTGCTCAACACAAGTTCCCTACGGTTGCCGTACAGTGAGACCCACATTCGTTCCATGAAGTAGCGAATATTGTCCGACTTGCCCAAAAGTTGTTCCTCCATGCCCCGCATGGGTTTAACTTGAAAATTCTCTTCCTTCAGTTTCCCAGTTTGAACAGAGCGAGTCTGATCAGGTAAGTTAGAGTCGATAGTGAGATGCAAAGCTCGTGCACGTTCAGGTTTCACAGTCATAATCATTCAAAAGTTCCATCCAGCGATGCTATTACATAATTAGCTCTTTCGAAACAAAGGTACACAGGAGGCTCTTGTGATCGAACTAAGTAGTGCATTTGGTATCGTCCAAGTAATGCCTCCAATTTAAATCCAAAGGTTATGGCTTCCACCGCCAGTTGTGACTCGGGCAATTCTTCTTGTAAGTCTACTACGTAAACTATCACCTTCTCGTGTTGCATCGGCGTGTAACCGGGACTCTGATTCGAACCCTTAATGGTATACCACGAGATCATCAGTACCCTCGGATAGAAGCGATGCTCAGTGCATTGCAGAGTTGGGTTTCAAAAGCTGAAAAGACGTCCTCCTGTTTTGTCTCCCACGAATACACAACACCTTGCTGTGTTAAGGAGATTAGAGCTGCGCGATCTTCGATAGTCCCGTGATGAATTTGCGATAGCATCTAGCGAAACCAAGAAATTGTTGTATCCCTGGAAGAATCTTTGGTGCCAATCGGTTTCTAGCAGAATGGATCTTAGCGAGATCCACATGTACTCCACTTCGTTGATTTCATGGTAAAAAATGTACCTTTCGAATCCAGAAGTTACCTTTAACAAGACTTCGTGCGTAGTGGCTCCTCCCTCAAGAGCTCTAAATTAAAATACAAATGCCGCCCATGATGTTCCTTTCCCCTGGTAATGTTTCAACACGTCAACAATAAGCATGGTCGATTCATGTGATCCATAAAGCTGTCGGTGTGATGATTAGCCCAACGGTCATGGAATACAACGTCGTAATGGCCACACTGCATTCGATATGCCGTTTTAGGAACATGCTCCTCTTGGACTTCCATCTGATAAAAGTTCATTTGTTAGTCAATCCTCGAATGGGAGCTTGACCCTCACTACTGGTCAACAGGTTGCCAAGACATGGTCGGGGCAAACGGTTCTTGACTGTCACCTTGTTGAGTTCTCAATAATCAGTACACATATGAAAAAGGCTTATCTTCACGGATATAACTGGGGCTCCCCAAATCGAAGAAACTGGGTCTGGCCAAACTCCTATCCCGTAATTTCAGTAGTAGATTAGACAGTTCTTGCAACCCACCTGGTGCAAGACGGTAAGGAGTACAAGTAATCAGGGCTGCCTCTGGCGCGAGATCAAACTGAGATTCTGGCTAACAGTTGTGGAAGTAATCTTGGAAGTTCTTCGAGTAGCTCATCGGAGGAAATCACAACCATTGATGAATCCTAGTTCCTCTTTTCCTTAGCCTTATTGTAACACCTGTGCCTCCACGGCCATCAAACAAATACCGAACCAATGAAATATTATATTTCATACTTGGGATTTGTAAAAATATGTGTATCATTTGCACATATCAATTGTTGTTCAATTCCAAACTCTAAATCGCTTTCTGGAAGGTTATACGCGCACCGATGCGTAGATATAACCAGTTTAATGCAACGAACACTCCGGAATAGTGACATAGGCTTAACATACCTTAAATAACCTTTACATAACTTAGAAATAAGTTTTGAAGGCTTTGGTATGGCAAAAACAAGCTAAATTGCTTACAGGGACTAAACTTGACAAACTGTGAAAGTATGCCAATTTGAACTGTAACAGACATTCTGGAACATGACCATAAGTTAAAAATACCATAAATATCCTTTACATAGCTTAGAAATAGGCTTTGAGGGGTTAGGTATGCTAAAATAAACTTTTGGGTCATTCAGGGACTAAAAGTGTCAAAAAGTGCACAAGTTTGCACTTTCGCGCATAACTTACGTTCTGAATACACCCGGACATCCAAAAATTTATGAAAGCGTGACTACATTATATTTTAGTGTTCGCCTTAAGAAAAATCCATGCGTCGCGTCATTTGGATCGTTTTTCGCGCTTATGCGCATTCCGCCGTAATTAAGCGAACATCGCGTTCGTACGGCCAAACGAACCAACCTCCGGCATATTTTTGAGCATGTTTTGAGTTCCCTATACTTTAACTTCATTTTAGAGCCTTGAAATGAGGTTAACGGGGTTCAAACGCATCGAAAATCGCTTAAACGGGCTGCAGGGACCATTTCTGCCAATTTTGAAAGTTTGCTGAAACAAGGGGGCAGTGGCGTAGCGCCACTGCATGTAGCCTTACCAGTCGCGCTACGCGACTGCCTATTCTGGGCAGAAACATGCAGAAACTCAGTTTTTCGCATTCGGGACCAGATTCGACGTATTAACAGCTGTTAACAGCTGTTCTCCACTCCTTAATCCCTTGCCACATGTTGATACCCTTTGGTGAGTGGCCAATTTAGTCACCATGAGTTTCCGACAAGTGTACGGGTTGGATCATGGCACGATATTCGACAAGCGATCTTAACGGTTCGGGTATTCCTATAAATACCCAACCACCCCCATTGCTAAAAATCACTAGAAACTTGATTTGAGAAACTCTAAGTTGAAACATTTGTTTCATACCTGAGATTTTTGAATCGAGTTTAGCATTCGGGGACCCTTCGTAAGTATTCTTTCGTTCTTTTCCTTATTTTACTGCTTTTCGAGTCAGAAAGTCAAACTTTGTTTGACTTTCAGCGTTGACCAGTAATGGTCAATGCGAAGTTCGTTAGAACTTCGCAACGTGATTGTAATCACGATGGTCATAGTCCCTTGGGACTATGCCTACTGATTACCACGTTGTTTAGGGTCGTAGGGTAAGCGATCTAATAAATCGCTTATACCTCGAACCCGACCCAGTTTGGTCGATCATTAGGATCCGACCAAACACATTAGGTGACCATAGTAGGTAGGGAATAACCTTCCGAGGTTATACCCTATGGTCACATCGTTTAAGTAGTTGTATGATAGGTAGTTTATATGCCTTAGGTAAATTACCAGAATACCCTTTTCATGTATAATCGGTAATTAAGCATATGTAACCTAAACTTTTGTCACATAACTGATTATGTAACATGTTTAGGCATATAACACTTGTCATAGGGCTAGTTAGGCGGTCCGAACGCGTTTCACGCGAACGACGCGTTAAAATAGCATAAGCTTCCTAAACGGGTCGTAAACACTTAGGTTAAGTTTCATTTAGTAAGTAGGCTTTGTTAAACCAAATGACACGAGCCTCTACACTCGTTTGGTTTACAAACCCTAATGCTACCCAATCTTCCGATCTAGGTCCGGTTAATTAACATAGTTACCTATATTAGGTGCCGTTTGATATCCGTGATCTCTAGCATTGTTTGGTTGTTACTCAAGGACTACTAAGCAATCTCAAGTGAGTACATAGACCCCTCTTTTACTGTTTTCCAAACTGTTTTGGGGTGAAACACATGTGCCTACTTGTTACTTTCGTGCTTTCCTGTTTTCACATCATATACTTGCTATGTTCATTAGTACATTTATAGTACATGATTTCATGGTGTTCCATGCTTTGTATGATGACTTTGCATACTTAGTACATTGTTTTACATGACTTTTCTACTTTGTATGATGACTTTGCATACTTAGTACATTGTTTTATACTGCATCTCTGTTGCATATGTTCCAGTAACATATGGACACATTGTTTTACAGCTCTACCCTGTATGTTTACTCTAGCATACTAGGTACATTATCTTCATAAAACATGCTTACATTTTGGTATGACATTTGGTTTGTTTAAACTATACTATACATTCATTAACACCGATCATGCCGTTCGTTAGTAGGTAGTGGTACCATAGGACTTGACAAATCCCGTTCCGGACATCCCAGGGAAAGGGGATGAAAGGAATGACCGAATCCGAATACATATTCTCTTGATAACTCACTTTTACATAGTTATCCGTCTGTCTCAAGGCTTGGATGTATGAATTTTCACAATACCGCATAAATGTTCATATTCAGTATAGCATGCATATATCTTACAAAACATAACTTTGATTTAAACCAAGTTTTACTTCAATACTTTGTTTTGTACATTTTTACTTATGGTTTAAGTAGTCTAAATTTTACTTACCATACATATCATTTTGGTTATACATTACTTGACTACTTTTGGACTATAAACATTTGACATGGCTTATACAAGGACTTTTGACTATTGGTTTAAACATAGACTTATTACATTGTTGGTTTGGTTTGATTAAGTGATTAAGTAACGATGCGTGTGTAATATGATACAAGCATGGTGGATACGCCGCTGGTACTTCCTTTATATAAGTGTTTGTATGGTATTACATATCGTAGCGTTATTTGAATCATTTCAGTTTGATACATATAACATTTTATACAAATAACATACTTTTCACAAGACATTGATTTACAAACAACTTATCTTCTACAAACTCATTTTAAAATGGTTATTCATTTAACCATACCATATTCTCTTATTTATACATATCATCTGATCTTGTTGCATTTTAAACGATTTACAAAACAAAACAAACTAAAAAGGTTCATGACTAAACATTTTCTTAAACATAAGTCATGAATCTCATTTTCACAAAACCTATGTATCTCACAGGCATTTTTATGCTGACGTACCTATTTTCACATGTGTTTTTCAGGAGCTATTGCATAAGATGATCAAGATACACATAGGTAGACTTGGGCTTTAGTGACAATAAAAGATGCAAGACTAGTTAATTATGTTGTATTTCCTTGTTTGTTATGACATTGTAACACTTTTAATCAATAAAACGAAACTTTAACTTCCATGGTTGTGAAACATTAATTCTGTTACAACACTCCCCGACATTTCTGCCACGTTTTGTATGTTCTACGTGGTCGGGGTGTGACAGAAAAGATGGTATCAGAGCTAATGGTTATAGGGAATTAGGTTATTAGTAATGCTTTGACCTAGTCTATAACCTTCTTAGGACCCTAATGCGAGTTTACTTGCGTTTAGTCATAAAACAATACCGTCACCTATCCTTAGGCGACGACCACAACAAGAACATAAATTTCAAAACCACTTTGAAAACTAATCATCTGTTCTAGGATGATTGATTACTAGGTTTTGAACCCTCTATTGTAAGGTTTTGAACTCTCTATTACATGGTTTTGAACCCCTTTGAGTTTTCAAAATCTCGACAAGGTTTTGGGCTTTAAATAATGTGGACACGTGCAAACTGGAAGGGTGAATGCCTGTATTCTGGGTTTTCTGTCTAGGCAAGCACTTCGTATACATCTCATCAGACGCGAGACCAGTTGTGCTTACCTGGGAATTCTTGGGATGAGTGTTCACTTATAGGCGAGCATGTCTTCGTGATACATTATTTTTGACCTAATTACTTTGATTAATCACCGAGGTCATTTGTTGCTTTGTAGTAACAAACAAATGACCACTATCTTTGCTTTCATCAGATTTGTTCATCTCATTCTTTTCGTCTAATTCTCTCACTCGTTTCCTTTCATGTTTCCTCTTTTAGAATGCCTCCTCGACGCGAGAACCAGATAGAGACTGCCGAACTGGCAGAAATTATTGCGCAGCAAATGGCTGCCCAATTTCCAAATCTCTTTGCTCAATGGCAACAAGCCAACAACAACAACAATGCCCTATGCAAATACAAGGACTTTAATCAGGCTAAACCACTCAAGTTTAGTGGCTCTGAGGGAGCAACTGGGCTTCTTCAGTGGTTCGAGAGCATTGAGAATACTTTCCGCCACGTTCAGTGTCCGGATAATCGCAAGGTCGAGTTTTCTTCAAGTGTGTTCCAGAAGAGGGCTCTCACATGGTGGAACGGGGTTATGAGGGACCGAGGTGCAGAAATTGCTCTTGCGCAAACCTGGGCTGAACTTAGGGCTCTTATGATGAGGGAATTCTGTCCTCGTCATGAGCAGCGAGCTTTGGAGAAGGAATTTGATGAGTTGAAGCAAGATAGTGGTGAGCACAGGGCGTATACTGATAGGTTTGAGGAGTTGAGTCTGCTTTGCCCGACAATGGTTACCCCACTTGACATAGCTATCGAAAGGTACATCGACGGCCTACCTGACTCGGTACAAGACATCCTTACTGGTAGTAACCCTGCCACACTCCGTCAGGCGATCGAGTTATCAGCGACATTGACTGAGTCGCAGATTCGGAAGAATAAATTACACAGGAAGGGTGACAAGGGCGAGAAACAGTCGTCTGACAAGGAGGATAGCAAGAAAGGTCAGAACAAGAATGGGAAGGATTCTAGTTCATCCAAGAGGGCAAGGAAGCGTAAGGTTTCCCAAAACAATGCCATTACTACACAGGCCCAAGCTGCATCAAATCAGCCTGCTCAACCACTAGCCAAGAAGCCTTATTTTGGCAATGCACCTTTGTGCAACAGGTGTAACAGCCATCATCAACCACACCTCCAGTGTCGTCAGTGCACCAACTGCGGAAGATCCGGTCATCTTGCTAACACCTGCCGCATCCCTGCTAATCCGAATCGCCCAGTTCAGAACCCGGCTCAACAAGTTGCTCAGCCTCTTGCTCAGCAACAGGGTCAAGCTGCACGACCACACTACCCACCTGGTGCCTGTTACAATTGTGGGGATCTGACCCACTACAGAAACCGATGCCCAAAGCTTGCTAATGCAAATCCGACCCACGGATGAGCATTCAGCTGAACAAAGGATGTTGCTGTCTTACGCTTTTGTTCTTTTATTTCCTTGTAATGTGAAACAATATGTTTTGTTCATAAATAAAAGTTGTTGTTCACAATTCTGATATACAAGTATAATTACATGTATGTATGACTTTTCCTATGATACCTGCATTAAGGAACTATGTTCCTTACAAACTACTCTTGTGATTCTCTCTTTCAAATGATCGCTCATGATTCCTTCAAAAATTTTTAGTACTCGTTTCATTCTAAGAAACAAAGTACAGAAAATAAAGTGACATTATGAGTGATCATGCTTCTGCACATCTGTGCCTTTGAATCCTTGGTTAGATAACTAAGGATATTTTCAAATCTCATACCCATTACGTTTTGATTTTTCAACATATACAGTACAAGTATTTCAAAAACAATCTTCATGATCTCAAAACATTTCATATAGTTTGAAAACAATTTTTCTAGATGCATTGTCTATGTTATTTCAAAAACATTGGCCATGTTATCAAAACCAACCTTTCTAATTTCAAAATATTTCATATAGTCTGAAGACAATATTAACACAATACATTTTCTGATCAAGTGCATGATTTCGAAAAGCATCATTCATGTCTTTCAAAAACCTTATACGTAATTTCAAAAATTCATCTCGGATGATTTTAAAACATTTTTGTAAATATATCTATCTAATACACCTACTTTATTTCAAAAGTATTATATATAAGGTTTCAAAAACGGTAAACACATTTTTTCTTAAAAGAACCCCATGCACAGTTTTCAAAAATATTTTTCCTCGTACATCGACTTAACTTTCAAATTTCGCTTCATATGTCGCCTTGGCATATCTGGCATCTCAACTTTGTAAAGCATCTCAACTTCATGTTTTGACATAAGCACGTCCAGTGCAAGGTTTCAAAACATCTTCAACTTCTAAAATCCATATGGGATCTTTTTATCTTCATATTTAGACCCTTGTGAATGATCATCATTCAAATCAGAGTCCTTAATTGGATTCTTTATGTACCTTAATTCGAACATTTCGAGTTCTAGTAATCGAAATCGAATTTTCTTTTTGAATCTTTCTATCTTTATAGTTAGATTCTTGATAACGTTTAAAGTACCAAATGAAATCCACGGAATGGATTCCTAGTGTGCTTTAAATGCATGTACGCAATTAACAAGACAAGTTAACGAACAATTTTGTGGTTATGTGATTATGTGTTTACATATTTGGTGTTTTCATTTATGCATTTTATGTTTTTGGTATACTCTGGGTATTCATTATCCAAATCCTCGTAGAATCTTTCATATCTTGATATGAGGGATTCGTAGTAGGATATTCAAAAAGGTACTACCTTAAATCCTGAATGGGCTTCTATGTAATAGTTAAGACCCTTGGATTATATAGTACCACTCCATGATTCATAAGAGACCTTTAGTGGTCTAGTCAAAAAGATTGATTCACAATTTGGTTAAAGAATGACATCTAGTGATGTAGCTGGACAGACTCCTTGATAGTCTATTTAGATCATTTATTGATTTAATTAAAAGGACTCTATGGCGGTCTAGTCGCACTCATCACAGGATTGTTCATTTGGTTTTCCCCTGCACATTATAAAATGGACTGAGTGAACTATGCAAGGAATTGTCTAATTATGGACGCGTACATAATTATGAAATTTAGTGCACAGAAACACAGTAAGATTTATTATGTGTAAGAACCGATAGTGACAACAATAACGAAATGAGAACGATGTAATGGAGGTACGGTGGACGCACCAATGACGCTTCATATACTTGTATATAAGTATCCCTCTTACATTGCAATCATGATGTTATTAAAGGTTACTAGAAGTTCAGAACCCTAACCAATATTGTTCGATCTTTTCAACTTCATGTTTTAAACTCTCACAAGTTACCTCTAAATAAATTTCGGGACGAAATTTCCTAAAGTAGGGGAGACTGTAACACCTGTGCCTCCACGGCCATCAAACAAATACCGAACCAATGAAATATTATATTTCATACTTGGGATTTGTAAAAATATGTGACATATCAATTGTTGTTCAATTCCAAACTCTAAATCGCTTTCTGGAAGGTTATACGCGCACCGATGCGTAGATATAACCAGTTTAATGCAACGAACACTCCGGAATAGTGACATAGGCTTAACATACCTTAAATAACCTTTACATAGCTTAGAAATAAGTTTTGAAGGCTTTGGTATGGCAAACACAAGCTAAATTGCTTACAGGGACTAAACTTGACAAACTGTGAAAGTATGCCAATTTGAACTGTAACAGACATTCTGGAACATGACCATAAGTTAAACATACCATAAATATCCTTTACATAGCTTAGAAATAGGATTTGAGGGGTTAGGTATGCTAAAATAAACTTTTGGGTCATTCAGGGACTAAAAGTGTCAAAAAGTGCACAAGTTTGCACTTTCGCGCATAACTTACGTTCTGAATACACCCGGACATCCAAAAATTTATGAAAGCGTGACTACATTATATTTTAGTGTTCGCCTTAAGAAAAATCCATGCGTCGCGTCATTTGGATCGTTTTTCGCGCTTATGCGCATTCCGCCGTAATTAAGCGAACATCGCGTTCGTACGGCCAAACGAACCAACCTCCGGCATATTTTTGAGCATGTTTTGAGTTCCCTATACTTTAACTTCATTTTAGAGCCTTGAAATGAGGTTAACGGGGTTCAAACGCATCGAAAATCGCTTAAACGGGCTGCAGGGACCATTTCTGCCAATTTTGAAAGTTTGCTGAAACAAGGGGGCAGTGGCGTAGCGCCACTGCATGTAGCCTTACCAGTCGCGCTACGCGACTGCCTATTCTGGGCAGAAACATGCAGAAACTCAGTTTTTCGCATTCGGGACCAGATTCGACGTATTAACAGCTGTTAACAGCTGTTCTCCACTCCTTAATCCCTTGCCACATGTTGATACCCTTTGGTGAGTGGCCAATTTAGTCACCATGAGTTTCCGACAAGTGTACAGGTTGGATCATGGCACGATATTCGACAAGCGATCTTAACGGTTCGGGTATTCCTATAAATACCCAACCACCCCCATTGCTAAAAATCACTAGAAACTTGATTTGAGAAACTCTAAGTTGAAACATTTGTTTCATACCTGAGATTTTTGAATCGAGTTTAGCATTCGGGGACCCTTCGTAAGTATTCTTTCGTTCTTTTCCTTATTTTACTGCTTTTCGAGTCAGAAAGTCAAACTTTGTTTGACTTTCAGCGTTGACCAGTAATGGTCAATGCGAAGTTCGTTAGAACTTCGCAACGTGATTGTAATCACGATGGTCATAGTCCCTTGGGACTATGCCTACTGATTACCACGTTGTTTAGGGTCGTAGGGTAAGCGATCTAATAAATCGCTTATACCTCGAACCCGACCCAGTTTGGTCGATCATTAGGATCCGACCAAACACATTAGGTGACCATAGTAGGTAGGGAATAACCTTCCGAGGTTATACCCTATGGTCACATCGTTTAAGTAGTTGTATGATAGGTAGTTTATATGCCTTAGGTAAATTACCAGAATACCCTTTTCATGTATAATCGGTAATTAAGCATATGTAACCTAAACTTTTGTCACATAACTGATTATGTAACATGTTTAGGCATATAACACTTGTCATAGGGCTAGTTAGGCGGTCCGAACGCGTTTCACGCGAACGACGCGTTAAAATAGCATAAGCTTCCTAAACGGGTCGTAAACACTTAGGTTAAGTTTCATTTAGTAAGTAGGCTTTGTTAAACCAAATGACACGAGCCTCTACACTCGTTTGGTTTACAAACCCTAATGCTACCCAATCTTCCGATCTAGGTCCGGTTAATTAACATAGTTACCTATATTAGGTGCCGTTTGATATCCGTGATCTCTAGCATTGTTTGGTTGTTACTCAAGGACTACTAAGCAATCTCAAGTGAGTACATAGACCCCTCTTTTACTGTTTTCCAAACTGTTTTGGGGTGAAACACATGTGCCTACTTGTTACTTTCGTGCTTTCCTGTTTTCACATCATATACTTGCTATGTTCATTAGTACATTTATAGTACATGATTTCATGGTGTTCCATGCTTTGTATGATGACTTTGCATACTTAGTACATTGTTTTACATGACTTTTCTACTTTGTATGATGACTTTGCATACTTAGTACATTGTTTTATACTGCATCTCTGTTGCATATGTTCCAGTAACATATGGACACATTGTTTTACAGCTCTACCCTGTATGTTTACTCTAGCATACTAGGTACATTATCTTCATAAAACATGCTTACATTTTGGTATGACATTTGGTTTGTTTAAACTATACTATACATTCATTAACACCGATCATGCCGTTCGTTAGTAGGTAGTGGTACCATAGGACTTGACAAATCCCGTTCCGGACATCCCAGGGAAAGGGGATGAAAGGAATGACCGAATCCGAATACATATTCTCTTGATAACTCACTTTTACATAGTTATCCGTCTGTCTCAAGGCTTGGATGTATGAATTTTCACAATACCGCATAAATGTTCATATTCAGTATAGCATGCATATATCTTACAAAACATAACTTTGATTTAAACCAAGTTTTACTTCAATACTTTGTTTTGTACATTTTTACTTATGGTTTAAGTAGTCTAAATTTTACTTACCATACATATCATTTTGGTTATACATTACTTGACTACTTTTGGACTATAAACATTTGACATGGCTTATACAAGGACTTTTGACTATTGGTTTAAACATAGACTTATTACATTGTTGGTTTGGTTTGATTAAGTGATTAAGTAACGATGCGTGTGTAATATGATACAAGCATGGTGGATACGCCGCTGGTACTTCCTTTATATAAGTGTTTGTATGGTATTACATATCGTAGCGTTATTTGAATCATTTCAGTTTGATACATATAACATTTTATACAAATAACATACTTTTCACAAGACATTGATTTACAAACAACTTATCTTCTACAAACTCATTTTAAAATGGTTATTCATTTAACCATACCATATTCTCTTATTTATACATATCATCTGATCTTGTTGCATTTTAAACGATTTACAAAACAAAACAAACTAAAAAGGTTCATGACTAAACATTTTCTTAAACATAAGTCATGAATCTCATTTTCACAAAACCTATGTATCTCACAGGCATTTTTATGCTGACGTACCTATTTTCACATGTGTTTTTCAGGAGCTATTGCATAAGATGATCAAGATACACATAGGTAGACTTGGGCTTTAGTGACAATAAAAGATGCAAGACTAGTTAATTATGTTGTATTTCCTTGTTTGTTATGACATTGTAACACTTTTAATCAATAAAACGAAACTTTAACTTCCATGGTTGTGAAACATTAATTCTGTTACAACACTCCCCGACATTTCTGCCACGTTTTGTATGTTCTACGTGGTCGGGGTGTGACAGAAAAGATGGTATCAGAGCTAATGGTTATAGGGAATTAGGTTATTAGTAATGCTTTGACCTAGTCTATAACCTTCTTAGGACCCTAATGCGAGTTTACTTGCGTTTAGTCATAAAACAATACCGTCACCTATCCTTAGGCGACGACCACAACAAGAACATAAATTTCAAAACCACTTTGAAAACTAATCATCTGTTCTAGGATGATTGATTACTAGGTTTTGAACCCTCTATTGTAAGGTTTTGAACTCTCTATTACATGGTTTTGAACCCCTTTGAGTTTTCAAAATCTCGACAAGGTTTTGGGCTTTAAATAATGTGGACACGTGCAAACTGGAAGGGTGAATGCCTGTATTCTGGGTTTTCTGTCTAGGCAAGCACTTCGTATACATCTCATCAGACGCGAGACCAGTTGTGCTTACCTGGGAATTCTTGGGATGAGTGTTCACTTATAGGCGAGCATGTCTTCGTGATACATTATTTTTGACCTAATTACTTTGATTAATCACCGAGGTCATTTGTTGCTTTGTAGTAACAAACAAATGACCACTATCTTTGCTTTCATCAGATTTGTTCATCTCATTCTTTTCGTCTAATTCTCTCACTCGTTTCCTTTCATGTTTCCTCTTTTAGAATGCCTCCTCGACGCGAGAACCAGATAGAGACTGCCGAACTGGCAGAAATTATTGCGCAGCAAATGGCTGCCCAATTTCCAAATCTCTTTGCTCAATGGCAACAAGCCAACAACAACAACAATGCCCTATGCAAATACAAGGACTTTAATCAGGCTAAACCACTCAAGTTTAGTGGCTCTGAGGGAGCAACTGGGCTTCTTCAGTGGTTCGAGAGCATTGAGAATACTTTCCGCCACGTTCAGTGTCCGGATAATCGCAAGGTCGAGTTTTCTTCAAGTGTGTTCCAGAAGAGGGCTCTCACATGGTGGAACGGGGTTATGAGGGACCGAGGTGCAGAAATTGCTCTTGCGCAAACCTGGGCTGAACTTAGGGCTCTTATGATGAGGGAATTCTGTCCTCGTCATGAGCAGCGAGCTTTGGAGAAGGAATTTGATGAGTTGAAGCAAGATAGTGGTGAGCACAGGGCGTATACTGATAGGTTTGAGGAGTTGAGTCTGCTTTGCCCGACAATGGTTACCCCACTTGACATAGCTATCGAAAGGTACATCGACGGCCTACCTGACTCGGTACAAGACATCCTTACTGGTAGTAACCCTGCCACACTCCGTCAGGCGATCGAGTTATCAGCGACATTGACTGAGTCGCAGATTCGGAAGAATAAATTACACAGGAAGGGTGACAAGGGCGAGAAACAGTCGTCTGACAAGGAGGATAGCAAGAAAGGTCAGAACAAGAATGGGAAGGATTCTAGTTCATCCAAGAGGGCAAGGAAGCGTAAGGTTTCCCAAAACAATGCCATTACTACACAGGCCCAAGCTGCATCAAATCAGCCTGCTCAACCACTAGCCAAGAAGCCTTATTTTGGCAATGCACCTTTGTGCAACAGGTGTAACGGCCATCATCAACCACACCTCCAGTGTCGTCAGTGCACCAACTGCGGAAGATCCGGTCATCTTGCTAACACCTGCCGCATCCCTGCTAATCCGAATCGCCCAGTTCAGAACCCGGCTCAACAAGTTGCTCAGCCTCTTGCTCAGCAACAGGGTCAAGCTGCACGACCACACTACCCACCTGGTGCCTGTTACAATTGTGGGGATCTGACCCACTACAGAAACCGATGCCCAAAGCTTGCTAATGCAAATCCGACCCACGGATGAGCATTCAGCTGAACAAAGGATGTTGCTGTCTTACGCTTTTGTTCTTTTATTTCCTTGTAATGTGAAACAATATGTTTTGTTCATAAATAAAAGTTGTTGTTCACAATTCTGATATACAAGTATAATTACATGTATGTATGACTTTTCCTATGATACCTGCATTAAGGAACTATGTTCCTTACAAACTACTCTTGTGATTCTCTCTTTCAAATGATCGCTCATGATTCCTTCAAAAATTTTTAGTACTCGTTTCATTCTAAGAAACAAAGTACAGAAAATAAAGTGACATTATGAGTGATCATGCTTCTGCACATCTGTGCCTTTGAATCCTTGGTTAGATAACTAAGGATATTTTCAAATCTCATACCCATTACGTTTTGATTTTTCAACATATACAGTACAAGTATTTCAAAAACAATCTTCATGATCTCAAAACATTTCATATAGTTTGAAAACAATTTTTCTAGATGCATTGTCTATGTTATTTCAAAAACATTGGCCATGTTATCAAAACCAACCTTTCTAATTTCAAAATATTTCATATAGTCTGAAGACAATATTAACACAATACATTTTCTGATCAAGTGCATGATTTCGAAAAGCATCATTCATGTCTTTCAAAAACCTTATACGTAATTTCAAAAATTCATCTCGGATGATTTTAAAACATTTTTGTAAATATATCTATCTAATACACCTACTTTATTTCAAAAGTATTATATATAAGGTTTCAAAAACGGTAAACACATTTTTTCTTAAAAGAACCCCATGCACAGTTTTCAAAAATATTTTTCCTCGTACATCGACTTAACTTTCAAATTTCGCTTCATATGTCGCCTTGGCATATCTGGCATCTCAACTTTGTAAAGCATCTCAACTTCATGTTTTGACATAAGCACGTCCAGTGCAAGGTTTCAAAACATCTTCAACTTCTAAAATCCATATGGGATCTTTTTATCTTCATATTTAGACCCTTGTGAATGATCATCATTCAAATCAGAGTCCTTAATTGGATTCTTTATGTACCTTAATTCGAACATTTCGAGTTCTAGTAATCGAAATCGAATTTTCTTTTTGAATCTTTCTATCTTTATAGTTAGATTCTTGATAACGTTTAAAGTACCAAATGAAATCCACGGAATGGATTCCTAGTGTGCTTTAAATGCATGTACGCAATTAACAAGACAAGTTAACGAACAATTTTGTGGTTATGTGATTATGTGTTTACATATTTGGTGTTTTCATTTATGCATTTTATGTTTTTGGTATACTCTGGGTATTCATTATCCAAATCCTCGTAGAATCTTTCATATCTTGATATGAGGGATTCGTAGTAGGATATTCAAAAAGGTACTACCTTAAATCCTGAATGGGCTTCTATGTAATAGTTAAGACCCTTGGATTATATAGTACCACTCCATGATTCATAAGAGACCTTTAGTGGTCTAGTCAAAAAGATTGATTCACAATTTGGTTAAAGAATGACATCTAGTGATGTAGCTGGACAGACTCCTTGATAGTCTATTTAGATCATTTATTGATTTAATTAAAAGGACTCTATGGCGGTCTAGTCGCACTCATCACAGGATTGTTCATTTGGTTTTCCCCTGCACATTATAAAATGGACTGAGTGAACTATGCAAGGAATTGTCTAATTATGGACGCGTACATAATTATGAAATTTAGTGCACAGAAACACAGTAAGATTTATTATGTGTAAGAACCGATAGTGACAACAATAACGAAATGAGAACGATGTAATGGAGGTACGGTGGACGCACCAATGACGCTTCATATACTTGTATATAAGTATCCCTCTTACATTGCAATCATGATGTTATTAAAGGTTACTAGAAGTTCAGAACCCTAACCAATATTGTTCGATCTTTTCAACTTCATGTTTTAAACTCTCACAAGTTACCTCTAAATAAATTTCGGGACGAAATTTCCTAAAGTAGGGGAGACTGTAACACCTGTGCCTCCACGGCCATCAAACAAATACCGAACCAATGAAATATTATATTTCATACTTGGGATTTGTAAAAATATGTGACATATCAATTGTTGTTCAATTCCAAACTCTAAATCGCTTTCTGGAAGGTTATACGCGCACCGATGCGTAGATATAACCAGTTTAATGCAACGAACACTCCGGAATAGTGACATAGGCTTAACATACCTTAAATAACCTTTACATAGCTTAGAAATAAGTTTTGAAGGCTTTGGTATGGCAAACACAAGCTAAATTGCTTACAGGGACTAAACTTGACAAACTGTGAAAGTATGCCAATTTGAACTGTAACAGACATTCTGGAACATGACCATAAGTTAAACATACCATAAATATCCTTTACATAGCTTAGAAATAGGATTTGAGGGGTTAGGTATGCTAAAATAAACTTTTGGGTCATTCAGGGACTAAAAGTGTCAAAAAGTGCACAAGTTTGCACTTTCGCGCATAACTTACGTTCTGAATACACCCGGACATCCAAAAATTTATGAAAGCGTGACTACATTATATTTTAGTGTTCGCCTTAAGAAAAATCCATGCGTCGCGTCATTTGGATCGTTTTTCGCGCTTATGCGCATTCCGCCGTAATTAAGCGAACATCGCGTTCGTACGGCCAAACGAACCAACCTCCGGCATATTTTTGAGCATGTTTTGAGTTCCCTATACTTTAACTTCATTTTAGAGCCTTGAAATGAGGTTAACGGGGTTCAAACGCATCGAAAATCGCTTAAACGGGCTGCAGGGACCATTTCTGCCAATTTTGAAAGTTTGCTGAAACAAGGGGGCAGTGGCGTAGCGCCACTGCATGTAGCCTTACCAGTCGCGCTACGCGACTGCCTATTCTGGGCAGAAACATGCAGAAACTCAGTTTTTCGCATTCGGGACCAGATTCGACGTATTAACAGCTGTTAACAGCTGTTCTCCACTCCTTAATCCCTTGCCACATGTTGATACCCTTTGGTGAGTGGCCAATTTAGTCACCATGAGTTTCCGACAAGTGTACGGGTTGGATCATGGCACGATATTCGACAAGCGATCTTAACGGTTCGGGTATTCCTATAAATACCCAACCACCCCCATTGCTAAAAATCACTAGAAACTTGATTTGAGAAACTCTAAGTTGAAACATTTGTTTCATACCTGAGATTTTTGAATCGAGTTTAGCATTCGGGGACCCTTCGTAAGTATTCTTTCGTTCTTTTCCTTATTTTACTGCTTTTCGAGTCAGAAAGTCAAACTTTGTTTGACTTTCAGCGTTGACCAGTAATGGTCAATGCGAAGTTCGTTAGAACTTCGCAACGTGATTGTAATCACGATGGTCATAGTCCCTTGGGACTATGCCTACTGATTACCACGTTGTTTAGGGTCGTAGGGTAAGCGATCTAATAAATCGCTTATACCTCGAACCCGACCCAGTTTGGTCGATCATTAGGATCCGACCAAACACATTAGGTGACCATAGTAGGTAGGGAATAACCTTCCGAGGTTATACCCTATGGTCACATCGTTTAAGTAGTTGTATGATAGGTAGTTTATATGCCTTAGGTAAATTACCAGAATACCCTTTTCATGTATAATCGGTAATTAAGCATATGTAACCTAAACTTTTGTCACATAACTGATTATGTAACATGTTTAGGCATATAACACTTGTCATAGGGCTAGTTAGGCGGTCCGAACGCGTTTCACGCGAACGACGCGTTAAAATAGCATAAGCTTCCTAAACGGGTCGTAAACACTTAGGTTAAGTTTCATTTAGTAAGTAGGCTTTGTTAAACCAAATGACACGAGCCTCTACACTCGTTTGGTTTACAAACCCTAATGCTACCCAATCTTCCGATCTAGGTCCGGTTAATTAACATAGTTACCTATATTAGGTGCCGTTTGATATCCGTGATCTCTAGCATTGTTTGGTTGTTACTCAAGGACTACTAAGCAATCTCAAGTGAGTACATAGACCCCTCTTTTACTGTTTTCCAAACTGTTTTGGGGTGAAACACATGTGCCTACTTGTTACTTTCGTGCTTTCCTGTTTTCACATCATATACTTGCTATGTTCATTAGTACATTTATAGTACATGATTTCATGGTGTTCCATGCTTTGTATGATGACTTTGCATACTTAGTACATTGTTTTACATGACTTTTCTACTTTGTATGATGACTTTGCATACTTAGTACATTGTTTTATACTGCATCTCTGTTGCATATGTTCCAGTAACATATGGACACATTGTTTTACAGCTCTACCCTGTATGTTTACTCTAGCATACTAGGTACATTATCTTCATAAAACATGCTTACATTTTGGTATGACATTTGGTTTGTTTAAACTATACTATACATTCATTAACACCGATCATGCCGTTCGTTAGTAGGTAGTGGTACCATAGGACTTGACAAATCCCGTTCCGGACATCCCAGGGAAAGGGGATGAAAGGAATGACCGAATCCGAATACATATTCTCTTGATAACTCACTTTTACATAGTTATCCGTCTGTCTCAAGGCTTGGATGTATGAATTTTCACAATACCGCATAAATGTTCATATTCAGTATAGCATGCATATATCTTACAAAACATAACTTTGATTTAAACCAAGTTTTACTTCAATACTTTGTTTTGTACATTTTTACTTATGGTTTAAGTAGTCTAAATTTTACTTACCATACATATCATTTTGGTTATACATTACTTGACTACTTTTGGACTATAAACATTTGACATGGCTTATACAAGGACTTTTGACTATTGGTTTAAACATAGACTTATTACATTGTTGGTTTGGTTTGATTAAGTGATTAAGTAACGATGCGTGTGTAATATGATACAAGCATGGTGGATACGCCGCTGGTACTTCCTTTATATAAGTGTTTGTATGGTATTACATATCGTAGCGTTATTTGAATCATTTCAGTTTGATACATATAACATTTTATACAAATAACATACTTTTCACAAGACATTGATTTACAAACAACTTATCTTCTACAAACTCATTTTAAAATGGTTATTCATTTAACCATACCATATTCTCTTATTTATACATATCATCTGATCTTGTTGCATTTTAAACGATTTACAAAACAAAACAAACTAAAAAGGTTCATGACTAAACATTTTCTTAAACATAAGTCATGAATCTCATTTTCACAAAACCTATGTATCTCACAGGCATTTATATGCTGACGTACCTATTTTCACATGTGTTTTTCAGGAGCTATTACATAAGATGATCAAGATACACATAGGTAGACTTGGGCTTTAGTGACAATAAAAGATGCAAGACTAGTTAATTATGTTGTATTTCCTTGTTTGTTATGACATTGTAACACTTTTAATCAATAAAACGAAACTTTAACTTCCATGGTTGTGAAACATTAATTCTGTTACAACACTCCCCGACATTTCCGCCACGTTTTGTATGTTCTACGTGGTCGGGGTGTGACACTTGTTACCAATGACGGGTGCTAGTATAGCGTGGGTACTCCTTCCGTAGACACTCCTGTGCTTCCATAGCTGAAATGCCGCTAACCCTTGCGCCACTCTGATGCTTTAGAACAGATAACGGTCCTCCACCAAGGAGAGGGGTACACAAAATTTCCTCCTCACAGAGTATATCTGCGCGGTATCTGGATAACCAATCCACACCAACTATTGCCTTGAAACTATCAAGAATAGCAGAAGGAAGGTTGATGCCGAACACTTGTCCCCCAAGGTCGAGTTTGCATCCCATCAAACATATGAGGCTTCAATTGACTTGCATTAGCCGACTCCACAACAGGTTCGGTTTCCAGAAACATTAGGGTTAAGCAGAATAGAGACGAAGCAATTAGCTACCCATACAAGCTACCATGTAGCTATAATCCTGGCGTCGCCCACGCCAATCCTAAATCCCCTACCACGAGCATCATTTCCAGTGTTGTTACTGTCGTCGTTCCCTTGGTTGTTGTCGTCTTGGTTTTAACAACGGCCAAACCATGTCGTAGGCACCTTCATTTCCATTCTGTAGGCCATGGTTACAAGTACCTTGATGTCGCCGTGATTGTTGCTTCTAACGTTGTTGCTTGAAACGGAGCCCTACGATCTTTCACCAACAAAGTCCATCTTTTCACATTCTGTGCCACATCCTAAAGTGCTAATCACCGTGCTGGTAGTCACACATCCCACACTATAATCAGTTGTCATCGCTTATGTCCCGATTGATTCGTAAGAGCTGACTCCCATGAGTCGCTGGCTAGGGTCGAGAATTCGGTTGAAGTCAATTTGCTGGTGTTCGTTGCCGGTAATCAGGGTCGTCCTAATACTGAGATCGGTGAGGTACTATGCTCATTCTCTTGTCCATCAATCTTGCAAGTTGATTGAGTAATATACGGTATGTTGCTAGAGTGTTGCAGAAGTGATCGCACTTTGGGATCTAAGGCGTCAATACGTTGAGTTCTAGTAAACGAAGGTAAGTGAGAAAGGTATATACAAATCATTCAATGCTGCGGTATCCAACTCAGGGACGTTCGTACAGGCACCTAACGTTCTACACAGTTCGCTAGGCGTTCAGATGGGTGTTCAGGTAATACTCGATAGCATCGAGATTCGTAGGGATTCAGAAAGGAGTGAAAAGATCACGTTCAAGTAGGAGGCAACCACGGCTATGACTCCTATAGGTTTGTTATGTTTCCCACTGATCAAATAACAGGACGGAACCCCTTTTTCACTTGTTAAGGCTCACTGGGACTCGCATGCACCCCACATTATTATTATGTGTGCACCCACAATAATATTGAGATTTGCATGCTCATCTCAGTTCCTCTTAACTCATGTCAAATGGTTCCTCAACTCGAATGCCAAACAGAGGTTATAAAAACGATAAGATCATGGAAATCCAAGAACTATGACAGACTACCAACGCATCATAAGGTAAACAAGCAATTCATGTAACCATGCTATAGTGACGAGGGTGTGTTCGTATGTTACATCATAAACAAATGTGTACTAGTCATGTAATATATGCAACAGGTGAAAGGGACGAACCTTGCTATCTGGAGCTGAGTGTCATGGTCGTATTCTCGTTTTCAGAACTGTTCAGTTATAGTCTGGTTTTATAAAAACGTTTTTAAAACCAAGTTCACTATAACCAGTGGCTCTGATACCAAACTGTCACACTCCCAAAATACCACATTCGGAAACCCCCGCGAGGCGTGTGACGTACCAGGATCTAGCCATGAATCACATAGAACTTATAAAGATATTTCAACTAAAACTTTCATTTATTAAAATAAGTGTTACAATACAAGATCTATTATCCAGCGGAAGCATATTACATTTTGTTATGAGTTTCATAAAGCAGGTGTATAAAAACCATCAGACTTGTCTTGTGATTCCTTGCAACTTGACCCATGACCACTCCAGCATCCCAGACAGCAAGTTCCAACAACATGTACCTAAAGGCCTACATGCATGCAGAAAAACGTGTATCAGACAACGCTGGTGAGTTCACTGATTTGTTAAACCGTTCGTTACCGATTACTGACTCATGTTATGTTATGTTGATAATAACTCGATACCGCAGACGGCCCTTTTTACCCTTCCCCAATGCTCTATCAAACATTGGTCATGATTTCAAAGTTATTAGTTCACGCCCGTCCTGTCCAGGTACGTCGTGAGGGTGCCAAACCTAATAGCGCTATCAAATAATAACCCCGTTGCCCTACAAGCAACAACCCGGTAGTATGATGGGACTTAAGTGATAGAGAGTGAGTGTATTATCCAACCATATCGTTTACTGAAAACCGTTGCATATCCCCTGCAAGGATATGCGTGTGTGAAATCCGCCTCACATCCCCTACAAGGATGTGGGTATTTGAAAACCGCCTCATATCCCCTACAAGGATATGGGTTTACGAAAATCCATTTACAAGTTTTGTCAGTTTGATTGTTTCCACCGGATGCATGCTTGTTTTGAGAGAAGTGAACTCACCTTGGTTTGCTTGGTATGACTAGTTACCCATTCCAAATTGTTCAACCAAAACCCTACCGTGGTTATCAAAGACAGTCAGTTTCATAACACATAGACCACATACTCTTTGCACATAACATACAAATTGCGTACCAGCAATACACACAACATAATACTCAACATATCAGTTAATCATGCCTATATTAGTTCATGGTCATCATACATAGCAGGTATTCAAGTCATGTGCGAATCTCATGATGCAAGTTTATGTTTTCATATTGGCAATTAACAGTTAATGTTTCATATTAGTGGCACACCTATCCCACTATTAATTTAGAACAATATAGGTTATGAACATTACAAAATTTTAAGTGTAGAAGTATTTATTCCCTAACCCCACATTTGCATGTTCATATATTTCTAATTCACATAACAGTACTATGCTCCTAACATATATACATCCTTAATTCACATAACAATAATAAGCACCTACCAAACACATACATGTGATCGGCCCACATTGCAAAATAACCTCGGCCCACTTAGATTAGGTTAGTTGTGCAACCCAGTTGCCATACTAGGCCCAATCAAAATGCATGTTATTAGTTCAACTCTTTAGCCCAAGCAGATTTGTATGCTATCGATTCAATTTCACCAAGTGAATGTGCAATTATATTCCCAATCCAAATCATTTACATATCTACCACGACTTCCCATATTTTCCTAGCTAATAATCTATGGCAGTTATTATGTTTATCACCATTCAATGCAAAGTAATTATCATAATAGTCCCACCATGCACACCGAACCATTAACAGAACATCAAGGAAACCAGTAGGCGAAACACCATGTTTCGTCAAGGAAACCAGTCGGTGAAACACCATGTTTCGTCACCCCCCTGTTGCGACGAAGATCCCCGACGAAAACTATGTTTCGTCGACAGACTTGTGACGAAAGTCTCCGACGAAAGACCATGATTCGTCGTGACAGAGATTCATATGATTTGTCGACCTGAACCCTAATCGTTTCTCCTATCATTCAGATCAATCCATCATTCATTAACAATCAAATACATAACAACTTCTGATTTGTGATAACAATTCACTAATTAGCAAAGGTTATGTCTATTCAGCATCCTTTAATATCCGACCTTCAGTATATATTCACAAAATCATCTATCATCCCATGGCAATATTTGAACCCATTACACAGTTCATATTCATATGGGTCAAGATATCAATAACACATACTCACTTATCATAATTCTAATTCATACAATATTCATAGTTAAGTTGCACATACACATAGATGAACACTATAAATCGAGACTAACAAACATGATTGTACTAACCGGAAGATATAAGAGGGTGAGGGCTTCGGCTAAGGGGCTGCCGACGAGTCCAAGGGAGGAGGAAAAGAGGTAGTTAGGGTTTGCTAAAACTTTCTGAATGCTTAATAATGAAAACCACCTAATATTTGTGTGTACGTGCGTATATACGTTAATAACATGGCCGGCCCAACTTCTTTGGGCTTTACTTAATCATGCATGCTTGTGATGTAAATAATGCATGTGCGTGTTCGGGTTGGGCTTCAAGTGTAATGAACCGAGTGGATCAAACAATTACATAATAATAGTGTGGGCCAAGGTGGATGTATGCGGCCCAAACACAACGATTTCTGCCACTAAGGATGGCCCAACTTCACACTCACGCATATTCCAATACGTTTACGTTTAACAATTAATCGTAGTAAGGATGTGAAAGAGAAATAATGAGGAATCAGAATTACCTTGAAAGTTCGGGTTGTCACAATCGTGTTTTATAAATTTAAAACTTGACTAATGTGTAAAGTGGGCTTAAATTATCAATAAAAACATAATACGCTTTGCACACACCAACCATCATCCATCTTCCATCTTTTAGAGTGTGTAGTAGTATCGGGATCTAAGATTGACCGTAAGAGTTCTTGTCAAACAATGGCCATGCTTGGCTAAACTCTTACATCACTTGCTGAAGACAAATCTTTTATGTATTACTTTTTTTATTTCCAACCTTTGGCTCCTTTTTTATTTGGGTATGTATTAATGACTTTAATAACTAGTTTCTATATTGGAGGTGAATTTTACTTAATCATTCTTCATGTTTTATTGATTCACTCATTCGTGTCTTTACGGTATATATAAAGCACGTTAACTGCCTAGAAGGGGGTTAGAAGGGTGGTTGCGCAAATTCTTGTCTCGTTTAGTGTATAGATCCTGCGAAAACCTAGTTCAAGCAAAGTAAGACTTCACGAATGGGCGGTCTTATCTGCCTCGGGAGAAGTAAGAACTGCTTGAATCCTTTACCTATAAACTCCTATTAAAACTTTAAACCGACCTTGCGGGATTGTATCCTTGCTGACTCAGACCAATAGGTTTAGGGTAATGCTGCCTGGAAGGGGGCCCACCACTTTTCGCATTCATAACTTACTTAATTAGCTTTCAATAATCTGACCTTGCGGGTCTGTATCCCTACTGACTCAGACCAATAGGTTGAAGGTAACGCTGCCTGGAAGGGGGCCTACTACTATAACTTAAAGAAAATATGTTAAAATGCCCAAAGTGTGGAAATTATTAAAGGATACATAAAAGAGGAGTTGGAACCAAGTGATTCTTTCTTGTCTATTTGTTTTTCCTTATATTTTATTTTTATTTTTTTTAGTTTATCTTTTTATGGCTTTCAAAACTTTTTATCAAAATTGGGTTAGATTTGACGTTAACGATAAGCTGGTACTAAAAGCTCTTGTGTCCTTGGACGACCTCGGTATCCTGCCATCACTATACTACGTCCGCGATGGGTGCACTTGTGCTAACGTGTGTAGAGTGATAGTATTAAATCGTGTTTTAGAAATTTAAAACTTGATTCGCGAGTAAAAAGAGCTTAAATTATATAAAAAAATAATAACCGCCCGCACACACGTCAATTTTTTGGCGCCATTACCGGGGACACAAGGATTTTGAGAAAGCTTAAAATTAACGGCCTAATCATTTTTTATCTTTTCTTTTTAAGTTTTTCTTCTTTTTCCCCTAATTTTCTACTTTCTGCAGGAATAACACGGAGCCGTGTCAGACTAAGTATCCGGGAAGAGTTATTTTCTTGTTACTGGAACAGAGACACGGGGCCGTGTTACAAGAGCACGGGGCCGTGTCAAACTTCTAGTATCTGGGAACTTGAAAACGAAAACTTTTTCTGGACAGCACAGGTCGTGCCAACACCAGCACGGGGCCGTGCTATTCTTCTGATCAGGCATTCTTTTTGTTTTTGTTCATAGAAAATCACACAATTCTGTATAATTCGCAGGAGATACAGTTTGATGCATGACTTCTACCTCCGACAAAGACATAAAAGTACCGCTTGATGAACCCGGGCAATTTTTGAGAAAAAGACCTCAAGCTTGTTGGCTCATGTGGACCCCGCTAAAAGAATAGATGACTGAAAGCCAACATAGTCTATAATCAACTAATCCATAATAACAATGCTTGAAGTCATTCTCCTCCCAATGGCAAAGGCATCAAACAACTGCTGCAACCAAAGGTCTGCTAAAAGCTAAAATCTGATGATTCACAAGGTCTGCCAAAGTGAACCAACTGATGAAGAATAAAGTCTGCTGATAACAAAGGTCTGATCACCCTATGTTTAAAGAAGACAAAGTCTGATGAAGAAAGGTCTGTTGAGGCTCAATAGATGATAAATCAATGGATGTTGTATATCAGTGTTTTCAATGTTACAGTGTATTAGTTATAGCAGATGTTAGAGGTTGTTACATGTTGTTAGATGTCACTGTCTAGGTGACGTCAGCTTAGATTCCTCAGAGGTTTGCACTGTATTATTAATAGAAAAGTGCATGTACTGTTCTATTTATCACTTCACCTCGACATTTTTGTACGAGCAAATCAGAGTGATCTTGGGCTGAGGGGGAGTTTGTAATTCATGCATACGTGAATCGTTGTAATTGCAATCATTCACTTAAAAGTATTCATGATGAAAGCAAATCTCCCATTACTTGTGATTTAAAGTTTATCTTCATTACGCTGCATTATTTCCATCTTTGTTATCATCTTAAATCTTTCATCTTAAATATTCACCAACAATTCAAACTCAGATCCTAACAATTGGTGTCAGAGCATAGGTCAATCAAATTCGATTTAACAATCAATTTGATATAAAAGATCAGCTCATTTCCTTGATGTCGTTAATTCGTAGGAAGTTGAAAAACAGAGTTAAAAGTTTAAATCACGTTCAAAGTAGTTTAAACAAAATCTTTGTAAAACAACCAAACTGTCTCAAAACACACAAGATCCTCATAACATTGGCACCCTGTATAAACCACCTATGCTTGTTAGATTTGAGTATAATATCTGGCAACGTAGGGTGGGTCATGTACTTGCACAGCAAAACACCGGATGTTGGAAATCGGTTATCTTCGGACCACATGTTCCGATGGTGCCGAGTGCAGAAGATCCCAAGGTCCAAGTACCTAAGAAACCTGAAAATTATCCAAGCAGGTTTTTCAGAAAATTGAGTTAGATGCTAAAGCATCCAGTATAGTTGCTATATTACTACCCAATGACATCTATGCTGGCCTGTTACACTGTAATAGTGCTAAGGAGTTATGGGATGCACTAAAACAGCAATTCGGTGGTACTGAAGAGGTCATTGAGAACAACAGGGAAGTTTTGAACCAACAATATAAAACGTATTGTCATGTCAAAGGAGAGTCATTAACCCAACAGTTTGAAAGGTTTAGCGGTCTACTTAATGAGTTAAAACTGGTAAATGTAGAATATGCTAATTCAAATTTGAATAGTAGATTTCTTATATCCTTACTAGAAAAATGGGACACTATAGCCTTTATTACTAGAAATTCTGTGGGTTTTAAGGATATGAGTTTGACTCAGCTTCATGGTAGACTCCTCACTTATGAGAGAGAGCTTAATCAGAAAAAGAAGCTACAGGAGTCAGGAAAGGTTGCTGATGACTGTCAGGAAGAAACATCTGGTAGCAGTAAGGATCAGAGTTATGATCATTTTATTGACATAACATCTGGTGGAGCATTCAACTTTGATTCTTATTCACCCAATTATGCTTTCATAGCAAATGGGGAAAACCAGATTTCTGACAACTTATCATTTGAGTTAAATGACCTTCAACATTTTGACCCCACAGATCTGGAAGAAATGAACATTTTGCATCAACTTGCCTTATTAAGTGTGAGAAAAAGCAAGTTTTATAAAAGAACTAGTAGGAAGTTTCCTGGGTTGTATGGGAATTTAATAGTTGGGTTGGATAAATCAAAGATAAAGTTTTATAAATGTAATAGGCTTGGTCACTTTGCTAGGGAATGTAGGAGCCAAACTAGTGGTCCCATAGTTACACATCCCAGTCCAAGACCTCAAAACACCCAGAACATTGTGCATTATTCCCAATATACCCCAGCACCTCAGATGCAAAGCACTGCTCATTTTGCATACCCTGTAAACATTGTTCCTGTCCAGTATGTCCAAACCACTGTTACTCAAATTCAATATGTTCAAGCCCCAGCACCTCAGGTCCAAGTGTAATCTGCACCACAAGCTGCACAAACATCTGCTCAGGCAGAGGCAGTCAACAGAGCTTTTTTACCCAAGGCTTTGAAGATTAGAGCAGATTACCTAAGGATTTAACTAATGAAAATTTTGCTCTAGTTGCTAATTCTGACAAGAAACCTGATGAATTCTATTTTATGGCAGTAAAAACAATACAAGAAGGGCTTGAATCAGAAGAAGTGGAGTCCAAATCTGAGTTGGTGAAAGAGAATGCTGAAATAGATATTACAGAAGAAAATGTTGGTGAACAGCTATTAGAAGAAAAGATTGCTGAACAGCTGATAGAACCTCTGTTGGAACCTCTTACTGATCCATGGGATTCCAGTGTATGTGATGGTGAACGTGATTGTGCCATGATGGCCGCTGCTAAGGTATCACCTCAAGTCCTCAAAGACTTGTGTTCAGATAAATGCATTATTGCTTTTGCTAATATCAAAGTGGTGAATGAAAATCTTAGAAACAAGATCTTAAATGATAAAGTACAACTTGAGAAAACTTTTAAAGAGTTAAAATCCAAATTGTTTGAATATGAAAATGAAATCAGCAGTCTAAAACATGATTCAAGCATGATCAAAGATCAACTCCAAACTATGGTACAAAAATACCAGAGCTACAAAAAGGAGCTCGAGTCTACCCAAATCACTTGTGAGAAATGGGTAGAATCTTGTAAAGGTTATTAGTTGATGCTTGAAAAGTATATCAAAATCAGTGTGAAATTTAGCATTGGGTTTAGAAAAAATGACCAAGTTTCTGAAAACACTTCAATAAATGAATCTGGCTTTGTTGAAATAATTCCCACAAATTTGGTTGGTCAAGAAATAAAAGTCACTGATCAAAATGGTAAGAAAATTGTTTTAGAAAAACCAGAAGGATCCAAAACTTTTGAGGAAATTGAAAAATATCAATTCAAATCCACCTGGTCTGATGAGTGTGACATTCTTGAAAATATTAAGCCAATGTACTTCTCAACAATTGAAGGTGTCAGAGCACCCAAGGTTAAAATCATTCCTTTAAAAGACATCCCAGCAGAGGTTATAACCTCTGTTGAAAAGAGGTTGAAAAAGGGAAGACGGAAGAGAAAGTCAAAAACCTGTTTTGTGATTTCTGTGAAAAGAAGAATCATGTCACTAAAGATTGTTTCCTTCTAAAAGCATATGACATTAACAAAACCAGTGTGATTGTGCCTGCACCCCATTGCACAATTTGTGGAAAAAAGAATCATCAAACTCAACAGTGTGTTTATCTCAAAACTTTTGAGGTCAAAAGAAAAGGTTTACATCTAAAACACTGAAGAGTCCACAAAAATCAACACCCAAAAGTCAACAGACCTTTGTTCCTATCGAAACACCAGTTACAAAACAGCTGAATGCAACCTCTATTCCCAGAGAGGTTCAAGTAACAGATGCACCACCTGCAAACAAATTCCCAAGGGGATATGGTCAACCACTATACCAAAAGGTCCCTCATAGTTATGAAGCCTACAAAAGGCCTTCTAAACCTAAAATAAACAGGCATCATTATGGCTACCAACATCTAACACGAAATGGTCCCCAACAGATGTTAGAAAAATCTGCCCAAACCACTGACCATTCTCCTGGACTTGAGGATGACATGACTATGACCCCATCCAAAGCCATCTTGGCTTTGGAAACCCTCCTAAACTAATATGTTACTTGATGTGCTGGGAGCTTCTGTATGCTTAGATTGTTTATGGTATGTAGATAGTGGAGGCTCCAGGCATATGATAGGATGTAGAGCCCTACTCAAAGATTTCATAAAACATGAAGGGGGTGATATATCTTTTGGTAACAATTCAAAGGGAAAGGTATTGGGGTCAGGGACTGTTCAGGCTGGGAAACTCAAGTTTGAAAATGTCAATCTTATTGACAATCTTAAATTTAATCTTCTTAGTGTATCTCAAATGAAGGACAAGGGCTATGGGTCATTCTTCACTAAGGAAACTTGTAAGATTGTTGGGCCAGAAATGGTTAAAAAAATTGAGGAAATCATAGCCGGGAGTAAAACACAACTTGTTGCTCACAGGAGTGGCAATGTGTATCTGGTTGATATGTTGAAGGATAATCCAATGACTGATGCTTGTCTGTTCTCAACCGCCTCTACCAAAGAGACAGAACTTTGGCACAGGAGACTTGAATACACAAATCTTAAAACAATCACCACACTCTTAAAACAAGGCCCTGTAAAAGGCCTTCCACCAAAAATTTTTTACTTGTGATGACCATTGTGTTTTCTGTTTAAAGGTAAACAACATAAAAGCTCATACAAGTCCATTGAAGAGTCCAAAACAACCCAGTTTTACAATTGTTGCACATGGACTTGTTTGGCCCTGTAAAATCATGAGTTTGAAAAAGAAAAGATATTGTCTTGTTATTGTTGATGATTTTTCAAGGTTTACATGGACTTACTTTTTGCACTCCAAAGACGAGACTGCAGGTATTTTGCAGGATTTTGCGAAACAAGTTGAAAATCAATTTGATTTGCTAGTAAAAATCTTTAGGAGTGACAATGGAACAGAGTTTATAAACAAGGAGTTGGAAGCATTCTGTGTGTCAAAAGGGATTGTAAGGCAGTACAGTATTCCAAGAACACCATAACAAAATGGGGTGGTTGAAAGGAAAAACAGAACACTGATTGAAGCTGCTAGAACAATGCTTACAGACTCAGGTTTACCCTTAACAGTTTGGGCAGAGGCTGTAAACACTGCTTGCTATGTGCATAATAGAGTTTTAATCAACCCCAAGCATCAAAAGACTGCCTATGAAACTCTGTTCAAGATCAAACCACTGATCTCATACTTCAAAATCTTTGGCTGGCCATGCTTTATTTTAAACTTAAAAGACTCAATTTCAAAATTTGCAGCCAAAGTAGATTGTGGTTATTTTCTGGGATACTCAACCACTGCCAGGGCCTACAAAGTGTTTAACACAAGGACTAGGTGTGTGGAAGAGACTTTGAATGTAAAATTCAATGAATTTTCTTTATTAAGAATCCCAGCAAATCCTGCTAATTTGTTTGACTTAGATAAATTTACATTTGAATATGTATCTGTCAAGACTAACCCTGCAGGTACACCACAATTTTCCAATCAAGACCAAGGATTTGATATTGTGATTCCACAATACAAAGTCACTTCCTTCACCAGAGAAGCAGATGTTCAAAACAACTGCCAAAACTCTGCCACTGTTGTATCAACAGTTGTTGATCAAAACTTTGCCACTATATCAAGCTCAACCTCTGTTGACAAAAGTCCATCATCTGTGGACAAAAGTCAACACAGCTTCACCCCCATTCCTCCTATTCCTCCACCTCCATCTCCAAGAGATGTTGGCTCTTCAAAATTGCCAACATATGTTAGCTCAGATGATTCACATCTGCAGCCTTCACATCTCAATGCCATTGTTCCATACAAGGGAGATCTAATCTTCCATAAATCTCCTCCACCAGATCAAGTTATTGGCAACATCAGTGAAGGGGTTCTCACAAGAAGTCAATCCAAAAACATTTGTATTTTTGCTGGCTTTCTATCTCTCATTCAACCTGTCAAGTACCAAGAGGCACTGAAAGAAAATAGTTGGGTAGAAGCCATACAAGAAGAGCCCCAACAGTTCAAGAGACAACAAGTATGGGAACTTGTACCATTGCTAAACGATGTATGTCCAATTGGCACAAAATGGGTCTTTAAAAACAAAACTGATGAAAGGGGCATTGTTGTAAAAAACAAAGCCAAGCTTGTGGTTCAAGGTTTTAGATAAGAAGAAGGCATAGATTATGATGAAACATTTGCTCCTGTAGCAAGACTTGAAGCCATCAGATTGTTCTTAGCTTTTGCTTTCAACCATAACGTCAAGGTGTACAAAATGAATATCAAATGTGCATTCCTATATGGTAAGATTCAGGAAGAGGTATATATGTGCCAACCTCCTGGTTTTGAAGATGCCATTTATCCTGATCATGTCTACAAGCTCAACAAAGCTTTGTATGGCTTAAAAACAAACACCTAGAGCCTGGTATGAAACTATTTCCACTTTTCTTATTTCCATAGGTTTTACAAGAGGTAAAATTGACAAAACACTGTTTTTAAAATGGAAAGGAAAAGATTTGATGATTGTCCAAATTTATGTTGATGACATCATCTTTGGATCCACATGTACCTCCATGTGTGAAGAGTTTAGAAAACTCATGATAGCTGAGTTTGAAATGAGTGCTATGGGTGAATTTTAACGCTTTCTTGGTCTCCAAGTTAAGTAATTGCAAAATGGAACATTCATTAATCAAAGCAAATATGTAAAAGAACTTTTAACAAAATTTGAGATGAATGATTGTAAACCATATAGTACACCCATGGCAACCACAAAGCTGGTTACTATAGATGAAAAATATGACTTGGTTGATCAAACATTGTATAGAAGCATAATTGGGTCTTTATTGTACCTAAATGCATCTAGGCCAGACATCATGTTTGCAACATGTGTTTGTGCAAGATCACAATCAACACCTAGGAACTCTAATCTCATTGCTGTAAAAAGAATATTCAAATACATAAAAGGTGCTCCCACACTTGGTATTTGGTATCCTGCTAATGGGAATATAAAGCTTTCAGGTTTTTCAGATAGTGATTTTCCTGGTTGTAACACCACAAAGAAGTCCACATCAGGAGCGTGTCAATTTCTAGGCAATTGCTTAGTATCTTGGCAAAGCAAAAAGCAAGCAGCTGTTTCCACATCCACTGCTAAAGTTGAATACATTGCTGCTGCAAGCTGTACAGCCCAACTTTTGTGGCTTCAAAATCAATTGTTGGACTTTGGTGTAACTACTATAAAGACTCCTCTCATGTTTGACAGTCAAGCAGCTGAAAACATCATTAAAAATCCAGTCTCCCATTCAACCACCAAACATATTGACATCAGACATCACTTTGTGAGGGATAGCTATGAAAAATGTTTGATTTCTCTGCATCATGTTCCAACTAAGGATCAGCTGACAGATGTGTTGATAAAAGCTTTAGACACATCTACCTTTGAAAGCTTGATCTCTTGGATTGGCATGCTAAACATGGATTAAAAGATAAAACTTTGTTTTCCACGAATAAAAGGCATTAAAATGAATTCAAAAAATCAACAATCAATCCTTAAAAATAGCTTTGATTACAAAAAAATTCATAAATCCTTAAAAGTTTGTCCATAACTAATGTTTTTCAAACCTCTGATTGGCTAAAAATTCATCCACTGCTGAAAGATATCCACTGTTAGTCTCAACCACTGATGTCTATCCACTGATAAACTAAAATCTGCCACTATTCATTTCATTGTTCCCAACCACTGTTGTTGCCCAATAGTGGTTTCCAAACACCTGTTATCCATTATCCCAACAGCGGTTGCCACGTGGACAGATGTTAGCCATCAGATCTTTGTAACTACTGCCACGTCAGCACTCACTTTTCCACGTTTATAAACCCTGCTTTATCCCCAAACAGATTTTTCCTTGCCGTATCGAATTCAGAATTCTCAAAAGCGGTTTCTTCTTCAAACCCTACTCACTTTCTTCGCCAATCATGGAATTGTCAATAAAAAATCCCCACAACTATCTTCCCATCTTTTAGAAAACAAACAAAAATACTTCTTTTCACTCAATAATTAACGTTCTCACGTCATCAAAATACAAAGCAATTCTTATTGCCAATGCTCCAATCCATCAAGAAACACTCCGAGATTTTTGGGCAAATGCTGAAATACAATCTCAAAAGAAAGTGCCCTATGCTATAACATCCAAAGTCGGAAAAAGCACTTGTTCAAATTTCCCCATTATCCATATCAACAATGTTTGGATTGAATTATCTGCCAGGTAAGACCTCCTTTGAAAAACATGAACTTCATGAAAAATTCATTGAGAGGGGGTATGAAGGTCAATTAACAGGGGTTACCATTTTTAAACCAAAATTCCTAGCTGAAATGAAATTCTTTTTCCATACCCTACTCACTTGTCTTTCTACTAAGACCATTGCTTTTAATGAGATACCACTTAAAATTCAGTACTTGGGTTATGCTATTTTAATAAAATCTGATTTCAACTATTCCCAAGCATTGTTTTCTAATTTGCTCACAAATATGAAAAATGTTCAAAAGGGGGCTAATAGTGCTTTTTTAATGTATCCAAGACTATTAAGCTATTACCTACAAAGACAAGTTCCACTAAAAGACTTTCAACAAGGTGTAGCTTTTCAAATAAATAGTCTTACCACTGAAACGTTTACACGCCTTATGGCTAAAGAGGTAAATGTTTCCAAAACACAAGTAAAGAGGAATGAGCAGTTTTAGATGAGTCCACATCTGTTGCTCAAACCTCTGTTGCTGAGCCTACTACTCCTGGTGATCATGACACCACAACCGGTGTTGTAAAACCCACACCAGCCAAACCCAAAAAGAAACTTTCCATATCTAAAAAGCCCACCAAAACACAAAAACATAAAAAGGGTCCTCTGGAAGATACGATCCCAGAGGTTAACCCAGTGACAACACAAAAGTCACTTGAAACCACTGTTGCTACTTCCTCACAGCAGTTGGAAGGATCTTCACCCATCTAAACTCTTCATGAATCCTCACAAAAGGATCATGTTGTAAGCACAGGGACACCAAATCATGAAGCAGACCTTTCATTTGAAAATATGTTTAAAAGTCCCCTTCCCTGGGCAATGTTGCTTTCTACTCCACAACCCTTTCCACCAACAATAATACCTCTATTTGAAACAATTGAAATTCAGACTCAAAACAGTCCCTCTCACTCACACATTAATGAGAGTACACCTCAACAAATGATTGTGTCTGAACCACTTCAATCTGCTATCCCACAAACAGTTGAGCAGGTTACACCCCTTGAGTTTCATGAAACTCTTGGTGATAGTTCAAGTGGAGCAGACACTACAACTGTTGAATCAATCGGTTCACAGTTGGACAGTGGTTACATACTTAATACTCCCTTGAAGGCAACCACTGTTGAGGCTACAAGTGTAACCTCTGCTCCAGTGGGAAGTCCCCAGAACCAATAAAAAGGGATATACGTTTATGATGATTTGGAGTCTTCTCCTATTTTAAAAAAAAATACAACTACCACATTTAGGAATTCAGATGATCCTAGTAAATTTGGTGATTAATTAAGATATAGAGAATTGACGGATAGAATGACTTCAATGGAAAAATCTGTTGCTGAAATGAAAGAAATGATAAAGCAGATGATGGAGCTTTCTAGAAGTCAACCTAGCACTCAGCAAATTGCCAATGAGCTCTGGAAATTTGTGCAACCCATTCTTCAAGCTCAAAGGAATTTGGCTGAAATCAACCACAATACTCACATGGAACTCATAAGAAATATGGTTAAGGCTAGGTATAAAATCACACAAGCAGACATAAAGGCCATAAGTGAACATCTGGTCAAAACAACTAGCTCTGCCCCTGCAATAATCATTCAAGATGATGATGATGATGCCAAAGGGGGGGGGGGGGAGAAATATACATTGAGAAAGTTGTAGCCTAATTCAAAAGCAAAACCAAAGGTGCAACAATAGCCAGAGTCTGCTACAAAAACTACAAAAACTTATGTTAAAACATCAGAGGCCGGAAAGGAAAAAGGGATTGATGAGACCCTTAATAAGATGGCTGAAGAGATTGTTTTGGAAAAACAGAAGAAGAAAGATACAAAGGAAAGCAAAGCTTCCTGATTGGTTAAGTCAGAACGGGCAGAGCAGAGGAAAAAGGAAGATATTGGTACTTCAAAAAGAAGAAAGTCTACTAGAAAAGTCAGATAACCAATTGCCATCCCTCCTAAAACCACTGCTACTCCTACAAAACTGTATCCTCTACTAAACCTAAAGCCAAACCTTCTCCACAACAACCACCACAAAGAAGCAAAAAAAGCTTCACCACCATCATCACCAATTTACCCAACAGATACTGATACAACAAATGTATCAGCAGATGTTAGCCAAACAGCTGTTGAGACACCAGTTGTTTGAGCAGATGTTAGCCAAACCTCTGCCATGATCATTTTCACTACACCACCAACAACCTAACCACCTCCAACATCACAAAGATTTCCCACACATCCACCTTCACCACAAAAACGTCCTCCATCATCACAAATCAAGTCCACACGCAAGAGAAAAACTCATGTTGTGTTAGAAGATGATGAGGAGATTTAATCAACAATCCCCTTATCATCTGCCCCCATTCAAACGATACCACCCTCATCACTTCCACCCAAAAAAAACCACTTCATCCCTTCCAATTGCTACACAACCATCAATCATTCCCCTGGAAACTCTGTATCCTCTGGAGGTGCTCACTGTTAAAGGTGAAATTGAGTCTTTCTTCACAACAGAGGATCCATCACAAAGATCCTTCCCATCGCTTTTTGGCTATAGACAACCTAAAAACTTAGATGAGTATCTGAAATTAAAAGCAAGACAGGCTGAGTATATAGCAAAAGAGAACAACAAAGGGATGGATGACATGAAGTATCGGGGCTTCTTATCACATGAGCTTAACAAAGACAGAAAACTTGAAGACTTTGCTAAGGACTTGAGCAAATCCATGTCTGAGAAGCCAATCAATGCTGAGCTTGACAAAGAATTAAGGGATGATTACATTGAACACATTATGAAGCACAAACCATACAAGGCAATCAGAGGTCAATTCAAAGACTGGTCATCAGATACTCCCAGGGAAGAAATTGAAAGAATCACAAAAATGCTCAATGATCCTTTGGTAAAGCCAACTCCACCTGATTGGAAGAAAGGAAAACAAGTGAATCCAGATAAGGCATTGAAGCTTAAAAGAATGAGAGCAGAGCTTGTGGCTGCTAATTATGGTTCAGCTAGACCACTGCCAGATGGTCTGAATCCAACATAGTTGAGACCTACAAAAGGCTGGAACAACTCAGAGCTAAAGATCCCAAAGTTCCTCAAAAGCCAGTCTATCCTACAAGAGCTGTCATCCATCAACAAACCCATACTCCCAAAAAGCTTCTCTCAGCATCTGTTTTATCCGCAAATACCTTAAGACAAGGAAAAAGGCAAAAGCAAACTGATGAGGAAGATGAGCAGAAGTATGAAGAAATTCGAAAAAGAAGGGATTAAATGTCAGCTTGATTTTCACATAGATTCGGCTGCTGACCAACTTGCTGCTCAATTAAAAGAAACATTTTCAAAGTTGTTGTTAGGATCAGAGGCTCTTATGAGAGTGTTTGTTTGTGTAAATTGAACAATCAATGAATATGAAAAACATGTAAGGTGCAGCGGAAATGAACAACAAACTTTGTAAACACAATCAATAAAAGAAATGGATTTGATAAACACATGAATTGCATCAGTCGAAAGATTACAAAGTAAATCAAATGATTACAAAGATGCTTACAAATCAACTCCCCCTCAGCCTGATACTCCAGTGGTTGGTTGCACAAGATGAAAGGATTGAATTGAGGAGAAGAACTCACTCAAAACGATCAAATGTAACAGTACAGAGTACTGCTCCATTTATAGACAAGCCAAACCACTGAGGCATCTCAGCTGACGTCACCATGAAAGCGACGTCTAACAGCCTAACAAACTGTAACAACTGTTCCTATACAAACACTGCTAATCTTAACCACTGATTCTACATAAGACAAGTAATACACTAAACTACTGCTATCTTCCTCCATCAGTGCTTTCCTCAAAGTTGATCAGTCCTTGAGTGGGCAGTGCTTTGTCATCAGTAGATAGATCCAGCAGTGTTTACTTCTTCAGGGCTTAGTCAGCAGTTTAAAGGGTAACAGCAGTTGTATACGGACAGTGGATAGAGAGCCATCAGTTGTTGTAATCACTTTCAAGGGGAAAGTCTTAGTGTAAACAGCTGCTTATTGTGAATCCACTGTTGTGAACCAGTTTTGGCTTTCATTATCTGTTCCTCTGGTAGGGTTCAATCCCAACAATCTCCCCCTGGAACAGATAATGCCAAAACCCTTCATTATTGTGGAACTTTATTGCCTCATCAACAGTTCCCTTATTTTCCCTTTAAGTTGTAATTCAAAGGTTAAGGCATCTGTATCATCATCATCCCTGCTAAGTGGAAGATTAAGGAGATCCTGCAAATCTTCAAGACTTAGGCCAAGTGCTTGTTCCGTTGTTAGTTTCTTCACTTCTCCACTAGACCTGAACACTGTCAGTACATGGGTCTGTTTGTCAGTGGCCCACTTTAGTACTTTTGAGTCTGGTGGGTTTCTTGGGAGATTTTTATTAGATGAGGTGTTTGGTGAAGCTGGCCTATTTATGACTGACTGAGCAGTACTTGCAGTTTGATCCAAACCAAGAGTTTCTATAATCATTTTCTTTATCCCTTCTTTTACAAGGTCATCTCCTTTTATCAGCTCTTGGATGGTTTCACCACCCAACTGTTTTTGTTGCCTTCTTTTATAGATGGTTGCACCAGCTGGAGTAGTGGCTCTCCTGATTTGCAGTTTAGATGGTCTTTTTGAAACCTCTGCTTCAAGATAGTCAGGTTTTAGTGGAACAGTGGGATCTTTCTTCCTCAATTCCTCCAACCTTTTGTAGGTGGCCCTGACTGTATCTTCTTTCCATCTTGCCACTTGATTTTTAGACCCATAATCAGCAGTAACCAATTACTCTTTCATTCTCCTCAGCTCTACCTTTTTATCAGATACATTCTTTTTGAACTTTGCCCAATCTGGAGGAGTATGTTTGACCTTATTCTTTATCATTTCCTGAATCCTGGCTGCTTCATTTTCAAGTTCAGAAATGGTCCACTCCTTGTACATGTTCTTTTCACCTTTGTACTTTTTGGTTGCCATGATGCTTTCAATGTAGTCTTTTCTCAAAGTTTCATCTGCTCTCTCTGAGATCTGTTGACATACATTTTTGGCAAATTGCTCTAAGGATCTGACTTGTGTGAGCAAGAATTGATAATTCTGCTGAATTTCTCTATCAGTTTTCCTTGTGCATTTCTTTTTGAGATATCCTCTGCTTGTTTAGCTTTGACTTTCAAATATTCTTCAATATTGTTTGGCCTTGGATATCCTTTAACTGATGGCAACTTCCTTTTAGCAGGGTCATCCTCATAGTAGAAGGATTTGATCTCTTCTCTAACTGCTTCAAGTTCTAGAGGAAAATGGATACCTACAGGAGTAATGACAGGGATTGATTGTTGTACTGGTGCTGATGAGAGAGGAACATGTTTGGGTATTGTAACAAGTGATAGAGATGTTGAAGATGTTGGTGGTGGTGATGGTGAATCATCATCTGGTATGAAAAACCTTCTCCTTTTTATTTTAGGAGAGGCAGATGATGTTTTGGGTGGATCACTGGTGGTGATTTGAGTGGCAGTGGTTTGTGATTGACTAACAGCTGTTGAAACAACTGGTGCTTCAACCACTGTTGTCACTACAATAGATGTTGTAACATCTGATGTCTTCTGCTTTTTGGCAGGAGGAGATGGTGGTGAGGTTGTTTTTGGTGGTGATGGTGGTGGTGGTGGTGGTAAAGCAGTTGTTGTGGTGTGTGTTGAAGTGGTGTGTGTTGAAGTGATAACAGATGTTGAAACTTCTGAAGTACCAGCAGTAGTTGATACAGCAGGAGTTACAACAGCTGTTTGGGTGGAGGTTTGATGTTGGGGGCTTTTGGATGATGGTTTAGGAGTATGCTTTTTGAGTCTGGATGGTGTGGACTTGGGTTCCCTCACTTTTCTAGTGGGATTTCTTTTTAGCTCAGGATTTTGAACATCCTTCAGCCCAGAACAACCCTGCGCATTCAGCTCCATGTAAGCTCTTTTCTCCTTATTCCACCTTGACATATCCTTTGCCGCTCTGTCCCTTTTTACACTTGCTATAGCTTCAGCAAGTGCATTTTGGGTAACATCAACCTTTTTGCTACCATCTGGCAAAGGTATCTGCTTGGTCATATTCTCCATTTCTGGTTCTATGTAGAGACCATCATCTACTCCCTTCTTCTTCCATTTTTATAATTTTCTCCCCCTTTTTGGCATTATCTGGAGGTAATTGATCAATGAAGAGAACAGTTGGAGGAGCAGTGCCAGTGGTTTGTAAGATGTGGGCCTTGAGTGCCTTGATGTCTGCTTGTGTGTTCTTGAACCTAGACTCCATTATGTTTCTCAGCTTTTGTACATGTATTTCATGTTGCTGATCAGCCATTTGTTTTTGTTGCTAGAGAAAAGGTTGAAATAAATTCCAGAGCTCATTTGCAGCAGTTGCTTGTGGTGGAGCAGGTGCTTGAGATGGAACAACAGTGGATTGCATCTTTTGTACTTTCAACAACTGTTGTAGCATGTCTTTTATATCTGCAACAGCTGTATCCAGTTTGTCAACTCGTTCCGTCAAATCCATATATTTTAAACCATCACCCAATTTAATGGGATCATCTGATTTCCCACTAGCAGTGGTTTTATCAGTGGTTGAGGTAGGGAGTGTACTCCAAACATTAACCACTGATGCCCCTTTTTCTTGGTACTGGGGTCTTCTTCCTTCAACACTTGACAACCTTTTGATGTTGCCAGTGGTTAAAACAAATCCACTGGTGGTTGGCAGAGGTGCTATGTAAGGAATTGCCTCCAAGGAAGTCTTATTGATGTAACCACTGTCCAAATGTAAACCAGTGGGTACAACATTTGTAGTGGCTGCTTCACTTGGATTACCACCAAGTGTTATTTGTAACTCAAGGGGTGTAACCTCCTCAGGTTGTGTTGGTGGGTTAGCAAAGATTGATACATCAGACCCAGTCATTTGTTGAGCATATTCTCATTGATAGGTGATTGAGAAGGACTGGTTTGTGCCTGGTTCAAATCAATTGCATCCAACAAAAGTTTAGTTGGTGGAGGAATTGTGGATGTGAGGTTTGGTGTTAGAAGAGAATTTGCCCCGGGCATTGGGTTGTGGATGATGGAAACAAGTGAATCCAGAGCATCATATTGTGGTGTCCCTATATGTACAACATGTTCTTTTTGAGTAGAGACAGGAGGGGTTTCGGCTATGGGTTGAGATATTTTTACCAACTGCTGTGAGGAAGAAGCAGCAGTGGTTTTCTGTGACTTTTGTGCTGTCACAGGCAGTTGCTCTGGTATCTCATCCTCCAGAGTTGCCTTTTTGATGGATTTGGGGGGTTTTTGAGTTTTTCATTTTGTTGGCTTTTTGGTGATTGTAGGTGTGGGTTTCAAAGCAGTTGTTTTGCTACTTTGATCACCTTGAGCAGTGGGCTCAGCAGCAGATACCTGAGGAGCAGTGGTAGCTGCTAAATTCTGCTCAGGCACCTCTGCTTGTGTTTTGCAAGGTGGTGACATTCTTGTAAAAGTTTCAGCAGTTAAGCTGTTTATTTGAATAGATTCGCCTTGTTTTATTGCTGCAGCATCATTCTTACCAAGTTTCTTTTCAAAATAATAACTTAAAAATCTTGGAAACAGTAAGAATGTCTTTGTTTCAACATTTTTAACCAGATCATTAAAGATTACCTGAGAATAATTAAAATTTTCGTTTTGAAGAATAGCATACCCCAGGTTTTGAATCTTTAATGGTATTTCATTAAAAGCAGTGGTTTTGTTTGAAACACACATTAGGAGGGTATGGAATAAAAATCTTATTGCAGGGGGAAGAAACCTTTTTGTAAGGTATCCCTTTTCATCATTGTATCTGCATACCCTCTTTCAATGAAGTCAATTTTTAACTCGTTTTTAGGGATAGAAGTTAAACCTGTCTGATCATCGAGTTGAAAGACCTCTGAGATGGATTGGGGTGTGATTTTGACTGATTTACCCTTTAACGTGGAGTTAATGGCTATGACATCGTCGCCTTGTTTGTCAAGGGTTACATTCTTCCAAAACTCCCTTTGGGTTTGCAGGTAAATGGGTGCATCTGCTGTAAGCAAAGTTTTATACTTTGACGCAGACATGAGATCAATGATGGAATCAAAAACCTCGGTGGTGTCGGGTTTTGTGAGAAGACCCAGAAGATTGTGAGAAGGTTTATGTGGAATTTCAATGGGTTTGGCCTTTTGAGAGACCTCTTTTGAAGATGATTTGGAAGTGGGTTTTGCAGATGGCTTCGATTTTGTCATTTTGAAGATGATGATCGAAGAAGATGGTGAAAAAATTTGATGAAATGAGAGGAAGAAACTGCTTTGAGAAGAGAATTTTTAAGAATTCAATTCGACAGTGTGAGCCCTTGTTTGGGTTTTGATCAGGGTTTTATTTAGGGAAAAAGTGAATGCTGACATGGCAGCGGTTATAATGATCTAATGGCTAAAAACTGACCACGTGTCAACCTCTGATGAAAGGATGAATAATTGAGGACAGTTGTTTTGGAGGACCACTGATGAAGCAAATATCAGTGGTTACAACAGTAACAATATAAGAACAGTGGGTGATTTTCACTATCAGTAGATAGCACATCAGTGGATAAAACACTGATTTTGAACATCAGTGCTTATCAGGAAAATGAGAGAACAGGGGTTGACTTTCAGCAGTGGACAGTATTTAGGAAGCAGATGTTACAACAAAACAGTGGTTAGGGGTAAGGTAATGGTAATGATTTGAAAGACTAGTATGTCAGCAACTGTTTTGAGAATTTTCATTCAAGGTTTTGCCACAAGTCATTTACGTATTTTGAAGCTTTTACAACTCCCTGACAGTGGTTTAGTACCCCAGATGATGTAAAATTTTTACTAAGGCTACTCATTCTTGCTATAATATTTAAATTAAAACAAGAGTACCCCAGTATTTCAAGGTCTTTTGACAATCAATCTTTGATCAGTTTTAAGACAAAACTTGAGTTAGATATGACCTTGACTCTTGTACCAAATTCCTTTTGATCTGTTTTTGAGGATAATATAACACAAAAAATAAAGGTTATATATCCTGACAGGAGATTGAAACTTTTACTATCAAAAACCAGTAAAAGTTCAAAATATATTATTCTTAAAAACAATGAAGAATGATATATCCTGCCTTATTCGAGAGAATCCTTTTTCAGAAAAAAATAAAGGATTTTCTGAAAACAACATTAAAAAGAATTTGGTATAATTTTTCACTGAAACTCCTAATCATATCAATCTCAAGCTTATGAAAATGGTCAGTGATTTGACAACAGTGATATGAAATTTTAAATACATTTTGACCACTGTTTGGTACCATTCTCTTGTTGATTGATTGACAACAGAAAAATGAGGACACAAGATCACATGAGTTTTCGAAAACCCTGGTGTAGATTTTGTTACCATTTGATGATTCTGAAAATTTTTCTAGTCCTTTTGAAAGTTTATTCTCTGCGAATACTATTGTTACCTGAACCTTTTCCTGAACCAATGAATGCACATAGTTGCTTAATGACCATTGTTACCCCCATTTTTTACTCTTAAGCATTTTATATTTATACTCTTTTCTTTTGAATTCAAAAGTTTTGAGATAAACACACTTTTTGAGTTTTTATGATTATCTTCTTCCCTTTTTACCCCTTTCCATTCATAAGTACTGAAATACTCACTGGGAGGCATTATTGAAGGAATACTTATTCCAAAATCATTTTGCAGTAATGTTTTGAGAGATTTGGTCATTTATACACATGCTCATGCCAAATTTACATCACCTATGATCTGGACATTTTTTACCCCTGATTTTCTTAATGTAATTTAACTAGGTTGGTTTGTTCCTTTTGAGGATTTCAACCTGTTTTTCAACACATAAGATCAAGTGACTAAAGTTTTAATTTCCCTCTTTTTCGTTAGCAAAAACACTAATGTTTTTATGAACATAGGTTTTTGTTAATCCGAGGTTCAAACTTTAGCATCTAATGAAAACATCACAAATTGCATAACAACAATTGAAATCAATTTGAAAAGAGGAAATAATACCATAGTTTAACAGACATGTTTTCAGATCTGAAAACTATGCTTGACTTGTGTATGACATCACTTGTTGTGTGAAATTTGTGTGTCTTATGACATCTTGGTTGTTTTACAGAGTTTTTGAATAACATTTTTGAACTAATTACTCGTTACTCTGTTTTTCAACTGAACACAACCAACTTTAGTATCAATGAATTTTTGAGCTGAACTGTTATGTCAAATTGATTGTTAGATCGAATTTGACTGTCCGAGCTCTGATACCAATTGTTGGGATCGGAGGCTCTTATGAGAGTGTTTGTTTGTGTAAATTGAACAATCAATGAATATGAAAAACATGTAAGGTGCAGCGGAAATGAACAACAAACTTTGTAAACACAATCATAAAGAGAAATGGATTTGATAAACACATGAATTGCATCAGTCGAAAGATTACAAAGTAAATTAAATGATTACAAACATGCTTACAAATCAACTCCCCCTCAGCCTGATACTCCAGTGGTTGGTTGCACAAGATGAAAGGATTGAATTGAGGAGAAGAACTCACTCAAAATGATCAAATGTAACAGTACAGAGTACTGCTCCATTTATAGACAAGTCAAACCACTGAGGCATCTCAGCTGACGTCACCATGAAAGCGACGTCTAACAGCCTACAACCTGTAACAACTGTTCCTATACAAACACTGCTAATCTTAACCACTGATTCTACATAAGACAAGTAATACACTAAACTACTGCTATCTTCCTCCATCAGTGCTTTCCTCAAAGTTGATCAGTCCTTGAGTGGGCAGTGCTTTGTCATCAGTAGATAGATCCAGCAGTGTTTACTTCTTCAGGGCTTAGTCAGCAGTTTAAAGGGTAACAGCAGTTGTATACGGACAGTGGATAGAGAGCCATCAGTTGTTGTAATCACTTTCAAGGGGAAAGTCTTAGTGTAAACAGCTGCTTATTGTGAATCCACTGTTGTGAACCAGTTTTGGCTTTCATTATCTGTTCCTCTGGTAGGGTTCAATCCCAACAGTTGTTCAGCAGGCCTCATTCACCAAACTCATCTTTAATAAGTCTTGTCCCAAGAAAACCAACTGATCCAAAAATACTGAAGTGGAAGTCATCCTCAGACACCCATGTATTGACTTTGCTCAGATCAGAAGGTAGTGTTGAGAAGCTCAAAATGGAAAGTGCATATGGTCTGGATGCATGTGATCTTCTAGATCTTTTGAACCTCGACTTAGAAAGGGATATTGATGACATAATCTCCTTAGACTTTGAACTACAATTCAAACGGCAAATCCGGGAGATGTTGATGAGAAATAAAGATCAACAATAAAGATTGGTTTTGGCATCATCTGTTCTAGGGGGAGATTGTTGGCACATGTGGACCCCGCCAAAAGACCAGATGATTGAAAGCCAAGATAGTCTACAATCACCTGATCCATAATAACAGTGTTTGAAGTCATTCTCTTCCCAATGGCAAAGGCATTAAACAACGGCTGCAACCAAAGGTCTACTAAAATCTAAAGTCTGTTGATTCACAAGGTCTACCAAAGTGAGCCCACTGATGAAGACTAAAGTCTGCTGATAACAAAGGTCTGATAACCCTATGTTTAAAGAAGACAAAGTCTGATGAAGAAAGGCCTGCTGAGGCTCAACAGATGATGAGGCTTAACAGATGATAGAGCTCAACAGATGATGAATCAACAGATGTTGTATATCAGTGTTTTCAATGTAACAGTGTATTAGTTATAGCAGATGTTAGAGGTTGTTACATGTTGTTAGATGTCACTGTCTAGGTGATGTCAACTTAGATTCCTCAAAGGTTTGCATTGTACTATAAATAAAACAGTGCATGTACCGTTCTACTCAACACTTCACCTGACATTTTTGTACGAGCAAATCAGAGTGATCTTAGGCTGAGGGGGAGTTTGTAATTCATGCATACGTGAATCGTTGTAATAGCAATCATTCAATTAAAAGTATTCATGATGAAAGCAAATCTCCCATTGTTTATGATTTAAAGTTTATCTTCATTCCGCTGCATTATTTCCATCTTTTTTATCTTCTTACATCATTCATCTTAAATATTCACAAACAATTCAAACTCGGATCCTATCAAAGCCAAAAACTGACAAAAAGCCTCGACCCAAAACCCCCTATGGCGAATCAACGCACTCTAACGGATTACTTATGGCCTACGGTCGGTAATCTTGGAGCCGCTATTGACCCTCCTAATGTCGATGCTAATAACTTTGAGCTTCAACCACACTTAATACAAATGCTCCAAAATTCCGCCACTTTTCATGGCCTATCCGATGAAGATCCCCATTTACATATAACCAACTTTTTGGAAATATGTGACACCTTTCGGATCAACGGAGCCTCCAACGATGCTATCCGGCTCCGTATGTTCCCTTTTTTCCTCAAAGAACGAGCAAAATCTTGGCTAAAGATCCTCCCAAGTGGGTCCGTGCACAATTTGGATGAACTTGCCCAAAAATTTCTCAACAAATATTTCCCTCCCACTTAAACTGCCAAACTCATGACCGAGATTAACACCTACTCTCAAGAAGATGGGGAATCATTGTACGAGACATGGGAAAGATTCAAGGAGCAATTAAGGAAATGCCCACATCACGGTCTTGAACATTGGCAACAAGTGTCCACTTTCTATAATGGACTCTTGCCACACACAAGACAAATCCTTAATTCCGGCTCTGGGGGACTCCTTGGGAATTAGCGTCCTGAGGAAATCTATAATCAAATTGAAGAACTTGCTCAAAACAGTTTTCAATGGCACACCCCTAGGGGCTCAAAATCTGTAGCCCCGGGCGCCCACAAAGTGGATGAAACCACTTCTTGCAAGCCCAAATCGAAGACTTAACCGCAAAAATAAAGAAACTTGAATTAAACAAAGTGGCTTCGGTTATGGCTTGCAAAGGATGTGGCAGCCCACATGAAAACTGAAGTTGTATCAAAGACTTAGAAAATCAAACGGAAATGGTAAATTACCTAAATAACCGGCCACGACCACTGGGAGCTCCAAGTAACTCTTTCACTCCCGAAAGCTGAAGAAACAAATGTTGAATCAGTGACTGAAAAAGTGATAGAAAAAATCGTTGAAGTGGAGAAAGTGGTAGAGAAAATTGTTGAAATTGAAAAAATAGTCGAAGTTGAAAAAATCGTCGAAGTTGAGAAAATCGTTGAGGTAGAAAAGATTGTTGAAGTTGAAAAGATTGTCGAGGTTGAAAAGATAGTTGAAGTCATTAAACCTTGTTTGAAATGTAAGGAGTCTTGCAAACTTTGTGAAGAAAAGGACAAGAAAATTTGTGAACTTGAAGAGGTGAAAGAGAATTTACTGTCTTATGTGAAGTATGTGAAAGAGTCGTATGATGTTTTGAACAAGACAGTTGATGGGCTGAACTTTAGTTGGAGGGAATCAGGGGGTAATAACTAACAAAATCAAAATCAATGATCTAACTTTCAACAACAACCCCGAAGTCAGCAACAAGGTTTCCAACCACAACAACAAGGAGGAAGAGAAATGCTTGAGGATCTTATCACTCACCTCCAAATCCGATAAAAGGTACTCAGAAAGGTTCCTACAAACCGAAGCCGAAATTAGAAACCAACGGGCTAGTGTTCAAAATATAGAAAAACAAGTAAGCCAACTTGCCCAAAATTTCGCCAAGAGACCACAAGGAGCCTTACCTAGTAACACCGAAACAAACCCAAAAGCCCAAGTAAATGTAATAAACCTAAGAACTAGAAGGTAGGACCTGATATTGAACCAACATCACAACAACCCAATCCAATCCCCATAAAAACACCCATTACCAATAACCAAGAAAATACTCAGCCCCAAAATACCGAGACAACCAAACCACCCCCGGTCCCTTACCCCAGTCGTTAATTCGGCAAAAGACTGACGAGCAATTCACTAAGTTCGTGAGCCTACTTAAACAACTTCACATCAATCTCCCTTTTGTGGAAGTCCTCACTCAAATGCCGAAATACTCAAACTTCATGAGAGACTTCCTCACTCATAAAAGAAAGATTGAATCCATTCAACAAGTCATCTTAAGTGAAGAATGCTCAGCGGCACTTCTCAACAAGCTCCCCCAAAAGAAGATTGATCCCGGAAGCTTCACCATTCCTTACTCTACTGGTGGATCACCAATAAGCAATGCACTAGCCGAATTGGGGGCTAGCATTAGTCTAATTACGGCCTCTATGTTCAACCGACTTGAGTTTGGTAAGCCGCACCCTACAAGGATGAGCATACAACTTGCGGACAGGTCGGTAAAATACCTTCAAGGTGTCATTGAAAATCTATTGGTAAAGGTCGGAGAATTTGTTTTCCCAGGCGACTTTGTTATCTTAAACATGGAAGAAGACAACAAAATTCCGCTCATATTACGAAGACCCTTCCTTGTCACCACATGGACCATGGTGGATATGAGCGATGGAAGATTAACATTGAGGGTTGGTGAAAAGGAGATCAAGTTTGAGGTGGGACAACGAGAAGAGGATGATCCGGTCAAATACATCAAAGTGATTGATTCAAGCCTAGACGACGTCCTTCAACGATGCCACTCGGGATGCGAGTCATCCCGCTCGAGTAACATTTGACCGACTTTGGGTCTAGCCAGGGACCCTTATAAATGTGCCGCACCATGGAGGCATTCCATGGACTATCCATTAGTTAAGTAGTTTAAATCTTAGTTTAATATTTAGTTTGATGTTTCTTTTAAGCTTTATCTTTGTAGGAATAAAGCACACTCAAAAGAGGATGACGGACGTTGAAAAAAGGGACCCCATGCACGTAAACCAGAGCCTCCCGCTTCAAAAACTACAGATCAGTGTCTACGAAACGGGGCCGTGTCCACCAGGCACACCCCCATGCTCAACTGTCTGATGTCAAAAAAATTCTGACGAGAAGGTGGCACAGGCCAAGTCAACTCAGCACGCCCCTGTGTCCACCATACTGTAAGTTTTATGTTCAACATTGTTACTGGCACCTTGGCCACGAGGCCGTGTCCCCTTAGCACACCCCCGTGCTGCAGTGCCAGTAACCATAAAAATTGTTATTTTCACCCACTTTTTACACATTTAATCAAAACAAATCCTATCTGAGACACATTGAGGACAATGTGTAATTTAAGTGTAGGGGTGGGGGGGTGTTAAAACCTTGAATCGTTTGTCCTAAAAACAAGCCTTACACAAAACTCTCCTTGGAAAACCGCTAATCACCCCAAACTTTTTTTAAAAAATTTATTTTCTTTTTACTTATCTTGGTTTAGTTGGTAAAAATAAGTTCTAAAAATTATGTTTTTACTAATTTACACTTGATAGCGTCGTGATAAAAAGAGCCGATTAAGAAAATTATAAAAACGGGCATAACAAATCTTTGTAAAATTTGATTATATATACATTTTTACACTATAACCACTTTTCCCATAAAAGTGATTTTTGAGCCTTTACCGAGCATACAAATACATATCCATAATAATTGCTCAATTTTCGTTTCTTGTGTGAATAACCCGTTTGGTTCTTATGAATCTAGAACACGCCAAAGCGATACATTCAAAATCCTTACCGACACAAATCCAAGTAAGTAACTGATGGAGGCATTAGGATTAAACCCATTTTTTTCATTTCAAACCTTTATTTTTCTTACCAAAAACATCCCCCTAGACAAACCCCTTTGAGCTTTAACCCTTTCATTTCTATACCCGCAAAAATACATACTTTTGCAAAAACAACCACCCATATCTACAAACCTTTTTATTTTCAACCTTTATTTTTGTAAAGAGTTCAGTTACAAAAATTACAAGTATGGCTCAGTTTCAACTTTGGTAAAAAAAAACCAAAGTATTTTTTGCTAAGCCAAAAATCAATGGAAAAACCGATACTTTTTACGCTTTTCACCATTTTTACCAAACACACCTACCCGAACCATAACTTATGCTTTAAAGCCCTCTTGATATTTACGAGAATTAAACGTCACAAAGGAGGAGGTTTGCTTACTTGTCAATCCTATAGTAGGAGTAAGTTCCAAACCGTGCACGAGCGTTTTCACTAAAACAACTTTGGCTGAGTGTTGAGTGACCACTTGTGAGGTGTGTAAGTTTGTATATAACTAAATGGAATTTTATAAAGGCATGTTATGCCCAAAAAAATAATTTTTTTAATATGTGTTTTAAATAAATCATGATGAATAAGAATGTAAGTAAAATAAAAACAAAATAAATTTAGAACTTAGATTCCCGACACTCTAAAGATAAGCCTAAAAACCTTCTCTTCTACCAATGTCGTTTGGGTGTGTAAGCCACGATATAGAGTTTTGCTTGAGAACAAGTAAAGATTCAAGTGTGGGGGTATTTGATGTGTGTAAAATACAACATATTATTTATATCAAATATGGCGTAAAATCAATCCTTTTTCGGTACTAATGTTGGAAAAAACATGTTTCTTTGTTCCTTTTAAATTTACAGGATCAAAAGAGCTTAAACACACAAAAGAAGCAAATTAACAGCAGAAACCAACATAAATACAAAGAAGATGGATTGACACGACTAGACAAGTCCCCATCCACATCCAATCCAACAAAAATAACAAGAACAAAAGCTCTGGCACGAGGCCGTGCCCAGTCAAGATTCCCTGTCGAAGAAAAGACAACAGCAAAAGACAAACTAGACAAACCAACATGGGGCCGTGCTAAATCAACACGGGGCGTGGTTAACTCTAAGATTCGCAGAATCTGAGATAGTACAGCAAGTAAATTGACACGGACCGTGCTGTTGACACACGAGACCGTGTTAGTACAAGATCTGACACTGCAGTTAATGAGGAAGGGAGAGAAGGAAGGCCACGGGGCTGTGCCAGGTGGGCACGGGGCCATGTGAACTGTCTAACTTCAGCTATAAATAGGGGTGCTTTGTTTCATTCCAATCCATCCATTGGCATACCACTTTTCTCACAATTGCCACTAGGGCTGTAAACGAACCGAACGAACACGAACAAGACCTTGTTCGTGTTCGTTTGTTAAGAAATATATGTGTTTGCGAACCGTTCACGAACACTTATCAAACGAGATTTTATGTTCGTGTTCGTTTGTTAAGGAAATGAAATTGTTCGTGTTTGTTTGTTAATTTTAGGCAGCGAACAAAAACAAACGTTGACGAACACAAATGAGCACAAACTAATGTTCATGAACACAAATGAAAACAAACGAACACAAACAATCGTTCATAAATAGAATATACAATACACAGACACTTATTAGATATTTAATTTGTCGGAATTTTGAAGTATTTAAATAGATATAAAAACTAAAAACACTAATGAACTATCGAACACAAACAAACACGTTACCGAACGTTCACGAACATAAACGAACGAACACGACCTCTGTTCATGTTTGTTCATTTAACTAAACGAACGAAATTTCTTGTTTGTGTTCGTTTGTTTAATAAACGAACGGACACAAACGAACTTCCCGCCGAACGATTCACGAACTGTTCGCCAAACGTTTGGTTCGTTTACAGCCCTAATTGCCACCACTCCACCACCACTACAAAACCAACACCAACCACCATCATCCATTTTCCATCTTTTAGAGTGTGTAGTAGTCTCGGGATCCTATATCGATCGTAAGACTTCTTGTCAAACAAAGGTCATGCTTGGCTAAACTCTTACATCACTTGGTGAAGACAAATCTTTTATGTATTACTTCTTGATTTCCAACCTTTGGCTCCTTTTTATTTGGGTATGTATTAATGACTCTAATAACTAGCTTTCTATATTGAAGGTGAATTTTATTTAATCATTCTTCATGTTTTGTTGATTCAATCATTCGTGTCTTTAAGGTCTATATAAAGCGCGTTAACTGCCTAGAAGGGGGTTAGAGGGGTTTTTGGGTAAATTCTTGTCTCATTCAGTGTATAGATTCTGCGAAAACCTGATTCAAGCTTAGTAAGACTTCACGAGTGGGCGGTCCTATCTGCCTCGGGAGAAGTAAGAACCGCTTCAATCCCTTATCTATAAACTATTATTAAAACTTTAAACCAATATTACAGGACTGTATCCTTGCTGACTTAGACCAATGGGTTGAGGGTAACGCTGTCTGGAAGGGGGCCTACCACTTTTCGCATTAATAACTTACTTAATTATCTTTCAATAATCCGACATTGCGGGACTGTATCCATGCTGACTCAGACCATTAGGTTTAGGGTAACGCTGCCTGGAAGGGGGCCTACTACTATAACTTAAAGATAATCTTTTAAAATGCCCAAAGTGCGAAAATCATTAAAAGATACATAAAAGACGAGTTGGAAACAAGTGATTACTTCTTGTCTATTTGTTTTTACTTATATTTATTTTTTAGTTTTTTTAGTTTATCTTTTTATGACTATTAAAACTTTTTATCAAAATTTGATTAGATTAGACATTAACGATAAGCCGGTACTAAAAGCTCTTGTGTTCTTGGACGACCTCGGTATCTTACCATCACTATAATACGTCCGCGATAGGTGCACTTGTCCTAACGTGTGTAGAGTGATTGTATTATATCGTGTTTTAAAAATTTAAAGCTTATTGATTCACGAGTTAAAAGAGCTTAAATTATATAAAAAAAAAAAATCATAACCACCCACACACACGTCAATATATGATATTTATAATTTTGTAATAATTGTTATGTGAATATAACTAATAAATAGTATTTGTAATGTTATGATATAAGTTAAAGTTTTATATATGATGAATAAAATCTTTTCACTAAGGTTAATTGAATATGTCATAAATGGGTATAAATGAAATTAATATATTTCTTAGCTCTATTAAATTGAAAACGCATCATAAATCATTGTAGCTACAAATTTTAATATTATCTCATCTATAAAATTTCAAAACGTTAAGTTCTCTCTGTCTATCATTTTAAAACCGAGTTCAATAAAATTTTAGTTTTGTTACGGGATAGTTCTTTGGTTAATTACTCTTTTTTAGCTTTTATTTATATGTTAAGAAAAAACTCATATATTGATTTTATAGCCATGTGCCATTAATTAGAGAATAAAATGTCATGTGCCATTAAAAGTATTTTTTATTAGTATTAGATTAGATTTTACAAATTTATAGAAATATATACGAAAATAACCCCTATAATTAAAGTGGGCTCCATTGACCGAACACTACACATATTTTTAGTTTGGAACTAATAATTTTCTGATTACCCTTATCAGACGTGGTTATCAAAATCAGGGTATATTCTACTTAAAAATCTATCCAAGATAAATTTCTGATTGTTCTTTAACTTGATAGTTTTTTTTTTTTTTTTTTTTAAGTTGATAGTACTTTTGTATTTGGATCCCATCCTATTGTTTTGTTAGTTTTGATTTATATAAAACCAAAATAATTGCTTTTTAATCTATAGAAACATGTGATGACAAAGAAACGAAAAGTGTCACGTAACTCGGAAGAAGACAATAACACATTATGTGTGCAATGACGAAGGACCATACGACACCGTAATGAAATTCTCATGTGGATATCACTGTTCGACATAACTCCCAACACTATAATAAGACACACAATGTACCGTACTCATAACAACCACAACTCGAAAATGACATCCGAGGTGGCGGTCGTGATGGTGCCATTCGTAGCGCAAGGCCATCTCAACCAGCTCCTCCACCTCTCCCGCCTCATCTCCGCCTACAACATCCCCATCCACTTCATCTCCTCCGCCACTCACATTCGCCAGGCCCGCGTCCGTCTCCACGGATGGAACTCACACAATAACCTCATTCAGTTTCACGAACTGCCGGACCCCGATTTCATTTCCCCACATCCCAACCCAAACGGCACCGTTTCATTCCCTACCCATCTCCAGCCTGTTTTCAACTCATCTTTACGTCTCCGCGGCCCAGTGGCGGACTTTGTCCGCTCTCTGGCTGAAACCTCTAGGCGAGTCGCGGTCGTGCACGACTCTGCCATGTCATACGTCGTCCAAGATGTTAAATTCATGTCAAATGTTGAGACATACATTTTTCGTGCTCTCTCCGTTTTCTATACTTATTGTTTTAATTTAGATAGGTTACGGAGAGAGCTACCGTTTGGACCCGAGATGTTGCCGCGGTTACCGTCTTCTGACGAAACCATGAGCGGTGAATTCATGAAGTTCGTCAACCTTCAATACGAGCATCAAACATTTCACGTTGGAAATATATACGACTCGTCAAGAGTCATCGAGGGGACGTTTCTTGAGTCCCTTGAGAGAGAAGGGATATGCGGGAAAAACCATTGGGCGGTCGGACCGTTTAATCCGGTGCAGATCCAAACGGATGTCTCGAATTCCGACCGCCACGCCAGTTTAAAATGGCTAGACAAACAACCTAAGAGATCAGTGGTTTACGTTTCGTTTGGCACCACGACAACGTTCACAGACTCTCAAATAAGAGAGCTCGCAATGGGCTTGGAGAAAAGCGAGCAAAGATTTTTGTGGGTGTTGCGGGACGCGGATAAAGGGGATGTGTTTAATAATGATATGATTAGGCGGGTCGTCTTGCCGGACGGGTTCGAAAATAGGGTGGAGGGGAGAGGGTTGGTTGTGAGAGAGTGGGCACCACAGGTGGAAATTTTGGGACATTTGTCGGTTGGTGGGTTTGTGAGTCACTGTGGGTGGAACTCGTGCATGGAAGCCATGACCTGCGGAGTTGCGGTCGCTGCATGGCCGATCCATTCAGACCAACCACGCAATGCGTTTTTGTTGGTGGAAGTTTTAAAGGTGGCATTGATGATGAGGGAATGGGCGTGTCGAGATAAGTTGCTAACGTCGGTGATGGTGGAGAAGGTTGTTAGACGGTTGATGGATAAGAAGGAAGGGGCGGCGATAAGGAAGAGAGCCGCGGAAGTGGGTGGTGAGTTGCGGAGGTCTCTGGCAAATGGTGGTATTAGTCGTAAAGAATTGGATTCGCTCATTGCTTATATCCGTAGGTAGTAAGATGCTGCCTCGTACAAGTATTTATGGCAATAACATATTAGTTGTTGCGACTTCTTATTTGTCCAAAAGTACTTTATGTCACTGGGATTCTTTTCATTTATGTTGATTTGTTGAAAATAACAAGAGATTGTGTTAGAAATTGGAAAACAATATAATAATAACTAGTTGTCGGGTTACCACCCGCATTCTGCGGCAGGCACGAAACGTACATATAACTAAGAAAAATCGTGACAGAACATTTTATATGACGATAAAAACCATGTCATGACGGTATATTCAAAAGTCACGGAAAAGTTACATCGTTTACCAAAGCCAAGTTATTCTAACAAAGTTACATAAAAAATCATACCTAAAGATAAGCAAGACGTGCACGTATAGTCCTATAATGCTAAAAAATGTGTATAATTAAATAGGGAGAAATCCATCCTGGTCAACCTTCGGTGTATGATACGTCAGGCTTGGGGGTATCATACGCTCAACTCCATTTTGGTACGCTAACAAACTTTTATAAACACTAGAAAAACGGTCCTCTATACGCCCTTGCCGTATGTTGCGCTACCACTCGAGATATGATTGTTACACCCCAACCAATGACGGAAACATCGAGGCGGGACAGACGAGATTGTTCAAAACATCATAACATACTATTTGTGACAATAAATTAAGATTCCAAGTTTCCTTTCATTTCATAGCTTCAATAGATACATTGTCTCAATAGGAAATTATAAAAACTTACGAATAACATGACTAAACTTAGAAGAAATACATAAATAAAATATTGGGTGCGTTTCGAATTCCACCATAAGTCATTTTCTTGTGAATCATCATAAATTTCCTGTAACTTGTATATAAAGTATCCGTCAACACAAATAGGCCGGTGAGCATACAAGTTTCATCTACATAGCATAAGTATAAAAATGTCTCAAATATCCACATGTTGATTGTACACTAAAGAGCCGTTTGTTTACCTCTTAATGGGACTCTTAATAGTTCAAACCTCTTACTGGTTCAGCACTTAATGGTCCAGACTGTTTGTTTTGCGAGCAGATGTCTGAATGGTTCAGACATTTGCCTCTGAATGGTTAAGCATTATACCGAGTCTGAATGGTTAAGACCTCTAATCTGAATTAGTCAGACATTTGCCTCTGAATGGTTAAGCATTATACTGGCTCTTAATGGTTCAAACCTCTTACTGGTTCAGCACTTAATGGTTTAGACCTCTTAATGATTCAACACTTAACCATTCAGGAGTTGCCAAACAGCCCCTAAGTTATATAAGCATATACTAGCATGCATCAACTATAAATCAAACCAAAGTGTCCACTAGCGTAATCTTACACCGAAGTGAATAAAACCGTATTGATTGAATACTTAACAATAACCACAAAACGGACGGTGTGCTACTCCTATAGCGCTATACATGTTAAGACAGACTTGCAAAGTTAATGATAGATATATTGTATAAGATTATTCTAGTATGTATAAACAAGTAGCATAACAAGTAACATGTTTAAGGATTGAGTGTTTGCATAAGATTGTTTGTATGTGTGATTGTGAATTTAGTGTTGATACATGTTGCAACCCAAAGTGATTTATGTTGGTAATTTTAGTGTTATCAACGGATTTTGGCGATATTGGATTAACTTGTCGACTATGTTGATCTTATTAAAAACTAAACGAGTTAGGAGATGCGGGAGTGCATGCTCGTTTTAATTTAATAAGATCGGGTACTCATCGGTTTTGTAAATTCAATATATTTTGTTTTGGCCTTATTAATTAAAAATAATTTCCCTTTAGGCCTGTTTATTAAATCATAGTGGGCTTTCATCTTGTAATGAATGAATTAAGTATTAAACTTATGTGGGCCTAAGGAATGGATTTTGATTTGTTTTCTAATACCTAAAACCCAAACCAATGATGAAGAAGTCATATACGTATGATACTGGTCGACCAAAGGGATGGTTCTTTGTCTGTCGAACATAACAGAGAACAAAAGAAATCGGTACGGTTATTTCTCAACACAACAATCAAATTCGTTCTTGATTCTCTAAGTCTAATTCGTTCAAAATTTTTGATAGTACCATCAAATTAGTTTGTTCTGATAGTGAGTACACAATTCTTAGAGATTATCCAAGTGATTCCCAATTTGTTTATGATTCAAGTTTTCTTTAATTCAATATGCAACAGTGAAAGAGGTTTGTTTCCTCCTAAAATTTCAACAAAGAACAAACTAATTTCGTTAGGTTGGGGTTATCGACTGAAAGTGGGTTTGTTTTGCAAATTTGTTGTTGATTTAATCACTCCTTGTATTTCACTGGTTTGAAATTTCATTTTTTTATGTATGGAATTGATCGAATTGAAGGTCGTAGTCAATTCTGTGGGTTCTGGATTTAGGAATTCTATGTTCAAATTTCAAAGGTTAATTGAATTTAAAGTTGTCTAAAGATTGGATATGGTAATCATTGGGACAAGTTGTTGCAAGAATTTGATTTCGTTGTGTTGAGAATTGTGTTCGTGAACTGTCGTGTGCGGGTATTTGGTTTGCAAAGACAATGAAAAAGAAGAAACTGCTGGAGTCAGAAGGCCACAAACTCATTATCATGGTCAATCATAGCCCCAAATCCACACACCTTCGAGTGGGCTCTCCTCTAATTTTTGTTTTCAAACAAAAATAGGTATGTCATAATACTTATGTTATAAGAATTCAATTTATTATAACTTTATTGCCAAGGCTCAATGACTTTTGAGGGTGCTGGAGTTCCATAAGTAGACACTGTCCAATCGCTAACCTAGGAATTCTAAAGTATGTGCATAGAATTTACACCAATTATGTCAATTATATATATATATTAAACCCATTAAGTCTAACCAACTCTTGAATCAATATCCACAATTGGATTTGGCTGAAATTAAATCTCAGCCACTTAAACTCTCAAAAATAACTACTGTAGTAGCAGTTCAGGTCAGTTCCAGTCAGTTTCTCTACCTCCATCTTTTTCTTCCCATGTTCTCCGCAAATCAAGTTTCCAGTTGCAAAACTGGATCGTGGGTTTAGAGTTCAAGCGGTTTATTCCCTTTGTCAGTTCACCCCCACTCTCCTAAATTTTTGCAACTACAACAACTTCATATACCACTAACTCGCTTTTGGATTGAAGAAGGCACAAGCTCCCCATGAAACACACCAGAAGACCATGTACGTCCCCTTTCCCGATCCCTACATTGGATATACTAAAACTGTAAGTAATCCATCACATTTAATCTCTCCGGGTATATGCGTTTATGGGTTTTCTGAAGTAAATCATGAATTTGGGCAGTTTTTAGCAGTTTATTTTGATGGATTCACACTTCTTGCAGCGTCTTTCTCTTATGGCTAAAGATCTGAAGGTTCAATTTGACAAGTAATGCCCATTACTAATGTGAAATTGGGATTTTAGGGTTCATATTTGGTTTATTATCTGGTCAATTGCAATTTGTATCTTCTCAATGAGAACCCCACAAAACAGCGTTTGTGGAGGAACCTCCCTGTTTCTTTTGACCTCCGACGTCGGAAGTGACGGTCACGATTCTCGGTTAGCCATCGCTGATCTCATAATTTTTCCCTCTCCACCGTTACGAGACCCAAAGAAGTCCCTTTCTCATATGCAGGTACAGTTGTTAACATGAATTTATGCATCTTGAAAACAAAGATTCTATTAACATTTTATGTTTGTATTGAAGGTAGGCATATGATGATGGTGGGTGGTGGCAGGCATTGATTTGTGACTGGTTTTATTCAACATCTAAGAGTGTTATGATTTTGTTGCGCCCCAGTTGTTCGACGAATTGTCTGAGACTCTTATTCTCATGTTGGACTACTTGGAATTTTCACATGAGCAACAATTATTGGGTACGATTCTCCTTTCTTACAAATCATGGCAAATTATTTGAAATTGAGGAAGCAAATAAAGGCTTTAATTGTTTTTCTTTCTGGATATTTCAAGGTTGTGCAAAGGAAACAACTTATTACAAAGATTCAAAGATACTCAATTAGATTTGTGAAAACGTATATAGGTCATCTGAGTCTTCATCAACTTCATCTACCTCCACTTTAGCTGTCGGGCATGCTTGAAGTATACTAAGCATATGCAATAATAGTAAGGTATCATGTTAATCCGGTTTTCGTTTTGAATTTTGTGAAATGGCATTAATTTTAAATCAAAAGTGTAAAGAGAATTAGAATTTTTATTATCACTACCTGTTGGATGGCAATGACAGGGTCTTTGCACATGTTCTATAACTTTATTATCCAGTGGATGAACAAATTCACATTTGTTTGTTTTCAGTGAAGACTTTTTCCTTGTGTATCTTCTTCCTCCAATCATCTTTAATGTTGGCTATGTTTTATACTTTGCAAAATTTATGAAATGATTATGACATGTTTGCTTAATGCTTCTTTATAGATTTACACTAAATTACATTTTTGTCTATGCTTGGCACTAAATATGTATGTTTGTTTATGCTTGCCAGCCATTAGTTTCTGTAGCTTCAGTACCTCTTGAGGTGTTTGGCCATGCTGAAACTGTTGGATCCACTTTTTTGCTCATTTGATTTATCTAAATCTCAGGTATCCCCTGATTTTCAATTTTTGCTCATTTGATTTGATTGTTTGGGATTCTTGATGTTGGGTCCGAATAGCATTGCTTTGATTTTGAAATTTGCTTTGTTGTTGTTATTGTTGTTTTGAATCCTACATTGCTAGGGTGCTCTATGATTTTACTATATTCAAATGTTATGAATTAGAAATCTGAAGCCAATATATTAGAATTCATAATTAAACCTAGACACATTTTAAGAAATTTTAATGATTTTGTGTGGCTGTTAAAAATGAAATATTTGGAAAAGAGGAGATCGATTTTAATGCTTGAAGTTGACTCAACCAAATATATTAGATTTAGAATTCATAATTAAACCTAGACACATTTTAATAAATTTTAATGATTTTGTGTGGCTATTAAAAAATGAAAATTTTGGAACAGAGGAGATTGATTTAAATGCTTGAAGTTGAAAGTCAAAATTTTAATGCCTGAGTTTATTTAATGATAGGCATTTGTTTTGTGACAACCCTCACCAAACCAGGTATCCGTACGAATTAATTAATATTTAATTACTGCTTAATTACTGTGCTTGCTTACAACTGTGATTAAACTGCTTACTGATTTCTGATACATACTTATACGTGCATCATACTTTACTACTGTCACTCCATTATTTACACAAAACTTCAGTGACAACCCTGATGCACAAAAGCACAGTGAGCACACTATACGGGATACCCAGTAAACATGCTGACATAGCCAGCATCAGACAGTTACTGTCTCTAAGGCCAGTATGAGCCGGGAATAGTTTACTACACTAGTAGGGAGTGTAGAGAGGTGAGGATTGTAGAACTGCGTCACTAGGTGATAATTATAGTGACCGGATGTGCCTAAAACGTACTTTGAGTACAAAATTATGCACTTTAAATAAAAACTCAGCATTTATCTAAAATAGTAATGTGCAAAAAGTTGGAAAAATATTACTAGACACTTTCCAAAGTGTCGGGAATAAATTGTGTCACTAAAAATAATATCAACGACACTTTAAATAATTATTTAGCGCTTTAACGGAGTAATATCCAACCGTACAACCGGACTTAACCCGAGACATAAAATATTGTCATTGACATTGTCTTTCTTTTTCTGAGCCAGTTAGGGTCCCCGAATACCCTAACCCCCGTTACAATTTACTACACACTAGTAACTAAATTAACCTCCAAATTTAACTAACTAATACCCCTAACTAATTAGTTGAGAACAAACCATGATACCCCCCAACCGATCGGATATCTTCCATGGGGGGACATACTTTGAATTGATGGATTATTTTATTAAGTATGCTTCATATCTAGAAGACATTTAACCTATTGGTTAATAGTGAATGATGGATTATAAAATTACTTGTAAGACCACCAACCCATTTATTCTAACACCTCAAAAAAATTTAGCACTTTCTTTCCTTCTTGCTTGGTCTCGGCCGAAGACATAGGCCACACCACCACCACCTTTTGATTTCATTCAAGCTATTCTATTATTATACAAGTGTGAAGGATCAAGTATAAGGAAGTCCGGTGCTTACGGAGTGCCAAGGACCTCTCTACGACGCTTTTAACCACCCGTTTTTCGACTAGTTTCTTCCCTAGCCTCGAGCTAGTAGTAAGTGACTCTAATCGCCTTCTTGATCCATTCTAAAGTGGTTAATAAGAATTTTGACGGTTGAAATTTATGAACATGTAAGAACAAAATTTAAAGTCTACTAAAATAATATAAACAAAGTGGTTAATAGATGAATATTGGTGTAAAACTTATAAGACTTGTTTTGTTATGATTATTTAGTGTTGTTTTATGCTAGTGTTAGTTCGAATCGTCATCTAACCCGACTAAGTCATGTTCATGGAACATGACCTAGTGTATGTTATAGTGTGAAAAGTGGTTAGATGAAGAACACTACTACTTATAACCATGAACTTGTGTAAAAACAATTTTTCTTACAAAATGGAGTTCTAAACTAGTAGATCTACGGATCTACAAGTGGTATTTTTAAAGGACCAAGTGTCAAAAGAAATCATATTTTTAGAAGCCGGATCTTTCATAAACTAAAGATGTTTTTTTTTTATGAACCCACAAGCGTGTAGGCACTTGTGTGACAAAAAGTTTTAACAAAAGAATTACTTTTGAAATTTTGACTAGAAGATGTACAAATGCATTTTCTGTGAAAATAAGATTTTCGAGAAACCGATTTCATTTATGAAAGTAGAAAGATCTATTAAAAATAATGGGAAGTTACTACACACTTTTATACAACCCACAAGTTCTTGTGTTTGTGATATTTTGTTGGAATATTGTTTGTTGTTGAATGAGAAAATTGTTGGTTGAATTTATAAAAGAAAATGATACGCTTGAAAGCGTGGCCACCACCAGTTACAGAGGAAACTCTGGCGAAATTTTTCCAAAAATCTAACACTTGTAAATATTTTTATCACAAGTGTTATGGATATATTTGTAACTTATTTTTCCAAATAAATTTCGTCACGATTTTTATTACAAATTAAGCAAGTGTCGGAGGTGGGATTTTCACAAAATAAAACTTGCTAAAATATATATTTAGTATATATTTTCCATAACAACTCTTGTGAAATTTTTTTATGATTATTTTGTGAACTACGTAAATATTATTTTTTTAGGGTAAAAATAATATTAATAAATATTCACGGCTCCAAAATAATTCGAACGCCCTCACAATAAATATTTAAGTTACAACGGTATTATTAATACCACCCGATCTTTATCCGTAACTTACGTATTTTAAGAAAATACTCTTAAACGCGTATTTTGACAAAAGTATTATTTTGGAAAATTAGATGGAATAAAATATAATATTTTTGGGAAGAATATTTATATTTTGGGAATAAAGTATTTTAGACAAATGAAATAAAATATATTTGATTAAGTGAGACTTAATAATATATTTCGAAGTTATACGAACGCACATGTATTAAATCCCCCATCATTGGGAAGGAATATATTTACAAAATAATTACGAAGTGCAAACACGAAATAGTTGCCTAACTATTTCCCAAAGACATTAAACCTTAAACTAAGGCACGGCCGTCCGTCTAATAGAAGTTAGTACGTGTAGGTCGTCGCACAGCAGATTTTCTGGGAGATACTTTTTAGAGACGCACTTCGGTGAGTTCATGTCCCCCTTTTCTCTTAACTGTTTTCAGTTTTCTAAACTGCGGGGGTGAAATACATGTTACTATGATTACGAGTACTTTTTATACACGGTATGATTAGCTAAGGAACTTACTACTAGATCACGTGAATGGATAGGCTATTATCGTAAGACCATTAATCCTTGTATAAGGACCGAGAGGCATGAGTGATAGATCTATCGGGTGTTGCGAGCCCCACACATGGGCCAGCGTATGGCTGCATGTGGTGACTATGTCGTTCCGCCGGAAGGACCGGTATGAAATCCGCGTTACAGGTTTGAGTGCTTCCTAGGCCATGTCACATATTAATGTATTAGCGACACATTAATCGATCTCTTTTTCCTTACTGCTACATACCAAGAACATACATTTATACGGGTACATTTTTTTAACGATTTATACATACCCACTTACACATGAACTCGCTCAACATTTTTGTTGATTTTTCCAACTTACATGTATTTCAGGGAACTAAGGATCTGGCACGGTATGCTACGTTTTCACGCTGCGTAGAGTTATGGGATCATCCGAGTTTAGGGGTTGTGGCTTTTACCTGGACGAGTCACAGTTCTTAAACTACGTCTATCTTAAGTTTGTGGTTGTGTCTTTCAAACAGTGTTTTTATGTCATTAGGTTGTAATTCCCGTTGCACGTGTCAACGCTTTAAGACAATGTTGTGGTATTTTACTTTTCAAACTTAAATCAATGGATGATCTGCATGGTTTTATTTTCATATAGCTTTGTTATGATTAAGCTATCGTATTAAGAAGTCACACCAAATAAACCCACGCTTCCGCAAAGCCAGGGTGTGACAGCTTGGTATCAGAGCCTCGATCATAGCGAACTAGGATTCTTTCTCGAGTCTAGACTATGATCACTAGGGCTCTCACGAAAACATTTTTACACTGCATACCACTTAAGTCCAGATCCAAAACGTTTTTACAAACAAAGTTGAGCACATTTTAATTGTTAGTTATAGGCTCAGTCTGGGAGGCTGAGGCTCAGTCTGGAAGGCTGAGGCTCGGTCTGGGAGGCTGAGGAAGTAGGCTAGTGGGACTAGGAGAACTATATGATTGCTTATTGTTGACTAATATGTTTATCTGACTATATGATTGATTATTTGTGCATATGTGTGTTTGTATCACAAAACGACATGCCTTCATCAGATACTGGAGAGTCGGACACTACAGATCCCATGGCCATAGTATCAGGCGACATAGTTTCATCGAAGCACGAGGTGTACATTTCCGATACTACCAGCACGGACGATGACGACTTTCGGCCCTTTGCGCTGCCTGATGTCGTAGCAGAGCCTGCTGATGGCCATCTTGTTGGGGATTTGCCACTCGCGGTGATCCCTGCTCCTGCGCCCCTTGCCGCTTATGCCATTGTTCATATGCCCCCCGACGTTGTCTCTGACGACGATGTCGAACTATTAGAGGAGGACCCACTTGAGGGCGAGGCCCTATTGCTGCTGCTGGTAGCCTACTGCTTGCTGACGCTCCTGCAGAGGAGGCTCATGCTCATTCACCTGTCCCAAACTCATTTGAGTCTGTGGCGTCCGCATCTTCGCATATACAGGGAGTGCAGCACCACTCACACGACGCCGACCCTGATATGGCGTCATCAGCTACACCGGTTCCCGCACACAGCTTTGAGTTTGATCACGATATTGAGGATGATCCTGTTTTTCTACCTGGTTTTGATCCAGACCATGACATTGAGTTCATACACTTAGACAAGCCCTTGGAGGATCCTGTAACCCTTGTGTTTGTTGATCCAGCTGATTTTGAGATGGAGTTTGTTTATCCGGAGCCAGCCGTGGCCCCTGAGCCAGGTGTTGCTCCTGACCCCGCATTGGAGCATGACCCTGTTCATGCCGATGCACCTGCTGTTGCTCCTTGATTGATCATCTGCTTGGACGAGAGAAAATTGGGGTAACTGTGCAAGACAATCTATTATTACGGGGGCCCACGTAATAACGACTCGTAGTGCACAGAAATCCTGGTGGACTCTGCGGGTCAAGCTGATGAAAACCAATGTAGCAGGAAATAACTTAAACACGAATGACCAAGGCGATGTAGCCTCGAGTTCATTCTATTACAAGCAACAAGCCAAATTGGCAAGCCTATGTGAAGGCTCAGAAATTATTTCCTCACTCATACATTGAGTATATTTACGTGTGAAATTGGGTGATTACATGATGGCTTATGGTGCTACATATCTCATAGACAATTGAAACGTTGTCTAACCCGCTTCATACCACTTCGACAGAAGAGAATGTCACCCAGACGTGACACAAACACCAGTACGTTGCCAAGGACAGAAGCCGAGCTGCAAGAACGCATCTCACAGGCAATTGCACGACATGAAGCCCTCCGCTTTAAGCACAGCGATGGCATTACTGGAAATAACCCTCCAACTGGCTGCACCTATAAGCAGTTCCTGAACTGCAAGCCTTTGAACTTTGACGAAACAGGAGGCGCCGTGGCATTTGTTCGTTGGTCCGAAAAGACTGACTCCATTCTAAGAATGAGTAACTGTTCGCCCCAACAGAGTGTTACCTATATCTCGGGGTTATTTCTGGATGGCACACTCTCATGGTGGGACCTTCAGGTTCAGACCCTTGGTACAGATGTTGCTTATGCACTGAGCTGGGACGAGCTCAAAGAAATGATGGAGAAGAAATACTGTTCTAGGGCCGGTATTCAGAAGCTTGAGGTGGAGTTCTGGAATTTGAAAATGGACGAACCAGAGATTCCTGAACATGTCCGGCGATCGCACGACTTGTCTAGAGTCGTCCCCTACTAAGTCATTGATGTTGTATGATACAGTTGTGTACTTGTAAGCTTTACATTGTGGTCTCGATTTGTGGCAATGCAATCGCAGTATTCTCATCACTTGTGATGTTTGATCTACTGTTTATGTTCTATGACATGAGATGTTATGTGGTTGATTTATTTATAGCATGAGATGTTATGTATTGCTGAATACATACGTACATTTTACTTGCTATGACCTAACCTACATGAAACATCTTTTAGAAGATGCCACCAAGACGCGAAATGCGCATGCCCACCTCAGAGGCGGAACTTCAAGAGATAATTGATGCAACTATAGCACAGCACGAGGCCCTACGCTCCGAACCTAGCAGAGGTACCTCAGAAAATAACGGTTGTCCCTACTGGCACTTCCTCAACTACAAGCCTCCGAAGTTCGACGGCACTAGAGGTGCCATAGCTTTTGTGAAATGGATTGAAAGTATGGAATCCATCTTTCGAATGAGTGGTTGTACGCCAGAACAAAAAGTCCCATACGTTTCTGAGTTGTTTCAAGATGGAGCTCGATTATGGTGGAATCTTCAGGTTCGAATAATGGGCCTAACTACAGCATACGCGTTAACTTGGGATGAGTTGAAAGGAATAATGCGTAACAAGTATTGCACCCAAACAGAAACCCAGAGGTTGGAAGGTGAATTCCAGAGCCTGATGATGGAAGGTCCGAAAATGTTGGAATACATGCAAAGACTTCATGATTTGGCACGAGTCGTTCCGTACTTGGTGGAACCAGAATTGAAGAAATTAGGACATTTCATTTGGGAACTGGCACCTCAAGTCCTGAGCTTAATGACAACATCTACGCCACCAACAACTATGGCTGCAAGTAAGATGGGCTTGGCACTCGTTACGGAAGCAATTAGACTAGAAAAACTTGCAAACCCTGACAAGGAGACTCAGGTAGAGTCGTCCGGAAAGAACAAAAGGAAGCTCACCGAAGATACCCGAACGAATAATGATGAACAAAGATCTATTCGAGGTTGTTTTGACTGCGGGGACAAATGGCATTTCAAGAAAGATTGCCCTAACAACAAACAGGCCAGTGATAAGATTTACTTAGAAACTAAACCAAGACGTGCTGGGTGCAAGTATCACCACGATTGTGGATGTCGGAAGCCTAGGTGCGGGAGGAAAGGACACAACAAGGATGGTTGTGGGATGAAGAGTCCCAGACAAGGAGAAAACAGTAACAACGCTCAAGGTGGAAATGGGAAAGGAAATGGCCGAGTGCCAGGATGCTTCCATTGTGGGGACGTTGGACATCTTAAGAGGGAATGCCCGAAGTTGAAACAAGACCGTGAAAGAACATCCAACATCGGAGCTTGTGAAGCATGCCAGGATCCAGGCGTGATCACTGGTACGTTCTCTAACAACCAAAACTTTTGCATCTATTTTATTTGATACTGGTGCCGATTATAGCTTCGTATCGTTAGAGTTTAAGAGCATGCTTGATCTAGCCGCTAGTAAATTAGATATTCCTTACTCAATTGAATTGGCTAATGGAAAGTTAGTAGAAGCCAATGAAGTGGTCAGAGGTTGTGTAATCGAGTTGGGAGAGCGTGAGTTTGTTTTGGATCTATTACCGGTCAAGTTGGGAAGCTTCGACGTGGTAGTAGGAATGGATTGGTTATCAAGCAACAAGGCTGAGATTGTTTGTCACGAAAAGGTCGTTCGTATCCCAACCGAAGATGGAGAAACAATTGTGGTTCATGGGGAGAAGCGGGATACGCCTTTAAGAATTATCAGTTGCCTGAAAGCTCGTAAGTGTTTACAAAAGGGATGTGCTGCCCTCCTGGCACACATCGTGGATAAGAAAGCTGCTGAGCCAAAAATCGAAGACATCCCTGTCGTAAGGGAGTATCCTGAAGTCTTCCCTGAGGACTTGCCAGGATTGCCCCCCCCAGAGGCAAGTGGAGTTCCGTATAGACTTAGTTCCAGGCGCCGCGCCTGTAGCTAGGGCACCTTATAGACTTGCACCGTCAGAGATGCAGGAGTTGTCGACACAACTCCAGGAGTTACTTGACAAAGGATTCATCCAACCAAGCTTCTCACCTTGGGGAGCTCCAGTTTTATTTGTCAAAAAGAAAGACGGTAGTTTTCGTATGTGTATTGACTACCGGGAGTTGAATAAGCTGACGATCAAGAATAGATACCCTCTGCCAAGAATCGATGATTTATTCGATCAACTCCAAGGTTCAAGCTTTTATTCAAAGATCGATCTTCGATCTGGATACCATCAGCTAAGGATACAAGAGGAGAGTATCCCGAAAACAGCCTTCAGAACTCGTTATGGACATTACGAGTTCCTAGTTATGTCGTTTGGGCTAACAAACGCGCCTGCTGTTTTTATGGATCTAATGAACAGAGTTTGCAAGCCGTATATTGATAAGTTCGTGATTGTATTCATCGACGATATTTTGATTTATTCAAAGACAAAGGCTGAACACGAACAACACTTAAGAGCCATTTTGGAGTTGCTGAAGAAGGAACAATTGTATGCCAAATTCTCTAAGTGCGAGTTTTGGCTACGTGAAGTCCAATTTCTTGGACACGTGGTTAATGGAAATGGAATCCATGTTGATCCCACAAAGATCGAGGCGATAAAGAGCTGGGAGACTCCAAAGACGCCGACCGAGATTCGCCAGTTCTTAGGTTTGGCTGGCTATTATCGAAGATTCATTGAGGATTTTTCTAAAATCGCTCAACCCCTTACCGCGCTCACACAGAAGGATAAGAAGTTTGATTGGGGAATCAAACAGGAGGAAGCGTTTCAGTTGTTAAAAGACAAGCTTTGTAATGCACCGATCTTATCGCTACCCGAAGGAACTGATGATTTCGTGGTATACTGTGACGCCTCACGTCAAGGATTGGGTTGCGTGTTGATGCAACGCCAAAAGGTCATAGCTTACGCGTCACGTCAGTTGAAAGTACATGAAAAGAACTATACCACGCATGATTTGGAACTAGGCGCAGTGATATTTGCATTAAAGATCTGGAGACACTACCTATATGGTACGAAATGTACAATCTTCATAGATCATAAGAGCCTACAGCACATATTCAACCAGAAAGAGCTGAATATGAGACAAAGACGTTGGGTCGAATTGTTGAACAATTACGACTGCGAGATAAAGTACCATCCAGGGAAGGCGAATGTGGTCGCTGATGCCCTAAGTCGTAAACAAAGAATCAAGCCCATATGGGTTAGGGCTTTAGAAATGATTATCAAGACTGATCTCTCTCTACGCGTTCGTGCTGCACAGAGAGAAGCTTTGAAGGAAAGAAACCTTGAAGAAGAATATCTCCGTGGGATGGAGAAGCAATTATTACCAAACGAGGAAGGAACGTTATGTTTTATGAAAAGGATTTGGGTTCCTCTGTTTGGTGGTTTGAGAGAAGTTATTTTTGATGAGGCACACAAATCACGGTACTCTATTCATCCCGGTGCGGATAAGATGTACCAAGATCTTAAGGATTATTATTGGTGGCCCAGGATGAAGGGCGACGTTGCTGTTTATGTTAGCAAATGTTTGACGTGTGCCAAGGTTAAAGCTGAATACCAGAAGCCTTCAGGACTTCTGCAACAACCTGAAATTCCCAAGTGGAAATGGGAACAGATTTCAATGGATTTTATAACGAAGTTGCCCAAGACGCCCAGGGGTCATGATACTATTTGGGTGATAGTTAACCGCCTAACAAAGTCCGCGCACTTCTTGCCAATCAAGGAGAAGGACAATACGAGTAAACTTGCGGAAATATACATGCGAGAAATTGTTGCACGTCATGGAGTGCCTCTCTCGATTATCTCTGATAGAGATGGGAGATTTGTATCAAGGATTTGGCAATCCTTCCAAGAAGCTTTTGGCTCGCAATTGAACCTAAGTATTGCATTTCATCCGCAAACTGATGGCCAAAGTGAAAGAACTATTCAGACATTGGAGGATATGCTGAGAGCATGTGCAATGGATCTTGGTGGTAGCTGGGATAAGCATTTACCATTGGCCGAATTCTCATACAACAACAGCTACCACACCAGTATTGGAGCCGCGCCATTTGAAGCTCTTTACGGCCGCAAGTGTCGATCACCCATATGCTGGGCTGACGCAGGTGATAGGCAGCTTGTTGGTCCCGAAATAGTCCAAGAAACAACAGACAAGATTGCGCAGATTTGAAAACGCATCGAAGCGGCTCGCGAAAGACAGAAAGCCTATGCAGATCCAAACCGGAAACATTTGGAATTCCAAGTTGGAGATATGGTTTTATTGAAAGTCTCACCCTGGAAGGGTGTGGCACGCTTCGGAAAGCGTGGGAAGTTGAATCCGCGTTACATTGGCCCTTTCAGAATCCTGCAAAGGATTGGGCTTGTAGCCTACAAGTTGGACCTACCTGCTGAACTCAATGGTGTTCACGATACATTCCATGTATCCAATTTGAGAAAAAGTCCAACTCAAGATACAGTGATCATTCCTGCCGACGAAGTACATATCGACGACACGCTCCACTTCACCGAAGAACCCGTAGAGGTTACGGATTGGAAAGTTAACAAAACTCGCAGGAGCAGTGTCAAACTCGTCAAAGTTCGTTGGAATGCTAGGCATGGACCTGAATACACCTGGGAGCGTGAGGACCGAATGAAAGAAAAGTAGCCCCACTTATTTCCCAAGACCCCAGCAAATAGAAGCAGAACTTAAATTTCGGGACGAAATTTCTTTAACGGGGGGAGAATGTGACAACCCTCACCAAACCAGGTATCCGTACGAATTAATTAATATTTAATTACTGCTTAATTACTGTGCTTGCTTACAACTGTGATTAAACTGCTTACTGATTTCTGATACATACTTATACGTGCATCATACTTTACTACTGTCACTCCATTATTTACACAAAACTTCAGTGACAACCCTGATGCACAAAAGCACAGTGAGCACACTATACGGGATACCCAGTAAACATGCTGACATAGCCAGCATCAGACAGTTACTGTCTCTAAGGCCAGTATAAGCCGGGAATAGTTTACTACACTAGTAGGGAGTGTAGGGAGGTGAGGATTGTAGAACTGCGTCACTAGGTGATAATTATAGTGACCGGATATGCCTAAAACGTACTTTGAGTACAAAATTATGCACTTTAAATAAAAACTCAGCATTTATCTAAAATAGTAAAGTGCAAAAAGTTGGAAAAATATTACTAGACACTTTCCAAAGTGTCGGGAATAAATTGTGTCACTAAAAATAATATCAACGACACTTTAAATAATTATTTAGCGCTTTAACGGATTAATATCCAACCGTACAACCGGACTTAACCCGAGACATAAAATATTGTCATTGACATTGTCTTTCTTTTTCTGAGCCAGTTAGGGTCCCCGAATACCGTAACCCCCGTTACAATTTACTACACACTAGTAACTAAATTAACCTCCAAATTTAACTAACTAATACCCCTAACTAATTGGTTGAGAACAAACCATGATACCCCCCAACCGATCGGATATCTTCCATGGGGGGACATACTTTGAATTGATGGATTATTTTATTAAGTATGCTTCATATCTAGAAGACATTTAACCTATTGGTTAATAGTGAATGATGGATTATAAAATTACTTGTAAGACCACCAACCCATTTATTCTAACACCTCAAAAAAATTTGGCACTTTCTTTCCTTCTTGCTTGGTCTCGGCCGAAGACATAGGCCACACCACCACCACCTTTTGATTTCATTCAAGCTATTCTATTATTATACAAGTGTGAAGGATCAAGTATAAGGAAGTCCGGTGCTTATGGAGTGCCAAGGACCTCTCTACGACGCTTTTAACCACCCGTTTTTCGACTAGTTTCTTCCCTAGCCTCGAGCTAGTAGTAAGTGACTCTAATCGCCTTCTTGATCCATTCTAAAGTGGTTAATAAGAATTTTGACGGTTGAAATTTATGAACATGTAAGAACAAAATTTAAAGTCTACTAAAATAATATAAACAAAGTGGTTAATAGATGAATATTGGTGTAAAACTTATAAGACTTGTTTTGTTATGATTATTTAGTGTTGTTTTATGCTAGTGTTAGTTCGGATCGTCATCTAACCCGACTAAGTCATGTTCATGGAACATGACCTAGTGTATGTTATAGTGTGAAAAGTGGTTAGATGAAGAACACTACTACTTATAACCATGAACTTGTGTAAAAACAATTTTTCTTACAAAATGGAGTTCTAAACTAGTAGATCTACGGATCTACAAGTGGTATTTTTAAAGGACCAAATGTCAAAAGAAATCATATTTTTAGAAGCCGGATCTTTCATAAACTAAAGATGTTTTTTTTTATGAACCCACAAGCGTGTAGGCACTTGTGTGACAAAAAGTTTTAACAAAAGAATTACTTTTGAAATTTTGACTAGAAGATGTACAAATGCATTTTCTGTGAAAATAAGATTTTCGAGAAACCGATTTCATTTATGAAAGTAGAAAGATCTATTAAAAATAATGGGAAGTTACTACACACTTTTATACAACCCACAAGTTCATGTGTTTGTGATATTTTGTTGGAATATTGTTTGTTGTTGAATGAGAAAATTGTTGGTTGAATTTATAAAAGAAAATGATACGCTTGAAAGCGTGGCCACCTCCAGTTACAGAGGAAACTCTGGCGAAATTTTTCCAAAAATCTAACACTTGTAAATATTTTTATCACAAGTGTTATGGATATATTTGTAACTTATTTTTCCAAATAAATTTCGTCACGATTTTTATTACAAATTAAGCAAGTGTCGGAGGTGGGATTTTCACAAAATAAAACTTGCTAAAATATATATTTAGTATATATTTTCCATAACAACGCTTTTGAAATTTTTTTATGATTATTTTGTGAACTAGGTAAATATTATTTTTTTAGGGTAAAAATAATATTAATAAATATTCACGGCTCCAAAATAATTCGAACGCCCTCACAATAAATATTTAAGTTACAACGGTATTATTAATACCACCCGATCTTTATCCGTAACTTACGTATTTTAAGAAAATACTCTTAAACGCGTATTTTGACAAAAGTATTATTTTGGAAAATTAGATGGAATAAAATATAATATTTTTGGGAAGAATATTTATATTTTGGGAATAAAGTATTTTAGACAAATGAAATAAAATATATTTGATTAAGTGAGACTTAATAATATATTTCGAAGTTATACGAACGCACATGTATTAAATCCCCCATCCTTGGGAAGGAATATATTTACAAAATAATTACGAAGTGCAAACACGAAATAGTTGCCTAACTATTTCCCAAAGACATTAAACCTTAAACTAAGGCACGGCCGTCCGTCTAATAGAAGTTAGTACGTGTAGGTCGTCGCACAGCAGATTTTCTGGGAGATACTTTTTAGAGACGCACTTCGGTGAGTTCATGTCCCCCTTTTCTCTTAACTGTTTTCAGTTTTCTAAACTGCGGGGGTGAAATACATGTTACTATGATTACGAGTACTTTTTATACACGGTATGATTAGCTAAGGAACTTACTACTAGATCACGTGAATGGATAGGCTATTATCGTAAGACCATTAATCCTTGTATAAGGACCGAGAGGCATGAGTGATAGATCTATCGGGTGTTGCGAGCCCCACACATGGGCCAGCGTATGGCTGCATGTGGTGACTATGTCGTTCCGCCGGAAGGACCGGTATGAAATCCGCGTTACAAGTTTGAGTGCTTCCTAGGCCATGTCACATATTAATGTATTAGCGACACATTAATCGATCTCTTTTTCCTTACTGCTACATACCAAGAACATACATTTATACGGGTACATTTTTTTAACGATTTATACATACCCACTTACACATGAACTCGCTCAACATTTTTGTTGATTTTTCCAACTTACATGTATTTCAGGGAACTAAGGATCTGGCACGGTATGCTACGTTTTCACGCTGCGTAGAGTTATGGGATCATCCAAGTTTAGGGGTTGTGGCTTTTACCTGGACGAGTCACAGTTCTTAAACTACGTCTATCTTAAGTTTGTGGTTGTGTCTTTCAAACAATGTTTTTATGTCATTAGGTTGTAATTTCCGTTGCACGTGTCAACGCTTTAAGACAATGTTGTGGTATTTTACTTTTCAAACTTAAATCAATGGATGATCTGCATGGTTTTATTTTCATATAGCTTTGTTATGATTAAGCTATGGTATTAAGAAGTCACACCAAATAAACCCACGCTTCCGCAAAGCCAGGGTGTGACATGTTTTCTACTGTTATAAGTGTTATTTGGATTTTGGAGTAAAAACTACTTGTGTTGCTGCTTGGTTTTCAAATTATTATGTGGGCATTACTCCAGTTTCACAAGAAATAAACCATTTGCTCAAGTTTTATTACGTATACTTATTTTGGACTTTGGTTAGTATCTTTATGCATCTCAAGTTATCTTATCATTATTACTACAGGTGGCAAGTGCATATCTTATCATCATTACTAGAGTTGGCAAGTGCAGTTTGGGTAACGGGTCAAAACGGGTTCGAGTTGAAACTTATAACTTTTGGTACGGGTTGAAACGCTCAGCTGTGTTTGTGTTGGCTGCCTAACCTTTTTGTCCTCTAATTATTTGTGTAATATATAATGATTGCATTGGTGGGGGTTGAAACTGGTCACATGTTATTTTGTATTTAGAACTCAGTAGTTTCATATTGGAATATTATATTTGAGAGTGATAGGTTTATATTGTGTTGGTTGGATGATGTAGGTGGTTGCACAACACATGTCTATTGAAATTACGAAAAAGTACTACAAGCTTTTCGTCCGTGTTTAACGTTGCATACTGCGGTTCAAATGGAGAACTCCCAGTGGCAGCTGGTCGCTTAGCTGGTACAGTATTTTTGGAAAGAAGTTGAGTTTTTAAAAGTTGGGCGAAGTAACCAGTAACCACATACAAACAAGTGTGATTTTTGGCTTGCTAATTCCACAATTATCAATCTAGCTTGTATCCATCCATGATGTACTACTATGTGTACGTGGTTATTGGAACACACCCAAAAGCATAAATTTATCAAAAGACCAAGCAGTTGAATGGTTTAATGAACAAAGGCAATGGGTCAGCCTCTTTAATTTGAAGGATACCCTGTATTTTTCTCAAATATCACGTAAATTATCATACATTTTTTATGAATTACATGTTCACTGAATAGCGCTATTGTTTGATGTTTAATTAAATATATGAAATCAAATATACTCAATGTTTCAGATTTTGAGATCTAGGAGATGCTCCCTGAGGGTACACGTTCTCTTAACGATTATTTTTTTTAAATTATCATCTTCTTTGAGTGTTTAAATTTTAAAAGTTCTTGCTTTGCATATTTGTTAGGGGTTCTTCCACCTACACATGGTTACATGCTTAGTTTAGGGTTCTTCCACCTACACATGGTTACATGCTTAGTTTAGGGTCTTAAAAGCTATAACCGATGTGAGATCAACGTATATTATTATGGTAAAGTACCCGTCCGGCCCGTCCACCAGACGGGTATTAAACTAGTTTTAATATGTGTGTTCTATGTGTGTGTTTTATGTATTGGCCTCATATTTACCATGCAACTTTGTTGCACTTTGTTTACTAAAATTATGATATTTATTTGGTGATTTTACCGTCACCGGCAGTTTAGTGCAATTAGAATTAAAACAAGTGCTAATGGGAATCTAAACCATTATCTAATACAAGTGAGTAGGTACAGCGTGGGCACTTGTACGTAAAACTAGTTTAATTTTGTTTATTATTTGAGGGGTTATTGGATTTTATCACCCGCAACTATTGGCCTTTGGCCGATGACACCCGCAACTAACACTTTGACACCCGGCACCCCCAACTTGTCTTTTTGTTTGCACTGGCACCACTCAGTTAAATATTCTCTAACTTGGTTAGTTATTTGTCCGACGTGGCACCATTTTGCTGATTGTACATGCTGATGTGGATGATGAGGTGTAATGTCTCATTTATATACCCTACCTTACATCATAATCTCAGTCATCACCTTCACTCATCATCGCGATCATCACATGAAGCCAATGGAGCCCTAATCTGCCGATTGTAAGGTAACAGTTCTTGAAATTACTCATTTATTTGAGATGTCTTCAACCATAGATGTTATGCTATGGATTGGCGGTCACATTGAGGTAGGATTTGGTCAAGCACAGTATGTAGGAGGTGATTCAAAGCTTGTTAAAGTAGATGTAGACCACATTTCTTACTTTGAACTTGTAGATTATGCCATGGAAACCGGTTTATACAGTTCTAGAAAATTTCATATGTATGGGTTGGATGCTGATGATGGGGGACTTAATCACTTTGAGAGTGATAAAGATGTGTTGCACTTGGCCGGTAAGGTTATGACATGGAAGGAACCATTTATGGAAGTCCTGATCCAACCAGGTCCTATATTGGCAGATGAAGCCCACTCCTGTTCCAGGCCCACTAAACCATCTCCCCAGCCCAATGAGAAAAAAGCCCAATCCACAAAGCCTCCTAGGTCAACTGATAGGGTTTCAGTGGATATAGACAATGAATATGGAAGTGATAGTGATGACAGTGAGTATAAACAATCAGCTGGATCAGGAGAGTCGGATGATTATACTGATATTGATGACCTAGTTCCAAGCAGTGATCATGATGAGGAGGAGGTTGTAGAAGAGGTAAATGGTTCTGAGTCTGATAGAGAGGACTTGGAATGGAGACAGTCACAAGATGCAGTTAGAAAGGCTACTCATGTTGATTGTCAAGCCAAAAAAAAGTTGTTTGACGAATGCTTAAAGGAGAAAGAAACAGAGGGAGAGTTGCATGAAACTAATGATTCAGTGGGTGCACATATAGAGGGGTACAGTAGCTATGAGGAATCAGATGGTGACATTCTTACACCCGGTGAAAGTGAGGACGATGATATCAGGGGTAAGAAGTATAAGGAAGCTGCTCCATCTGTAACTGAAGAAACTAACTGGAAGAAATTCATTTGGAAGGTAGGAACAAGGTTTGCATCAAGGGGTGCCTTCAAAGAGGCAGTGAGAAGGTATTCAGTGACTAATGGTAGGAATTTGATCCTTGCTAAGAGTGAGAAAGGCAACTGTGGTCGTATAGTTGTCAAGTGTATAGAAGGGTGTCCATTTTTCTTATTGTGCTCACTGCATAAGGGTAAGGAGTCTTATATGGTTAAAAGAGTGAAGAATAAACATTCTTGCCAAAGGAACATGATAAAGAACAGACAATTAACAGCAGGGTTTATAGCTAATGAGTTCCTACCATTGTTTAGATCCAAGCCCAATTGGTCAGCTAAGGAGATTGTATTGGCTGTAAAACAGAAGTATAAGGTCATAATTACTAAGTGGTTAGCTTACAAGGCTAAATCTTGTGCTCATAAGAAGTTACATGGATCAATGAGGGATCATTATAGTAAAATTGGTGCATACATGGATATTTTGAAGAAAACAAATCCAACATCAACGTTTGTTCTTGTAACTGCACCACCAGGTTTTATCAATCTAGATCCAACAGCCACATGTGAAACATTCTTTAGGTTATTTGTATGTTTTGATGGTTTCAAAAAAGGATTTTTAGCCGGATGCAGGAAGGTGTTATGTTTAGATGGTTGTTTTCTGAAGACATTCTTGGGGGGAATGTTATTAATTGCTGTTGGTAGGGATGCTAACGATCAGATGTATCCTTTGGCATGGGCAGTGGTTGAAGGGGAGACCAATGATAGTTGGGAATGGTTCATGGAAGAGCTCAGGAAGTGTTTGGGAATAAATGATGGTGGGGAAGCATGGACATTCATATCAGATCAGCAGAAGGTACCACTTTTCTATGATGATCACTAGAAATATCTTTGTTATATTCTGCAGAGTATTAACACTTATGATATTCATATGCAGGGTCTATTGAATGCTGTTGCACTAATATGGCCAAGGGCAGAGCATAGAAACTGTGCAAGGCACATCTATGCTAACTGGCACAAGACATTCAAGGATGAGGAGTTGAAGGAACTGTATTGGAAAGCTACAAGGGCTTATTGTGAACCTGAGTACATTCAAGCACTTGATGAGATGAGATCAATCAACCCTGATGCAGTAGAAGTATGGGGTTATAATGACATGTGGTATTTGTGGAGCAATAGGTCATAACAAGAGAATATGTGCTGAAAAAGGGAACATCAATACAGGTGGTATTTAGTGTAGATCTCTAATTATGCTAACTAATGTTGTAGATCTCTAATTATGCTAACTAATGTCATTTTATTGCTCATAGCTGAACCTGGATCAAAGAGAAAGAAGGGGAACATAAGGAAGAGAAAGTCAACACAGCAGTCAACACAACAGTCAACTCAACAGCAGTCAACTCAGCAGACAAGTCAACTCAACAGCCAACCCACCAGTCAAAGAGGGGGCAAACTGTCAGCTAAAAGAGGAAGACCTAGAGGGAAGGGCAACATAGAAGGATGTGCTTAGTTGATGAATGTTTAACTTATGTTTGGACAATTTAGTGTTTTGTAATGCCTCTTTTGGACAAGAATCATGTAGGCTTAATGTTAAGTAATGAAACTATGTAATGTAATGACTTAATGTGGTATGTAATGTTTTGGTTAGTTAATATTATTGATGCAGGGGTAATTTGGTCATTTTACAGGTGTGGTATATATATGCAGTGGGTTATATGAGCTTTAAAGCATGCAGGGGTAATTTGGTCATTTTACAGGTGTGGTATATATATGCAGTGGGTTATATGAGCTTTAAAGCTTGCAGGGGTAATTTGGTCATTTGACAGCTGTGGTATATATATGTCAGGTCTGTGTATATGACAGGTGTTTAAGAAATGGGTCAAAACAGTTGTGGTCATTTGATCAGTTTGGAGCTGTGGCATTTGATCAGTTTGGAGCTGTTTGTTCATTACCATATCACTAATATGGGTCAAACAGACAACTGTTTACTGCACATATATGTTTGGTGATTACCAAATGACTAATATGGGTCAAAACAGATATTGGTCACTTATGTTTGGCTGCACTTTGGTTTGGTTATCACAAAAACATGACAAAAGGGTCAAAAGTGACAACTGTTTGCTGCACTTATGTTTGGTCATTACCTAATCACTAATATGGGTCAAAACAGATGTTTGGTCACTTATGTTTGGCTGCACATTGGGTCAAAACAGACAGCTGTTTGCTGCACTTATGTTTGGTGATTACCAAATCACTAACATGGGTCAAAACAAACCACTGTTATGACAAATGTTTGGCTGCACTTTGGTTTTGTAATTACCAAATCATGACAAATGGGTCAAAATGTACAACTGTCATTAATAACTTCAATATTGTACAACCTAATTAAATCACTTGTTCAAAATGTACATCCATAATGCAATGACAAAACACATAGTAAACAGAAATGGTTGCTTCCACATGGACTTTTTGCCAAGAATTTGTCTTTTCAGCATCGTGTTCTCTTCGAGTAGCAACTTGTTCTGCAATTCCAAGTTCTCATTTTTCAGTTCTTGATAACTGACTGGACTTGAACTACAATTTGAATGTGCTTCCAAAAATTTGTCGAAATCTTGTTTCCACATAAAGAACTTGCAATCGGATAACTACAAAACAATATACCAACCTCAGTTTCAACAAGAATTTAAGTTCAACCCATAAGTAAACAACTTACAGGCCATTGAGGGCAACCATAAAATTGAACACCATGTCGAACACTTTTAGGACCAGCGATGCGAAGAACAGCAACAACTTCATGATGACAATACAAGTTTCCATCCAAATCAACCTTGAACAATTTAGGGGTTCGGTTCACACTCCATGATGAATTGGAAGATGAACTCATCTCGATTAGGGTTTCTGTGGGATGAATCGATGAATTGTGGGGGAATCGGAGCTTTTGCAGTGATTATGTGGGATGAATGGAGAATTAGGGTTCATTTGGGATGTCTGTGTTATAAAGGAGAAGGAGACATTACACCTCATCATCCACATCAGCATGTACAATCAGCAAAATGGTGCCACGTCGGACAAATAACTAACCAAGTTAGAGAATATTTAACTGAGTGGTGCCAGTGCAAACAAAAAGACAAGTTGGGGGTGCCGGGTGTCAAAGTGTTAGTTGCGGGTGTCATCGGCCAAAGGCCAATAGTTGCGGGTGATAAAATCCAATAACCCTTATTTGAGGGATAAAGAATATTATATAATTAAAATTATATTTATTTTAATTCCAAGTTTCTTTTAATCTGTATATAGAATGGGCTAAATGTGAATGTATTTTGCTACTGTTCATATGGGTTCTTTGAATGAATCCATGTAGTTTACTTGAAATTAAAAGAATGGATATTGGATATCAAATACTTTTGGATAATGGGCTTTGTTGACTACTAATAACCGTACATGTGAAAAAATAATTTTATTCTAGGGTGTAATCCGAAATAAGAATAGAGAGATGGTGGCAATTTTTATATGATGGTTTTTGGACCCTCTCGAAGAAACAACTAGATGTACATGGCTTTTCAATGCATTTATGTGTAGTGGGAATAATATGTTTTTTCAAGACATTTATGTGTAGTGAGAATAATATTTATAGGGTGTTTACATTGGTACACTCTCTCTCTATCTCTCCTTGTATATACTATATTGAAAGAGATAGAGGGTAAAATGGTGTGCAAATAAGATTTTAGAGTGTATGAATTTTTTTTTTTTTTTGAAAGGTAAATTTTATTGAAACACCGGCCGGCCAAGCAAAAAACAAAGCCACACCGCACTACATCATGTACAAAGGGAAATTACACCAATCTTTCAAATCTAAATTTACAATCTTCGAACAGCATTTAAACCACAACAAACCTAAGGACCTAACTTCCCCAAAAATCTCGTCATTATTTCCTTTCCCATTAGAAAAGATCTTGTCGTTCATTGCTTTCCAGATGCACCAACAAGCCACATAAATAAGCCCCTGAATTAACTCCTTAGCATCCTTGCTTCCAGCAACGAATCTGTGAATCTCCATCAGATCCGAAAAAGAAAACGCAAATATGTGCGAAATTTTTGCCGAAATACTCAACCTGCTCCAAACCTCTAGAGAAACCTCGCACGCCATGAAAATGTGATCCACCGTTTCCCTCGCTTCCCCACACAAAACGCAATCCTTCGTTTCGATTCTTATATTTATCCTAACTAGCGCTTGTCTCGTCGGTATACGGGCAAGGTTCGTCCTCCAAATAAAAATGTTACATTTGGCCGGCACCCACCCGACTCTATTAAACTGACCAAAAAATTCCACACCGGCAGCCTTTAACACCATATTTTTAACGAAGCCGTTGAAAACGTACCCGTCCTATCCAGAGTCCAAGTCCAACCGTCCTTCGCACCTGTGATCGAGACATCCTCCAGCAGCTTTAAACACTCCTCCACCTCCGCCATTTGCTCAACCGAGGTCAGAGGATTCGCCCAATTCCAGCTCCAAACAACAGCCTCATCGACCACCGACATCCTCTCGCAAATCAGACAATCTTTCTTACTTTCTAAAGCAAATAATCTAGGTCATTTAAACATCAGTGGGGTATCTCCCACCCACCAATCAACCCAAAATCTAATACTCTCACCATTCCCCAACACCCCTTTAATAAAATTATGGATTCTTTTACCATTCACCATCATTTTTTCCTCAAGTCTCGTAATATTCTTCCATACACCCACCATAGCCGAGTTGGACGACAATATAGACCATCTCTTACTCTTACCATGGCACACCGTAACAACCTTTCTCCAAAGGCTCTCCTCTTCTATTCTATACCTCTAAATGGTTCATGACATGGAGTGCACATGGATAAGAATTGTATTTATCAGATTTGAATTGAATAGATATATCTTGTCTTCATATGGCATTGTAGCTTGAATAGAATGTTTAGATTGTATGTGAATCATTAATATGTTCCCTAGAGAGAATTCTGCTTTTATGACATCAGATACTCCGAAAATTCATGATTCTATGTTATGGTATGCTTGTCTAGGTCATGTAAAGTTTAGGAAATTGCTCATATGTCTAAGGATGGGTTGATTCCTGCCTTTAGTAGAAGCTTAGGAATGGGGTTGTGCCCACCAGGCATGGGGTCGTGCCCAGTCAAGATTCCCTGCAGAAAAAGACAACAACAAAAGACAAACCAACACAAGGCCGTGCCAACTCAACATGGGCTGTGGTCAAGTCTAAGATTCATAGAATCTGAGATAGTACAGCAAGTACACTCACCACGGGGCCGTGCTCTGCCACCACATGGCGTGTTAGTACAAGACTTGACATTTGCAGTTAATGAAGGGAGAGAAACTGAAGACCACATGGTCGTGCTAGGTGAGCACGGGGCCGTGTGAAGACTCTGTTTCCAGCTATAAATAGGGGTGCTTGGTTTCATTTCAACTCATCCCTTGGCAAACCACTTCTCTCACACTTGCCATCAGTCCACCACCACTACAACACCAACACCAACACCCACCACCATCATTCGTCTTTCATCTTTTAGAGTGTGTAGTAGTCTCGGGATCCAAGATCGATCGTAAGAGTTCTTGTCAAATAAAGGCCATGCTTGGCTAAATCACTTACATCACTTGGTGAGGACAAATCTTTATGTATTACTTTTGATTTCTAATCTTTGGAAGCTTTTTATTAGGTATGTATTAATGACTTTAATAACTAGTTTTTTTTATATTGAAGGTGAACTTTACTTATGTAACGCCCTGCTTTTCGTACTTTCCTTAATTAGAAAGATCATCTTGTGTTTCTATTCTTGGAATCTTGTAATTCTTGTATTTCATCTTTTCGTTGTATCGTTGTAAAATCCGAGACTTGGATCATAAATAAAATTCGTATTTCTTACAATTAATGCTTTACATATTCGTACATCTCTATACGTTTGAATTCATAAAACAATTGATACTTTGTTCGTAATTCTTGAAAACATGTGTTAAACTTGCAAATACCTGATATACGTGAATCATACGTCATTTGAATACGTACGATACTTATTTACGACATACATTGTCACACCCCGACCACGTGGAACATACAAAACGTGGCGGAAATGTCGGGGAGTGTTGTAACAGAATTAATTGTTTCAAATCCATGGCAATTGAAGTTTCGTTTTATTGATTAAAGGTGTTACAATGTCTTAACAAACAAAGAAATACAACATAATTAACTAGTCTTGCATCTTTTATTGTCACTAAAGCCCAAGTCTGCCTATATGTATCTTGATCATCTTATGCAACAGCTCCTGAAAAACACATGTGAAAATAGGTACGTCAGCATAAAAATGCCTGTGAGATACATAGGTTTTGTGAAAATAGGTTTCATGACTTATGTTTGAGAAAATGTTTAGTCATGAACCTTGTTATTTGCTTTGTTTTGTAAATCATTTGAAAAACAATGAGTTCAGATGATATGTATAAATAAGTGAATAATGTATGGTTAAATGAATAACCATGTAAACTGAGTTTGTATAAGATAAGTTGCTTGTAAAACAATGTATTGTGAAAAGTATGTTATTTGTATAAAATGTTATATGTATCAAACTGAAATGATTCAAATAACGCTACGATATATGTAATACCATACAAACACTTATATATAGGAAGTACCAGCGGCGTATCCACCATGCTTGTATCATATTACACACGCATCGTTACTTAATCACTTAATCAAACCAAACCAAACAATGTAAAATGTCTATGTCAAATATCCATGTCAAATGTCTATGTCAAATATCCATGCCAAATGTCTATGTCAAATATCCATGTCAAATGTCTATGTCAAATATCCATGTATGGCAAGTGAAATGTCTCAACTAAACCATATGCACAAAAACAAAGTATTGAAGTAAAACTTGGTTTAAATCAAAGTTATGTTTTATGGGAAATGCATGATCAAATGTCAATCATGTTAAAATGTCTATGCCGAAATGTCTATGTCAAATGTCTATGTCAAAATGTCATGTAAAACGATGTACTAAGTAATGCACACAATGGCAATACATAGCATGAAATGTAATGAAATCATGTACTATAATGTACTAACGAACATAGCAGTATATGATATGAAAACAGGAAAGCAGGAAAGTAACAAGTAGGCACATGTGTTCCACCCCAAAACAGTTTGGAAAACAGTAAAAGAGGGGTCTATGTACTCACCTGGGATTGCTCAGTAGTCCTGGAGTGACAACTAAACAATGCTAGAGATCGCGGATATCAAACGGCACCTAGTATAGGTAGCTACATTAATAAACCGGACCTAAATCGGAAGATCGGGTAGCATTAGGGTTTGTAAACCAAACGAGTGTAGAGACTCGTGTCATTTGGTTTAACAAAGCCTACATGCTAAATGAAACTTAACCTAAGTGTCTACGACCCATTACGACCCGTTTAGGTAGCTTATGCTACTTTAACGCGTCGTTCGCGTGTAACGCGTTCGGACCGCCTAACTAGCCCTATGACAAGTGTTATATGCCTAAATATATTACATATTCAGTTATGTGACAAAGGTTTAGGTTACATATGTTTAATTACCAATTATACATGAAAAGGGTATTCTGGTAATTTACCTAAGGCATATAAACTACCTATCATACAACTACTTAAACGATGTGACCATAGGGTATAACCTCGGAAGGTTATTCCCTACCTACTATGGTCACCTAAAGTGTTTGGTCGGATCCTAATGATCGACCAAACTGGGTCGGGTTCGAAGGTATAGGCGATTTATTAGATCGCCTACCCTACGACCCTAGACAACGTGGTAGTCAGTGGGCATAGTCCCAAGGGACTATGACCAACGTGATTACACTCACGTTGCGAAGTTCAAACGAACTTCGCATTGACCATTACTGGTCAACGCTGAAAGTCAAACAAAGTTTGACTTTCTGACTCGAAAAGCAGTAAAATAAGGAAAAGAACGAAAGAATACTTACCCAGGGTCCCCGAATGCTAACCCAGATCAAAATAGCTCAGGTATGAAACGAAGGTTCCAACTTAGAGTCTTTTCAATCAGATTTGTGGGTTTTTAAGCCAAAGGGGGGTGGGTATTTATAGATAAAGTAGAGCCGCTAGGATCGTTTCTTGAATATCGTGCCACGATCCGAGCCGTACACTTGTCACAAAGGTTATGGAGCCACATATGCTCCTAATCTTAGTGATTAAGCAAGTTGCAAACATGTGGTTGTGGTTAATCAGCTGCAAACAGCTGTTAAGAAACACTGCATCTGGTCTGTGCATGGCTAGCGCACCGCTACACTAAAAGTGTAGCGCACCGCTAGCCATAGTTTGGTAGAATTACACTTTTAGTCCCTGTCATGCATTCAGCCCATTTTCGACACGTTTAAGGCCCGTTAACCCCATTTCAAAGCTCAAAAATGAAGTTAAAGTATAGGGAACTTAAAATGTGTTCAAAAATATCTCGGATGTCGGTTCGTTTAGCCGTACGAACGCGATGTTCGCTTAATTACGACGGAATGCGCATAAGCGCGTAAAACGATCCAAATGACGAAACGAATGGATTTTTCTTATGGCGAACACTAAAATAAAATATTTTAGTGCTTACATAAATTTTTGGATGTCCGGATGTATTCAGAACGTAAGTTACGCGTAAAAATGCAAACTTGTGCACTTTTTGACGCTTTTAGTCCCTGAATGACACAAAAGTTTATTTTAGCATACCGAACACCTCAAAGCCTATTTCTAAGCTATGTAAAGGATATTTATGGTATGTTTAACTTATGTTCATGTCCCGGAAGGTCTGTTACAGTTCAAATTGGCATACTTTCGCAGTTTGTCAACTTTAGTCCCTGTAAGCGATTAAACTTTGATTTCACCACTCCAAACCTTCCAAAACTTATATCTAAGTTATGTAAAGGTTATTTAAGGTATGTTAAGCCTATTTCACTATTCCGGAGTGTTTGTTGGATTAAACTGGTTATATTTACGCATCAGTGCGCGTATAACCTTCTAGAAAGCGATTTAAAGCTTGAAATTGAACAAGAGTTGATATGTGTAAACGATACACATATTTTTACAAATCCCAAGTATGAAATACAATATTTCATTGGTTTGACATTTGTTTGATGGTTGGAGTGACACGGGTGTTACAGTCTCCCCTACTTTAGGAAATTTCGTCCCGAAATTAATTCGTAGGAGTCTATCTGTGACTTTGTGTTAAATAACCCTCAAAGATGAACAAGACGTAATCCTGTAATTTCTCTTTAACGAACATTTTTCAGAAATGAAAAATGAACGGAGTTATTTTCAACAGGCATTCTTCAGAAACGAAAATGAACGAAATGAGTCTTTTTCCACAACCTCTTCAGAACCGAAAATGAACAAAATGAGTCATTTTCCACAACCTCTTCAGAACCGAAAATGAACGAAAAGAGTCATTTTCCACTATTTCTTCAGAACCGAAAATGAACGAAAAGAGTCATTTTCCACCATTTCTTCAGAAACCAAAAATGAACGACAAGAGTCATTTTTCACCATTTCTTCAGAAACCAAAAATGAACGACAAGAGTCATTTTTCACCATTTCTTCAGAAACCAAAAATGAACGACAAGAGTCATTTTTCACCATTTCTTCAGAAACCAAAAATGAACGACAAGAGTCATTTTTCACCATTTCTTCAGAAACCAAAAATGAACGACAAGAGTCATTTTTCACCATTTCTTCAGAAACCAAAAATGAACGACAAGAGTCATTTTTCACCATTTCTTCAGAAACCAAAAATGAACGACAAGAGTCATTTTTCAGACACATGACCAAACTAGCTGTGGTTTCCGTGCACTGAATTCCATAATTATGTATGCATCCATAATTACGCAATTCCTTGCATAGTCCGCACAATTTGCTTGTAATGTGGAGGGGAGGAAAATCAAACCTGTGATGAGCGTGACTAGACTACCATAGGGTCCTTTTAATTAGATCTACAAAGGATCCTTTTTTAATTAGGCCACCAAGGAGTCCTTTCAGCTATATCATCACATGATATTCCTAACCAGATTTTTGGATCAATCTGTTTACCTAGACCACTCAGGGGTCTAATTATGGAATGGTACAATATAATCCAAGGGTCTTTACTATTACGTACAAGCCCATTGAGGATTTAATATAGCACCTTTGGATATCCTACTATGAATCCCTTATACGAAGATATGGAAGATTCTACGAGGATTTGGATGACAAAAACTTGGATTATTCAAAAACATAAAAGGAAACACATAAGCACAAAATCACATAGTTGTTTAATTTGTTATTAATTTGTTATCTTTGGACGCGGATACTTAAAGCACACCAGGAATCCAATTCGTGGATTTCATTTGGCACCTTAATCATTTCAAGAATACATTCATGAAGATAGGATGATCTACCAAAATTTCGATTTTCGTTTTCAGGAAAACGCAATATTCGAATTAAGGTACACAATAATTTAGGACATACGGAAATACCCTTAGGTACCCTATTAAGAATTTATAGTGGTACTTGGGGTATTCGTACAGAGTTATAACTTGTACCTTGTGCTTCGTCTATTTGCAAGAGACGGGTACTTAGGATCTTTGTGTAAAACGCAAGAGATTGTAAAATGGAAGAATTTTGGGGGTAGTTTGCTTTTCAAGGAATATGATTCCTTGATTGTCGGTATTGTAGGGGATATGTTGTTTATGCATACAACCACATAAATACATTGCAATATAAATAAAAAGATTTATTTATTAACAATGATAACAACTGTTTCATGGACCTTGACAACAAAAGAAAATAATACATAAGATGTGATTATTTCTAAAGGGTGTTGTCTTCTAGTCGGTCAGATGCTCATCTCTGTGCTGGATTAGCATTAGCACGCTTTGGGCAATTTCTTCGGAAATGTCCCATCTCGCCACACTTGTAGCAAGAACCTGGTGGAAAGCGAGCTCGAGCAGGTTTATTGTTAGCTTGATTTGGTGCAACTGCTGCTACGCAAACTTTTGCTGTATGACCTTTACGTCCACAAATTTGGCATTCGCGGCACTTCACCATAGCATGATGATAAAGGTTACATTTGTTGCACAAAGGTGAAGTTCCATTGTATGGCTTCCTAGCACGGGGTTTAGCTGGTTGGTTGGGGGCGGCTTGATCATTGTGAGCGACCATGGCGAAGTTCTGAGAAGCCTTTTGCTTCTTTGACCGCTCTAGGGATCCAGTCTGTTCATCCATGGTCTTTGATTCCTCGATCGGTTTCTTGTCACCCTTTCGGAAGAGCTTACGTTTCCTGATCTGAGATTCAGTCAGGGTTGCAGATAGCTCAATGGCCCGCCTAACCGTAGTGGGGTTACTACCAGTAACAATGTCTTGAACTGAGTCAGGGAGACCATCAATGTATTTTTCGATCGCCTTATCCAAAGGCGTAACCATGGTAGGACACAACAGGCTCAGCTCCTCATATCGATCAGTGTATGCTCGATGTTCACCGCTGTCTTGCTTAAGATCATCGAATTCCCTTTCCAATGCCCTGATCTCGTGACGAGGACAGAATTCCTTCATCATCAGTGCTCGAAGTTCTTCCCATGTTTGAGCCAGTGCCTCTTCGGCACCCCTATCTCTCACCACACCGTTCCACCATGTCAAAGCTCGTTTCTCAAAGACACTAGATGCGAAATCTACCTTTCGCTCATTTGGACATTGTACATGCCTGAAGGTGCTCTCTAGACTCTCGAACCATTGCAGAAGCGCTGTCGCTCCTTGAGACCCAGAAAACTTCGATGGCTTGGCCGAGTTGAACGTCTTAAAGTTACAGAGGGCATTATTGTTGTTGATAGCTTGGTAACATTGAGCAACTACGTTCGGGATTGCAGCAGTCATTTGCTGTGTAATGACAGCTGCCAGCTCGTCAACAGATACTGGATTTTCACGTCGTGGAGGCATTCTAAAAGAGAAGAACATGAAAGGAAACGAGTGAGAGAATTTAGACGAAAAGAATGAGATGAAACAAATCTGATGAAAGCAAGGATAGTGGTTATTTGTTTGTTACTACAAAGCAACAAACGACACACAGTGACTGATCAAAGTAAATGGGTCAATATAATGTATCGCGAAGACATGCTCGCCTATAAGTGAACACTCATCCCAAGAATTCCCAGGTAAGCACAACTGGTCTCGCGTCTGATGAGATGTATACGAAGTGCTTGCCTAGACAGAAAACCCAGAATACAGGCATTCACCCTTCCAGTTTGCACGTGTTCACATTATTTAAAACCCAAAACCTTGACGAGAGTTTTGAAAACTCAAAGGGGTTCAAAACCATATAACAGAGGGTTCAAAACCTTATAATAAATCATCCTAGAACAGATGATTTGTTTTCAAAGCGGTTTTGAAATTTATGTTCTTGTTGTGGTCGTCACCTAAGGATAGGTGACAGTATTGTTTTATGACTAAACGCAAGTAAACTCGCGTTAGGGTCCTAAGAAGGTTATAGACTAGGTCAAAGCATTACTAATAACCTAACTCCCTATAACCATTGGCTCTGATACCATCTTTTCTGTCACACCCCGACCACGTGGAACATACAAAACGTGGCGGAAATGTCGGGGAGTGTTGTAACAGAATTAATTGTTTCAAATCCATGGCAATTGAAGTTTCGTTTTATTGATTAAAGGTGTTACAATGTCTTAACAAACAAAGAAATACAACATAATTAACTAGTCTTGCATCTTTTATTGTCACTAAAGCCCAAGTCTGCCTATATGTATCTTGATCATCTTATGCAACAGCTCCTGAAAAACACATGTGAAAATAGGTACGTCAGCATAAAAATGCCTGTGAGATACATAGGTTTTGTGAAAATAGGTTCCATGACTTATGTTTGAGAAAATGTTTAGTCATGAACCTTGTTATTTGCTTTGTTTTGTAAATCATTTGAAAAACAATGAGTTCAGATGATATGTATAAATAAGTGAATAATGTATGGTTAAATGAATAACCATGTAAACTGAGTTTGTATAAGATAAGTTGCTTGTAAAACAATGTATTGTGAAAAGTATGTTATTTGTATAAAATGTTATATGTATCAAACTGAAATGATTCAAATAACGCTACGATATATGTAATACCATACAAACACTTATATATAGGAAGTACCAGCGGCGTATCCACCATGCTTGTATCATATTACACACGCATCGTTACTTAATCACTTAATCAAACCAAACCAAACAATGTAAAATGTCTATGTCAAATATCCATGTCAAATGTCTATGTCAAATATCCATGTCAAATGTCTATGTCAAATATCCATGTATGGCAAGTGAAATGTCTCAACTAAACCATATGCACAAAAACAAAGTATTGAAGTAAAACTTGGTTTAAATCAAAGTTATGTTTTATGGGAAATGCATGATCAAATGTCAATCATGTTAAAATGTCTATGCCGAAATGTCTATGTCAAATGTCTATGTCAAAATGTCATGTAAAACGATGTACTAAGTAATGCACACAATGGCAATACATAGCATGAAATGTAATGAAATCATGTACTATAATGTACTAACGAACATAGCAGTATATGATATGAAAACAGGAAAGCAGGAAAGTAACAAGTAGGCACATGTGTTCCACCCCAAAACAGTTTGGAAAACAGTAAAAGAGGGGTCTATGTACTCACCTGGGATTGCTCAGTAGTCCTGGAGTGACAACTAAACAATGCTAGAGATCGCGGATATCAAACGGCACCTAGTATAGGTAGCTACATTAATAAACCGGACCTAAATCGGAAGATCGGGTAGCATTAGGGTTTGTAAACCAAACGAGTGTAGAGACTCGTGTCATTTGGTTTAACAAAGCCTACATGCTAAATGAAACTTAACCTAAGTGTCTACGACCCATTACGACCCGTTTAGGTAGCTTATGCTACTTTAACGCGTCGTTCGCGTGTAACGCGTTCGGACCGCCTAACTAGCCCTATGACAAGTGTTATATGCCTAAATATATTACATATTCAGTTATGTGACAAAGGTTTAGGTTACATATGTTTAATTACCAATTATACATGAAAAGGGTATTCTGGTAATTTACCTAAGGCATATAAACTACCTATCATACAACTACTTAAACGATGTGACCATAGGGTATAACCTCGGAAGGTTATTCCCTACCTACTATGGTCACCTAAAGTGTTTGGTCGGATCCTAATGATCGACCAAACTGGGTCGGGTTCGAAGGTATAGGCGATTTATTAGATCGCCTACCCTACGACCCTAGACAACGTGGTAGTCAGTGGGCATAGTCCCAAGGGACTATGACCAACGTGATTACACTCACGTTGCGAAGTTCAAACGAACTTCGCATTGACCATTACTGGTCAACGCTGAAAGTCAAACAAAGTTTGACTTTCTGACTCGAAAAGCAGTAAAATAAGGAAAAGAACGAAAGAATACTTACCCAGGGTCCCCGAATGCTAACCCAGATCAAAATAGCTCAGGTATGAAACGAAGGTTCCAACTTAGAGTCTTTTCAATCAGATTTGTGGGTTTTTAAGCCAAAGGGGGGTGGGTATTTATAGATAAAGTAGAGCCGCTAGGATCGTTTCTTGAATATCGTGCCACGATCCGAACCGTACACTTGTCACAAAGGTTATGGAGCCACATATGCTCCTAATCTTAGTGATTAAGCAAGTTGCAAACATGTGGTTGTGGTTAATCAGCTGCAAACAGCTGTTAAGAAACACTGCATCTGGTCTGTGCATGGCTAGCGCACCGCTACACTAAAAGTGTAGCGCACCGCTAGCCATAGTTTGGCAGAATTACACTTTTAGTCCCTGTCATGCATTCAGCCCATTTTCGACACGTTTAAGGCCCGTTAACCCCATTTCAAAGCTCAAAAATGAAGTTAAAGTATAGGGAACTTAAAATGTGTTCAAAAATATCTCGGATGTCGGTTCGTTTAGCCGTACGAACGCGATGTTCGCTTAATTACGACGGAATGCGCATAAGCGCGTAAAACGATCCAAATGACGAAACGAATGGATTTTTCTTATGGCGAACACTAAAATAAAATATTTTAGTGCTTACATAAATTTTTGGATGTCCGGATGTATTCAGAACGTAAGTTACGCGTAAAAATGCAAACTTGTGCACTTTTTGACGCTTTTAGTCCCTGAATGACACAAAAGTTTATTTTAGCATACCGAACACCTCAAAGCCTATTTCTAAGCTATGTAAAGGATATTTATGGTATGTTTAACTTATGTTCATGTCCCGGAAGGTCTGTTACAGTTCAAATTGGCATACTTTCGCAGTTTGTCAACTTTAGTCCCTGTAAGCGATTAAACTTTGATTTCACCACTCCAAACCTTCCAAAACTTATATCTAAGTTATGTAAAGGTTATTTAAGGTATGTTAAGCCTATTTCACTATTCCGGAGTGTTTGTTGGATTAAACTGGTTATATTTACGCATCAGTGCGCGTATAACCTTCTAGAAAGCGATTTAAAGCTTGAAATTGAACAAGAGTTGATATGTGTAAACGATACACATATTTTTACAAATCCCAAGTATGAAATACAATATTTCATTGGTTTGACATTTGTTTGATGGTTGGAGTGACACGGGTGTTACATACATACTTAATCGTACTTGTCCATACTTGTCTTTATGTTAAGAGTACCTAAAAACACCTTATAATACGCCTTATTTACATAAAATACCCTTTAAATACATTAAAACCATAGAAATGAACTTCAGGGACCTAACTTGCCAAAACTCAAACTTGTTTTCGGAGAACTAACCCGTCGCGTCGCGCGACAGGGATGGCCGTGTATTGTCGCGCAGCACGACACCCCTGATCCGCCAGAATGTTGTTTCAGCTTTGATTATTGGCCAATTTTGTGTTTGTTAAGTGTGTTTATTGCACTTAATGTCCACCTAACTAACCCTAATCACTTCCTATAAAACCCAACTCACTTCCACACTTCTCCTACTTTACAAACTCACTAATATCACTCTCTAAACACTCCAAATCTAGTGCAAAAATAGTAGCAAAGTCAGATTCATATCAAGTTACAAAAGTGAGTTAAAACTCACTTATCTTCCATCTTTTTCACTTCTTCTTGCTTCTTAGCACTTGGAACAACCCTAGGCATGTTTCCATAGGTTTTCCATGGAAAACCAAGGATGGAACATCACCACATTGAGGTTAAAAGTGCAAGAACTTTATGTTTTGAATCAAACTTTATTAAATCTTGTTTAAACTTGAGTTATCTCGTCTCAAACCTATGTCTTTATGCTTATAACCACAATTATGGTTAGTTAGGCTTAAAAACAAGGTTGAGACATGTAAAATCAGAGGTGTAAACCTCACAAACTTTCTGTTTTGTTCAAGTGTTTAACCCACAAGTGATGTTCAAGCCTAAAGCTTGATGATTGTGTGATTTAGGATTAGCTTGGGCTATGCTACTTGAAAATCCACACATTGCTTGATGTTTTCTCATAGATTAGTTTTCTTATTTCCTTTCTTATTGTAAGTTCATGACCCTCCTTGAATGTTCATAACATCAAGTGTAGAGGTGAACACCTAGAGGTACCTTAATGGAAGACTTGTTCTTCCTACCTCCTACATGACTTCTGTGACACAAAAGAGGTTCCTAAATGGAGTACTCATACTCCTACCTCATGCTTGAACTATTGGAGTTATTAACATATTACATAACCTATCTAATACTTATATATATACTATATTCGAACCTTCGATGATGAAGTTGTATTCATTCGCCAAAGTACTAGATTACATCATCTAAGACCTAATAACTTGTTAAGATTCTAATGGGTATTCTACCCACGAAAACATTCAAACCCTTGAGGTTTCATAGTGTCAAACAAGTATTATGTGTTAAAAGATGATTACTTTCTTATGTTTATGTTCACATGTTTTTAGTTCCGAATCTTTACTCCATCGTTATACTCCAATACTCATACACCTTGTTTCTTCGTGTAGAAGGACTTGGTGTTCAAACCTCCCACAACAACTCTCTCGTGTATTTATCAAGTGGAAGCTTGCAAAACCATGAGTACACTTGACCCATTTACCTTATAAAAACATTTTGGGTTGCAACATGTTATTATACAAACTTCACATTCACACACTTAAAACATTCTTTATGCTCTCAATCTGTTATACATGCTACTTGTTTACTTAGGTTCATGCTAGATTATACATGCTTTATGTCATTAACTTTGCTAAGCCCCAACTTAACATATATAGCGCTATAGGAGTAGCACACCACTCGTCGGGGTCTTGTTAAGTCTTTATTCTAAAACGGTCTCGTTACTTTTGTGGCGAGGGATGCTAAATACTGGTGGACACTTGGGTTTGACATATTGTGATGCATGCTAGTTACCTTGTTTACAATTTGCCATGTGGATTCAAGAAAATGCTTTTATACTTATGCTATACTTATTTAAACCGTGTGTACTCGCCTTTGCTTTTGCATTGAACTTTATTTTAAACATGTTACAACTTGAGGATGATGATTGCTATGAAATGAAGTAGCGACGATGCTTAGATACACATATAGACGTGCTAGGTTTAATATGTTGTATCAAATTTTGTTATTGTTATGTTTTGAACATGTTATTATTTGAAATTTATGTAATGTTTGACAATTTGAAATTATGAAATGAAACGAGTTTATTAAATATTGTCACAAATAGTTTTATGAAGTCTCTTGCAATCTATTTCGTCCCACTCCGATGATTCCGCCATTGGTTGGGGTGTGACAGATTGGTATCAGAGCCATAACTTTAGGGAATTAGGTAGAATTGCCATGTTCGACCTAGTCTATAGTAGGTACCTTATTTTTGACCATTCTTGATTCATGCCTAAAATGATATTCTTCCTACTTTGCTTCTTTCTCTTCTTTTTGGTCTTAATGCTTACATAATGCCTTTCCTAAGACATTTTACGCAATACACTTGAAGACTTGAAAACACTCTTTATACAAAAGAGACGAGTTTACCAAAATATACGTGAAACCCACAATTTGGTAAACGACTGTCATCCCGCTTATTCTTTATTTTGCATGAAATTACGCCTTTAAGTTAGGAGTGAAATCCACATCTTAATGGTAAATTTCCAATTCAAACTCTAGTGGACCCTCGTCTAAGTGTCGAAATTAAGTTTTGATCCGACGAGTACCAACCACATTAGGGTACGAAATCATCAAGTTAAGGGTGAAACCCGCATCTTGTCTATCAAGTCCCATTCCTCGATTTTCAATCTCGCCAAAGTTTCGATTGTTTCAATCAATTAGAGACGTGTAACTGGAAGGGTAAGATACCGTTAATCGCTTCTCGACGAGAGCATCTTACCTATAGGCCAAAGCACATTTCTCTAATTTGAAAGGACTTTCGATTCACTTTGGAATAGTCGATGTTTCGCTACCCGAAACAATCCTATGTTTTATGAGCCTCTCTTTTATGTGATTCAATTTATATGTGATTTTATACTTGTTACCTCGTTCATTTCAAAACCATTACACAATTCGCACGTCTCGCGCAATTAAAAACAATAATAATTCACGTGAACAAACTAAATTTATACTATTTTTACGCATTCATACGTGTTTATACTTGTTGAATACTTGTTAAAATTCATGCTAAATATGTGAACCATACGTGATACGTCATGCTTACATGCTTATACATGAAAAACTTATTTTGAATTTATGATCAAGTCTCATCCGTTCCTTCTCCTTTGCTTCTTAGATGTCGTCGAACACCGCGCCAAAGAAGACCAAGTCTAAGAAGGGTTTAACCTCCAACACCAACTCTGAATCCATGTAGAAAAAGGATTGTATGAAATTCATGGCCAAGCAGATGGCTAAGATCATACCAGACATTGTCAGTAGGATTCAGACCAACACCGACTCTCCACATGGTTCTGTTGATTCAAAAGTGGAAACCCCCAAACCAACGTTCCAATTCAACCAATTCATGGCTTGTAAACCCTTGGAGTTTACTGGCAAAGATGGTGCTACCGCCATGATGAATTGGTTCGACGCGATTGAAATCACATTCCTGCAAAGTGGGTGTCCTGATGACCTACGAACCTTGAATGCAACTGGAGTCTTTCGTTCGAGGGCACTCGAATAGTGGACCACCGAACGCAATAAAAGGGGAAACGATGTTGCACACGCCTTACCTTGGGACGAGCTTAAGTAACTTATGAAAGACCAATTTTGTCCTCCCCACGAGCTCCAAAAGTTGGAGAACGAGTTTTGGAACCTAACACAAAAGGGGAGCGACGTCGATGGTCTGATTACCCGTTTTAAGCAACTTAGTGTCCTCTGCCCTGGACAGGTCGACACCGTCCCCAAGTCAGTAGCCAAATTCATCCGTTGTCTTGCACCCACCTTGATTAACCATGTTGCCGCCTCTTGCCCCAAAACCACCAAAGATGCTTTTCATATCGCTATTGAGCTTAACAACAACTACATTCTTCATGGGACCTATGACAAGGTTTCAACGAAGAGTGCGCACCAAGCCACAACCGATACCACCATTGTTGAACCTTCACCGTCTCAACCATCCAAGAAAAATAAAGGCAAGAAGCGGAAGGCTTAGCCAAAACTGTGCGGTCGCCACTCCGCCAAACCCTCAACCTTTACAATCAGTAGCTGCCGCTATCCCCACAACCCTCGAACCTCCAAGAAGAAATTACACTCGGACATGGCCCAAGTGTAACCAATGCTCTTACCATCACCCTACTGGTACCCTATGTCGCCAATGCGCAATCTGTGGCAGGCTTGGGCATTTCGCCGATCGCTGTCGTTTTAACCAAAAGCCTGTTCAAGACCAAGCCATTGTTGCCAACCCTACTCCTAACCAGGTTCAACCTCAAGCTACTCCTGTATGAGCATGTTTCAAGTATGGTGATCTTAATTATTTAGCCAATGTGTGTCCTCAGCGTAATTAACCACAACAGCAGCAACAGCAGCAACAGCAGCAGCAACAGGCCCAACAACAACCCGCTAGAGGCCGAGCTTTTCTCCTCACCACCGCTCAAGCGCAAAATGCAAACGACGTTATCACTGTTACGTTTCTCGTGAACCATGTTTATGCTTCTTGTCTATTTGATACTGGCGTCGATAAAAGTTATGTGTCGTTAGAATTCGAACCTTTGCTTAAGTGTAAACGCTCTAAGTTGCCAAGATACTTCGTTGTTGATGTCGCTGATGGTAAATCCGTCACTGCCGATTCTGTTCTTTCCAAGTGTTCCTTAACTCTCAATGATAATACATTCTCAATCAATCTTATACCTACGCAAATGGGTAGCTTTGACATCATAGTAGGCATGGACTGGCTTAGGCGAGTACGTGCTGAAGTCGTTTGTGCTGAAAAGTTTATACGTCTTCCTCTTCCAAACGGTGATTCTCTACACGTATATGGCGAGAAACCTTCTCAAGGTCTCAAGCTTATGTAGTGTATTCAAGCGAACAAATGCTTACGCAAGGGTACATTCGCCTTTCTTGCCCATATTGTGGAAAAGAAGGACAAAGGCCCAAGCATAAGCGACGTTCCCATTGTACGTGATTTTCCCGACGATCTTCCTGGTCTGCCTCCTGCTCGTTCTGTCGACTTTCGTATCGATTTAGTTCCTAGCGCTACGCCTGTCGCTAAGTCTCCCTACCGCTTAGCACTCTCTGAGATGCAAGAGCTTTCGAGCCAACTTCAAGAGCTTCTTGATAAAGGCTTTATACGCCCTAGTACATCTCCTTGGGGCGCTCCCGTTCTATTCTTCAAAAAGAAGGATGGGTCATTCCGCATGTGCATTGAGTATCGTGAGCTCAACAAGCTTACTGTCAAAAACCGATACCCTCTTCCTCACATTGACAATCTCTTCGATAAATTGCAAGGCGCGACCTCCTTCTCAAAGATCGATCTTCATTCTGGGTATCATCAACTTCGAGTCCTCGAAGAAGATATACCTAAGAATGCCTTTCGAACGCGTTATGGTCATTACGAGTTCGTGGTCATGCCCTTTGGTTGACCAACGCACCTGCTGTTTTCATGGATTTGATGGACCGCGTGTGCAAAGCGTACTTGGACCGTTTCGTGATCGTCTTCATCGACGATATTCTTATCTACTCCAAGACTCAAGGAGAACATGAGCGACACTTGCGTCTTATCCTTCAACTTCTTCGTACTGAACGTCTGTACGCCAAGTTCTCCAAGTGCGAATTTTGGTTAAAAGAGGTTCAATTCCTTGGTCATACTATCAACGAACTTGGTATTCACGTTGACCCCGCTAAAATCAAAGCTGTGAAGAATTGGATTGCACCAAAGTCTCCGTCCGAAATTCATTCTTTCCTTGGTCTTGCTGGTTACTATCGTCGTTTCATCTCCAACTTCTCTAAGATCGCTGTTCCTTTAACCTCTTTGACTCAAAAAGAGAGACCTTTTGTTTGGGGTCCCGAACAAGAGGAATCTTTTCAAACTCTTAAGGACATGCTTTGTAATACTCCTATCCTCGCACTTCTCGATGGTAACGACGACTTCGTCGTGTATTGCGATGCCTCAAACCTTGGTATTGGTTGTGTTCTCATGCAACGAGACAAGGTTATCGCTTACGCGTTGAGGCAACTCAAAATACATGAGAAGAATTATACTACTCACGACCTTGAACTTGGCGCAGTTGTTTTTGCCTTGAAGATTTGGTGACACTACCTTTATGGTACCAAGTGTGTGGTCTTCACCGACCATAAGAGCCTTCAACATATCTTCAACCAAAGAGAACTGAACATGTGTCAACGTCGTTGGGTGGAATTGTTAAACGACTACGACTGCGAAATTCGCTACCATCCAGGTAAAGCGAATGTAGTAGCCAATGCACTTAGTCGTAAAACTCATGTAAAGAGTATTCGTTATTTCCAACTTGTTAATGATCTTCAAAACCGTATTCGTGAAGCTCAATACGTCTATATTAAGGAAGGTAGTCTTTCCACTGAGATACGAGGTGGTGTTGAAAAAGAGCTTGTGTCTAAATCTGATGGTATTCTATACTATCTCAATCGTATCTGGATTCCTAATCGCGAAAACCTTCGAGACTTTCTGATGCACACAAATCGAGATATTCCATTCATCCCAGTGCTGACAAGATGTACCAAGATATGCGTATGTTCTATTGGTGGCCTGGAATGAAGAAGGATATCGCCACCTTCATTGCGAAATGTCTCACATGTTCAAAGGTAAAATATGAACATCAACGTCCCTCTGGTTTGCTCGAACAACCAGAAATTCCTGTCTGGAAATGGGAGAGCATCACTATGGATTTCATCACCAAACTCCCTCGTACTTCTTCTGGTCATGACAGTATTTGGGTGATCGTTGACTGATTGACCAAATCAGCTCATTTTCTACCCATTCGTGAAGATTTCATGTCACACCCCGACCGCGTAAAACAACAAACCACGGCGGAAACGTCGGGGAGTGTCGTAACAGAATTATTGTTTCACAACACATGGTACTTAAAGTTTGGTTTTATTAAAATTAAAGTGTTTACATTGCCTTTGAAATAACGGAAACATAACACGAATTAAACTGTCTTTCATAGTTTTAAGTCACTAAGGCCTGAGTCCGCCTAAGTGTAGCACAATCATCATCAAACATTAGCTCCTGAAACACATGTGAAAATAGGTACGTCAGCGTAAAAATGCCTGTGAGATACATAGGTTTTATTGATGAAAAATTCATGACTTGTAAGTTAAAAGAAGTGTTTAACAAAAAAGTAGTCATGAATCTTTAAAAAGTGTTTTTTTATAAAATCATATGAAAGTCGGAATAAAATCAGATGATAATAAAAGAATAATGCATGGTTAACTAAAGAACCAAGCAAAAATGAATTTGTATAAAATATGTCATTTGTAAAACCATGTTTTTGAGAAAATATGTCATATGTTTAAAATGTGTCATGTCTATGTCTTTGTCGAAGTGGTTTAGATAACGCTACGATATGTAATATCATAAAAGTACTTATATATAGGAAGTACCAGCAGTGTATCCACCATGCTTTAATCATATTACGCATGCCTCGTTATTTAAATCATTTATCAATAACCACCAAAAATGCCTTGTTTAAACCAATGCCAAAATGTCATGTGTAAACAATGTCTAATGTCAACTGTAAACCATGTCTTGTATAATCAAATGTCTTGTATGGCAAGTAAAAAGTATTTACTCAAACCATATGTATAATGTCAATGCGTAACCAAATGTTATGTATGGTGAATAAAGAGTATTTACTCAAACCATATGTAATATGTACAAAACAATGTCTTTGAATAAACCTAAGTTTAAATCAAAAGTTATGTTTTGCAAAATCAATGCCTTATTGTTACAAACATTTATGTGGATATGTTCATCGCATACATTCAAGCCTTGAGACTGTTGGATAAACCCTTAACAAGTTAAAGGTTCATCAAAAATGTTTTCGGATTTTGTCATTCCCTACTTCCAAACAAACCTAAGAAGCCGAAAACAGGATTTGTCAAGTCCTATGGTACCATTACATACTACCGAGCGGCGTGATCAATGCTAATGAATGTATTATTGTCCCGTTAAACATACCAAATGTCATAACCAATTTAAGCATGTTATGTGAAAACCATGTACTAAGTATGCTAAGTAAACATACGTAGTAGAAATGCTCATGAAATCAATGTGCTAGCATGCTCAGTAAACATACATAGCAGAAATGTTATGTAAATCAATGTGTCCATACGCTGAGTAAACATATGCCACAAGAGTGTCTATGAAATCAATGTGCTAGAACGCTCAGTCAACATATATAGCAAAACATAATTGAAATCATGTACTATACGTGTACTTGTGGAACATAGCAAGTATATGTCATGAAAAGAAATGAAAAGCATGAAAGTAACAAGTAGGCACATGTGTATCACCCCAAAATATTTGAAAGCGGTAAAAGAGGGGACTATGTACTCACTTGGGATTGCTTAAGAGTCTTGGATTTAAGACCAAATAAAGCTCGAAGGATCAAGGAATCAAACGGCACCCAGTATAGGTAACTATGTTAATAATCGGATCCTAAATCGGATGAAAGGATAGAATGAAGTTCTATAAATCAAATGAGTTTTGGAACCCATATGGCATGATTTAATAGACCTAACATTCTGATTAGAAAATTATCCTAAGTGCTTTCGACCCGTTTCGACCCGTTAAGGTAGTTCAAGCTACTTTAACGTGTCGTTTGCGTAAATATAAGGTCGGATGGTAACTTATGTCATATGTTAAGTCTTACATGCTCAATTATGTTTAAAAATGTTATTAAATCAGTTTTGATGTCAAAAACTTGATTACGTATGTTAAAAATGAATTTATGCTCATTAAGGGCATTTTGGTCATTTTTAACGGGCATATAAACGACTTATCGAATAACTAACCAAACTAAGTGACCATAAGGTATAACCTCAGTAGGTTATTCCCTATACAACTATGGTCACAAATATGCTTGGTCGGATCCTAATGATCGACCAAACGGGTCGGGTTTGAAAGTCTAAGAGGTCGTCGAGACCGCTTGACTTACGACACTAAACAAGCACTAAACTAGTAGTGACGAGTTAAACATGTTAAAACATGTTTAACTAAGTTAGAAAACTGATTTGGTATCAAAACAAAGTGTTTTGATAACCGAAAATAGTTCCGTCGCAAAATGCACATAAATGCGCATTTTGACGGAAACTTTGACTCGTCACTACGACTAGTCAACGTGGTAATCAGTAGGTATAATCGCTAGGGATTATAACCATCGTGATTACGATCACGTTTCAAAGTTCAATTGAACTTTGTCTTGACCAATTAATGGTCAAAGCTAAAAGTCAAACACTGTTTGACTTTCTGCTTGAAATAAATGAACAGGCATGAAGGAACACTTACAAGAGTCCAATGCTTGGAATAATGAACTAGAATGCTCAAGTATGAAGCCTCCAACAAAGAGTGGTAGCCTCAAATCAGAGCAAAGGTGAAAGAGAATGAAGATGAGCAAGTTGGAAGTGAAATGGAACTTGCTATTTATAGTGTTCTTGGATTTATGAGATCATGACAAGTGTTTAAGTGTTGCCCAAGGAATGATCATAGCCCTACAAGTGTTAGGACCAAAATTAAAGCCTTGGAGGATACACAAAACACCCACAAGATCTCTAAAACCAGCTTGGAAAACAGTAGGAAACAGTTGTGTTGCTGTTAAGAAGCTTCTGCCCAGCACCATCTATCGCGCCCCACGACAGAGACAGCTAAAGCTTTCGCGCCCCGCGAGGGCCTGCTGTCCATAACTTTCATTTTTGGTAGAACAGGTCCCTGCAGCTCCAAACTTGATTTTTGACGCGTTTAACCCTCGTTAACCCAATTTCAAGGCTCTACAAGGATGTTAAAGCATAGGGGACTTGAAACATGCTTGGAAATAACACATTGAACGGACGCGAAAATGATCCAAATTAAGCGACGAATGGTATTTTTGCATTCCTATCACTAAAATAAAATATTTTAGTGATTACAAAAATTTTTGGATGCCCGGATGTTGTCAGAACGTAAGGTATGCGCGTATATGCAAACTTACGCAGTTTTTGACGCTTTTAGTCCCTGTTGATCAAATAAGCATATTTTCTTACACCGAACCCCTCAAAGCTTATTTCTAAGCAATGTTAAGGGTATTTAGGGTATGTTTAGCTTATGATCTTGTCCCAGAGTGTACGTTGCCATACGAAACGGCAGACTTTTGCAGTTTGACGCAAATAGTCCATGTGATCGAATAAACTTGTTTTTTTCCTTACCAAACCCTTCAAAACTTATTTCTAAGTTATGTAAAGGTTATTTCAGGTATGTTAAGATTATGTCACTATTACAGAGTGTTTGTCATGCTAAACTGATTACATTTACGCATCAGCTTGCGTATAACTTTCCAGAAAGCGATTTAGAGTTTAAAATCGAACAAAATCAAAATGTGCAAAATGTCAAACATAAATAAACAAATATTGGGATCAAAACACATTGTTTTATTGATATTTGAATTATTCGGAGTTTATACAATGATTACACAAGCACAGATGTCACAGTCTCCACTACTTTAGGAAATTTCGTCCCGAAATTTATTTAGAGGAAACTTGTGAGAATAGATGCAGATATTTCGCTTTCATTTGATCTTCATGTTCCCAAGTAAATTCTAGGCCACATTTAGATTCCTAGTGAACTTTAACAATTGGTATGCGCTTGCGTCTTAGCATTTTGATTTCACGGTCCAATATTTCCACAGGCTTCTCGACAAAATGCATCGTGTCATCAACATGAATTTCATCAAGTGGTATGTGGAGGTTTTCATCAGCCAAACACTTTTTAAGATTGGACACGTGGAAGGTTGGATGAACATTTCCAAGTTCAGGAGGTAGGTCAAGTTTGTAGGCCACTTTTCCTATTCTTTCAACGATCTTAAATGGTCCAACATATCGTGGTGCAAGTTTTCCTTTCTTTCCAAATCTAATCACACCTTTCCAAGGGGATACCTTGAGTAGGACGTGATCACCGACTTGAAATTCTAAGGGCTTGCGTCGTCGATCCGCGTAACTTTTTTGACGGCTTCTAGCTATCTGTAGGTTATCGCGAATCTTTTTGACCTTATATATAGTCTCTAGAATGAGTTCAGGTCCAGTAAGCTGAGCTTCACCTATCTCATTCTAGCAGACCGGGGAACGACATTTTTGACCGTATAAAGCCTCGAAAGGAGCCATGTTGATGCTAGAGTGATAACTATTATTGTAGGAGAATTCGATCAACTGTAGATGCGAATCCCAACTACCACCAAAATCGATCACACAAGCTCTAAGCATATCCTCTAGTGTCAGGATTGTTCTTTCAGATTGACCATTCTTCTGAGGATGATAAGCTGTGCTCAAGTTAAGTTGGGTTCCCATGGAAGATTGCATGGTTCTCCAAAAGTGAGACAAGAATCGAGCATCTCTGTCAGATATAATGTTCAAAGGAATACCATGTCGGGATACAATCTCATCCACATAGATTTTAGAAAGTTTGTCAGCAGATAGATCCTCACGGATTTGTAAGAAATGTGCTGACTTTGTAAGACGATCGACGATTACCCAAATGGCATCATGACCTCTTTTAGTGCATGGCAGTTTGGTAATGAGGTCCATATCAATGTTTTCCCATTTCCAAACTGGTATCTCTGGTTACTCCAATAATCCAGAGGGATGTTGATGTTCTGCCTTAACCTTGAGACAAGTAAGGCATTTGGAAACATATAAGGCAATGTCTTTCTTCATACCCGGCCACCAATACTGGATTCGAAGATCCTTATACATTTTATCTGCACCAGGATGAATAGAATAACGAGACTTGTGAGCTTCATTCATAACAAGGTGCGGAGATTGTCTTGACTTGGGACCCACAAACGGTCCATGAAATAATATAACCCATTGTCTTTCAGTTCAAGCTCAGGCTTAAGATGATATGGTAATTCCTTACCCATCAAGTCTTGTGTAACATAAGTATGTTGAGCTTGAGAAATGCGTTTGAACATCAAATCGACCATGAACACAGTGAAGCTTGACACGTTCCTTATGACTCAATGCGTCAGCCACGACATTCGCCTTACCAGGATGGTAGCGAATTTCGCAATCGTGGTCGTTTAGAAGTTCAACCCGACGTCGTTGCCACATATTTAGTTCTTTCTGACTGAAAATGTGCTGGAGCCTTTTGTGGTCAGTGAACACTACACATTTTGTACCATACATGTAGTGTCTCCAGATTTTGAGAGCAAAAACTACTGCACCTAACTCAAGATCATGAGTCGTGTAGTTTTTCTCGTGTACCTTCAGCTGTCTTGATGCATTGGCTATGAATTTGTTTCTTTGCATGAGAACACAGCCAAAGGCCTAAGTTGGATGCATCACAATATACGACAAAATCGTCATTGCCTTCAGGTAAAGATAAGATAGGTGCATTACAGAGTTTCTGTTTCAAGGTCTGAAAAGCTTCTTCCTGTTTGGGTCCCCACTCAAAAGGTAAATTCTTTTAAGTTAAAGCTGTGAGAGGAACCGCAATCTTAGAGAAGTTTTCAATAAAACGATGGTAATAACCCGCGAGACCAAGAAATGAATGAACCTCGGTAGGAGTAGTAGGTGTATCCCAATGTCACACCCCAACCGATGGCGGAATCATCGGGGCGCAGCACTGAGTGAAACAGATTGTTCAAAGAAATTCCATAACGACTAAATTACTAAATAGTTTAAACATTATGTCCCATACCATAACCCATAAGATAATCTAGTTATTACAGACACAGATATTCTTCAAACAAATAAAACATGTTCCGACAACTCATATTTTCAAATAAAATAAATTGTCTTTGTTTCTAGACTTTTTCCTAGCCTCGATTTCACAGTGAGCCAAGCATTCTAACATCTTAAGCACCTGCCACATACGTTAAAGTAAAAGTCAATACACATAGTGTAAAGGTGAGCATACAAGTTTAATAGATATAATAGAGTTTGAAATTATTTACGCATAACCAGCACGTACAACGTGTGAAATGAAGCACGTAAGTTATCGACATGATCCTATCAATACCAATGACTGCGGGTTGACTGCGCAAGGCAGTTCGTAATACATATTCACCACTGTGAATCATGTGATTAATTGTCCTTAGTAACCCCTGAGTGAACAGGTGCTGAGTCCAAACTATAGTACTATCGTTGCTAAGGCAGGTAGACAGCAATCCATGTGTAAACATAACAAAGAAGCATTCATTAAGTCACGTATTCATGCAGTAGCGGTTAGCGTTAAAAGTATTGCGTAGTGTGTTTGATGTGATTTAGAATAAGTAACGTATGTAACACCCAAAAGTGCATAAAGCAAAAAGGGTTCGAGTATACTCACAGCGATGATGGATTGAAGGGAGCGCTAGAGCGGAATTAGCCTGATCAGAACGATAGCATAAATGATAAGCGGCGTGTAAAACGATGCAAGGGTACCAAGGATCGGATGGTAATCCGATCGGATGGCAATCCGATCGGATGGCCAGTCGATCGGGTGGCAATCCGTTCGGATGGTCATCCGATCGGATGGCCATTTGATTGGATTGTCACCTCGTCTGGTGAGGATGTGTTTGTGTATGATGGTTTGCCTTTTGAAGTTTTCGTTGTAGCATTTTAAAAATAGAGAAGTATCTCTACCTTTCAGGTCAGTCGATCGAACGGTCGTTCGATCTGGCAGCAATCCGATTGGCGAGACTTGTCAGTTTGAGAACAAGTTCACAGCAGGACGGTCACTCGATCGGATGGCAATCCGTATGTATTGAACATGTTTGAAAATTGTTAAGAGTTGAAGTTCAAAACATCACATGGTCGAATGGTCGTTCGATCGGGTGGCAACCCGATCGGGTGGCAATCCGTTCGACGTTCCAAACTTTGAAAAAGTGAGTTAATAGTTTAAGTGTGGGACCCAGGTGCAAGCCGATCGGGTGGTTGTCCGATCGGGTGGCAATCCGATCGGATGGCAATCCTATCGAACGGCAATCTGTCCCAGTCGACCTGATCGTCTTTACACTTGGTTGTTTTGATAGTCTGTAGTTTTGATTCGAGACGAGTTGATACGTGCTAAGCAACTGAACCTCGTCAAGACCCAAGTGACCCGATCGGACAGGAATCACCCTAGTCCAGTCAGTCCGTGGTTCGAGCCGGGGTTCATGCTTAACCCGAAATCTGTAGTCTCTTGGATAGAGTTCAGATTTGGAACCAACACACCACTAAGAATGAGTAGGAGGTCAGAACAAGCTCCGATTCTATCAGGTTTGAGTGCATTGAGTGTAAAAGAGTTGAAAGAAAGTTGGAGAACAATCTTTCAATCCTTTTCACCATGAATATGTTCAGATCTATGCAAGATCTTTGTTTATTCATGTGGAAATCGTCCAGATCCAAGTTGTTCTTGGTGGATTGAAGCCAAAACATGAAGTTCATAAGAACTCCATGATGTCATCATCATAGAAAACCTCAAATCTAGTGATTTCACGGTTAAAAGTTAAGATTCAAAAGATAGAAAGGTGTAGGAGTGCGTGCAGATCAAGAAAGTACAATATTTAGGTTGAAAACTTATAAGAATCAGGAGAAATCGAGAGGAATGAAGGCTGCAGCGAGCTGGGTCGAGTGAGAGCTGTCACATCAACTGATGTGACATATGAGGGGTATTTATAGGGTTTCCTAAAATGGAAAGGGAGGAAGAGGCTGGTCGATCGGGTGGCAGTCCGATCGGGTGGCAACTCGATCGGATGGCAACCCGATCGGATGGCAATCCGATCGGATGGCCACTCGGTCGGTTGGCCACTCGATCCACGAGTCCAGCGCGATGAGTTTTGTCGTTCTGATTCGAGTGTTGAGCGTTGCATTGCGATTCAAGCGAGCGATGCGATAGTATTACCCATCAAATTACTTTTAATCCCAACTACTATATCTATCATACAATCACTATAATTAACTTGCATTTAGCGTTTTCGATTCGATTGCGATGCGATTGAATTGCGATTGCGATTATCACCTCAACATAAACATAACATGCACAGGAAACACATAAATAGCACACACATGTAAAAAAATATCCAGAACACATAACTCAAGTTGCGAATGCGATAGCGATAAGCAATAAATCGATTAAACATGCGATTAATATGCGATTAAACCTCGATTATTAACAAGTACTTCACATAATACAACTAACGCGATAACATAAATAGACTATCATCTACAAGTCAAAGAAGTCAAAACAGGAGTTGATCAAGGAGTGACAGATCGCAATTAGCAATCTTGTGTTCCTTTGACTTCAATCTTGACTTTGACTTTAACTTCCGAAACACGGGATGTTACACCCAATCCTTAATTGCACTGATTTTGGCGGGATCTACATGTATACCTTGTTCGTTAACGATGTGTCCCAAAAATTGAACTTCCTTAACCCAAAATTCACACTTGGAGAACTTGGCGAAAAGTTGTTCTTTCTATAGGAGTTCCATTGTAAGACGGAGATGTTGTTCATGATCAGCTCGTGTCTTTGAATATATCAAAATGTCATCAATGAAAACGATGATAAACTTGTCTAAATAAGGCTTACAAACCCTATTCATCAAGTCCATGAAAACAGCAAGAGCATTAGTTAAACCGAAGGGCATAACAGTAAACTCATAATGACCATATCTTGTGCGAAAAGCTATTTTGGGAATATCTTCTTCAAGTACACGAAGCTGGTGATATGCAGAACGTAGATCAATCTTTGAAAAGCAAGTAGCACCCTGTAACTGATCAAAGAGATCATCAATGCGAGGTAGTGGATATCGATTCTTGATGGTGAGCTTGTTGAGCTCACGATAATTGATACATATACGAAAAGATCCATCTTTCTTTTTCACGAATAGAACGGGAGCACCCCAAGGTAAAAATCTCGGACGGATGAATCCTTTGTCAGAAAGTTCCTGGAGTTGTTTTGATAACTCTTGCATCTTAGATGGTGCAAGACGATATGGAGATTTAGCAATAGGGTTAGCACCAGGTACAAGATCAATACGGAACTCAACTTGGTGTACAGGGGGTAAACCAGGTAATTCTTCAGGAAATACCTCAGGATAATCCCAAACAACAGGGATATCTTGAATAGACTTACCCTTGCCTTTCTCCTCTACGACATGTGCCAAGAATGCCACATAGTTCTTTCGTAGGAATTTTTGAGCTTGGGTACAAGTCATGAGTTTAAGACTACTAATAGATTTCTCCCTACGAACTTCTTGGATCTCACCAGTCAAAAACGGCACACGAACATTTTTTGTCAAAACAAACCACTTCAGCGTGGTACTTGGCTAACCAATACATTCCTACTATTACATCGAAGCTCCCAAGTTGCATCGGCGTGAGGTCAACAGGAAAAAGATGGTTATTGAGGTTCAACTGGCAATTTCGAATGACAGAATCGAGTACAACGGGTTCACCACTAGCTACTTCTACTGTCAAGGGCTTTTCTAGTTTTGTTCTAGTCATGAAAAGCAAAGGCTCAAAAGCTAAGGATACAAAACTTGTATCGGCACCCGAATCAAAAAGAACAGAAGCAGGTTGGTTGTTAACAGAGAACGTACCGTTCACCACTTCGTTATCTTCACGTGCCTCATTTTCGTTTATGTTAAAGACTCGACCACGAGCCTGTGTCTGATTTGCGTTTGCCAACTTCGGGCAATTTTTCTTGTAGTGGGTCAGATCCCCACAGTTATAACAAGAACCATGCGGATAGTGAGGTCGTGCAGTGTGCTGGGCAGGCTTTTGTGGAAGGTTTTGTGCTGCTGGACTCTGTGTAGGAGCAAAACGACAAGTATTGGCGAGATGACCAGATTTCCCACAGTTAGTGAATATGCGGCAATGTACATGTGGTTGATGGTGGCTGTTACATTTGTTGCACAGAAGTGCATTGCCAGCATACTGTCTTTTGGCTGGTGGTTGTGCAGGCTGATTTGGGGTAGTCTGGTTTGTCTGTGCTGTAATGGCGAAATTCTTGGAAGCCTTACGCATCCTTGATTTCTTAGAAGACTCAGCCTTTTTACCCTTTTGTTTCTCGGTCTTGTCAGTCTGTTTCTTGTCACCCATTCTGTGGAGTTTACCCTTCTTGACTTGAGAGTCAGTTAGGGTTGCAGCTAGCTCAATGGCATGTCTGACTGTAGTCGGGTTACTGCCAGTGACGATATCCTGAACAGAATCTGGCAAACCGTCTATGTATTTCTCAACGCCTTGTCCAAAGGCGTGACCATTGTCGGACAGAGCAAGCTTAACTCCTCGTATCTGTCAGTGTAAGCACGGTGTTCACCACAGTCTTGCTTAAGGTCATGGAACTCATCTTCAAGTGCCCTCTGCTCGTGACGAGGGCAGAACTCTTTCATCATTAGATCCCTGAGTTCCTCCCATGTTTGACCCAAAGCAATATCAGCACCTCGATCTCTCATTTCCCCATTCCACCATGTGAGAGCCCTCTTTTGGAACACACTAGAAGTAAACTCGACTTTACGATTGTTTGGACAATGATCATGGTGAAAAGTGCTCTCAAGACTCTTAAACCACTAGAGGAGCCCAGTTGCTCCTTCAGTACCACTAAACTTGAGTGGTTTAGCCAAGTTAAACTGTTTAAAGTTGCACCGAGCAGGTGCATTAATGTTACTGTTGTTGGCTTGGTTGATTTGAGTAATGAGATTTGGTAGTACAGCAGCCATCTGCTGTGCTATAATAGTTGCCAGTTCGGCATCGGGTTGTTTGACGTTGCGTCGAGGAGGCATTCTAAAAGAGGAAAACATGAGAGAAAACAAGTAAGATGATATGATGAAAAATGGGATGTCATAAATATTGACAAAATGTAAGGATGGTGGTCATTTATCCGTTACCTCAAAACAAACAAATGACACACAGTGACTAATCAAAGTAAATGGGTCATAATAGTGTATCGCGAAGAGATGCTTTAGCCTATAAGTGGACATTCACCCCAAGAGTTCCCAGGTAAGAGTGACTGGTCCGATACTGCGGATTTGTACGAACACTCTAGCCTTAGACAGAAAACTCAGGGTACAGGCACCCACCCTTCCAAATTGCACGTGTTCACATTATTTAGACCCAAACTTTGATGAGATTTTGAAAATTTGGATGGCACAAGGCCAAAAAGAATCATCAAAGAATGGATGTTTGATTTTCAAAATTGTTTTGGAAATTTGTGTTCTTGTTTTGGAAATCACCTAAGGATAGGTGATGTTTATTGTTTTAAGATCTAAACACAAGATAACTTGTGTTAGGGTCCTAGAAAGGTTATAGTCTAGGTCAAAGCATTACTAATAACCTAATTCCCTATAACCATGAGCTCTGATACCAACTCTTCTGTCACACCCCGACCGCGTAAAACAACAAACCACTGCGGAAACGTCGAGGAGTGTCGTAACAGAATTATTGTTTCACAACACATGGTACTTAAAGTTTGGTTTTATTAAAATTAAAGTGTTTACATTATCTTTGAAATAATGGAAACATAACACAAATTAAACTGTCTTTCATAGTTTTAAGTCATTAAGGCCCGCGTCTGCCTAAGTGTACCACAATCATCATCAAACTTTAGCTCCTGAAACACATGTGAAAATAGGTATATCAGCATAAAAATGCCTGTGAGATACATAGGTTTTATTGATGAAAAATTCATGACTTGTAAGATAAAAGAAGTGTTTAACAAAAAAGTAGTCATGAATCTTTAAAAAGTGTTTTCTTTTATAAAATCATATGAAAGTCGGAATAAAAATCAGATGATAATAAAAGAATAATGCATGGTTAACTAAATAACCAAGCAAAAATGAATTTGTATAAAATATGTCATTTGTAAAACAATGTTTTTGTGAAAATATGTCATATGTTTAAAATGTGTCATGTCTATGTCTTTGTCGAAGTGGTTAAGTTAACGCTGCGATATGTAATATCATAAAAGCACTTATATATAGGAAGTACCAGCGGTGTATCCACCATGCTTGTATCATATTCCGCACGCCTCGTTATTTAAATCACTTATCAATAACCACCAAAAATGCCTTGTTTAAACCAATGGCAAAATGTTATGTGTAAACAATGTCCAATGTCAAGTGTAAACCATGTCTTGTATAATCAAATGTCTTGTGTGGCAAGTAAAAAGTATTTACTCAAACCATATGTATAATATCAATGCGTAACCAAATGTTATGTATGGTGAATAAAGAGTATTTACTCAAACCATATGTAATATGTACAAAACAATACATTTGAATAAACCTAAGTTTAAATCAAAAGACATGTTTTGCAAAACCAATGTTTTATTGTTACAAAAACATTTATGTGGATATGTTCATCGCATACATTCAAGCCTTGAGACTGTCGAATAAACCCTTAACAAGTTAAAGGTTCATCAAAATGTTTTCGGATTCTGTCATTCCCTACTTCCAAACAAATCTTGGAAGCCGGGAACGGGATTTGTCAAGTCCTATGGTACCATTACATACTACCGAGTGGCGTGATCAGTGTTATTGAATGTATTATTGTCCCGTTAAACATACAAAATGTCATAACCAATGTAAGCATGTTATGTGAAAACCATGTAGTAAGTATGCTAAGTAAACATACGTAGTAGAAATGTTCATGAAATCAATGTGTCCATATGCTGAGTAAACATATGCAACAAGAGTGTCTATGAAATCAATGTGCTAGCATGCTCAGTCAACATACATAGCAAAACATAATTGAAATCATGCACTATACGTGTACTAGTTGAACATAGCAAGCATATGTCATGAAAAGTAATGAAAAGCATGAAAGTAACAAGTAGGCACATGTGTATCACCCCAAAATATTTGAAAGTGGTAAAAGAGGGGACTATGTACTCACTTGGGATTGCTTAATAGTCTTGGATTTAAGACCAAATAAAGCTCGAAGGATCACGGAATCAAACGGCACCCAGTATAGGTAACTATGTCAATAATCGGATCCTAAACCGGATGATAGGATAGAATGAGGTTCTATAAATTCAATGAGTATTGGAACTCATATGGCATGATTTAATAGACCTAATATTCTGATTAGAAAATTATCCTAAGTGCTTTTGACCCGTTCGGACCCGTTAAGGTAGTTTAAGCTAATTTAACGTGTCGTTTGCGTAAATATAAGGTCAGATGGTTATTTATGTCATATGTTAAGTCTTACATGCCCAATTATGTTTAAAAATGTTATTAATCAGTTTAGATGTCAAAAACGTGATTACATATGTTAAAAATGAATTTATGCTCAAAAGGGCATTTTGGTCATTTTTAACGGGCATATAAACGACTTATCGAATAACTAACCAAACTGAGTGACCATAAGGTATAACCTCAGTAGGTTATTCCCTATACAACTCCAGTCACAAATATGTTTGGTCGGATCCTAATGATCGACCAAACGGGTCGGGTTTGAAAGTGTAAGCGGTTGTCGAGACCGCTTGACTTACGACACTAAACAAGCACTAAACTAGTAGTGACGAATTAAACATGTTAAAACATGTTTAACTAAGTTAGAGAACTGATTTGCTATCAAAACAAAGTGTTTTGATACCCGAAAATAGTTTCGTCGCAAAATGCACATAAATGCGCATTTTGACCGAAACTTTGACTCGTCACTAGGACTAGTCAACGTGGTAATCAGTAGGTATAATCGATAGGGATTATAACCATCGTGATTACGATCACGTTGCAAAGTTCAAATGAACTTTGTCTTGACCAATTAATGCTCAAAGCTGAAAGTCAAACAATGTTTGACTTTCTGCTTGAAATAAATGAACAAGCATGAAGGAACACTTACAAGAGTCCAATGCTTGGAAGAATGAACTAGAATGCTCAAGTATGAAGCCTCCAAAAAAGAGTGGTAGCCTCAAATCAGAGCAAAGGTGAAAGAGAATGAAGATGAGCAAGTTGGAAGTGAAATGGAACTTGCTATTTATAGTGTTCTTGGATTTATGAGATCATGACAAGTGTTTAAGTGTTGCCCAAGGAATGATCATAGCCCTACAAGTGTTAGGACCAAAACTAAAGCCTTGGAGGATACACAAAACACCCACAAGATCTCTAAAACCAGCTTGGAAAACAGCAGGAAATAGCTGTGTTGCTGTTAAGAAGCTTCTGCCTAGTACCATCTATCGCGCCCCTTTACAGAGACAGCTAAAGCTTTCTCAACCCGCGAGGGCCTGCTGTCCATAACTTTCATTTTTGGCAGAACAGGTCCATGCAGCTCCAAACTTGATTTTCGACCCGTTTAAACATCGTTAACCCAATTTCAAGGCTCTACAAGGATGTTAAAGCATAGGGGACTTGAAATATGCTTGGAAATATCGCGGATGTCGGTTCGTTTGGTCGTACGGTCGCGTTATTCGGTTAATTATGACGAAACTTGAACGGACGCGAAAACGATCCAAATTAAGCGACGAATGGTATTTTTGCATTCCCATCACTAAAATAAAATATTTTAGTGATTAAAAAGATTTTTGGGTGTCCGGATGTGGTCAGAACATAAGATATGTGCGTATACGCAAACTTACACAGTGTTTGACGCTTTTAGTCCCTCTTGATCAAATAAGCATATTTTCTCACACCGAACCCCTCAAAGCTTATTTCTAAGCTATGTTAAGGGTATTTAGGGTATGTTTAGCTTATGATCTTGTTCCGGAGTGTACGTTGCCATACGAAATGGCAGACTTTTACAGTTTGACGCAAATAGTCCATGTGATCGAATAAACTTGTTTTTGCCATACCAAACCCTTCAAAACTTATTTCTAAGTTATGTGAAGGTTATTTAAGGTATGTTAAGCTTATGTCACTGTTGCGGAGTGTTTTTCGTTCTAAACTGATTATGTTTACGCATCATCTTGCGTTTAACTTTCCAGAAAGCTATTTAGAGTTTAAAATCAAACAAAATCAAAATATGCAAAATGTCAAACATAAATAAACAAATATTGGGATCAAAACACATTGTTTTATTGATATTTGAATTGTTTGGTGTTTATACAATGATTACACAAGCACAGATGTCACAGTCTCCCCTACTTTAGGAAATTTCGTCCCGAAATTTATTTATAGGAAACTTGTGAGAATAGATACGGATATTTCGCTTTCATTTGATCTTCACGTTCCCAAGTAAATTCTGGGCCACATTTAGATTCCCAACAAACTTTAACAATTGGTATGCGCTTGCGTTTTAGCTTTTTGACTTCACGGTCCAATATTTCCACAGGCTTCTCGACAAAATGCATCGTGTCATCATCACGAATTTCATCAAGTGATATGTGGAGGTTTTCATCAGCCAAACACTTTTTAAGATTGGACACATGGAAGGTTGGATGAACATTTCCAAGTTCAGGTGGTAGCTCAAGTCTGTAGGCCACTTTTCCGATTCTTTCAACGATCTTAAATGGTCCAACATATCATGGTTCAAGTTTTCCTTTCTTTCCAAATCTAATCACACCTTTCCAAGGGGATTCCTTGAGTAGGACGTGATCACCGACTTGAAATTCTAAGGGCTTGCGTCGTCGATATGCGTAACTCTTTTGACGGCTTCTAGCTGTCTGTAGGTTATCATGAATCTTCTTGACCTTATCTGTAGTCTCTAGAATGAGTTCAAGTCCAGTAAACTGAGCTTCACCTATCTCATTCTAGCAGACCGGTTAACAACATTTTTGACCGTATAAAGCCTCGAAAGGAGCCATGTTGATGCTAGAGTGATAACTATTGTTGTAGGAGAATTCGATCAACGGTAGATGCAAATCCCAACTACCACCAAAATCGATCACACAAGCTCTAAGCATATCCTCCAGTGTCTGGATTGTTCTTTCAGATTGACTATCCGTCTGAGGATGATAAGCTGTGCTCAAGTTAAGTTGGGTTCCCATGGAAGATTGCATGGTTCTCTAAAAGTGCGACGAGAATCGAGCCTCTTTGTCAGATATAATGTTCAAAGGAACTCCATGTCGGGATACAATCCCATCCACATAGATTTTAGCAAGTTTGTCAGCAGATAGATCCTCACGGATCGGTAAGAAATGTGCTGACTTTGTAAGACGATCGACGATTACCCAAATGACATCATGACCTCTTTTAGTGCGTGGCAGTTTGGTAATGAGATCTATAGCAACGTTTTCCCATTTCCAAACTGGTATCTCTGGTTGCTCCAATAATCCAGAGGGATGTTGTTGTTCTGCCTTTACCTTAAGACAAGTAAGGCATTAGGAAACATATAAGGAAATGTCGTTCTTCATACCCGACCACCAATACGAGGTTCGAAGATCCTTATACATGTTATCTGCACCAGGATGAATAGAATAACGAGACTTGTGAGCTTCATTCATTAACAAGGTGCGGAGATTGTCTTGACTTGGGACCCACAAACGGTCCATGAAATAATATAACCCATTGTCATTCAGTTTAAGCTCAGGCTTAAGATGATATGGTAATTCCTTACCCATCAAGTCTTGTGTAACACAAGTATGTTGAGCTTGAGAAATGCGGGTTTGAACATCAGATCGAACATGAACACAGTGAATCTTGACACGTTCCTTGCGACTCAATGCGTCAGCCACGACATTGGCCTTACCAGGATGGTAGCGTATTTCACAATCGTAGTCGTTTAGAAGTTCAACCCAACGTCGCTGCCTCATATTTAGTTCTTTCTGATTGAAAATGTGCTGGAGACTTTTGTGGTTAGTGAACACTACACATTTTGTACCATACAGGTAGTGTCTCCAGATTTGAGAGCAAAAACTACTGTACCTAACTCAAGATCATGAGTCATGTAGTTTTTCTCGTGTACCTTCATCTGTCTTGATGCATAGGCTATGACTTTGTTTCTTTGCATGAGAACACAGCCAAGGCCTAAGTTGGATGCATCACAATATACGACAAAATCGTCGTTGCCTTCAGGTAAAGCTAAGATAGGTGCATTACAGAGTTTCTGTTTCAAGGTCTGAAAAGATTATTCCTGTTTGGGTCCCTACTCAAAAGGTTTATTCTTTTGAGTTAAAGCTGTGGGAGGAACCGCAATCTTGGAGAAGTTTTCAATAAAACGGCGGTAATAACCCGCGAGACCAAGAAATTAACGAACCTCGGTAGGAGTGGTAGGTGTATCCCAATCCTTAATTGCACTGATTTTGGCGGGATCTACATGTATACCTTGTTCGTTAACGATGTGTCCCAAAAATTGAACTTGCTTAAGCCAAAATTCACACTTGGAGAACTTGGCGAAAAGTTGTTCTTTCTTTAGGAGTTCCATTGTAAGACAGAGATGTTGTTCATGATCAGCTCGTGTCTTTGAATAGATCAAAATGTCATCAATGAAAAAGATGATGAACTTGTCCAAATAAGGCTTACAAACCCTATTCATCAAGTCCATGAAAACAGCAGGAGCATTAGTTAAACCGAAGGGCATAACAGTAAACTCATAATGACCATATCTTGTGCGAAAAGCTGTTTTGGGAATATCTTCTTCGAGTACACGAAGCTGATAATTCCCAGCACGTAGATCATTCTTTGAAAAGCAAGTAGCACCCTGTAACTGATCAACGAGATCATCATTGCGAGGTAGGGGATATCGATTCTTGATGGTGAGCTTGTTGAGCTCACGATAATCGATACACATACGAAAAGATCCATCTTTCTTTTTCACGAATAGAACGGGAGCACCCCAAGGTGAAAAGCTCGGACGGATGAATCCTTCGTCAGAAAGTTCCTGAAGTTGTTTAGATAACTCTTGCAGCTCAGACGGTGCAAGACGATATGGAGATTTAGCAATAGGGTTAGCACCAGGTACAAGATCAATATGGAACTCAACTTGGTGTACAGGGGGTAAACCAGGTAATTCTTCAGGAAATACCTCAGGATAATCCCGAACAACAGGGATATCTTGAATAGACTTACCCTTGCCTTTCTCCTCTACGACATGTGCCAAGAATGCCACATAGTTCTTTCATAGGTATTTTTGAGCTTGGGTACAACTTATGAGTTTAAGACTACTAACGGGTTTCTCCCCACGAACTTCTAAGATCTCACCAGTCAAAAACGGCACACGAACAATTTTCTCAAAAAAAACCACCTCAGCGTTGTACTTGGCTAACCAATCCATTCCTACTATTACATCAAAGCTCCCAAGTTGCATCGGTGTGAGGTCAATAGGAAAAAGATGGTTATTAAGGTTCAACTAGCAATTTCGAATGACAGAATGGAGTACAACGGGTTCACCACTAGCTACATCTACTGTCAAGGGCTTTTCTAGCATTGTTCTAGTCATGGAAAGCAAAGGCTCAAAAGCAAAGGATACAAAACTCTTTACGGCACCCGAATAAAAAAGAACAGAAGCAGGTTGGTTGTTAACAAAGAACGTACTGTTCACCACTTCGTTATCTGACGTACCTCATTTGCGTTCATGTTAAAGACTTGACCACGAGCCTGTGCCTAATTTGCGTTTTCCAACTTCGGGCAATTATTCCTGTAGTGGGTCAGATCCCCACAGTTATAACAAGAACCAGGCGGATAGTGAGGTCGTGCAGGCTGCTAGGCAGGGTTTTATGCTGCTGGATTCTGTGTAGGAGCAAAACGACAAGTATTGGCGTGATGACCAGATTTCCCACAGTTAGTGCATATGCGGCACTGTACAAGTGGTTGATGGTGGCTGTTACATTTATTGCACAGAGGTGCATTGCCAGCATACTGTCTTTTGGCTGGTGGTTGTGCAGGCTGATTTGGGTCAGTTTGGTTTGTCTGTGCTGTAATGGAGAATTTCTTGGAAGCCTTATGCTTCTTTGATTTCTTAGAAGACTCAGCCCTTTTACCCTTTTGTTTCTCGGTCTTGTCAGTCTGTTTCTTGTCACCCTTTCTGTGGAGTTTACCCTTCTTGACTTAAGAGTCAGTTAGGGTTACAGCTAGCTCAATGGCCTGTCGGACTGTAGTCGGGTTACTGCCAGTGATGATATCCTGAACAGAATCTGGCAAACCGGCTATTTATTTCTCAATCGCCTTGTCCAAAGGCATGACCATTGTCGGACAGAGCAAGCTTAACTCCTCATATCTGTCAGTGTAAGCACGGTGTTCACCACTGTCCTGCATAAGGTCATGGAACTCATCTTCAAGTGCCCTCTGCTCATGACGAGGGCAGAACTCTTTCATCATTAGAGCCCTGAGTTCCTCCCATGTTTAACCCAAAGCAACATCAGCACCTCGATCTCTCATTACCCCATTCCACCATATGAGAGCCCTCTTTTGGAACACACTAGAAGCAAACTCGACTTTATGATTGTTTGGACACTGAACATGGCGAAAAGGGCTCTCAAGACTCTCAAACCACTAGAGACGCCCAATTGCTCCTTCAGAACCACTAAACTTGAGTGGTTTAGCTGAGTTAAACTGTTTAAAGTTGCACGGAGCAGGTCATTAATGTTACTGTTGTTGGCTTGGTTGATTTGAGTAATGAGATTTGGTAGTACAGCAGCCATCTAATGTGCTATAATAGTTGCCAGTTCGGCATCGGGTTGTTGTACGTTGCGTCGAGGAGGCATTCTAAAAGAGGAAAACATGAGAGAAAAACGAGTGAGATGATATGATGAAAAATGAGATGTCATAAATTTCGACAAAATGTAAGGATGGTGGTTATTTATTCGTTACCTCAAACAAACAAACAAACGACACACATTGACTAATCAAAGTAAATGGGTCATAATAATGTATTGCGAAGAGATGCTTTAGCCTATAAGTGGACACTCACCCCAAGAGTTCCCAGGTAAGAGTGACTAGTCCGATACTGCGGATTTGTATGAACACTCTAGCCTTAGACATAAAACTCAGGGTACAGGCACCCACCCTTCCAGATTGCACGTGTTCACATTATTTAGACCCAAACTTTGACGAGATTTTCAAAATTTGGATGGCACAAGGCCAAAAAGAATCATCCAAGAATGGATGTTTGATTTTCAAAATTGTTTTGGAAATTTGTGTTCTTGTTTTGGAAATCACCTAAGGATAGGTGATGTTTATTGTTTTAAGATCTAAACACAAGATAACTTGTGTTAGGGTCCTAGAAAGGTTATAGTCTAGGTCAAAGCATTACTAATAACCTAATTCTCTATAACCATGAGCTCTGATACCAACTCTTCTGTCACACCCCGACCGCGTAAAACAACAAACCGTGGCGGAAACGTCGGGGAGTGTCGTAACAGAATTGTTGTTTCACAACACATGGTACTTAAAGTTTGGTTTTATTAAAATTAAAGTGTTTACATCATCTTTGAAATAACGGAAACATAACATGAATTAAACTGTCTTTCATAGTTTTAAGTCACTAAGGCCCGAGTCTGCCTAGTGTAGCACAATCATCATCAAACATTAGCTCCTGAAACACATGTCAAAATAGGTACATCAGCATAAAAATGCCTGTGATATACATAGGTTTTATTGATGAAAAATTCACGACTTGTAAGTTAAAAAGAAGTGTTTAACAAAAAAGTAGTCATGAATCTTTAAAAAGTGTTTTCTTTTATAAAATTATATGAAAGTCGGAATAAAAATTAGATGATAATAAAAGAATAATTCATGGTTAACTAAATAACCAAGCAAAAAAGAATTTGTATAAAATATGTCATTTGTAAAACAAAGTTTTTGTGAAAATACGTCATATGTTTAAAATGTGTCATGTCTATGTCTTTGTCGAAGTGGTATAGATAATGCTACGATATATAATATCATAAAAGCACTTATATATAGGAAGTACCAGCGGTGTATCCACCATGCTTTTAAAATTACGCACGCGTCGTTATTTAAATCACTTATCAATAACCACCAAAAATGCCTTGTTTAAACCAATGCCAGAATGTTATGTGTAGACAATGTCCAATGTCAAGTGTAAACCATGTCTTGTATAATCAAATGTCATGTATGGCAAGTATAAAGTATTTACTCAAACCATATGTATAATGTCAATGCGTAACCAAATGTTATGTATGGTGAATAAAGAGTATTTACTCAAACCATATGTAATATGTACAAAACAAAAGTTACGTTTTGGAAAACCAATGCTTTATTGTTACAAACATTTATGTGGATATGTTCATTGCATACATTCAAGCCTTGAGACTGTCGGATAAACCCTTAACAAGTTAAAGGTTCATCAAAAATGTTTTCGGATTCTGTCATTCCCTACTTCCAAACAAACCTAGCAAGCCGGGAACGGGATTTGTCAAGTCCTATGGTACCATTACATACTAACGAGCGGCGTGATCAGTGTTAATGAATGTATTATTGTCCCGTTAAACAAACCAAATGTCATAACCAATGTAAGCATGTTATGTGTAAACCATGTACTAAGTATGCTAAGTAAACAAACGTAGTTGAAATGTTCATGAATTCAATGTGCTAGCATGCTCAGTAAACATACATAGCAGAAATGTTATGTAAATCAATGTGTCCATATGCTGAGTAAACATATGCAACAAGAGTGTCTATGAAATCAATGTGCTAGCATTCTCAGTCAACATACATAGCAAAACATAATTGAAATCATGTACTATACGTGTACTAGTTGAACATAGCAAGTATATGTCATGAAGAGCATGAAAGTAACAAGTAGGCACATGTGTATCACCCCAAAATATTTGAAAACAATAAAAGATGGGACTATGTACTCACTTGGGATTGCTTAATAGTCTTGGATTTCTGACCAAATAAAGCTCGAAGGATCGCGGAATCAAACGGCACCTAGTATAGGTAATTATGTTAATAATCGGATCCTAAACCGGATGATAGGATAGAATGAAGTTCTATAAATCAAATGAGTATTGGAACTCATATGGCTTGATTTAATAGACCTAACATTCTAATTAGAAAATTATCCTAAGTGCTTTTGACCCGTTTCGACCCGTTAAGGTAGTTTAAGCTACTTTAACGTGTCGTTTGCGTAAATATAAGGTCAGATGGTTATTTATGTCATATGTTAAGTCTTACATTTCCAATTATGTTTAAAAATGTTACTAACTCAGTTTAGATGTCAAAAACTTGATTACAAATGTTAAAAATGAATTTATGCTCAAAAAGGGCATTTTGGTTATTTTTAACGGGCATATAAACGACTTATTGAATAACTAACCAAACTAAGTGACCATAAGGTATAACCTCAGTAGGTTATTCCCTATACAACTATGGTGACAAATATGTTGGGTCGGATCCTAATGATCGACCAAACGGGACGGGTTCGAAAGTCTTAGCGGTTGTCGAGACCGCTTGACTTACGACACTAAACAAGAAATAAACTAGTAGTGGTGAGTTAAACATGTTAAAACATGTTTAACTACTTAGAAAACTGATTTGGTATCAAAACAAAGTGTTTTGATACCCAAAAATAGTTCCGTCGCAAAATACACATAAATGCGCATTTCGACCGAAACTTTGACTCATCACTACGACTAGTCAACGTGATAATCAGTAGGTATAATCGCTAGGGATTATAACCATCATGATTACGATCACGTTGCAAAGTTCAATTGAAGTTTGTCTTGACCAATTAATGGTCAAAGCTGAAAGTCAAACACTGTTTGACTTTCTGCTTGAAATAAATGAACAAACCTGAAGGAACACTTACAAGAGTCCAATGCTTGGAAGAATAAACTAGAATGCTCAAGTATGAAGCCTCCAACAAAGAGTAGTAGCCTCAAATCAGAGCAAAGGTGAAAGAGAATGAAGATGAGCAAGTTGGAAGTGAAATGGAACTTGCTATTTATAGTGTTCTTGTATTTATGAGATCATGACAGGTGTTTAAGTGTTGCCCAAAGAATGATCATAGCCCTACAAGTGTTAGGACCAAAATTAAAGCCTTGGAGGATACACAAAACACCCACAAGATCTTTAAAACCATCTTGGAAAACAGCAGAAAACAGCTGTGTTGCTGTTAAGAAGCTTCTACCCAGCACCATATGTCGCTCCCCGCGACAGAGACAGCTAAAACTGTCGCGCTCTGCGAAGGCCTGCTGTCCATAACCTTCATTTTTGACAGAACAGGTCCATGCAGCTCCAAACTTGATTTTCGACGCGTTTAACCCCCGTTAACCGAATTTCAAGGCTCTAAAAGGATGTTAAAGCATAGGGGACTTGAAATATGCTTGGAAATATCACGGATGTCGGTTTGTTTGGTCGTACGGTCGAGTTATTCAGTTAATTACGACGAAACTTGAACGGACGCGAAAACGATCCAAATTAAGCGACGAATGATATTTTTGCATTCCTATCACTAAAATAAAATATTTTAGTGATTACAAAAATTTTTGGATGTCCGGGTGTGGTCAGAACGTAAGATATGCGCGTATATGCAAACTTACGCAGTTTTTTACGCTTTTAGTCCCTGTTGATCAAATAAGCATATTTTCTCACACCGAACCCCTCAAATCTTATTTCTAAGCTATGTTAAGGGTATTTAGGGTATGTTTAGCTTATGATATTGTTCCGGAGTGTACGTTGCCATACGAAACGGCAGACTTTTGCAGTTTGACGCAAATAGTCCCTGTGATCGAATAAACTTGTTTTTGCCATACCAAACCCTTCAAAACCTATTTCTAAGTTATGTAAAGGTTATTTAAGGTATGTTAAGCTTATGTCACTGTTTCGGAGTGTTTTTCGTGCTAAACTGATTACGTTTATGCATCAGCTTGCGTATAACTTTCCAGAAAGCGATTTAGAGTTTAAAATCGAACAAAATCAAAATGTGCAAAATGTCAAACATAAATAAACAAATATTGGGATCAAGACACATTGTTTATTGATATTTAAATTTTTCGGAGTTTATACAATGACTACACAAGCACAGATGACATAGTCTCCCCTACTTTAGGAAATTTCGTCCCGAAATTTATTTAGAGGAAACTTGTGAGAATAGATGCAGATATTTCACTTTCATTTGATCTTCATGTTCCTAAGTAAATTATGGGCCATGTTTAGATTCCCAGCGAACTTTAAAAATTGGTATGCGCTTGCGTTTTAGCTTTTTGACTTCACGGTCCAATATTTCCACAGGCTTCTCGACAAAATGCATCGTGTCATTAACAAGAATTTCATCAAGTGGTATGTGGAGGTTTTCATCAGCCAAACACTTTTTAAGATTGGACACGTGGAAGGTTGGATGAACATTTCCAAGTTCAAGAGGTAGCTCAAGTCTGTAGGCCACTTTTCCGATTCTTTCAACGATCTTAAATGGTCCAACATATCGTGGTGCAAGTTTTCCTTTCTTTCCAAATCTAATCACACCTTTCCAAGGGGATACCTTGAGTAGGACGTGATCACCGACTTGAAATTCTAAGGGCTTGCGTCGTCAATCCGCGTAACTCTTTTGACGGCTTCTAGCTATCTGTAGGTTATCGCGAATCTTCTTGACCTTATCTGTAGTCTCTAGAATGAGTTCAGGTCCAGTAAGCTGAGCTTCACCTATCTCATTCTAGCAGACAGGGGAACGACATTTTTTACTGTATAAAGCCTCGAAAGGAGCCATGTTGATGCTAGAGTGATAACTATTGTTGTAGGAGAATTCGATCAACGGTAGATGCGAATTGATGTGCTGAATGCGGTCTATAAAAAACTAACCTAATCTAGACACCCTAGTTTTAAATTTATAAACTAAGACTCTCTAAATGCTAGACCACTGACAGGCAAGTGTACCTATCGTACGTAGTAAAGCCTAATGAAGTCTGAGTATCGAACCCACGAGACACTAGCGACGCTACACTAGACTCTGACTCAACTAATTACTTAACTGGTTTATTTGATTTGATTGGATTTTGGGGTTTTAACTAATTAAACTAAAGGAATTAACTAAGACGAACTAGACTTCCTAGACGCAGGCTGAAGCCTAATAAGGTGAAATCAAGGATGGGAAAGTACTACCCAGGTTTGAAATCCTATCTGTGAATCTCAGTTTTCTCTCGGCAATGGTAACTATGATGGAACCAAGTTCTAATAATACGACACTCTAAGACTAAAGATAAGTTGAATCTCCTCCCGGTCTCATCAACTTCTCCTAAGGTCCTAAAGGTCAAATAAAGCTCACTGGTATGGGTTGGATCACCTCCCGGTCTCTCCAACAATACTAAAGTACCCAAAGACTAGATCTCCTCCCGGTCTCACTAATCACAATACACCCTAGAGTGCATGGGGTAACCTAAAAACACTTGACAAGACTTAGAAAAACAAATAATGCTGGGGAAGTTAGACAGATCTCCTCCCGGTCTTACTGCACCTAAATACCTAGCACCAAAGACAATCCCAACTATCTATCTCCTTCCGGTCTCAAGAAATAGGTAGAACACTAAACTCCTCTAAATTATCAAACAATGTTCCTATGGGATACGAGCTCAGTAAACCATAAACTAGTTACAAATACAAAGTAGGTAACCTAACATGCATCTATACATGAAAGACATTCACAAAGACACAGGAGGAACAATTATAAGATAATAAATTAGAATAAAGTATGCACACACATCTAGTCAAATATTGATAGGTCTTTTACTTTAATATTCATCCATTAATAAATTACCAAAACCGAAAGATTACCGATTATCAATAAATATTCATCACAAACCCGGGTAGAAAATACGAACTAGCCAATAATCATAACTAAAAACATAAAACGAGTCTGAAACGAGTAGCAAAACATAGTATCAAATCTGAAAAACACAAAGTTATTCGAAACTGAAACTACTAATCGCTAACCTAAACTCGAATCTTGAATCGTAGATCTTGAACTTGAACCGTATAACCTTCTCCTCTTCGCCCCTTATTCTTTTCTCAGCCTTCTGTCCGTCTGATGTGATGTTCGTAATTGGCTGTCCACCTCAAAATTGCCGTCCGATCCTCCTTTTCTATTATTCTGTTCGATATATTAATAATTAGGAAAAAACCCTCGGGTACTGTAATGTATTTTAAATCTAATACAATTCTTCAAGACCTCAAGCCCATGTATATTACTTCCATTCGGCCCAATAGGTATCTTCTTCTTTTTTGGTGGGTTCCTTTTATTCATGATTTATAACATGGGCATAATAAGCCTACAATCAGTAGGTTTTAAAGCATATTTTTTGAGATATGATTCTCATTTTCTCTTGACTTTCGAACACCCCCAATTCTTCAACATTCCACTGCATTAAGACCTTCATTTATGACCTGATGAAAATAATTAATTCAAATGCATTTGATTTCTTTTTGTTGTTACAAAACTCACGTGTATACAATTTCAATTGGTTTAGATGATGTAATTCATTTAAAGTACTTATTAATTGGCACATAGTTGATTTTTTTTCAATTTAATGTATTTTAATTACTTCATCTTTCACTCACAACCTCAAGTTTAATCAAAATACTCCAACTTAACTCATTATCTCTCAAAATATTTAAAACACAAAGATTAAACAAAATAGGATTAATAATTAATAAAAACAATCCTAAAGTTACTCAAAAGTGTAGGAAATATCAAATAAAAATATCTATAATTCAGACCATATCAAATATCCCCACACTTAAACCTTTTTCGTCCCGAAAAAAATGCAATGGAATCATAACTAGGATAGATGGTTTCAAAAACTTAGATTATTTAATTAAAAGATATAAAAACATTTAACCACGATTACCGGTATTGTTATCCACTTAAACCCAACCGCCAACTCATCAAGCCTCTTTTTCATGCTAGCATTATGTTAAACTTAACAGTCAATCTAAGGGTCTCACACTTAAGATCCACAAATCCACCTAATCCCATATCAAGCTTAAAAGGTAAAGATTAAAAATCTACCACTTTATATAAATAACCCTTAGGTAGTGTTTGGTATGCAGGAATGAGAGGTGGAATGGAATGTATGATTACGAGTGAATGAAGAAAAGGGTGTTTGGTTGGTCAATGGAATGGAATCACTCATTCCAAAAGGCATTCAATTCCCTCAAAATCATTCCTTCCACCCCTCATGTTTTTTTTCCATTCCATCCCCTCTTGCTCCATTCATCAACACCACAACCCACCACCTTCGCCACAACCCACCACCACCATCACCCACCACCGACGCCATCACCGCCACCCGCCACCACCTCACCCTGACAGCCACCGTCGTCGTCGCCACCCACTCGCCACCGTTATCACCCGCAGCCGCGACCAACCGCCAACGCCACTCGCCGCCGCTTTCCACCACCATCGTCGACGCCACCACCACCACTGCCACCACCAACCGCCGCTGCCACTGCCACCCATCGCCACCTCTGCTACCACCAACCACCAAAGGTCACCTTGCCGCCACCACCACTCGTCGTCACCGCCGCACCGCCACTCCGCCACTCGCCGCCACCACCACCACTCGTCGTCGCCGCCGCACCGCCACTCGCCGCCGCCACCGCCGACACCCACCACCACCGACACCCACCACCGCCATCTATAGCCACCCACAATCACTACCACCAACCACCACCACCACTCAACGCTGATTTTATTACTCTGTTTTTCTTGCCTACCGAACAATACACAATAATAATTCATTCCATTCACACATGGTAACCAAACATGACATGGAATGGTAATGATCCATTGCATTCCCTCGTCCATTCCATTACCTCGTCCATTCCATTCCTTCGTCTATTCCATTACCTCATACCAAACAGACCCTTATGTATTTAAAATTAAATTTTTATGGAATGATGGATGATGATGAGCTTTAGCAATTTTTTTCATGTTTAACTCAGAGGGCATTATCACCAAGTCGTTATCCCAGTGGGAAACACTATGAGCCTCACATTTATTTCTTTAATTAGCTCAAATAGATGGATGATGGAATTTTTTTTTTTTTGTCGGCGCCACCAGAATCCGGATTTATTCTCATAAAAAAGGATAAGGTGTGCCAATTTAATTCAAAATACTTATAGGCTATTTACTTATAGTGGTACCTTTTATACTCTCAATAGTTTCGGCTTTTCTATTTCTCATAAGATGAGAACCCACAAGACTTCATGATTTAAAATTAAGGTAATTTAAAAGCAATATAGGAACTCTCTAAGTTGGCTGGGCCTACCAGTACATCCCAGAAAATACGTCTTCTATCTATTTTATCTTTTATATATAATATTTTGAAAACCAAAAATCCCAATTTTTCTATCATTTTCCATTTATTTGCAAAAAAAAAATCTGAAACATTTTCTCATTTTTAATTTTTTTTTTTTGTATATTTTTTTTAATTTTTATGACTCAAAAACTAAGACCTAAACGATAGTTTCCCATCCCCACACTTAAACTCTACATTGCCCTCAATGTAGCATGGAAACCGACTCAAAAGACTAAAATAAATAAGAATAAAAAAAACTAAGGGCAAATTGGAAAGGACTTAACTGGTTATATAATGAGTACGCTCCAAAATCTTGTCCAATCCAGCTCGATCGTATAGCATTCCAGTCGCGATCGGCTTTGACTCTAACCGGTATACTTGGTAAATGCGTTGAAATTCAAAAAGCAACTCCGAACAACACCCAAATGGAGATTAAGTACGATGGTACATACTCAAACCTGCACAATCAAAAACAAGCAAAACCAAAGCAGTACCGACTCTAAAAAAACGACTCAAACGATACTAACTTAGACTCACTATACAAAAGCTACGACTATATACAAACTCTATGAAACCTCCCCACACTTGAATTTAATCAGGAGGATTCTCCTTTATCCAACCCTTATCTAACCCATTTAATTTTAATTGTTCATCATTGTTTATTAAGAAATTAATGATGAAACTATAAAATATCTTAAGACATGCAAACGGGTCATGTGACAACTGGCACAAAACCGGTAATTTCCGTACAATTTAATTATTACTTGATATATGCAACTATGTGCTTAAATGTCAACATTGTCTGATTTCATGCTATACATGTGAATTCATGCACGTTTTATACTTCAAATATTGCTTTATGCATTACTATTAGCGTTGCGTCAGAAAGACTAGTAAACTCACCGGTAAGACACATTGTGTCAGCAATTCTGCAGAAAGCAGACAGACAATAGAATTGGGGCCTAGGAGTAGGTCCAACGTCTAAAATACATTAAAACCCAAGAATGTATACAAGGGTTAACATATAGACTTTCCGGAAGCTAAAATACGCACTGAAAAGCACCCGAAACACACTTTAAATACTGAATTTCATATATTTCAGCAAAATTCAGCATTGTAACAAGTCAGTAACATGTAAAAATATGACTAGTTAGTCCTGAATGCTTTCCTAAGTGTCGGGAATTGAAAGTGTCACAAAAGGGTTCATAAAGGACACTAAACGGTGCAATTTAGCACTTTAACGAACCAGTATCTAACCGAACAACCGGACATTACCCGAAACACCAAAATTATACTAGAAGCATTGTTTTAATGTTTCTGAGCTAGTTATGATCCCCGAACACCATAACACCTCTTATAACATAATAACACAATAAATCCCTAATCAAGACACTTGAAACTTAACTTAATTATGTAACTAGTAATTGAAACTTACACTTTACCCCCCCCCCCTTTGGGTGGGAAGGTCACAAGGAGGCCCCATCAAAATCTTTACTTAATCTTTCTTGATTCCCTTTGATCTTATAGAATCTCTTAAGATCATAATCTTGGATATGTCTTGTACTTGTGAGACATAATACACAAAGGTTAATAGGTTGGAATGGATATAAGAAGACAAGAGCTCATAACTCACCAACACCTCACACACACTCTTCTCTCCCTCTCCTCCCTTACCCACGGCCGTGAGCCACCACCCACATCACCACCACCTTCATCTCACTTTCATGCAATCTCAAGTCCTCACAAGGTGTTAGAAGCTAGATTGAGAAGTGTGGAGCTTGTGGATCTTGAAGGACCTCCTTCATTTGCTTTTATCCAACCCATTTGTCATCTTTAACCTCTTGTGTTCTTCCCTAGCCTTGTGCTAGTAGTAAGACCCTTATGATCTCTTGTTACTTCATATATTGTTGGTTAAAAGATGATATACATTGTTAATCTTGAAGAACACTAAAGAACATGATCATGATACTTTAACATAAACTTAATAACATAAAAATACATGTTGATTGTGTTGATTTGCTTCTTAATGATTGATTATTTGTGTTAGTGATATTGGACATCATAAGAAACCTACTAGATTGTGATTAAACACATGATCTAGTAAGTTAAGGAGGTGATCTTGTGAAAGACCAAGATCATCATGCTTTATGTCTTCATGAACTTGAATGATGAAATTAGTTTTCATATGTAAAGATGATTTAAACAAAATACAAATCTTGTAAATAGATGATTACAAAAATAATTTTCTCAAGAAACCAAGTTCATTTATAAGATTTACAAAGTCATGGATTCTAAGTAAACTCATCACATTTTTAGTGTTTAAACAAGACTAGAAACATGTTTGTAACAAAAAAAAAAATACAAAAGAAATATTTTTAGAAAAATCATCTTACAAGTTGTAAATGACTAAATCTTTCAAGAATGTGATTTAGAAACAAATAAATATGTTTTTAAGGGTAACTAAACCTACTAAATAACATGGTAAGTTACTACAAGTTCTTACAAAAACTTCAAGTTCATGATGTAGAGTAAATTACTTGATTTTGACACTCGGTAAGTGTTGAATGAGTTGATGATTGTTTGTGATGATTTTAAAAGAAAATAAAAACATGTTTTAAAAAAAAACATGGGAAACCTCCATTTTTAGGGGAAACCATGTCAAAATTTCTATAAAATTTTGACACTTACAAAAATATAAGTTTTGGTGAAACTTATTCCCTAAAAATTTACCTAAAAATATTTACCAAGGTTTCCCTAATTTTTAGGTAAACTTCAAGTTAAGAAATGATGATTTCTTCAAGATAAAAATTGATATTAAGTATATATATTTTTGAGGAAAATATATATATTTATTGATCACCAAATTTTGTGCTAAGTGTATGTAGTATGTATTATATGTAATAGTGTATTAGGACTTGAAAATACACTAAATGCTCCTAAGGAGTAAAAATACAAAATACACATACAACATGTATAGACAAATACAAGAGAATATATTTATGAAAATATATTTCTTAATAGATTATGTAACTTGGACGAGTTACGAACTTAAAATGAAGTTTTGGACAAAAATACATAACTCGGGTGAAAAATACAAGATACTTATATTTATTTTTGAGAAAATAATATAAGTAAGATACATAGTTAAAAATATAAATTATTTTTAACAACAAAGAACACATACATAAAAGATGGTGACTTGTACTTGTGCGATACAAGTCTAGTGACTAACGTTAATAAAACACGTATAGGTCACGACGCTAAATAAGCAAACCCGGTGAAGTTTACGGCGCAGGAAATGCAAAGTTGTGAGTTCATGTCCCCACTTTTAAACTTTTATATGCTTTCTAAACTTGGGGAAAATACATGTGTTATGGTATGTTGAATACAAAAACTAAAGAATGATACTTTAGATCATGTCACGAATAGGGTACCAGAAGCACCATTAATCGTGTACATACTAAGATCGCGGAACAAAAGGTTAGATCTAATGGGTTTCAGGCAGCCACACTCTTGGTCATAACTAGTACCAAGCAGTGCTTTTGTGTCTCTAGTCGTGAATCGACAACGAAAAATGCCTATGGTTTGGATGCTTCCTATGTCGTGTCACATGTTAATGGCCTTGCAAACCATTAGCGATCTCGATTTCCTTATATTTACAGAAATACTTGTTTCATACAAATTACATACCATGTTTTCATTCAAAGTATACAAACGTTCAATACAAAAACTGCATGAATTCACACCAACATTATGTTGACGATTTTCCAAAAACTGACATGTATTTCAGGTAACTAAAGTGGATTTGCGCACGGTTTTACTCTTGCTCTTGAATGTTGTTTATGTCGTTAGCTATGTTGTGTCCGGACTCCTATGCCTCTTTTGCAGGATTTGGTTGTTATATCCCACCTCATGTGGTGATATAATAATTAAAATCTTGTTGTTTATGGATGAAATAAAGTTGTAAACTTTTTAAAACAATTATTGGTCGTGTGATGTAAACACTTATCATAATCATGTTTTGAATGTTTAATATCAATGGCATTTGGAGTTATTTTATGAGCATGTAGTATGTTTACCATTCGTATGCAATGAGAACCTTTCAAGATCACACCTCGTGCTTCCGCCTAAGAAATGGGTGTGACAGATTGGTATCAGAGCTGCGATTGTAGTGAACCAGGATTCCTTCTCGAGTCTAGACTACAATCTTTAGGATCCTCTCACGAAAACAATTTTTCAAAGAGTTTTCATTGCATAAAACTTTCCGCGACATCCACTGCCTGAAACAGATTTTCAAAGAGTCAAGAAAGGACACTACGAGACTTAGGGTGCACTGGAGTAGCACTTGTCTTTGACTAAGAAATTACTTGCAATTTTGTGTGATAATTAATATATACATATACTAGAAATAGAATATCTCAGGTACTCGTGACTTTACCTAAAAACAGTGACCTATCTGAAGGAAATGATCCGACGATGAAACGAACTGTGCGGACTGTGCAAGGACTTACGTAATTATGGATGCATACATAATTATGGAATTCAGTGCACAGAAACCACAACAAGTCTTGTCACGTATCAAACGAGATTCCTTCAATACAAGAAAAGGTCAAACGTGAATACACTCACCCCTCCCCCAGCCTATTAATACTCTAGTGGAGTAATGATTTAGAGTATAAAGACAAGAACCGCCAATGTGAAGAAAGATATTTTGTCTTTCACGTATATTAAACTTGTACTATGGGGTGATGTAACCCTTATACATTTTGTTTACTTCGCAAACAATGATGTAACAAGTTTCCCTAATATATGTAGAGACTCGATGAATATCTTATGACACATCAGTATTTATCTATTCATGCATGCTTGTTGCTGTATGAATTGATTTATACATTTGGCGGATTGTTTGATGTCACTTATGTGGTATATGCCTATGTATATATACTACTACTGTCTCATATGACGATATCAAATAAATGTCTAACTCTGTTGCGTTGTGTTCTGACAGAACATGGCACCTAGAAGAGCTGTGAACAATCAAGATTCTGATCAACCCCCTCCTCCTCTTCTACCAAGGACTGCTGAAGAATTGAACGCCCTACTGGAAGAAAGGATCTCCGCAGCTATCGCCCAGTACGAGGCGAACCGCACCGAACAAAGTGGAGGACCAAGCAATGCTAGACGTAATGGGCAGGGAGATACATCTGGAGGAAACACAGCTCAAGGCTGCACTTTCAAGCAGTTTCTCGACTGCAAGTCGCTGAATTACGACGGCACTGGAGGTGCAGTGGCTTTTGTACGCTGGATGGAGAAGACTTATTCTACTATCCACATGAGCAAGTGTACTGCGGATCAGCAAGTCACTTTTGTTACTGGGTTTTTTGTTGATGAAGCTTTGACTTGGTGGAATTTGCAAGTCCAGACTCTGGGTGATGATGCTGCGTACGGCATGACGTGGGATGAACTAAAGGAACGAATGAGAGAGAAGTATTGCTCTCGTGCTGAACTCCAAAGATTGGAGACTGAGTTTTGGCACTTGACCATGGAAGGTGCTGACATTACTGGTTATACCCGAAGGTTCGACGATTTGTCAACAGTGATCCCCTATATGGTGAGTCCCGAATTTAAGCGCGTTGAACGCTACATCTGGGGATTGGCTCCAGAATTTCGCAGCATGGTAACTTTGGCTAAACCTGCAACGATCACTCAGGTTGTAACTCTGGCTGTCAGCCTTACTGAAGATGTTGTTCGTATGAAGAAGTTATCACTGAACCCTACTGAGAAGACCGAGACGTATGCTGAGTCGTCTGGTGACAAGAAAAGGAAGCATTCGGGCCTGAATCAAGTGACACGTAACAACAAGGGATCCAACAATAAGAAGCGAGACCCCAACCCACCTCAGGAGGCGAAAACTCTTGCAACCATGAATGACGCTCTTGCCAGAGGATACCTGGGCACTCTGCCCATCTGCAACCAGTGCAAGCATCATCATGAAGGAGCTTGTCGCGTTCCAAAATGCGACAAGTATGGAAAACTGGGTCACCATACTGAGAACTGTTAGGGAAAAGGAAATGGAAATGGTAATCGAAACGGGAATGGAAACCGCAACGGTGCTGGTAATAGAAACGGTGGTGGAAATGGCAATGGCAATGGTAACCAGGGTGGTAATGGAGCTGGGCAGAACCAAGGATGCTTTGGTTGTGGAAGCAAGGATCATTTCATGAAAGATTGCCCAAGGGGGAACAATGCTCAGGCTCGAGCATTCGTGATTGGAGCAAGGAACGCACGCGAGGACCCTAATGTGGTCACCGGTACGTTTCTCGTTAACAATCACTTTGCATCCATACTATTTGACACTGGTGCTGATTATAGCTTCATGTATGTGGAATTTAAACGTATACTTGGAATAGAATCTAGTAGATTAGATATTCCTTATTCCATAGAACTAGCCAATGGTAAACTCGTTGAATCGGGCGAAGTTGTTAGGGGTTGCTCATTAGAACTTGGTGAGTAAAGATTTAGCATCGATCTTTTACCTATTCAATTGGGTAGCTTCGATGTAGTGGTCAGAATGGACTGGTTGTCCAAGAACAAGGCTGAAGTTGTTTGTCACGAGAAAATCATTCGCATCCCTCTGGCGAATGATGAAACTCTCATCGTGCATGGAGAAAAACGAGACGCGCCTCTGCGAATCATCAGTTGTATGAAAGCGCAGAAGTGCTTAAGGAAAGGATGTGTTGCTTTCCTGGCACATGTTGTAGATAAGAAGGCTGAAGAGCCGAAACCCGAAGACATTCCTGTGGTGAAGGAATTCCCTGATGTTTTTCCCGAAGATCTGCCAGGACTACCTCTGCAACGACAAGTCGAATTCCATATAGACTTGGTTCCAGTAGCCGCTCCTGTAGCCAAGGCACCCTATCGGCTTGCACCATCCGAGATGCAGGAATTATCTACACAACTCCAGGAGCTGTTGGATAAAGGATTCATAAGGCCAAGCTTCTCGCCTTGGGGAGCTCCAGTATTGTTCGTAAAGAAGAAGGATGGAACTCTGCGGATGTGTATCAACTATAGAGAGTTGAACAAGCTCACTATCAAGAATCGGTACCCACTACCGAGGATTAACGACTTATTTGATCAGTTGCAAGGATCGAGCTACTATTCCAAGATCGACCTTCGATCTGGATACCATCAGTTAAGGATCCAAGAGGAAAGCATACCAAAGACTACATTCCGAACACGTTATGGGCATTACGAATTCCTTGTGATGCCATTCGGACTGACGAATGCGCCAGCGGTATTTATGGATCTGATGAACCGCGTATGCAAACCATATCTTGATAAATTCGTGATTGTATTTATCGATGATATCCTGATTTACTCGCAAACAAGAGAAGAGCACGATCAACACCTCAGAACCATTTTGGAACTACTGAAGAAAGAGAAACTTTATGCGAAGTTCGCAAAGTGTGAATTCTGGATTCGCGAAGTACAGTTCCTTGGTCATGTCGTGAACGAGAAGGGCATTCATGTAGACCCAGCCAAGATAGAAGCGATAAAGAATTGGGAAGCCCCCAAAACCCCAACTGAAGTTCGACAATTTTTGGGCTTAGCAGGCTATTACCGGCGATTTATCGAAAAAATTTCCAAGATAGCTCAACCGCTAACAACCCTTACGCAGAAGGACAAGAAATACGACTGGGGTGATAAGCAGGAAGAAGCCTTCCAACTACTCAAAAATAAGCTATGCGATACACCGATACTATCCTTACCCGAAGGCACTGAAGACTTCGTGGTATACTGCGACGCTTCGCGTCAAGGTTTGGGTTGCGTGCTCATGCAACGCCAAAAAGTCATCGCTTACGCTTCAAGACAGTTGAAGGTGCATGAAAGGAACTATACCACTCACGACCTGGAGCTAGGCGCGGTGGTTGTCGCTTTGAAGATCTGGAGACACTATTTATATGGTACTCGATGTACAATCTTCACAGATCACAAAAGCCTACAACACATATTTGATCAGAAGGAATTAAATATGCATTAACGACGTTGGGTCGAGCTGCTAAACAATTATGACTGTGAGATTAAGTACCATCCTGGAAAAGCAAACGTTGTAGCAGATGCGTTAAGCCGAAAAGAAAGGGTTAAGACCCTAAGGGTTCGAGCATTGGAAATGACTATTCGGACGAATCTCACTGCACGCATTCATGACACACAACAAGAAGCCCTTAAGATGGAAAATCGTAGAGCTGAATACCTCTGAGGTATGCTGAAGAATTTGGTGCCAAACAAAGAGGGAACCTTATACTTTAAGAGGCGTATTTGGGTTTCGCTCTGTGGCGGTATTCGATAAGTCATCCTTAATGAAGCTCACAAGTCGAGATACTCGATCCATCCAGGATCAGACAAAATGTATCAAGACTTGAAGGACTACTATTGGTGGTCGAGACTTAAAAGCGATGTTGCTATCTATGTTGGAAAGTGCCTAACCTGTGCTAAGGTTAAGGCTGAATATCAGAAACCGTCCAGATTGCTGCAACAACCAGAGATACCCATGTTGAAATGGGAGCAAATCTTGATGGACTTCATAACAAAATTACCCAGAACCCCTAGGGGGCACGATATGATATGGGTGATAGTCGATCGGTTAACGAAATCTGCGCATTTCCTACCGATCCGAGAGAAGGATAGCACTGGAAAGCTTGCTGAGTTATACCTGAAAGAAATCGTGGCACGTCATGGAGTGCCTATCTCAATTATCTCAGACAGAGATGGACGTTTTGTCTCGAGGATCTGGCAATCCTTCCAGGAAGCCTTTGGATCTCAACTAGATCTAAGCACGGCCTTCCATCCGCAAACAGACGGCCAGAGTGAACAGACCATACAAACGCTAGAAGATATGCTTCGCGCATATGTTATGGACCTAGGCGGCAGCTGGGATACTCACCTACCTTTAGTTGAGTTTTCCTACAATAACAGTTATCATACGAGCATAAAAGCCGCACCGTTCGAAGCTCTATATGGTTGCAAGAGCCGCTCGCCATTATGTTGGGCAGAAACTGGAGACAAACGTATGGTTGGTCCTGAACTTGTGCAAGAGACAACCGACAAAATCATGCAGATCCGAGAGTGCATTAAGGCGGCTCGAGATCGACAAAAGAGCTACGCTGATCGAAGACCGAAACCCTTAGAATTTGAGGTGGGAGATAAAGTTTTGTTGAAGGTCTCACCTTGGAAGGGCGTAGTAAGATTCGGAAAACGTGGAAAGCTGAATCCACGATACATCGGACCATTCAAGATTTTGGAAAGAATTGGTACCGTGGCTTACAAGTTGGAATTACCTGAAGAACTTAACGGAGTACATGATACGTTTCATGTGTCCAACCTCAAGAAGAGTCCAACCCAAGAAACAGTGATCATCCCTTCAGATGAAGTGCATATTTACGACACGCTCCGATTTACAGAACATCCCATTGAATTGGGGCCTAGTAAACTCACCGGTAAGACACATTGTGTCAGCAATTCTGCAGAAAGCAGACAGACAATAGAATTGGGGCCTAGGAGTAGGTCCAACGTCTAAAATACATTAAAACCCAAGAATGTATACAAGGGTTAACGTATAGACTTTCCGGAAACTAAAATACGCACTGAAAAGCACCCGAAACACACTTTAAATACTGAATTTCATATATTTCAGCAAAATTCAGCATTGTAACAAGTCAGTAACATGTAAAAATATGACTAGTTAGTCCTGAATGCTTTCCTAAGTGTCGGGAATTGAAAGTGTCACAAAAGGGTACATAAAGGACACTAAACGGTGCAATTTAGCACTTTAACGAACCGGTATCTAACCGAACAACCGGACATTACCCGAAACACCAAAATTATACTAGAAGCATTGTTTTAATGTTTCTGAGCTAGTTATGATCCCCGAACACCATAACACCTCTTATAACATAATAACACATTAAATCCCTAATCAAGACACTTGAAACTTAACTTAATTATGTAACTAGTAATTGAAACTTACACTTTACCCCCCCCCCCTTGGTTGGGACGGTCACAAGGTGGCCCCATCAAAATCTTTACTTAATCTTTCTTGATTCCATTTGATCTTATAGAATCTCTTAAGATCATAATCTTGGATATGTCTTGTACTTGTGAGACATAATACACAAAGGTTAATAGGTTGGAATGGATATAAGAAGACAAGAGCTCATAACTCACCAACACCTCACACACACTCTTCTCTCCCTCTCCTCCCTTACCCACGGCCGTGAGCCACCACCCACATCACCACCACCTTCATCTCACTTTCATGCAATCTCAAGTCCTCACAAGGTGTTAGAAGCTAGATTGAGAAGTGTGGAGCTTGTGGATCTTGAAGGACCTCCTTCATTTGCTTTTATCCAACCCATTTGTCATCTTCAACCTCTTGTGTTCTTCCCTAGCCTTGTGCTAGTAGTAAGACCCTTATGATCTCTTGTTACTTCATATATTGTTGGTTAAAAGATTATATACATTGTTAATCTTGAAGAACACTAAAGAACATGATCATGATACTTTAACATAAACTTAATAACATAAAAATACATGTTGATTGTGTTGATTTGCTTCTTAATGATTGATTATTTGTGTTAGTGATATTGGACATCATAAGAAACCTACTAGATTGTGATTAAACACATGATCTAGTAAGTTAAGGAGGTGATCTTGTGAAAGACCAAGATCATCATGCTTTATGTCTTCATGAACTTGAATGATGAAATTAGTTTTCATATGTAAAGATGATTTAAACAAAATACAAATCTTGTAAATAGATGATTACAAAAATAATTTTCTCAAGAAACCAAGTTCATTTATAAGATTTACAAAGTCATGGTTTCTAAGTAAACTCATCACATTTTTAGTGTTTAAACAAGACTAGAAACATGTTTGTAACAAGAAAAATACAAAAGAAATATTTTTAGAAAAATCATCTTACAAGTTGTAAATGACTAAATCTTTCAAGAATGTGATTTAGAAACAAATAAATATGTTTTTAAGGGTAACTAAACCTACTAAATAACATGGTAAGTTACTACAAGTTCTTACAAAAACTTCAAGTTCATGATGTAGAGTAAATTACTTGATTTTGACACTCGGTAAGTGTTGAATGAGTTGATGATTGTTTGTGATGATTTTAAAAGAAAATAAAAACATGTTTTAAAAAAACATGGGAAACCTCCATTTTTAGGGGAAACCATGTCAAAATTTCTATAAAATTTTATAAAATTTTGACACTTACAAAAATATAAGTTTTGGTGAAACTTATTCCCTAAAAATTTACCTAAAAATATTTACCAAGGTTTCCCTAATTTTTAGGTAAACTTCAAGTTAAGAAATGATGATTTCTTCAAGATAAAAATTGATATTAAGTATATACATTTTTGAGGAAAATATATATATTTATTGATCACCAAATTTTGTGCTAAGTGTATGTAGTATGTATTATATGTAATAGTGTATTAGGACTTGAAAATACACTAAATGCTCCTAAGGAGTAAAAATACAAAATACACATACAACATGCATAGACAAATACAAGAGAATATATTTATGAAAATATATTTCTTAATAGATTATGTAACTTGGACGAGTTACGAACTTAAAATGAAGTTTTGGACAAAAATACATAACTCGGGTGAAAAATACAAGATACTTATATTTATTTTTGAGAAAATAATATAAGTAAGATACATAGTTAAAAATATAAATTATTTTTAACAACAAAGAACACATACATAAAAGATGGTGACTTGTACTTGTGCGATACAAGTCTAGTGACTAACGTTAATAAAACACGTATAGGTCACGACGCTAAATAAGCAAACCCGGTGAAGTTTACGGCGCAGGAAACGCAAAGTTGTGAGTTCATGTCCCCACTTTTAAACTTTTATATGCTTTCTAAACTTGGGGAAAATACATGTGTTATGGTATGTTGAATACAAAAACTAAAGAATGATACTTTAGATCATGTCACGAATAGGGTACCAGAAGCACCATTAATCGTGTACATACTAAGACCGCGGAACAAAAGGTTAGATCTAATGGGTTTCAGGCAGCCACACTCTTGGTCATAACTAGTACCAAGCAGTGCTTTTGTGTCTGTAGTCATGAATCGACAACGAAAAATGCCTATGGTTTGGATGCTTCCTATGTCGTGTCACATGTTAATGGCCTTGCAAACCATTAGCGATCTCGATTTCCTTATATTTATAGAAATACTTGTTTCATACAAATTACATACCATGTTTTTCATTCAAAGTATACAAACGTTCAATACAAAAACTGCATGAATTCACACCAAGATTATGTTGACGATTTTCCAAAAACTCACATGTATTTCAGGTAACTAAAGTGGATGTGCGTGTGGTTTTACTCTTGCTCTTGGATGTTGTTTATGTCGTTAGCTATGTTGTGTCCAGACTCCTATGCCTCTTTTGCGGGATTTGGTTGTTATATCCCACCTCATGTGGTGATATAATAATTAAAATCTTGTTGTTTGTGGATGAAATAAAGTTGTAAACTTTTTAAAACAATTATTGGTCGTGTGATGTAAACACTTATCTCAATCATGTTTTGAATGTTTAATATCAATGGCATTTGGAGTTATTTTATGAGCATGTAGTATGTTTACCATTCGTATGCAATGAGAACCTTTCAAGATCATACCTCGTGCTTCCGCCTAAGAAAGGGGTGTGACAGGTCAACCCACCAAAATTTAAATTTACCTGGATCAAACCTGATACGATGCATATAACGAGTAAGATGGTAGTCTCTGCACTTCAGTTTCTCATTTTGCTTTTTTTCATACCGTCTCTGCACCCTCAGACTATGTTGGTCCAAGCTTCTCCGTTGCTTCTCCCGTGTTAGTAATTGTGGTGGTGATGTATCTTCTAACTTCTCCACGGGCCAACCGTCAAATTACTCAGCCACTCCATCTTCTTCTTAGTTTGGTGCTTGTTTGATCTCCATTTTTGGCTTCTCCACAAGTAAAGTCTCTAAATAAATAATATCACCAACATGGTCAAATTCTTCTTCTACAAGTGTTGGTAAACCAACCAACTCATCACCAAACTCCTCCTCCCAAGATGGTATATGCATCTCTCTCTCATTCTCCATCTTGTCAAGTGGCTCATTCACGTCTTCCCCACCATCATCATTCCACAAGTCATCATCAGTGGGTTCAGGACCATAATACCATGGCGTGGAATACCAATTAGGCGTCACGTCCTGTTGAACCGAAGGTGGGACTGAATCGTCCGTTGTCGTCTCCAATTCTACATCTGACAACTTTGGATCACCGGGAAGCTCTTCTTTAACATGTTCTTCCTCAACTTCTTCTTCCTTCACCCCTTCATAGCTCTCAAAGTCAATATTATCAGCATAGTAATCATCCCATGTAAAGCGTATTGTACTTTGATTTTTCTTCCGATTCACGTAAATCGGACAATCTTAGTACCGGTGCGGTCCACCATAGTCGTCACACCTTGGATGTACGTGTTGATTCATGGTTTCCTTAATCATTTGACTCAGTGTCTCGATCATTCGCTGAAGAATGGTGAACATTTCAGGAAACCTCGGATCTCCTTGGTCCTATGCTGTTGTCGTTATCTGAGTGAACACTTGACATGATTCCACGAACGCCCAAACATATGGAGGGTACTCGCTATGATAACCTGCCATGAATAGAGTAGCAAAAACTACACAAAATAGAGAAAGGAAAGAAAAAAAACTAACTAATAAAAAATATTTGCAAAATTAAAGACTCGACACACTACTACTAGACTCAAACTCTAGTACTCAAACCCAAAGACTCAAATTACAAATAAGACCAATTAAACAAATAAGATCAGTCAAAGCTAATAACGCAATCGCCTAAGTGTCCCCGGCAACGGCGCCAAAAACTTGATGTGCTGAATGCGGTCTATAAAAAACTAACCTAATCTAGACACCCTAGTTTTAAATTTATAAACTAAGACTCTCTAAATGCTAGACCACTGACAGGCAAGTGTACCTATCGTACGTAGTAAAGCCTAATGAAGTCCGAGTATCGAACCCACGAGACACTAGCGACGCTACACTAGACTCTGACTTAACTAATTACTTAACTGGTTTATTTGATTTGATTGGATTTGGGGGTTTTAACTAATTAAACTAAAGGAATTAACTAAGACGAACTAGACTTCCTAGACGCAGGCTGAAGGCTAATAAGGTGAAATCAAGGATGGGAAAGTACTACCCAGGTTTGGAATCCTATCTGTGACTCTCAGTTTTCTCTCGGCAATGGTAACTATGATCGAACCAAGTTCTAATAATACGACACTCTAAGACTAAAGATAAGTTGAATCTCCTCCCGGTCTCATCAACTTCTCCTAAGGTCCTAAAGGTCAAATAAAGCTCACTGGTATGGGTTGGATCACCTCCCGGTCTCTCCAACAATACTAAAGTACCCAAAGACTAGATCTCCTCCCGGTCTCACTAATCACAATACACCCTAGAGTGCATGGGGTAACCTAAAAACACTTGACAAGACTTAGGAAAACAAATAATGCTGGGGAACTTAGAAAATCTCCTCCCGGTCTCACTGCACCTAAATACCTAGCACCAAAGACAATCCCAACTATCTATCTCCTTCCGGTCTCAAGAATAGGTAGAACACTAAACTCCTCTAAATTATCAAACAATGTTCCTATGGGATACGACCTCAGTAAACCATAAACTAGTTCCAAACACAAAGTAGGTAACCTAACATGCATCTATACATGAAAGACATTCACAAAGACACATGAGGAACAATTATAAGATAATAAATTAGAATAAAGTATGCACACACATCTAGTCAAATATTGATAGGTCTTTTACTTTAATATTCATCCATTAATAAATTACCAAAACCGAAAGATTACCGATTATCAATAAATATTCATCTCAAACCCGGGTAAAAAATACGAACTAGCCAATAATCATAACTAAAAACATAAAACGAGTCTGAAAGGAGTAGCAAAACATAGTATCAAATCTGAAAAACACAAAGTTATTCGAAACTGAAACTACTAATCGCTAACCCAAACTCAAATCTTGAATCGTAGATCTTGAACTTGAACCGTATAACCTTCTCCTCTTCGCCCCTTATTCTTTTCTCAGCCTTCTGTCCGTCTGATGTGATGTTCGTAATTCGCTGTCCACCTCAAAATTGCCGTCCGATCCTCCTTTTCTATTATTCTGTTCGATATATTAATAATTAGGAAAAAACCTTCGGGTACAGTAATGTATTTTAAGTCTAATACAATTCTTCAAGACCTCAAGCCCATGTATATTACTTCCATTCGGCCCAATAGGTATCTTCTTCTTTTTTGGTGGGTTCCTTTTATTCATGATTTATAACATGGGCATAATAAGCCTACAATCAGTAGGTTTTAAAGCATATTTTATGAGACTAGTGGGAAACCCGCGCGTTGCGGCGGGGTCAACAGTACACAGTGGGAACATGACCTGCATCAGGCAAGACTACCTTCTAGCTATAACTACTAATTATATCACTAACAAACTATTAGCAATACTAAAACAGACACATCAGTGTACACCATGCATAGTTACATGTCAGCAAAAAACATATTAATGATTTTAGTAAACCTACCTTGAAATGAGAACAAAATGAAGATTTAGAGGACTCTTTAACGCAATGGGAATTCGGTTGTTAGCGGCGGACACTATAGATCAACAGATACAATGAAAGCCACATGTACGTGTTACACGACTGTCAAACTTTCACTTATCCGAAATGGTCATGCTAAAGAGTAGCAAGTGTTGCTACGTCTAATGGCATAAATCAATAGCACCTATTAAATTACACACTGTTTGATAATAAAACTGGGTAGGCAACCACGACCCACTACCGTGCCATTGCCAACCACCACTGCGCCATTATTCTCATAGAACACCAAACAAACATAAGAAAAATGTGTAGCCAACAATTCATCCTTCATTCTAAGTCAAATGTACAAAATTTATTATCCAAACATTCCAAATGTCATGATGTTAATACAACATTATTAATTAACTACCTCATATCCAGAATATGAACAACAGTATGGGCAAACAAATCTTTTGATCCCAATTGTAGTCGTCTGATGAACGGATTGTTAAGTACCAACACATGATGAAAGATGCAGCTCAAGCAATGCTTAAACAACTTGTTCTATTAGATAATCCTTAATCCTGTCAAATGTTAAGTACCAACACATGATGAAAGATGCAGCTCAAGCAATGCTTAAACAATTTTTTAAATTAGATAATCCAATCAAACCACCCATATGTAAATAGGTCAAAAGTGCCTGACCCATTAAATAAAAAAAATAATGTAAGATAGAATAAGGTTGACCATTAATTAATGAGAAGGTGGCCCATGATGGTTCGGGTTATACGATTGATGATGACCATTTATATCAGGCTTTACATGTAAGTTGTCATTGACAACTCAGTGTGCATCATCTCTGGTTTAGTATAAAGAGTTAGTTATTATGCCTGTCGTGCCTATTCTTACATCATAAAGAGTTATAAAAAAAATCACACACGACAATTACAAGCAGAAAGTTATTAACATTAAACAATGTACCTTCCCTTCTCCCATGGCCTCCTTCCAGTATCTTCATGCCATAGACTCATAGAGTAGGCTGGAGCTAGGCTAAAATTATAAGAAAACACAGAGCTATGTTCACATCTTTATGGTACACCAGTTTCAATAAGGAATGTTTTGTCCATTAAAAGTGTACACCAGTTTCATTAAGAAATCTTTTGCAACTATAATATATTAAATCAGAAAGTACCTCATTTGCTTAATCTAAAGCACTGGTTGAATCATCCTAAAGAACCAGGTCTGGTCTAGAAAGAAACAAGCGTGCAAACACGAGTCTTTGCTGCTCAATAAGAGAAAGAACACTGGACCATTCATTTGTTGTGTCAAGACCACTGAAGCATGACACTGAGTAGCCGAGATGATGTTTGAACCAACCTGATCTGTCCCGTTTTTACTTTTAGGAAAGAGGCTCATTTTGTCCCATGACCAGCCTACCCGCTCATCATCCCACCTGAGAAAGTGATCATTGTTAAGTACCTTGAGTCAAAAATAATGAGTTGAAATTGCATAATGATCCAACGCTATTTGTAAAGAGATCACTGGATACCTCAGCAAAACATTGCTCTGAATAGTCATTAAAATGAGAAATAATTGCATTACTATCTTTCAGACGCCCTAATCTGCAATTATGTCACAGATCATGACTCATTGACCAAGTCAATTTCAGACGCCCCGATCTGCAATTATGTCACAGAACTCATTGACCAAGTCACGAACCAGCAAGTACACTTACCTCACTCAATATCAGAACTCATTGACCAAGTCAATATCAGTCTTCGTTTCCTATTTGTTCACCTTATCTGTTTCGGGTCGGTCGGGCCAGGAGCAAAGAAAACCGAAATAATAAAACCCGACCCGTAAGCAACTAAAATTGACTTTTTCTTTTACCAGTGAAGCATATCCATAAGCATGCCATCAAAATTTAACTAACCTAATGTAATTAAAGATGTCGACAGCCGCAAAATTAGACAACAACCAGGTTTGCTTCAATCAATATAATACCCAATTTGGAATAATCAATTTGATATACAAGTAACCATAATCAGTACCCAATTTGGTATTATAATCAATTTCATTCCATGAAGGCAGAACTGAATAATAGACACCGAGCCTAGTATCAAAACATAATAAAGTTGTAGGTCATGATAGCCATGAATATAGAATAAAAATGCAGTATTATTGAACGAATTTGAAGCTTTGAAGGCCGGTACCCGGGTATTGATGACCGGCATCCTTTATAAGTTTTGAAGGCCCATTCTTCGTTCTTTAAAGGTTCAAATTCAACAAAGTAAACCATTGAACACTGTTGGTGCAATGAATGTCTGCTGACTACGTCTTAATCGAGTCTTATGTCTAGATAGGATGAATGAACATAATGGGTTAGAAATTAGGGTTTATATGTGATAGATAGTATTGCAGTTCGCTTGAAATGACAATATGTCATGCTCAAGCGAAAACCAAAAACAAGCTAGTTCGCTTGAACATTCAAGCGAAACCACATCATGCAAGTTCGCTTGAAGCAACCCATGTCACTCTCAAGCGAACAGGCAACACCTATATATATAGCTGATGTGCGTGTCATTTGAAGCGAACAGGAGTGTGTGTATGTGAGTCAAGGTGCTGCCAAAATTTCATCAGAATTGATAGTAAAGACTCGGAAATTAGTAATAGAGAAGAATTGAAAAGGAAACAAGCTATGTGACTTTGTTTACTTTGATTCTGCCTCTGTAAACGAAGATGAACTGCCTTAACTGACTGTTTAGGGTCACGACAACGGTCCAACAAGTGGTATCAGAGCTCAGGACAAGGAGTTCATACCATTGCAGCTTGAAATCATCGGATTTTCTTACTTCTACTCATTCTTTTCTGATTTGGACATTGTTTTACGGTTGAAATGGTCTGATTTTCACGTATATTGTATAAAACATAGTATTAACAAATCCTAGAAAGAATCAGATTAAAACTCGAATTAAAACTGATAAAAAATGGCTTAAAACATCTGTTCGCTTGAACGAACCTGCGTGTCTCGCTTGAAATACTTGTGTATTTTCAAGCGAACTGAGATAATATTCAAGTTCGCTTGAAAGTTTGTTATTCGCTTGAAAATTTTTGCTGAGTTCGCTTGAAGCCATCTCGCTTCAAACTGTGTTCGTTTGAAAGTAATCAGTGAGTTCGCTTGAGTGGGGTTCCGCTTGAGTTGATATTGCCTTTTCCCTTCAAGTGTCTCGCTTGAACCTGTATTGCCATTTCGCTTGAAAAGCTATATTGCTTTAAAGCTGAGTTCGCTTCAAGTGTTTCCGCTTGTATCTGTATTTTTCAAAACCAAAAATTTTCTAAGTGTTTGCTGATTTTTCAGGTACGTACAAGATGGATAAAATGAAACCTTTCAAAGATACAAGAACAGAAGAAGAAAAATTAGCATACAGAAAACAGAGAGCTCACTGGAGGATGATGAGAATTTCTCGTATTTACCATGAAGCTAAGAAGGCGAAGAGATGGGATGCTAATAGAGAATGTTACCTTGATCCTGAAGGAAACATTGCTATTGATGATAAAACTCTTAGTGAGGAAGCTCTAGTTGAATGTATTGCTGAAGAAGAAGAAGCTTTACAGAGAAAATGGTGGGGAGGTGATGAAGAGAAAGAAAAAGAAAAAGAAAAAGATGAAACTTCAAAATGTGAAGTTGTGATGACTGAAGAAGTTATGAAAGAAACTGTTATGGAAAAACAGTAGGTTCTTGAAGAAGTAATTTCCGAGAAAGAAGAATCCAAGAAGAATGGATCTTCAAGTTCTGAAATTGTGTGCTCAAAATGTGACAAATCTGCAGCAGACAATGTTAAACTCTTGAAAGATGTGGAGAGCTTGACATTGGAAATCAAATAGCTGAAATTTGAGAATGTTAAACTGTTAAATGATTTGAACAGTTTGACATTAGAAAACAAGGTTTTGAAAGAGAAAGAAAAAGATTTTGAAAGTAAAAAGAAATTTTTAGATAAAATTTTTGAAGATAAAATCAAAAGTTTTGAAAATGAAAAATTAAAAATTGAAAAAGAATTTCAAAGTCAAATAAAGATTCTTGAAGATGGGAGATCTGTTTTTAGCAGGAATAATATTGAAAACCAAAAGGTAATAAATTCCCATCGTCAGACGATTATTCGACTTGAAAAAGAAGCTGATTATGCTCGAAACAAAATCAAAGAGTTAGAGAATAAATTGAAAGGTTTTGTGACTTCTGCATCATATGTGTGTCCAGAACCGATCAATTCAGTTCCAATAAGTGACAATGTCACAAATTTTGACAAAGTCAAAATTGAAGATTGTGATGATAAATCTGATGATGAAAAAGAAAAAGAAGAAAAAAGAAAAACATTTTTGAAATTAAATGAAATGTTTAAAAATACTGTTTTACATTCTACTGAGAAAGGTGAATGCTCAACGCAAAAACCTGTAAAGAAGAATGTGGAACAGAAACAAAAAGATAAAAAATCGAAAAATTTTCAAAAAGAAAATAAAAGCTCATCAGATCAATCATCCAATCACAATAAAAAATCACAAAAATTTAAAAATCAAAACTAAAAAATAGTTGGTAATCAGTGGTGCAGGTTTGACCAAAGTGCTCAAATGCCAAATCAAGGATACAAGAGGAGAAATGACTGCCACAAGGCAACTCAATGCTTTGATCTAAGTGTGTGGTATGAAGACGGTGTGTGGTTTGAAAGTTGTGAGAGGTATGATAACAGAGTGTGTTACACTTGTGGATATCAAGGACACATTGCTGTTAACTGCCAAAATTAGAGATTCGAAACAAGAAGGTGCTATGAATGCCACATCAGAGGACACATTGCCAGAGATTGCCCAATGAGATCAAAGGGAAGATCGAGGGTTGAATCTCAGAAAATGGGAATGAAATCAGTCAATGTCAAGTCCAAAGAACAGAAAGTTCAAGAACCAAAAGTTCAAGAACAGAAAGTTCAAGAAAAGAAGATTAAGCTTTCACAAGGGCAGAAAGACAGACTAAGGAAGAAAATGAAGAAGGCGATAGAGTATCTGGAAATGATTTTGTCCTCGGATAAAACTGGTAATCCGAGAAAAAGTTCTGATGAATTGCTTTCCTCAACTGTAAAGGCAAGCAAAACGAATTCATCAAATACAAATCTGAGGATAAAAGGGAAAGAGAAAAGGAAGTTAAAGAAAGAAAAATTAACTAACCAAAATGGTAACCAATCAAAGAAAGTTAATTTTTCAGACAAAATCTTGATCAAGGTTTTCGAATATAAAAGAGACCGTGAAAGTTTATTCATTTCACAGGCTAATAAATTTGGAAAACCTAGATCTAGTAAGAATTGGGTAACAATGAAGGTTGGCGATGAATTTGTTTCTGTGAAAACAAAAGAGCCATCTTCTGGCAAGGAATTTGTTTCTTCGGAAACAGAAGAGCCATGTGTTGGCAATGAATCTAACTTATCAAAGTCAGAAGAGCCACAAATTGAGGTAAAAAGTGATGAATCTGTATTGTCAAAATCATCCAAGGCTGGTCAGGCTTGGGTGAATTTGTTCAAGTAAACACCTGACTTGCCGGAACTCCCAGGTTGGTAAGTGTGGAGTAGGAATCGGCATCTTTCTTGAGAAATTCACAGGTTGGTAACTGTGATATTTCGAATCATAAAAGACTAATCAAGGACATTAAGTTGTACTTGATTTATCTTTCCGATAAGTGGATAAAGGTAAACAAAGTGATGAAGTAAACCCCTAACCTACAAATGGTTTGTGAAAATCAACAAAACTAATTTTCCGGAAAAACCATTTTGATTAAAACAAACTTAAGTGTTTTGAAATCATAATGGGAAAATAGTTTGTTGTAAGGGGGAGTTCTGATTGTTTAAGCAAATTGAATGGTGAATTGAAGCGATTTGATAACAGTTTGTCATTTTCCTTGTACAGTTTGTTTTCAAATTTTCCTAGAAAATCAAAATTGAAATATATTTTGATTTTAGGGGGAGAAAATTTTTTTAAAAAAATTAGAAAATTTGAAAATGTCAAAAACATTGAAAAAGCTAAAAAGAGTTTTGTTGTGAAAAAGAGAAAATGATAGTAAATCAGTTGGACTATCACAACATGCTAAAGAAATGAAATGTCAAATGTGATAAACGGTCTCACTAAAGATGTGACGATAGGCTCAGCTAGACTAGTAGATTTGCAATAACGATACAAACTTAAATGAAAAAGCCTAGTTCTAGTGGGAAACACGGTTGAAAGCATAGTACTTAGTTTTGTCCTTTTTGATTGTGTGCCTACTCAGTAATCGCTGAATGCTAAAGAGCATAAAAACCGATCAGTTTGTGAACTTTCACAACTTGTTGAAAAAGTCGTTGTGATTGTGCATTTCTTTTTGCAAAGATTTAAACTTGTTTTATTTCTTTATTTTGTTTAAGCATTGGACATCCTTTGCGTATACGTGAGTATCGAACTGGATGTTAGTGCCTAAATGTTCTGAGTTATTTTTCTTGGTGTTTCGTTTAAGCTTTGGATCACCTCTGCGTATACGGGAGTATCGACCTGGTGGTTCAAGCCTAAACAACTTCAACTTGTTTTATTTTCTTATTTTGTTTAAACATTGGACTTTCTCTGCGTATCGAAAGATCGACCTGATTGTTAATGTTTAAACATTCTGCTTTGTTTTTGCACATATCACAGTTGATGAAAGTTTAAAGGCATTACTTGAGTCAGTGTATTGCATGATGAGGGGATATGCTGAGATCGTGGGGTCCATAAGAATTTAGTGCAAAATTAATATACCTTAATGTATCGGTAAGCATTTCGAAAGTTTTTAGATTGAGTTTAAGAGGACACCTATATCGTCAATCTATGTGAATCGTTTAGAACTTAAAATGATTAAAGCTTAACGGTGTTAGTGATTTGTCTCAGAAACTGATATGATCCTCTTACACAAACTCACCAAAAATATTGTTTGTAGATATTTCTTTACTGTATTTCTTTAAAATCAAAAATCCAAAAATATTGTGTTTAGTTTTAAATTTTTGAAAAATACAAAAAAAATTTTGACAACTGATGTTGGAAAGCGGATTTTCAAAATTCCTAGTGCTAAACATGATGAACTACATTGGGTTGGGAGAATATGTTAAAAGCTTTGAATGTTATATACAAATGTTTTGAAAGATTGTATGTTTAGTTAATCAAGGTCATTCACTTGAACTTGATGTAACTAATTTTTTTTAATGAAAGAATGATTTCTACTAGTAAGTTTCTTAAATCTAAATGTTATAAATTTGTGAAACTTATGTTGTGGTAGAGGATATGCAGGTAACGAGAATCCCCATGGCAATGAAATGTTAAAAGTTTGAATCAGAATTCAAGTCCTAGCATTCTGAGAGGAGGAGTCTGTGAAAGGGGGAGTCAGAATTCTAGATCAACAATCAAAGGGGAGATTGAAGATGGAGCTAGGTTGAGTTCCTAAACTTGTGAAGAGAGAGTTTTTGCAATGAGAAGATAAAGTTGGAAAAAGACAAAGACTAAAGACTTGACGCCGAAGACTTCGTCAACATCCAAGGGGGAGTCTGTTGGTGCAATGAATGTCTGTTGACTACGTCTTAATCGAGTCTTATATCTAGATAGGATGAATGAACATAATGGGTTAGAAATTAGGGTTTATATGTGATAGATAGTATTGCAGTTCGCTTGAAATGACAATATGTCATGCTCAAGCGAAAACCAAAAACAAGCTAGTTCGCTTGAACATTCAAGCGAAACCACATCATGCAACTTCGCTTGAAGCAACCCATGTCACTCTCAAGCGAACAGGCAACACCTATATATATAGCTGATGTGCGTGTCATTTGAAGCGAACAGGAGTGTGTGTATGTGAGTCAAGGTGCTGCCAAAATTTCATCAGAATTGATTGTAAAGACTCGGAAATTAGTAATAGAGAAGAATTGAAAAGGAAACAAGCTGTGTGACTTTGTTTACTTTGATTCCGCCTCTGTAAACGAAGATGAACTGCCTTAACTGACTGTTTAGGATCACGACAACGGTCCAACAAACACCAAAATTTCTCAATTATCAACATACAATTCAATCCAAACAAGCGAATTATCACATAAAAAACACATCAACATGATTTATCAAATATAAACAAATATTGAATGAGAAATAAAAAAAACATCAACCAAATTAAGCTTGTAAGAAAACGAAATCGAAGCACCAATCAACCTGAATCTTTGTTTTCACCTTGTGGTTCTAACATCGAACCTTCTGAATCTTTGTTTTTTGAACAATCTCTCCATCTAACAAGATCTGGTCGATTGATAGAAGCTTTAAGAAGCGGAAAACAGGTTAGAGGGAAGATGAGATTATTCGCCATTGATGAAAGCTTTAAGAATTGAAAATGAGGTTATAGAGGAGATGGGAACCGCCGAGTACCAAAAGGTCGCATTGAACACCTAATTGATTTAATCATCAACCCTTATTGCTTTCATTAATAATTGCTCCCAATGTTTCATTCTCGTCTTCAATTTTCACCGGGTTTCTTTGAAGAAATCATGGAGACGACATTGAATGAGGGCAAATTTGGGAGGGGGAACGAAAAATTAGAGAAACAAGCCATGACTCTTGGGCTCGCGTCTTAATTCTTGAGTTTCTTTAGATTAAATATGGTGCAAAAAAGACAATTATACCCCTCAAACATAATTAATATACGCATTGTGTGTTGTATATATAGTATAGATACTTGTACCTCTTAATTTTTAAGAAGTCCCTAGGGAAATGCTTTATAATATAGTATAGATATGATTCTAATTTTCTCTTGACTTTCGAACACCCCAATTCTTCAACATTCCACTGCATTAACACCTTCATTTATGACTAATGAAAATAATTAATTCAAATGCATTTGATTTCTTTTTGTTGTTACAAAACGCACATGGATACAATTTCAATTGGTTTAGATGATGTAATTCATTTAAAGTACTTATTAATTGGCTCATAGTTGATTTTTTTCAATTTAATGTATTTGAATTACTTCATCTTTCACTCACAACCTCAAGTTTAATCAAAATACTCCAACTTAACTCATTATCTCTCAAAACATTTAAACCACAAAGATTAAACAAAATAGGAGTAATAATTAATAAAAACAATCCTAAAGTTACTCAAAAGTGTAGGAAATATCATATAAAAATATCTATAATTCAGACCATATCACGAATCCCAACTACCACCAAAATCGATCACACAAGCTCTAAGCATATCCTCCAGTGTCTGGATTGTTCTTTCAGATTGACCATTCGTCTGAGGATGATAAGTTGTGCTCAAGTTAAGTTGGGTTCCCATGGAAGATTGCATGGTTCTCCAAAATTTCGACGAGAATCGAGCATCTCTGTCAGATATAATGTTCAAAGGAAAACCATGTCGGGATACAATCTCATCCAGATAGATTTTAGCAAGTTTGTCAGCAGATAGATCCTCACGGATCGGTAAGAAATGTGCTGACTTTGTAAGACGAGCGACGATTACCCAAATGGCATCATGAACTCTTTTAGTACGTGGCAGTTTGGTAATGAGATCTATAGCAATGTTTTCCCATTTCCAAACTGGTATCTCTGGTTGCTCCATTAATCCAGAGGGATGTTGATGTTCTGCCTTAACCTTGAGACAAGTAAGGCATTTGGAAACATATAAGGCAACGTCGTTCTTCATACCCGGCCACCAATACTGGGTTCGAAGATCCTTATACATTTTATCTGCACCAGGATGCATAGAATACCGAGACTTGTGAGCTTCATTCATTAACAAGGTGCGGAGATTGTCTTGACTTGGGACCCACAAACGGTCCATGAAATAATATAACCCATTGTCTTTCAGTTCAAGCTCTGGCTTAAGATGATATGGTAATTCCTTACCCATCAAGTCTTGTGTAACACAAGTATGTTGAGCTTGAGAAATGCGGGTTTGAACATCAGATCGACCATGAACACAGTGAAGCTTGACACGTTCCTTACGACTCAATGCGTCAGCCACGACATTCGCCTTACCAGGATGGTAGCGTATTTAGCAAACGTAGTCGTTTAGAAGTTCAACCCAACGTCGTTGCCTCATATTTACTTCTTTCTGACTGAAAATGTGCTGGAGCCTTTTGTGGTCAGTGAACACTACACATTTTGTACCATACAGGTAGTGTCTCCAGATTTTGAGTGCAAAAACTACTGCACCTAACTCAAGATCATGAGTCATGTAGTTTTTCTCATGTACCTTCAGCTGTCTTGATGCATAGGCTATGACTTTGTTTCTTTGCATGAGAACACAGCCAAGGCCTAAGTTGGATGCATCAAAATATATGACAAAATCGTTGTTGCCTTCAGGTAAAGATAAGATAGGTGCATTACAGAGTTTCTGTTTCAAGGTCTGAAAAGCTTCTTCCTGTTTGGATCCCCACTCAAAAGGTTTATTCTTTTGAGTTAAAGCTGTGAGAGGAACCGCAATCTTGGAGAAGTTTTTTTATAAAATGGCTGTAATAACCCGCGAGACCAAGAAATGAACGAACCTCAGTAGGAGTAGTAGGTGTATCCCAATCCTTAATCGCACTGATTTTGGCGGGATCTACATGTATACCTTGTTCATTAACGATGTGTCCCAAAAATTGAACTTCCTTAAGCCAAAATTCACACTTGGAAAACTTGGCGAAAAGTTATTCTTTCTTTAGGAGTTCCATTGTAAGACGGAGATGTTGTTCATGATTAGCTCGTGTCTTTGAATAGATCAAAATGTCATCAATGAAAACGATGATGAACTTGTCCAAATAAGGCTTACAAACCCTATTCATCAAGTCCATGAAAACAACAGGAGCATTAGTTAAACTGAAGGGCATAACAGTAAACTCATAATGACCATATCTTTTGCGAAAAGCTGTTTTGGAAATATCTTCTTCGAGTACACGAAGTTGATGATACCCAGAACATAGATCAATCTTTGAAAAGCAAGTAGCACCCTGTAACTTATCAAAGAGATCATCAATGCGAGGTAGGGGATATCGATTCTTGATGGTGAGCTTGTTGAGCTCACGATAATCGATACACATACGAAAAGATCCATCTTTCTTTTTCACGAATAGAACGGGAGCACCCCAAGGTGAAAAGCTCGGATGGATTAATCCTTTGTCAGAAAGTTCCTGAAGCTGTTTAGACGACTCTTGCATCTCAGACGGTGCAAGACGATATGGAGATTTAGCAATAGGGTTAGCACCAGGTACAAGACTGTGACACCCGGCTTTTCAGGTCGTACCGTACGATTGTAAAATGTGTATTCAATAGATAAAAATGTTGTATGTGACGGATTATGAAGTTTTTATATGATATTTAATGTGTTAGTAAATCCAAACGTTTATAAAAATTATGTTGGCAACGATAAAATAAACGCTTATCGCGTAACGATTAAAATCCTAAAAATAGTCTGTTATGATTAGAATAGTAATTTTAATCATATCCGTGAGGAAAAATAAATTAAAACGCTAAGAAACTATATTTTTCGAGTTTGAGCGCGTACCGCGCGATACTACGGTTATTAGACAAAATACTGTCAACGCAACCAGTCAATGCAACTGGTAAGTATTTCAGTAATAATTTTATGTAATTATTTTTATAAAGTGATAAAAATAATTTAAAACGCACTAAATCGGGATTAAAACGCTAGATAAAATACCTGGTATTCAATAAAATACCAGTGTTTGAACTAATTTAGATACATATGTATATATATATATATATGAGAAATGTGGGTGAGAGGGGGGGTATGTGGCGGCAATGTGAGCTGCCCACATTCTCTTGTTTCTCTCAACTTGACACTTGTAACACCTAGAGGATGTTGAGTGATGATTAAGACTTGTACATTCTTGCATAATTCCAAGACACACATTCAAAACTTCACTCTCTCTCTCTCCTTAAACAATCTCGGCCGAACACCCCCTATTACACTACCATTTTCATTTTCAAATCCAAATCTTGAAGAATCATGTCCATCTCAAAGTGATTTCAAGCTTGCAAGAAGGTTTAGAAGTGATTTCAAGGAGGTTTGAGCAAGAACAAGGCTTCACATCATCATAAATCTTAAAACCCACTAAGAATCTTGAAGGTATAACATCTTTTCTTCTAAATCTTGTTCTTGATTCATAGTGATGAAGATGATAGTGAAAGTTTCTCTTGTTCTTGAATCTAAACATTAACTTGAAAACTACATACAAATGAGTTTTGAATGAAATAAAAATGGGTGTATGCATATATGTATATATGGCCGAGAATGTGTGTGTGTAAGAGTATATGTTGTATTTTGATTTTTGATGAAAGATTTCTTGATTTATTTGATTTCTTGAAAAGTATGATGCATGAAGGAATTTTTAGGTGTCATACAAGAATGCTCTAAAATGATTTAAGATTTGAAAGTGATATGTTGAAAAGTAAATTTTTGGAAGTATATGTATGTATGTATGTATGTATGTATGTATGTATGTATGTATGTATGTATGTATGTATGTATGTATGTATGTATTTCGTATATATGTATGTATATATGTATGCATGCATATAAAAGTTGTCATATAATCTTAAATATGAAAGATATAAGCATGAATGAATATGAATGATTTGAATGATCATGGTGATATGTGTAATATTTGTAAGAACATGATGTTAGTGAGTTCTAGAGTATGATTAGATCATAAGTGATGATAGTGATGTTGTATGAGTGCATTAGATGCACATATGTGAACTTACATGATGATGTGAAGGCATGAAATGATCATATGAGTATGATTTAATAAATATCAGTTTTAATTAGATTATAAACACTAAAATAAAGTTATTTTAGAGTGTTTAGTGACATATAACTTTGTCATGATGTTTACTAGTCTTGCATGTTGTATTTGGTGCTTTAGAAGTTCTAAAATACGTGAAATCGCATGATTTATGTGACTTACACAAAAACTGCACTAATCTGATTATAACCACTATTTTAATCAGTAAATAACATGTATTATGTTAAAATATCAAGTCATTCCGAGTTGGGATGATTATAGTAACGTTTAACGCAAAACTATGCGTTAAAACGGTCAAAAATCAGCTTTTCGAATGGTTTTTATAAAACTAATTTAGATCAGTAAGTAAACTGATATTTTTAGTTTAAAAACAAGTATTTTAACTAATTTTAAGTTTACTGGTGTTTGGTTAGTCATATGTGACTTCCGACGCCCGAAAATGTTACCGAATCGCTAAAATACGCATTTTTCAATGAACACTAGTATGGGTAATTTTTGGGTGAACCTTATGTGTTAAGATGTGTTATGTGATTTAAACATGTGAATGTGAAAATATGTTAAGTTTTAACATGATATTGGAAATTTAGATTATGCATGTATACTTGTGCGTTTTGTGCGATAGAAACGGTAAAAATCGCGTTAAATGTGTAACTTGTTTGTCGAGCATGAAAATTGGTACATATAAGATATTTTATGTATACTTTCCTTAAAAATGACAAAATAGATAAGTTACAGAAATTACGCGTGTTTCGATAACAATTTATGTGAACGTTTATATATATATATATATATATTACGATGCGCAAATCATAGATATATTACGTATAAACGGGAGTGATAATGGATTTACATGATAACGGTCACCAATAAAATCGTTCAAGTCGCAAAATCTTAAAAATATATATATATGAACTTATATATATATATTAACGTGCCAACATAATCAAAAACGAGAACTTTTCGAGAAAATCTCAAAGTTATGTGACAATTCTAAGAAACGGAGAAACTTAGGATTTTTGTGATATATATATTGATTTAAAAATCGTTCCTACATATGATAGGACGTGTAGAAATCAATCTCTGGGATTGCGCTATTTAACAATACGCACCCAAAGGTGAGTGTCACTAAACTCCTCTTTTACTGCTTTGTATATGTTTTGGGGGTAGAACACGCCAAAAAGGGTTTAATAATATGTTTGGATTAAACATACCTTTTAATATAAAGCATATATTTTCGTTGAAAATATATGGAGTTTGATAAATTATACATTTTGAGATAAAACGTTTTTGATGAATATATGTTTGGGGGAAAACAACTGTATAGTTGGAACGAATATTGCTTGGTCTCAAGAGAGTAAGTAACAGCATAGGCTTACATTTCGGTGGGGATTTTAGGGGATTCGTACAACATCGTATATTAAATTTGTCGTATTAGTAGGATATATATATATATAGTACGTGAGGCAGACATCATATATGGTCTTAATATGGACCCTGCGCCAATGATGTCGTTTAATCGATTAAGTATTGTACGCGACGAATTGTTGGTAGATCTATTGGGTTGACAACCCCGTCGTGACCGGTCGCCCCGTGTCAAGTCAAATGACGAATTTAAATTCTGGTTATTATCTAGCATTGATTATCCCTGCATGGTAAATATATAGTTCGTATTGTCTAGCTAACATGCGAGTCCGAACATTGACGCTATGAATTTAATATACAAAACTTGGGAAAATGCCTTAATGTCGGGTTTTTAAACTTACGACGGATGACCCTTGGATTTTATTAAGGAAATAAGTGGACTTTCTAAAAATTATATGGATGTTTTACAATAAACACATAATCAGAAAGTTTTTCCTTAGGATCAAATTGTTTAAATTTGAATATGTGAACCCACCTTCCTTTGTGTTGACACTTGATTTTAAACGTGTTCTACATGTACTTGAGTTTGGCTTCGGGAATCATGGCGTATCTTGTGTTTGATGATGCATGTTGTGTTACTTGAAAATGTTGGACTAACTTTTTAAACTTTCTGGGACGATTGTAATAAGATCCGCGAGGATCAAAGACAACTTAACTTATGTGGTTGTGTCGTGGTTTTTAAAATGTAATGTTTAATAACTTATGTTTTAAATAAGTCAATATGTCCAACAAATAAGTGCATCGTTCAACAAGATATAAATGGGCACCAACTTCCATCACCACTACGTTTTAAATTCCGCTGCGACGTTTTTGGGGTGTGACAAAGATCAATATGGAACTCAACTTGGTGTACAGGGGGTAAACCAGGTAATTCTTCAGGAAATACCTCAGGATAATCCCGAACAACAGGGATATCTTGAATAGACTTACCCTTGCCTTTCTCCTCTACGACATGTGCCAAGAATGCCACATAGTTCTTTCGTAGGTATTTTTGAGCTTGGGTACAAGTCACGAGTTTAAGACTACTAACGAGTTTCTCCCCACGAACTTCTAAGATCTCACCAGTCGAAAACGGCACACGAACAATTTTCTCAAAACAAACCACCTCAGCATGGTACTTGGCTAACCAATCCATTCCTACTATTACATCGAAGCTCCCAAGTTGCATTGGCGTGAGGTCAATAGGAAAAAGATGGTTATTAAGGTTCAACTGGCAATTTCGAATGACAGAATCGAGTACAACGGGTTCACCACTAGCTACTTCTACTGTCAAGGGCTTTTCTAGTTTTGTTCTAGTCATGGAAAGCAAAGGCTCAAAAGCTAAGGATACAAAACTCTTACCGGCACCCGAATCAAAAAGAACAGAAGCAGGTTGGTTGTTAACAAAGAACGTACCGTTCACCACTTCGTTATCTGCACGTGCCTCATTTTCGTTCATGTTAAAGACTCAACCACGAGCCTGTGCCTGATTTGCGTTTGCCAACTTCGGGCAATTGTTCCTGCAGTGGGTCAGATCCCCACAGTTATAACAAGAACCAGGCGGATAGTGAGGTCGTGCAGGCTGCTGGGCAGGGTTTTATGTAGGGTTTTGTGCTGCTGGATTCTGTGTAGGAGCCAAACGACAAGTATTGGCGAGATGACCAGATTTCCCACAGTTAGTGCATATGCGGCACTGTACATGTGGTTGATGGTGGCTGTTACATTTGTTGCACAGAGGTGCATTGCCAGCATACTGTCTTTTGGCGGGTGGTTATGCAGGCTGATTTGGGGCAGTTTGGTTTTTCTGTGTTGTAATGGCGAAATTCTTGGAAGCCTTACGCTTCCTTGATTTCTTAGAAGGCTCAGCCTTTTTACCCTTTTTTTCTCGGTCTTGTCAGTCTGTTTCTTGTCACCCTTTCTGTCGAGTTTACCCTTCTTGACTTGAGAGTAAGTTTGGGTTATAGCTAGCTCAATGGCCTGTCGGACTGTAGTCGGGTTACTGCCAGTGACGATATCCTGAACAGAATCTGGCAAACCGTCTATGTATTCCTCAATCGCCTTGTTCAAAGGCATGACCATTGTCAGACAGAGCAAGCTTAACCCCTCGTATCTGTCAGTGTAAGCACGGTGTTCACCACTGTCTTGCTTAAGGTCATGGAACTCATCTTCAAGTGCCCTCTGCTCGTGACAAGGGCAGAACTCTTTCATCATTAGAGCCCTGACTTCCTCCCATGTTTGACCCAAAGCAACATCAGCACCTCGATCTCTCATTACCCCATTCCACCATGTGAGAGCCCTCCTTAGGAACACACTAGAAGCAAACTCGACTTTACGATTGCTTGGACACTGAACGTCGCGAAAAGTGCTCTTAAGACTCTCAAACCACTGGAGGATCCTAGTTGCTCCTTCAGAACCACTAAACTTGAGTGGTTTAGCCGAGTTAAACTGTTTAAAGTTGCACGGAGCTAGTGCATTAATGTTACTGTTGTTGGCTTGGTTGATTTGAGTAATGAGATTTGGTAGTACAGCAGCCATCTGCTGTGCTATAATAGTTGCCAGTTCGGCATCGGGTTGTTGTACGTTGCGTCAAGGAGGCATTCTAAAAGAGGAAAACATGAGAGAAAACGAGTGAGATGATATGATGAAAAATGAGATGTCATAAATATCGACAAAATGTAAGGATGGTGGTCATTTATTCGTTACCTCAAAATAAACAAACGACACACAGTGACTAATCAAAGTAAATGGGTCATAATAATGTATCGCGAAGAGATGCTTTAGCCTATAAGTGGACACTCACCCCAAGAGTTCCCAGGTAAGAGTGACTGGTCCGATACTGCGGATTTGTACGAACACTCTAGACTTAGACAGAAAACTCAGGGTACAGGCACCCACCCTTCCAGATTGCACGTGTTCACATTATTTAGACCCAAACTTTGATGAGATTTTGAAATTTTGGACGGCACAAGGCCAAAAAGAATCATCCAAGAATGGATGTTTGATTTTCAAAATTGTTTTGGAAATTTGGGTTCTTGTTTTGGAAATCACCTAAGGATAGGTGATGTTTATTGTTTTAAGATCTAAACACAAGATAACTTATGTTTGGATCCTCGAAAGGTTATAGTCTAGGTCAAAGCATTACTAATAACCTAATTCCCTATAACCATGAGCTCTGATACCAACTCTTCTGTCACACCCCGTCCGCGTAAAACAACAAACCGCGACGGAAACGTCGGGGAGTGTCGTAACAGAATTATTGTTTCACAACACATGTTACTTAAAGTTTAGTTTTATTAAAATTAAAGTGTCTACATTATCTTTGAAATAACGGAAATATAACACGAATTAAACTGTCTTTCATAGTTTTAAGTCACTAAGGCCCGAGTCTGCCTAAGTGTAGCACAATCATCATCAAACATTAGCTCCTGAAACACATGTGAAAATAGGTACGTCAGCATAAAAATGCCTGTGAGATACATAGGTTTTACTGATGAAAAATTCATGACTTGTAAGTTAAAAGAAGTGTTTAACAAAAAAGTAGTCATGAATCTTTAAAAAGTGTTTTCTTTTATAAAATCATATGAAAGTCGGAATAAAAATCAGATGATAATAAAAGAATAATGCATGGTTAACTAAATAACCAAGCAAAAAATGAATTTGTATAAAATATGTCATTTGTAAAACAATGTTTTTGTGAAAATATGTCATATGTTTAAAATGTGTCATGTCTATGTCTTTGTCGAAGTGGTTTAGATAACGCTACGATATGTAATATCATAAAAGCACTTATATATAGGAAGTACCAGCGGTGTATCCACCATGCTTTTATCATATTACGCACGCCTCGCTATTTAAATCACTTATCAATAACCACCAAAAATGCCTTGTTTAAACCAATGCCAAAATGTTATGTGTAAACAATGTCCAATGTTAAGTGTAAACCATGTCTTGTATAATCAAATGTCTTGTATGGCAAGTAAAAAGTATTTACTCAAACCATATGTATAATGTCAATGCGTAACCAAATGTTATGTATGGTGAATAAAGAGTATTTACTCAAACCATATGTAATATGTACCAAACAATCTCTTTGAATAAACCTAAGTTTAAATCAAAAGTTATGTTTTGCAAAACCAATGCTTTATTGTTACAAACATTTATGTGGATATGTTCATCGCATACATTCAAGCCTTGAGACTGTTGGATAAACCCTTAACAAGTTAAAGGTTCATCAAATATGTTTTCGGATTCTGTCATTCCCTACTTCCAAACAAACCTAGGAAGCCGGGAACGGGATTTGTCAAGTCCTATGGTACCATTACATACTAATGAGTGGCGTGATCAGTGTTAATGAATGTATTATTGTCCCGTTAAGCATACCAAATGTTATAACCAATGTAAGCATGTTATGTGAAAACCATGTACTAAGTATGCTAAGTAAACAAACATAGTAGAAATGTTCATGAAATTAGTGTGCTAGCATGCTCAGTAAACATACATAGCAGAAATGTTATGTAAATCAATGTGTCCATATGCTGAGTAAACATATGCAACAAGAGTGTCTATGAAATCAATGTGCTAGCATGCTCAGTCAACATACATAGCAAAACATAATTGAAATCATGTACTATACGTGTATTTGTTGAATATAGCAAGTATATGTCATGAAAAGCATGAAAGTAACAAGTAGGCACATGTGTATCACCCCAAAATATTTGAAAGCGGTAAAGGAGGGGACTATTTACTTACTTGGGATTGCTTAATAGTCTTGGATTTAAGACAAAATAAAGCTAGAAGGATCACGGAATCAAACGGCACCTAGTATAGGTAACTATGTTAATAATCGGATCCTAAATCGGAGGATAGGATAGAATGAAGTTCTATACTTTAAATAAGTATTGGAACTCAAATGGCATGATTTAATAGACCTAACATTCTGATTGGAAAATTATCCTAGGTGCTTTTGACCCGTATCGCCCTGTTAAGGTAGTTTAAGCTACTTTCACGTGTCGTTTGCGTAAATATAAGGTCGGATGGTTATTTATGAAATATGTTAAGTCTTACATGCCTAATTATATTTAAAAATGTTATTAAATCAGTTTAGATGTCAATAACTTGACTACATATGTTAAAAATGAATTTATGCTCAAAAAGGGCATTTTGGTCATTTTCAACGGGCATATAAACGACTTATCGAATAACTAACCAAACTAAGTGACCATAAGGTATAACCTCAGTAGGTTATTCCCTATACAACTATGGTCACAAATATGTTTGGTCGGATCCTAATGATCGACCAAACGGGTCGGGTTCGAAAGTCTAAGCGGTTGTCGAGACCGCTTGACTTACAGCACTAAACAAGCACGAAACTTGAACGGACGCGAAAACGATCCAAATTAAGTGACGAATTGTATTTTTGTATTCCTATCACTAAAATAAAATATTTTAGTGATTACAAAAATTTTTGGATGTCCGGATGTGGTCAGAACGTAAGATATGCGCGAATATGCAAACTTACGCAGTTTTTGACGCTTTTAGTCCCTGTTGATCAAATAAGCATATTTTCTCACACCGAACCCCTCAAAGCTTATTTCTAAGCCATGTTAAGGGTATTTAGGGTATGTTTAGCTTATGATCTTGTTCCAGAGTGTACGTTGCCATACGAAACGGCAGACTTTTGCAGTTTGATGCAAATAGTCCCTGTGATCGAAAAAACTTGTTTTTGCCATACCAAACCCTTCAAAACTTATTTCTAAGTTATGTAAAGGTTATTTAAGGTATGTTAAGCTTATGTCACTATTCCGAAGTGTTTGTCGTGCTAAACTGATTACGTTTACGCATTAGCTTTCGTATAACTTTCCAGAAAGCGATTTAGAGTTTAAAATCAAACAAAATCAAAATGTGCAAAATGTCAAACATAAATAAACAAATATTGGGATCAAAACACATTATTTTATTGATATTTGAATTTTTCGGAGTTTATACAATGATTACACAAGCACAGATGTCACATTTCAAGGTAGAGAAATTGGCTAGAATCTACACCGATGAGATCATTTATCGTCATGCTATTCCCATTCACATCATTTTCGATCGTGATGGTCGCTTTACGTCCTGTCTTTGGCAAACCTTTCAATCCGCTATGGGTGCTGTTTTGAACCTTAGCACCGCATTCCATCCTCAGTCAGATGGTCAAACCGAGCGTACTATCCAAACCTTAGAGGATATGTTACGTTCATGCGTAATCGATTTTGGTGGCAACTGGGATTCACACTTGCCTTTGATCGAATTCTCGTACAACAATAGTTATCACGCGAGTATTCAAATGGCACCCTTCGAAGCATTGTATGGTCGCAAGTGTCGTTCTCCTATTTGTTGGCACGAGGTTGGTGAAGTTCAAATCACTGGTCCCAAGCTCATACAAGAGACAACGGACAAGATTTTACAGGTTCGGTACAACTTACTGAAAGCCAGGAGCCGACAAAAGAGTTACGCCGACGAGCGTCGCAAGCCTTTGGAATTCGAGATAGGTGACTTCGTACTCCTCAAGGTATCCCCTTGGAAGGGAGTGGTTCGATTTGGTAAGAAAGGAAAACTCGTACCTCTCTACGTTGGTCCCTTCAAGATTATCGAAAGGATTGGCAAGGTTGCGTATAAACTGGACCTACCTAAAGAACTCAACAACGTTCATCCTGTCTTCCATGTTTCAAATTTAAGGAAGTGTTTAGCTGACGAAGGACTTCAAGTTCCACTCGAAGATCTTCAGATCAACGAAACTCTACACTTCATGGAGAAACCTGTCGAGATCATGGACGGAGGAGTCAAACAATTGAGGCGCAGTCGAATTCCTATCATCATGGTTCGATGGGAAGGAAAACGTGGCGTCGAGTTTACTTGGGAACTCGAAAGTGATATGAAGACTAAGTATCTGCAACTTTTTGTTACTTCTTCCTAAATTTCGGGACAAAATTTCCTAAAGAAGGGGAGACTATAACGCCCTGCTTTTCGTACTTTCCTTAATTAGAAAGATCGTCTTGTATTTCTATTCTTGGAATCTTGTAATTCTTGTATTTCATCTTTTCGTTGTATCGTTGTAAAATCTGAGACTTGTATCATAAATAAAATTCGTATTTCTTACAATTCATGCTTTACACATTCGTACATCTCTATACGTTTGAATTCATAAAACAATTGATACTTTGTTCGTAATTCTTGAAAACATGCGTTAAACTTGCAAATACGTGATATACCTAAATCATACGTCATTTGAATACGTACGATACTTATTTACGACATACATACTTAATCATACTTGTCCATACTTGTCTTTATGTTAAGAGTACCTAAAAACACCTTATAATATGCCTTATTTACATAAAATACCCTTGAAATACATTAAAACCATCAAAAATGAACTTCAGGGACCAAACTTTCCAAAACTCAAACTTGTTTTCGGAGAACTAACCCATCGCGAAGCGCGACGGGGATGGCAGGGTATTGTCGCGCAACGCGACACCCCTGATCCGCCAGAATGTTGTTTTAGCTTTGATTATTGGCTAATTTTGTGTTTGTTAAGTGTGTTTCTTGCACTTAATGCCCACCTAACTAACCCTAATCACTTCCTATAAAATCCAACTCACTTCCACACTTCTCCTACTTTACAAACTCACTAATCTCATTCTCTAAACACTCCAAATCTGGTGTAAAAATAGTAGCAAAGTCAGATTCATATCAAGTTATAAAAGTGAGTTAAAACTCACTTATCTTCCATCTTTTTCACTTCTTCTTGCTTCTTAGCACTTGGAACAACCCTAGGGATGTTTCCATAGGTTTTCCATGGAAAACCAAGGATGGAACATCACCACATTGAGGTTAAAAGTGCAAGAACTTTCTGTTTTGAATCAAACTTTGTTAAATCTTGTTTAAACTTGAGTTATCTCATCTCAAACCTATGTCCCTATGCTTATAACCACAACTATGGTTAGTTAGGCTTAAAATCAAGGATGAGACATGTAAAATCAGAGGTGTAAACCTCACAAACTTTCTGTTTTGTTCAAGGGTTTAACCCACTAGTGATGTTCAAACCTAAAGCTTCATGATTGTGTGATTTAGGATTAGCTTGGGCTATCCTACTTGAAAATCCACACATTGCTTGATGTTTTCTCATAGATTAGTTGTCTTATTTCCTTTCTTATTGCAAGTTCATGACTGATGTGCGTGAAGTGTATTATGGTTTTAATGTTTATTTTAAGCCCTTTTACACTTTCTTTAGCCAAGTTTTAAATTTATAAAACACGATATTTACTAACACTAAACACACTTATGGGCAAGTGCACCCATCGTGAGCGTAGTATAGTGTTGGTAAGATACCGAGGTCGTCCAAGGACACAAGAGCTTTTAGCACCGGTTTATCCTCAATGTCTAATCAAATCAAAAAGTTTAGAAAAAGGTTTTAAACTAAGAAAAATAAAAACTAACTAAAATGCTGAAAATAAAAATAAAAGTAAAAACAGATAGACAAGATGAATCACTTGGCTCCGACTCGTGTTTAGTGTAACCTTTGATTATTTCCGCACTTTTGCACTATTTAAGAGATTATCTTAGTTATTGTAGTAGGCCCCTCTTTTGGAGGTGACGTTACCCTCAACCCAGTAGTTTGAGTCAGCAAGGATACAATCCTAAAGGGTCGGATTGTTGAAAGATAATTAATTAAGTTATTAATGCATAATGTGGTAGGCCCCTCTTTTGAAGGTGACGTTACCCTCGGCTAAGTAGTCTGAGTCAGCAGGGATACAGTCCTAAGTAGCCGGGTTAAAATATTAATAGTAGTTTAACTTATGAGGGGTGACGGGTGGTCCGTTGGACAACCCTTAAATGGTTTAAAAAGATTAAAATTCCATGCTTTACTTGGTTATTTGCTTGAACTTAGTAACTACGAGTGTTCGTGTGTTTTACAGGCAAATCGCTGAATTCGGTGCATTTAGAACGCTCAGGCATGAAACAAGCAATGAGGATTGTTATTTTTAATAATATAACATCATTGGACTATTTTTATTGGGTCATCACTATATTGGATATTATATTTTTGGACTCTTGGAGGATTGTTAGTGGGTTGCACATGAACACATGAACACATACATGTGAGAGATGACACATAAAAAGAAACGGCAGACATCATGTGAGGAGCTTTGGTTTCAAAAAGAATTTTCATAACAACAATCATATAGTGGGCGACACATGTGAAAGGGCATTTCTTGGGGAGTAGCAACAAACATGCAACGAAGTCAACATGGGAGCTGCTAGTGGATTGGGCTGCCAATACATGATTGGGCTGCACATGGAACTCTTTGGTTGGGCCGATTTGGAGATTGAGCAAAAAGAAGTCAACAACACACAATTATGTTAAAGAGGTGGCGGCACATGTTGTCATGAGGTTTTGAAACATAATCATTATCATCACATAAGAGTCAACAAGCAGCTTCAAGGAAGTCACGTGGGGGGTTGGTCTTGACAGCCAACATCATCATCATTTACAAAAGAACAAAGCACATATGGGGCGGCACATGTTAATATTGGAGTGGGCCGCACATGGGCCTGACTTTGATTTGGGCTGCCATATGTTAATCATCATCATCATCACGGCACATGGGCTTCGGTTTCAAGAGTAGTCATCAACACTTGTGGGCGGCATAGATCAAAAGACAAAAGAGGGTATCATCATCCTAAGTGTTTGACGGCAGTGGACTTAGGTCGCACATGGGCTTTGAGACATGGGATGACAATATCACGTGCACAAGTCTCCACCGTAAAACAGTCTATTTGTGCCGTAAACATAATGAACATCACCGTAAATTACGGTGATGCCGTAATTTACGGTGGAGGTGACGCAGAAAACGTAACTGCCTTCTTAAATTGGTTTTATGGATGTCTTTTGGGGGTGCTCATCATTGGACTGTTTTGGGAGGTGAGAGGGGCGATTCTTGGCTCTCTTTTGGTGTTCTTGAGTGTTCAAAACATGAAGACTTTGTGTTTGATTCCAATAAACAAAGGTTCGATTGTGATGATGGTTCATAACACTATGAGCGGCTAGGTTTGTTTGGTGATCGTCTCGGATGTAAGGTTTTATTTGTGACAATTATGCTTGTTCTTTAATTTCTGGAATATTAGACTGTGCATGTGTTGTTAGTTTATTATGGTGTTTGATTGATTGTTTGTAAATTGTTAATGTGTGTTTGATCATAGTTCTAAACCATACGTTCTTGGTGCCGTTGGCAATCGAGATATCATGGGAGGGATTAGGGTTGGATATGTGTTGATTGGTCATCGGGTAACAACCTCGCGTTCTAGGAATCCGAGTACTTAGTTCCCTTTCATCACAAACAATTGATCTTACATGAGCCATGTCTATGTGGTTCTTTCCAGTTGAACATGAACGTTAGTTGTCACTTAAAACTTGAAACTCGGGATGATCACTATCCTCTTATCTTGTTACAAAACTTAACTTTGATTTGTAATTTAATTTAGTTTAATCTAGTAATTAAATCCAATCGCCAAAACTCTTGATTTTATTTTATTTGCAATTAGATTAATTTAGTCAAGTTAGACATACATCGAGATAGCACATATTCCACAAACTCCCTGTGTTCGATACCCTATTACCGCTATCTATATAGTTGTTATTGGGATTAAATTTGCGTGACCACGACAATCACGCCAAAATTTGACGTGATTGTCGTGGTCACGCAAATTTAATCCCAATAACAACTATATAGATAGCGGTAAAAGGGTATCGAACACAGGGAGTTTGTGGAATGTGTGTTATTTAGAAGTGTATCTAAGTTAACTAAGATTAAACTAATGGCAATAAAAAGTAAATTCAAAGAGTTGGATTGTTTGGATTGGTTTTAAAAACTAAAAGTACTAATTAATTTGAGAAATGAAAATTGAGTTTGTAAACAATTTGGAGACGAATGACCATCCTAAGTTTCCGGTTTGTTTTAACAATTGTGTTATCACCCACTAGAAAGAACTACATAGACATAGTTCGTGTGTAATTACTTATTGTGATAAAAGGGAACGAAGTACTCAGATTCCGAGAACGTGAGGTTGTTACCCGATGACCAATCAACCCTTACCCAATCCTAATTTTACCCATGATATCTCGATTGCCAACGGCACCAAGAACGTATGGTTTCAAACTAGAAAAATCATAAGAATTAACAATTTACAAATAAACAATCACACACCATGATAAACAAAACATAGATAAAGTTTATCATTCTAGAAATATGGAATCCAAAACACAACCGTCTTAAACAAACCTTCAACCTAGGATGATCATAGAGTGTTTAGCCACGCATAGCTTCAAACAACATCTTAACACAAGTTTCAATGTTCATCAAGATCAAAAACAATAAACCTAAGTAACTTATGAGGGGGTCAAAGAGTTTGGACCCCCGCCATCCAATACCGTTAAGTATTGAAGGAGGTCCTACTAAATTTGACCTAGGTCCTTTGCAGGATCTATACACTGAACAATGGCAAGACTCTTACCAAACCGTTCCCTTAACCCCCGACCAGGTAGCCAACATACCTCCATATAGACCGTGGAGATATGAATGGTGAAAATCTTTTATTTTATATAGATAGTAAAATAATGCCAAGACACCACGGACAAACGATAAGGAAGAATCACCTTCAACATAAGAAATTAGTTATTAAAGTCATTAATACATAACCAATTAAAAAGTGCGAAAAGATTAAAAATAAAAAGTATTACACTAGACACTTTGTCTTCACCAAGTGATGTAAGAGACTTAGGCAAACATGGCCTTGATTGTCAAGAACTCTTACGATCAATCTTGGATCCCGAGACGACTCACACACTCTATGATGGACAATGGATGATGGTGGTGGATGATGGTGTTATGGTGGTGGTGGGTGGTGGGTGAAGTGTGAGAGAGGTGGTGTGCCAAGGGATGGTTTGAGCTTGAGCCAAGCACTCCTATTTATAGGCTGAACAGAAGCTCGGGCACGGCCCCGTGTCCAGTGGGCACGACCCCGTGTCCACATCCTTCTCTTTCTTCATTAATTGCTCTTTGTCTTTATTAGGTGACCACGGCCCCGTGTCTGCTGGGCACGACCCCGTGTGCAGAAGCATATCTGTACTATCAAGATTTGCCTGGATTCTGCGAATCTTATAGTTGACCACGACCCCGTGTCCGCTGAGCACGGCCCCGTGGTGGGCGATGGAAGCTTCTACAACTTTGTCTTTTATGCTGACACTTGGGCACGCCCCCTTGCTCACTGAGCACGGGGCGTGTTCACTCTTCTGTCTTCTTGTTTTGCTTGGGAAGATGCTGTCGTGGGGTCGGGCATGTCACGTTTGTTCCCTTTCTTGTATTTATGTTAGATTTTGCTGTCTTTTTGCTTCTTTTGTTAATTTGAGCTCATTTAATCCTGAAAATACAAAAGGAAGACAAAAACACACTTTTTCCAACATTAGTACTAAAAAAGGGTTAGTTTTATGCCACAATTGATGTAATTTATATGTTGCATTTTGAACACATCAAATACCCCCACACTTGAATCTTTGCTTGTCCTCAAGCAAAACTCTTTATAATATGGCTTTTCACTCCCAAATGGAATGGGTAGAAAAGAAGGTTTTTGGGCTTGTCATAGAGTGTCGGGATTTCCAAGATTCTTTATTTAGTTTTATTTTTATTTAATTACAATCCTATTCGTCATGATTTATTTAAAACTTTTCATAAGATAAATTACTTATTAGGGCATAACATGCCTCTTTAAAATTCTATTTATATACAAGTTCACATACCTCACGGGGGATCACTCAACACTCGGCCGAAGATGTATTTTAGTGAATCACTCGAGAGCGGCATGGAACTTACTCCTGCCATATGCTTGCCAAGCAATCAATCCTCCTCCTTTTTAACTATATACCTTTGTAAATATCAAGAGGACTTTTGGGTGAAGGGTTAGGCTTGGTTTAAAGGTAGGTGGTTGGGTTAGTGGTTAGTAGAAAAGGACGAAAAAGCGTAACAAGTGTCGGTTTTCGAAAAACTTTTTTATTTTTGCAATTTTTATTTTGATGAAGCTATTATTCAAACAAAGTTATTTTTTATGAACTTGTTTGTTTATTTATTTTGCTTCATCAACAAAACACTTTTTTTTTTCAAAGTCAAACGAAAAACCGAGCTTGTTACTAAAACAAAGGGTTAAAATAAAAAGGTTTTGGTGGGTGAAAGGGTGTTTGGTTTGGGTTGTGAAATGAAAAGGTTTAGGCTCAAAGGGGTTAACTAGGGGGATTTTTGGTAGGTGGTAAAAAAAAAGAAAAATAATGGTGTAGAAATAAAAAGGGTTAGTCCTAATGCCTCCATCATTTACTTACTCGGGTTTAAGTTGGTAAGGACCGGGAATGTATCGTCGTGGCAAGTTCTAGAGTTGTAAGAACCAAGCGGCTATTCACACAAGAAACGAAAAATGAGCATTTAATTTAAAGATATGTATTTGTATGCTCAATAAAGGCTCAAAACTCACTTTTGTGGGAATGGGTTTTTATGTGATCAAGTATATATAATCAAATTTTAACTAAGTTTGCCATGCCTTTTCATAATTTTCTTATGTTGGTTCTTTTTATCACGACGCTATCGGTTGTAAATTTGTAAAAATATAACCTTTTTAGAATTTTGAAATTCCCAAATTAAACCTAGACAAGTAAAAAAAATTGAAAATTTTTGAAAAAATTTGGGGTGATTAGCGGTTCCAATAGAGTTTTGTGTAAGGCTTGTTATTAGGACTTGCAAGATTCAAGGTTTTAGCATCCCCCCCACACTTAAATTACACATTGTCCTCAATGTGTCCCAAAAATAAGTTTTTAGGTTGATTGAATGTGTAAATGGTGTGAATCAAGCAAAAATTTGTGTTACTGGGCGCTGGACACGGCCCCGTGTTGTCCGGGCACGGCCCCGTGTTCAAGTGCTAGTAACGAAAATTAAACAAAAGAAACAGAAGCCTGGACACGGGGGCGTGTTGGGTGAACACGGCCCGTGTCCAGTTTACCTGAACTGGGTCATTTCTGCAGACTGTGCAACACGGGGTCGTGTTGGGCGGACACGGCCCGTGCTGAGCTTACTGTTAATGAAGAAAATTGTCGGATGGCTCTGTTTTCCTGCATGGGGTGCTGGTTCAAGTCTCCCTTGTATCCTTTGTCATCTGCGAGTGTGTTTTATTTGTTTCAACACCATCCAAACACCAAATTAACTAAAACCATCATTCATTAAGTCATAGAGAGAATTACATAATAGTCCTAGAAAATTAAAATACTAGATAGTTAGGTCAAAGAAACACAAGAAATCTAAACCAAGAAGTTCTAGCCCACTACTTATTCTATTAGCAAAATTTCCGAAAAGGTAAATCCCTCGGTTAAATGTGGCTTGAAAAACTTCTTTCTCCGGGCATGGGTTCCTCACACGTCGGCGAGCCATTCTTCGATCTCCCTAGGGAGAAGAAAAGCGGGCTCATTAGCATTGGTTTGTGGAGGTGCAACTTCCACCGGGACTTCTTGTAGATCCTCAAGAGGGGGTTCCGCTGGAATGTCATCCCAACCGGTAGGATTGTGGATTCCAAGCAGTGTTGTAAGAATCGCTAGGCGCTAGTCGGGCGGTGGGGTACCGACTAGCGATTAATCGGGATTAATAGGGATTAATCGGAATTAATCGGATTGAGATTTTTATAAGTAATTTTTAGTTACATATATACACACACATTTTTATATGTAGTTTTTTAAAGTAGACATGTTTTAACCCTTCATTAACTCATTTTTTTAAGTAACTGGATGGAATTTATATGGTTTGGTCAAAATTTGGCCGGCATTTAGCCAAAATTTGGCAAGAATAGGACCGCCATTGACTGCCTAGCTATTAATCGGCCATTAATCGGTGAACCTCCGATTAGTGATTAATCAGCGACTAATCGGAGACTAGTCGGGATTTTTACAACCATGATTCCAAGTGCTAGGTTCCAATCCTCTTGAGGGAGGATGGGTTCCATGGGAGGTGTCACAAGAATGTTTAACCTCTGGTGCAAGAGGTTTATTTCTTGAAAACTTTTTTCCAACCCCACCGTAAGATAATTTATACGGTCTATCAGGACCTTCTCTACCGAAGTCATCTGATCAAGAGCTTCACGTAACGCCATCACGTATCGTACGAGAGTTGCTTCAATTGATGGCCTCCTTTCCCTTCGACTGTTTCTGGAGTGCGCAGAAGAGGTTCCACTGTTTTAGCTAGACATTCTACGAAAACAAACCAGAAATAGTTCATTTTAATGAAACAGTACCACGGACACGGCCCCGTGCTCGATGAGCACGACCCCGTGTTCACCTTTCTGCAGTTTTTTAGAACAAGGAATCTTGAAGTTTCAAATTATTTTCCCAACTTATGAAGCGTTTTTGAACAGAAATAACTTAAAACAATGTTGCGTAACTTATTTTTAACAAGATTCCTTGAACAAAAAGTTAACAAACATCACAATAAAGCTTGAAATCAAGCTTCAATGGATGTGTTGTTGCAAGAAAGATGAAAAAGAAGGTAATGGATAAAAGAGGAAGGGACAAGATGTTTGTTAGAAACTTCTTTTAGAACATACCTAGGATGGTAAGTTAAAAAATCCTTTCAAATCTCTGTCCCTGGATGGTCCAAATGTGCAGGATCCTTGGCTGTATTTATAGAAAACGACAGCATACTGGACACGGCCCCGTGTCGGCTGGACACGGCCCCGTGTGCAGGCAAGATCCTGACACGTTTTGTCCGTATTCTGACAAAAAGTCAGAAGGGAATCTTTTGGTGGACACGGGGGCGTGTTGACCTGGGCACGGCCCCGTGTCGAAGGGCTGATTATGAAGTTTGTTTATTTTTAAGGAACTTTTCCGGATCGGGTGGTTCCTTACTGGATGGAACAACCCCAAAGTGCCTAAGATACCTTAATTGCTCTAGAGTAAGACGAGAACGCAAGAGGTTGTCGGTGAGGGTGATTCCTATGCTATAAGTAGGTGGACAAGTCCAACCCTTTCCCGGGCTCTCGTTAAAGAAGGTGTATGCCAAATCGCTCAGGTCTATGTATGCATCGAACGAAGTCGATGGGGAGTCCTTCACTGCACAATCGGCACAGGGACGACTATCGCTCAAGTCCTCACTAGAGTTAGAAGTATCGTCGGGGACAACGAAGTTGTTTGAATGCGATTCCAACACTTCTTCTTGGTTATCATCTTGAGATAAATTATTGAAATCTATCCTAAGTTCTTTTAACCAATTAAGAATTAGATCTTCTAATTGAAATAATTCATCAAGAAGCATTTCTCCTAGAAAATCTGGTTGGGAGCATTCAAGGGAGAGATAGGGATTGTTTTTACTTTCGCCCCTCTTAAGGATACAATGTCACACCCCGACCGCGTAAAACAACAAATCACGGCGGAATTGTCGGGGAGTGTTGTAACAGAATCATCATTTCAAAACACACGGAAATTTGAAGTTTCATTTTATTAAACATTAACTATTTACATCGTCTGGAAATCTAAATAAACGAGTTTATTAAGTTACTAAGGCCTCGTCCAGTCCTATGTGAGTATGCATCCTAGCAATCAACATCATTCAACAACACCTGAAACATATGTGAAAACAAATTCAGCAAAGAAATGTTGGCGAGTACATAGGTTTTGTGAGAGTGTCAGATTCATGGCTCATTTATACGTTGGAATAAATTGTGCAACTTTGTTAATTGTCATTAGAAAACCTTGTTTTATAAAATGTTTGTATCGTAAAATGAATAATCAAATCAAAATAGTTTGGTTATAATTTATAAACCTCAAAGCCATGAATCTTAACCCAAAACATTTGTTTTCGTAAACCAAATCGTAAATCATTCTCGTAATAAAACTTGTATAGTTTATATCGTTTCGAAAACCTCGTTTGTGTGACATCGCTTCCAATTGTTTACCCAAGTGAACTAAATAACGCTCCGGTATGTAATATGATGGAAACATATATATATAGGAAGTACCAGTGGCGTACCCACCATGCCTTCATCACATCACCCCCGTCCCGTTATCTAAACACTAACCGAAGACCAATCGTTTACCCAAATCGTTTAATTCGTTAAACATCGCTTTAGTCGTTTAAATCATTCTCGTTTTAGATCGTGAAACTACTTTTGGTCGTCTCGCTAATAACATTCAAACCTGTGTGACTCGTATATTGTTCAACTCGTTTTTGCATTAACAAACCTCCAAAGGGTAAGTTAACAATCATCAGATTCGGTCGTTACCCACCTAACCCACACATAACCATGGGTCCGGTCTGATAACGGGATTTGTCGGATCCTATGGTATCATGACCTAATACGGGTCGGCTTGATTAATGCTAATGAATGTCATTCGTTATGTAACTACAACCAACAAGTTCGATCACATTATCGAAATCGTTATTAGTTTTGTATAAACCATCTCAATCGTTTTGAAACCATCGTTAGAATATTGAAATCCTTTTGATACATATGAATCACCCCAAAACAATCGAAAACAGTAAAAGAGGGGATCTATGTACTCACCTTCGGGTGCGTTTTTTAAATGTTAACATAATCCCTCAAATTGTTTATCCGCCCTAAATTAAATAAGAATAATTTTATGTAACACCCTAGTTTCTATTTAACGGTTTTTACATGTAAATACTAACAATTAGATGTGTAGTTAAGACTACACATACTATATAAATATGGATTTATTAAAACTTTTCGCAAATCAAAAGTTATTCGACATAACGTGATCATATTGCATCGTCATAAAATTTACGGTGGACCCTGTACAAAAATATATTTTAATCAGTTTTGTTTCCCGGACTCGTTTAGATACGTTTTAAACCCCGTATGACTAAAGTATTTCATGTTTATGGAATGTAGGTACTCTTTGGATGCCGGAAGACGATCAAGCTCAACGAAGAACCGAACACGACAAAGATACATGCTTCCGCACATTGCATCGTCATAAATTTTAAAACGACGAATCTGATCACGTTATGTCGAATAACTTTTGATTTGCGAAAAGTTTTAATAAATCCATATTTATATAGTATGTGTAGTCTTAACTACACATCTAATTGTTGGTATTTACATGTAAAACCGTTAAATAGAAACTAGGGTGTTACATTTTAATAATCAACACCCACACTTTGACATGCAAAAATACTACTTATGTCATTTCTGTTTTAATATATATGAAACTGGGCTGTTTTCGGACATTTAAATAAAATGGTTAACTTATTCCAAAAATTCCCAAATTTTTACAGAATGTCTTAAACGATCCAAATATTATTTTGTAAAAATATCGGGGTCTAGTTCATTACCAATATTTTATAAAAATTCATTTTCCCGACTACAATCAGATTTGCTACTTTCTGATCGCAGTCTACGAAATAATTCACTAAAAATTAATCGTAAGTCCGATTTACGAAATTCCAGTGAGAGAATTACAAGTACATCGGTGGTCATCTACAGTACAAATTTCATGATCTAAACCTACACAGAATTCAAGTTATGACTGAAAACAGGACGCATATTTTCAGCAGCAAAAATGCAGCTCTAGCTGCTGTTACGAAATGAGACTTTAAAAATAGTAAACGGAGTCCAAAAATTATGATTCTGGTTCCATTAGAACCGTATTTCATAATACATAACTTCAGACTTCAGAAAATACATTTTTCGTTAAGTTACAGTCCTGTTACAGCCAACTGAAGTTGGCTGTAATCACCAAACAGCCTATTGTTTTCAGTCTTTTAACATTATAAAGTGTGTTCGATTGATTCCGTTAACATGATTAGCGATCACAACAATACTTACAGTAGAATGTCACTTATATATCTCAGATTTATCATGCATTATCATATTTCATCATCATTTTAACACTACTTCATTACTTTAACCATTCTTCATCCTTTATGTTTCAAGACTTGTTTAAGTTCTTAGAGTTTCTTACATTTTCATCATTCTTTCAATTATTAACCACCAAAATTATGAACAAGATGAAGATCTAAGGCACTTACTACTAGCACAAGGCTAGGGGAGTTTCAAAGCGTAAAAGGGGTGGATAAAAGAAAACGAGAGAGGTCCTTGAGCTTCCGAGTACACCAAGCTTACTTGTTCGGTCTCTAGCACCCTTGGATACTCTTAGAATGGTTGGAAGTGATCAAGTAATGGTGATAGTGGTTGTGCTTGTTTGGGCCGTAAGTGGGAGAGGAGGAAAGGAAATGGTGTTGGTTGATTGTGGAAGATGAAAGATAATGGTTATCTAGTGGATTATATAGAGATTTATCCACATACAATACCCATTAGTCCTCATGTCCCCTAAGTACTCCGCCATTAAAATAAACTAATCAAAAGAATTAAGTGGGAGTTCCCCACTTTCACAACCGGTTGGGGGGGGGGGGGTATGCTTGGTTGGGTTTCAATTGTTTAGTTACAAGTTCTAGTTAGAATCAAGTGACTAGTTAATGGTTTATGGTGTGTCATTAATTATATAGTGTGTTAGGGTGTTCGGAGACCCTAGCTAGCTCGTAAAAATAAAAACAATATGTTTGATAATATTTTTGTGTTCCGGGTAATGTCCGGTTGTCCGGTTAAACACCGTTCCGTTAAAGTGTTTAATTATGTACCGGGTATTTTATCTAGCGTTCAAATCCCGATTTATGGCGTTCTAATTTATTTTTATTATTCTATAAAAATAAACTTGCCAAAATATTACTGAAATAAAATTTCAGTTGCCAAGACTGGCTGCGTTGTCCGCGTTTCGCAGTAAAAGCACTGTGTCGCGCAGAAACACGCGGTACGCGCTTAAACTTGAAAAATAACGTTTTTAAGCGTTTTAATTTATTTTCAACACGAACCTGATTAAAATAAAATTTTAATCATACTAGAATATTTGTGGGATTTGATATTATCCGGGTGGTCACTAACGTTCGTTTTGCAGTTTTGTCGTAATTAGTTCTTTAGTTCAAATAAACATATTTTCGCCATACCGAATCTTTCGAAACTTATTTCTAAGTTATGTAGAGGATATTTAGGGTATGTCAGGCTTACGTCACAGTTCCGGAGTGTACATCGCGTTAAACTGATTGCGTTTAAGCACCAGTTTGCGTATAACCCTCCAGAAAGTGATTTAAAGCTTGAAGTCAGAATCGAATCAAATTGTAAAATTAATAAACACAATTGCACATATAATAACACCAAAACACATATAATAACACCAAAGCACATTGTTTTATTGATAACTGACATTGTTTTTCATTATACGGTGCTTACAGAACACAGTTGTCACATACAAGGAGACGATGGGTCTATATAGTGGGGCTTATAATTTAGAAAGTAACATTCTAATTCCTCATGGGTACCACCACATAATTGACACCACGTACCATAAGAGTTCCGAAAGTAAAAAGTTTCAGTATCTCTCATGTTTGTGTCAGAAATTACCAACCGTCGGGATCTTACGGTTCTGTTTTCAGTAACTGAATCTTGGGCACGGGGCGTGTTGAGTGGGCACGGCCCCGTGTTCAGCTTACTGTCTGACTTAAAACAAGATTGCCAGTTCCAATGATTGGGCACGGGGCGTGTTCAGCGGGCACGGCCCGTGCTGAGTTCTGCAGAAGCTGAAAAACTAAGAAAAATAAGAAAAACGAATAGGCCGTTGATTCCTAACTTTCTTAAAATCCTTGTGTCCCCGGCAACGGCGCCAAAAACTTGATGTGCGTGAAGTGTGTTATGGTTTTAATGTTTATTTTAAGCCCTTTTACACTTTCTTTAGCCAAGTTTTAAATTTATAAAACACGATATTTACTAACACTAAACACACATATGGGCAAGTGCACCCATCGTGAGCGTAGTATAGTGTTGGTAAGATACCGAGGTCGTCCAAGGACACAAGAGTTTTTAGTACCGGTTTATCCTCAACGTCTAATCAAATCAAAAAGTTTAGAAAAAGGTTTTAAACTAAGAAAAATAAAAACTAACTAAAATGCTGAAAATAAAAATAAAAGTAAAAACAGATAGACAAGATGAATCACTTGGCTCCGACTCGTGTTTAGTGTAACCTTTGATTATTTCCGCACTTTTGCACTATTTAAGAGATTATCTTAGTTATTGTAGTAGGCCCCTCTTTTGGAGGTGACGTTACCCTCAACCCAGTAGTTTGAGTCAGCAAGGATACAATCCTAAAGGGTCGGATTATTGAAAGATAATTAATTAAGTTATTAATGCATAATGTGGTAGGCCCCTCTTTTGAAGGTGACGTTACCCTCGGCTAAGTAGTCTGAGTCAGCAGGGATACAGTCCTAAGTAGCCGGGTTAAAATATTAATAGTAGTTTAACTTATGAGGGGGTCAAAGAGTTTGGACCCCCGCCATCCAATACCGTTAAGTATTGAAGGAGGTCCTACTAAATTTGACCCAGGTCCTTTGCAGGATCTATACACTGAACAATGGCAAGACTCTTACCAAACCGTTCCCTTAACCCCCGACCAGGTAGCCAACATACCTCCATATAGACCGTGGAGATATGAATGGTGAAAATCTTTTATTTTATATAGACAGTAAAATAATGCCAAGACACCACGGACAAACGATAAGGAAGAATCACCTTCAACATAAGAAACTAGTTATTAAAGTCATTAATACATAACCAATTAAAAAGTGCGAAAAGATTAAAAATAAAAAGTATTACACTAGACACTTTGTCTTCACCAAGTGATGTAAGAGACTTAGGCAAACATGGCCTTGATTGTCAAGAACTCTTACGATCAATCTTGGATCCCGAGACGACTCACACACTCTATGATGGACAATGGATGATGGTGTTATGGTGGTGGTGGGTGGTGGGTGAAGTGTGAGAGAGGTGGTGTGCCAAGGGATGGTTTGAGCTTGAGCCAAGCACTCCTATTTATAGGCTGAACAGAAGCTCGGGCACGGCCCCGTGTCCAGTGGACACGACCCCGTGTGTGTGAAAACCGTCACTTTTCCGTACATTCCGTACACGAAATGAACAGCCATTTGTGCTTTAATGACTGTGCATGATCTGGTTTACCAGACAAATAAATTTTTGAATTCCATACAAGTGAATTCATGCATGATATATGCTACAAGAATTATGTTATGATAGCGTTGCGTAAAAAATATTAGTAAACTCACCGGTAAGACATATCGTGTCAACAGAACTGCAAAAAGCAGTCAGACATTAGAATTGGAGCCTAGGTGTAGGTCCAACGTCAAGAATGCATTAAAACCCAAGAGTACATACAAGGGTTTTAATATAGGCATTCCGGAAGCTAAATTACGCACTAAATAGCACCCGAAACGCACTTTAAGCGCAGAATTTATTTAAATTCAGCTATAATCAGCAATATGACACTGTAATATTATGCAGAAATGATGATTTATCATCCAGAATACTTCCCTAAGTGTCGGGAATTGAAAGTGTCACAAAAGATATTTGAAAGACACTAAACGGTGCAATTAAGCACTTAAACGAATCGGTATCTAACCGAACAACCGGACGTTACCCGGAACACCAAAATATTGCTAGAAGCAATGTTCTTATTTTTCTACGCTAGTTAGGATCCCCGAACACCCTAACACCCACTAAAATATCTAATAACCAAACTAACTATATACTTGGAATGGGATTACAAGTAACTAGATGATTAAAAATTTACATTTAGACCCCTCCACCATGTGCTTGTAATCGGCCACATGTTTAAATTAGTGGGATTTCATTTGATTTTCCTAAGATATGGTTAGATTATGTTATGTACTTACCCAACATACTAACCAATGGGTAATACACAAATGGGAGATTATAAGAGAACATGGAGGGTCATGAGCATCCACACTTCTCAACATTTCACCTCTTCCTCCCTCCTTCTTTATCTCGGCTGAAACCCACACTCACACCACCACCACTTTCCATTTCAAGTTTCACCAGGGAGCTAAGGTCCAACATCCATTTCCATCCACTACGGTTCTGTTTGGTTTCTTTCGCACGACATTCGCACCTCGAGTTCAAGCTGAATTTTAGTTCACGGTCCGCGACCATAAGAATCGAGTCTCGAACCCCCGCGGAAAGCAAGCTCAAGTTCTTCGCCATCTCGTCTTTCGAACGCAACTTTGCTTGCTTTTGTAAGTGTTTATCATGGTTATCCTTTGAATTTCCATGTTACTAATGCCTAATCAATCATCCAAGTAGAGTTTTGAACCAAAACAAATACTTAGACCCTTGTGTCGTCATTAAGAAAATCATAGTTTCCTAACAAGCTTTCAAGTCGGTGTTTATTGCGACGGTACACATGTTGCTATTAGTAGTTTTTCATGTCGCTAATAAAAAAAAAGGTTAGATTTAAAACTTGTCCATAAACTTATGTGGCTCTTCGACAGCCACAATTGGTTTTAAACCAAGTGAACATTCTCTTTAAATCCTACACACTACATGCATACGTTATTACAAAAATGGCCATTTTGGATGAAACTATTTTTTTTAATGCTTCTGATCATAATTTTTGGTCCTATATGTATGAACCAAGCATGGATTTTAAACATTGTCTTGAAGTAATCATATTATGATTTTTAATATATATTTATTTTTACAACTTATAGTATAAGATCTTGTAAAAAGTTATGGTTTTAAGGACCAGACTATACACCTCTGTGTGTTTATATGTATACTCATAGTTGTTAGAGCCAAAAATAATAATAATAATAATAAATAAAAATAAAAAGAAAAATATAAAAGGTTTTCCCAATTAGATACTACGATGAAAACCTCGTGTTTCATAAGTTAGAAGAAATTTTATGACAATATATATTCCGGAAAGAAAAGTGTACTGTAGGAATGAATAAATTTTTTTTTCTTTATTAGAAATAGTTAGTGATGGACTGAATATCTAGAAATTTTATTTCATACATATATATGTTTATATATATTATTTGGAGTAAATAATGTGCAAGAAAACTATAAACTGATATTTTTTTTACACAAGTATTTGTTGTATTAAGAGAGCTATTCTCTAAACATAAGTATACAATTTTGTATACGCATATAGTTTTTCTCATAGAACCAGGTTGAAAGTATATTTACTTTTTCACTCGTATGTGATTTAACCAAAGACTACTACGAATATAATAATGTTGATACATAATTATTGTCATAAAATATATATTTCGGTGTAAATATATTTTGCCAACTTGGAACAAATCACCAACGTGTCAGCACGTCGTGCTAAAAACAAGAAAATACGTATTTCAAAACTATCTAGTTGGATGATTTGATTATGACCAACACATGTGCTAGGGCTTTATGTTATGGACCTTAGTGCCTTATATGAATTAGGATACGTATAGGTCACGACGCTAGATAAGCAAATCCGGTGAAGTTTACGACGCAGGAACGCAAAGTTGTGAGTTCATGCTCCCCCTTTTCTTTAACTGGTTTTTTGGTTTTATAACTCTCGGTGGTGAAATACATGTTACAAATATTACAATTTTTACAAATGGTAAAAATACAAGAAGCACTCTTGGTGAGAACGAGAACCGAGTGCAATATGATTTGAGAATACAAGAAGCAGTGCAATATGAAGAGCTTTAAGAAATGCCTAGAAAATACTAGATCATGTGAACTAGATATTGAGATGCCATTAATACTTAATTAGGGACGAGGGTTAGATCTAACGGGTACGGCCGAGCCCCACTCATGGTCCTTATGTGACCTCTTGAGTGCTTCGGTGTCCCAGTCGAGGGAAATCGACACAGTCGAGGTTAATCGACACAGTCAAGGGAAATCGACACAGTCGAGGTTAATCGACACAGTCGAGGGTAATCGACACAATTAACGGAGCAAATACTAATGCTCCCTATGTCCTCACATGCCTTGAAGGAGAAAATACTAATGCTCCCTATGTCATCACATGCCTTAATGTCCTTGTATAAACAATCATTTAATACGTGGGGTACTCAAGAAAACTTGATTTATACTTGAAGTACGTGGGGTACTCAAGAAAACTTGAATGATACTTGAGTACGTGGGGTACTCAAGAAAACGGGAATTATACTTGAGTACCTGGGGTACTCAAGAAAAACTTGAATTATACATGAGTACGTGGAGTACACATGAATACTTTATTTATATATGAAAACTTGAATTATACATGACACACACTATGTTTTCATACAAAGTATACAAACGTGAAATACAAAAACGCATGAACTCGCTCAACTTTATGTTGATGTTTTCCAAAATTACATGTATTTCAGGTGACAGGATGGATCTTGGGCGCAAGTGTCATAGCTAGAAGTAGACTTCAAGTTTAGATGTCATCCACTTTTGTTGAATTGTAACCTAGACGAAGGTTGTGTTTTTAAAACTTAAATAACGAGTATTTGTAATACTCAAATTTTCATGAATGGATGAACATCGTTTTGATCATGTAGTTGTCTATTATGATTGAATGCAATGATAACAAACTAGTCACACATCGTACGCTTCCGCAAAAGACAAGGTGTGACAGTGTGCAGAAGCATATCTGTACTATCAAGATTTGCCTGGATTCTGCGAATCTTATAGTTGACCACGACCCCGTGTCCGCTGAGCACGACCCCGTGGTTGGCGATGGAAGCTTCTACAACTTTGTCTTTTATGCTGACACTTGGGCACGCCCCCGTGCTCACTGAGCACGGGGCGTGTTCAGTCTTCCGTCTTCTTGTTTTGCTTGGGAAGATGTTGTCGTGGGGTCGGGCATGTCACGTTTGTTTCCTTTCTTGTATTTATGTTAGATTTTGCTGTCTTTTTGCTTCTTTTGTTAATTTGAGCTCATTTAATCCTGAAAATACAAAAGGAAGACAAAAACACACTTTTTCCAACATTAGTACTAAAAAGGGTTAGTTTTATGCTACAATTGATGTAATTTATATGTTGCATTTTGCACACATCAATGACCCTCCCTAAATAACCAAAGCCTCAAATGATTTGTCCCTCAGCTTGTCTTTCTTTTTCATTTCTATCATCATGTCCATAAATACATCGAGCTTAGAGTGTAATGAATCTTGAGGTTTCTCGTATGTCGGCTGAGGGGAGTCATGATAATAGTCATCATACTCCTCCTGGTAACTTGGGAAATGTGGCAAGTCGGGTTCATAGTTGTTGTAACCCCGCTCTTGCTCATAATGGTAATCATTCTCCAAATAGTAGTAGTCTTGATAAGTTGGTGGTGGTGGTGGTGGTCTAGCGTATGGATAATGTGAGGATGGACCATTGAAATCTTCATAATCCGTCCTCCTATATTCATACAATCCGCTGAGGTAGTCTTCCCTATCCTTGTAGGCTTGAACTTTTTCGTAGAAAATAGAGCAATCCTCTAATAGATGCTCTCCGCTTCCGCAACACTCACATGGATCATCATCTACCCAATTCATATTGAAAGACGGTGCCTGCAAAAACATGCACCTGCACAAACAAGCTCGACCACCCAAAGTAAAATCACAAAAATACATGAAAGAAAACTAACACTAAAATTGAACAAGCAATGAAATACTAAGCGCACTAGCTCCCCGGCAACAGCGCCATTTTGACGTGACCGTGTCATCCCGGTCAGTCAAAAACCCAATTAACCTAGGTACCTAGGGTAAGTCGGCTATCGTATCCACGAAGAGCATGTGGTCAGTATCGCACGACCTGTTCGATTAGTTAGACTATTTACAAAAAAATGTACAATGTGATTATGAAGTTTGCTAATTTTATTCGTTTGTTTGGTTTTGAAAATAAATTGGAGTGAACCGACAAATCGATGTTATTCTTAAAGCAACGTGTGATTAACTAAGTTTGTAAACTAAACTAAATGATTGAAATAAGAAATTAGAATACGGGTCACACTCGGTTCGATAAATGTAAGACCTAGGGTTCCTACATGTTTTAACTTGATTCAATTGCATATAGTGATTAACGGATTTCTATCACAAACCTTAGGTGCCAATTGCTATCTACGTCATAGACAATGGACCACAATGCACTTCATTACCCCGGACATGTAAATCCTAACCTAAGATAAGGCATAATTGCACATAACCATTTCGCAAAGTCCTAACTTTATCATCGTTCGACAATTTACGAATTCGAAACAAATGCAAGAGAATTATCAAAGGTTTCAAATACTAAACAATTTGTCACAAAATCAAATCAAAATACAAATGCATAAACCCTAGAAATCTTAGAAAAATCTACACCGGGGTGAAACCGAAGAGATTAGCCGCTCATGGTTGAATGGACGGGATCACCGGATCTTGAGGATGAAGAACTAGCAATAGAAATCTTGGTTCTTGGATGATCATCATGACTGGGAATCATTAGAGAGTGGTTTCCTTTTTTTTAAATGAATGGAAGTTGAAGGAATAATAAAGTGTAACTCCCCCTTTTCCAAAATTGACTTTTTCTCTCAAAAAAATCCCGTTTTTACTAAATAGCCGGTGTGCAGCAAATAATGCGTCAATTTCTGGCCTTTGAAAACCTTATATTTTGATTCGTCTCGTCGAGCTACCCCAAATGCAAATATTATAAGCCCCGAAACTCATTTTCTAGCTCAGGATAAGCCAAAATGAGGTTTAGACTGTTTCTGGCGCAGAGTTCAGCTCAGTTTTGCCTCTTTTTGCATTTTCTTCAATTATGTTATCTCTAGCATCCGCCCAAAGCTTCAGTAAATCTCCAAAATGCACCTTAAACCCGTCAATGCCTGCAAAACACAAACCATATCAAAGTAGTGTATTCTAGAATGTAACTTCGTGTAATTAACCGAAATTAAAACCATTAAGCTATGGAATTTTACCAACCCATCACATCCCCACACTTGTCTTTTGCTTGCCCTCAAGCAAATCTATTTTTCACTTTCACGTTGGTCGAACGAAAAACACACGCCCCATTCCCGAGACTAAGGTTAAGGTCTATTGTTATGCCCGGTTCAGACTTATTACAATTTTCGACATATTTAGCAATAAATGATTAATCATGTAAAAATGGTTATCCAAGATTAACCCGCCCTTAAAACTCGCAATTCATAAATATCCCTCACAATGTCCACTCCACTCGGTTTACAAGCTGGCTAATTTTAATGATATATTAGCACTTTTAAAGTAAACACTCAAAGCCGAATAGAACACGTACCCGCATAGGCTTGCAACTCAATCATTTTCCACCACCGAACACGAATACTAAGCACAAGTCAAAAGGTCTTTAAAGGGTTGTAACGGGGTTAGGCTAAGGGTGTGGAATAGGATGTTTGAAAGTGGCTAAGGTGATAAAAATTCGATTTTTATTACAACAACTAATCTAAACCGACTAAATAAAAATCAACAACTACTAGGCAAAAGCGTTCGCCTTTTATTCAACAATTACCATGCTTCTTTTTGTGCTTTTCTCAATGATTTTTCTCTTGTTTTTCATGGTATTTTTTGATTTTTTTTTTTACAAAACCACAACTTTACAAACAACTAAACCTAACATCGAATTTCCATCACACTGGTTAAAACAAAGAGGTTTAATGGTCAAGGGCTAAATGGGGTGATCAAACGAAAGGTTTAGGCTCAAAGTGGGCGACTAGGGGATTTATTTGGGTAAGGATGGATAAATGGTTTTAAAGGAAAAGGGTCACCTAATGCCTTAATCATTCTCGTGCTTGTATTCGGTCTATGGTCTCAAACGTATCAAAAGATGCAAGTTCTACAATACATGACTAATGGTCCACTCAAACAAGAAACATAAATATGTAATTCTATGATGTAAAAGTGGCTCAAAACCTCACATATATAAAGGGTATGATATGTGACATGCATGATGTGCTAGTTTGTTGGTGCATGTTTGTGACAACAGCTTAGATTTGGTCTTTGGATATCTTGTAATTAGTTAAACGATAAACAGTTAGCGGGTTTAGCTTTGTAATAGTTAGTTGTAATGTTTGGGCTAACTAAACCCACATTGGGTGATGGGGGACGAAATGGGCCTAGCCCATGTAGGAACCCATGTCTAATGTTGCAACCTTGTGTTATATAAACAAGGTTAGGCTTTAGGGTTTAGGTTAATCAGTAAATCAGTTAATCAGCCAAAACAGTTTGTGAGAGATAGAATTTCGTGAGAGCTAGGGCTTGGACGAAATTAGTGTTGGTAGGGTTTTAATTGATTGTAAACTGCAAGTTGGATAATCAATAGAAAACCCAGTTTGAAAGTGATTTGCTGTTTCTGTCTTCTTGTTTCTGTGATATTCTGATCAAGAGGATTCCGCACTCTTGATTGGAAAGACAATTCTGTTAAAGATCCATACGAGTAGGGGACCTACAATTGGTATCAGAGCATTAGGCTCTTGAAGGCTCGGTTCAGAATTGTTCTTGGAGAAACAGGAAGAAATTTTCGAAATTTTGAAAACCTGAAAAATTAGGGTTTTGAAATTTCGAAATTTTTGATAAAATTTTCGAAATTTGTTGGCTGTTTTGATCTTGTGGTTTGTTTATTTGCTGATTTGCAGGTTTTCAGGATTGTTCGGGTTGTTTGGTTGAGAAATTCGGCTGAACAGATTTGAAGATTCGAAGACTGTTCTTCGTGTTCTTCATAATTTTCGAAAAATTGGACTGATTTTGGTGTTTCGATTTTGCAGGAAAGTGTTACGAAATCTTGGAAAATCTCAGAAATTTGAAACAGATTAAGTTTCCATATTTTCTGGACCAGCGAATTTGTACTATCAGCGAATTTAACAATTTCGCTGACTTGTCTAGCTTAACTAACTGATCAGCGAAGTTGGGACTTAATATCTCGGTGACCGGCGAAGTAAATCCAAAGGCGACTTTGGTAACCGGGTAATTATCCACAGCGAAATTACTACGGTTTTTCGGGGACTTTACAGGTCGTCGTAATCGCGAAATTGACTGGCGAAGTTGACAGCGAATTTAAGCAGCATTGGATTTGTCTTTTCGAGACGATTCTAAAGGTGTAATTTGGTAACCACTGTTTTCGGAGAAATTTTGTACGGTTTTATCAGTACGGTTACGATAAAAACGTGTTTAAAGATGGTCAGAATGGACAAGGTCAGTGAGACTGTTAAACATTGGCCAAAGCTGAAAAATGTCAAAGAACATGCTGACTGGAAAGAGGAGTTTGAGGCATTTGTGAAGAATGAAGATACTAGAATGTGGTACTGTATGATAGATGGCTATGTTGCTCCTACGCGTAGTATTGAAGGAAGGGTTATAGTGATGTCTTATGACAAGATGGATGAATCTGAGAGACAGGTGGCTGATGCTGAAAAGAGAGCCTTGGCAGCAATAAAGATGTCCTTACCTGATAGCATCAAGCATACCGTTACGAAGTACACTAATTCAAAGGATATGTGGGATGCATTAGAAAAGAAGTATCAAGGAAATGAAGATGTTAAAAGGAATAAAGCTGCGAGCTCTACATCTCGAGAAGGTTCAAATGATTGTATTGTTCATCTGGAAGATAATGAGCATGCCACTCAGGCATTCATGGCAGAAGTAGTGCAAGTTGATGAGGCTGAAACTACTGTAAGTGATGCTGAATCTGAAGTGAAAAATGCTGAAGCTCAAGTGAAGAATGCTGAAGCAAAAGTGGATGCTGAAGTAGAGAAAGAAAGTGAAGCTGAACAGGTTGTTGTTGATAAAATCTCAAAAGTTCATGAGAAAGAGGTACAATCTAATTCAGTATGTTTGAGATGTCGTGAACTACAGGGTGAGGTTGCCAGGTTGACAACACAAAACCAAAGTCTGGTAAGTGAGATGTCTAACATAAAAGAAGCAAACTTTTTTGTTAAAAGAAATGAATCGTCATACTTGAAGAAAATTAAAGGTTGTGAAGCTGAAATTGAAGCTTTAACTTGCAAATTAAATGAAAAACTTCAAGTAATTGACTTAGCTCATGACATGATGGCTGAGAAAACAAAAGAGATTTCTGATAAATGCAAAGAGTTGTCAGATGCACAACTCAAAATTGTTGAACTTGAAAAGAAATTGAGTCAATTCAGAGATTCATCTTTTGTAATGAAACACATGATGGGTGGGTTAAAGAAGAGTAATGACAAGACAAGTGTGGGCTTCCAAGGCTTTAATGAAGTTCCACCTCCTCTTAGTCATGACTATTCATTCCTGCCTAGTGAAAATGAGCTAGCAGACTTTATGGCATCTACACCTAGTAGCTTCGCATCCACATCAAGTAAAGGTGATGGATCTGAGAATGATGAGGCTAAGGAAAACAATAACAGGGAACCTTTTAAAAAGAAAAATTCACCGCCTAAGAATAAAAATCAAGCTTTTGTCAAAAAGATTAATTTTGTTCAAGGTAGTGATATGAAAAACGAAACTGCTGTTATTGAAAATGAATCGAATGTAGAGTTTGCTAAAAATAAGAGCATAGAAAAATCTGAATTAAAGCAAACTGAACAAGGTTCATCTAAGGGATCATCACCATCTGATAAGGGATCTACCTCAGAGAATCCAGCTAAGAAGTCTTCGAAAAGGATATCGTGCTTCAAGTGTCACGTCAAAGGACATGTAGCAAGCTGCTGTCCTAACAAAAAGAGTGAAGCAAAACTTAGTGAAAAACAGAGAGGGAAATTACCTGAGAAGATAGGTGATAGTGAGGAGAAAGGCTCAAATTCTCAAAAGAAATCTGCTCCTAAGCAACCAGAAAATGTTGTTGTTCGTGTAGATAAGGCTGAAAAAGGAACTCCACAAGTTCCTCATTTTCAAAGAAATCAACCAAGATTTCAGCCTAGATCTCCACCAGGCAGATTTGACAGACCTAGAAGCAGTTCACCTAGAATGAACAATTTTAATGGAAATACAAATAATTTCAGAAGTCTAGGTCAATATCAAAATCGATACCAAAATTATGGTGGTCGAACTTTTTATAACTATAATGCTTCTTGGAATCAAAATTCAAGGTACCAAAATCAAAATTTCCAAAGGTCAAATAGTCCAAATACATATAGGAACCCTCAGGACCAGAGACCTTATGGAAATCAAACCCCATTTCCATCAGGAAGTCTGAGATCCAAGACTCCAGTTAGGAGTAATGGATATTGGATGGATGTTCCAGTAGTTGGTGAATTTGGACGACCCAAGACCATTAAGGCTTGGGTCCCCCAATCTAACTAATTTCTTAGTTGGTGTGTGCAGGAGCTGCTAAGGAGGATTATCAACTTATGTTGATAATGGCTGCTCTAGGCACATGAAGGGGGGTGTGAGATTGTTGATATATTTAAATTGTTTGATTTAAATTGAAGTTCAAAGTGCTGAGTCGACACCGAAGATAACCTGGCAGATCTTTATACTAAAGCTTTTGACAGGGCTCGCTTTGAACACTTAGTCGAACTCAATGGGATGAGGAATCCTGAATAACTGGTTTTTCATAAGAATTTTGTAAATAGTTTATTGCTTTTCTTTAAAAATCAAAAATAAAAAAAATTTGAAAAATCAAAAACATAAAAAAATTGAAAAATTAAAAATGAGTTCACTGTGTGAAAAAGAAGAAATGATAGTACATCAGCAAGTTAGACTGTCACACTCAAACTGAATTAAAATGCTTAAGTGTGATAGCAGCTTCATCATATGATATACCAGTAGGCAAAAGCATGAAATAATCAACTTACCAATGTGATATAAACTTAAACACACTGAGTATGAGTGGGGAACACATCAGTGGTGTATGGTTTAATGACCTTAAATCTTGCGTTGATAGATTGCCAAAATCTGAAGTTTTGGGTCTTTATACTGTTATTTCATCTGGGGATATCTTGGCTGTTTTTTTTTTTTCAGAACTAAAATTGTACATGACCCCAGGAAAGAAAGTCACTTGGAATTAACTCATTTCTATTTGAATGTCTGTATGTTGTCCCGATACACACAATTTTGATCTGATTCTGAAATCTTCTCTGAAAAAAGTCGTGTACCTCCTATGCTGCATCCAGATATATGCTGACCTGGAGGTGCTAGGCAACGACAGCTTCTGCTGCATCCAGATACATGCTGACCTAGCTGTATGTTGTCGCGCTATAGATCTAATACACCCGAAAGAGGCCCTCAAGTGCCCAAAAGAAACCCAATAAACCTATATCAAACTGAGAAAAACTCATTTGATCTGTATATTATACCATCTCTCCTAAAGATCTATTCTGTTCTCTTCTCAACCTATTCCCAGTTAAGATTTCAGAAATCTGGATTGGACTTGTGAAATATGTGGTAGGGAAGATACTTGCATGATAGAGTGTGTTGTTTATATTTCCAGGATTTGATTACTATTTATTTGGGTGTTCATTGTTAAGAAATCAAAACATGATAAACAGATTATATGCAGACCTAGTCACTGTCAGGATATCTTAAAGGATGACATCAGTATACTCACCTACTACGATGAATCTTTGTGCATACCTTGATCGTGGGGGTATATCCTGAAGTGGGACACACTAGTATATCAGTAATTAATATTACCTTCAAATATCATATGGTAATGGTACTTGAAATGTTCATGCATTTTGTTTAAGTGGACAAACATACTGGTAATCGTCTTGGACTGCTTTTCACGAAAAATTAAATAAAGAATTATCTAATAGTGTGAAAACAGTTTGATTGTGCTGATATGATCTTCTTACCAGTGATTCTCACAAAAATAGAGTGTTTATTGTTTTTGTTATTTACTTGCTTTCAGAAAATATAATATAAAAAATACAAAAATAGTGTCTTTTTCTGTTTAAAATTCTTAACGTACGGAAAACTGTTATTCTTGGAGGAATTGTTACTGATAGGGGGAGACGGTGTTAGAAAGTGAGTTCAAAATTTTAAATCATGTGGGTTATAGGGTGTGTGATTAAAAAGTTTTGCGTGTTGGTGATAAATTGGAAAATGCTTAATCTGTTATACAAGTTTAACTATCTCTTGAATAATGATAATTTGTTTAACTTATGTTGAAAAATTCTTATGGTTTCTCGAGATGTTTGTTTTATAGTAAACAGATTGAAGCAGTGTGTTGCTGAGAAGTTGCTGTGTTGCTGAGAAGTTGCTGTGTTGCTGAGAAGTTAAAGTGATGAGTTGCTGTGAAGATGAGAGTTTGATTGGATGCATGGTAGAACCTCCTTTCTACATTGCAGACAAAAGTGAAGAGTTTGAAGATTGTTTTACAAATGCTGAACTGGAGTTTACTCAAACGCTAAAGTTTTTGAAGATTTGGTGATTGGATGCATCAGCTTAGGGGGAGTCTGTTGCTGACAGAAGCTATTGAAGCTGAAGCTATCCAAAGACCAAAGACAGTGCAAGACTACATGAAGATTGCAAGATGACTGAAGACAAAGTTATTTTTTGAAGCTATTGTCAAGGGGGAGTTTGTTGGTGCATGTTTGTGACAACAGCTTAGATTTGGTCTTTGGATATCTTGTAATTAGTTAAACGATAAACAGTTAGCGGGTTTAGCTTTGTAATAGTTAGTTGTAATGTTTGGGCTAACTAAACCCACATTGGGTGATGGGGGACGAAATGGGCCTAGCCCATGTAGGAACCCATGTCTAATGTTGCAACCTTGTGTTATATAAACAAGGTTAGGCTTTAGGGTTTAGGTTAATCAGTAAATCAGTTAATCAGCCAAAACAGTTTGTGAGAGATAGAATTTCGTGAGAGCTAGGGCTTGGACGAAATTAGTGTTGGTAGGGTTTTAATTGATTGTAAACTGCCAAATAACCACCCGCTAAATACCCGTCATGCTATTAACTTGAACTTGACCATGACAAAAGACCAAATGGGTTGTGTCATCCCTCGTTAACTTAGTTACTTGTGCTTTTTAGATCGCTTCAAACAAAGACATTTTTGAAAATTTTTTGAAAATTTCCCCCATCCCCACACTTGAGGTAAACATTGTCCTCAATGTGTCTTGTTTAAATGAACGGGTCAAAAATCAAAAAACTTTTACTCCCCCATCCCCACACTTGAGGTAAACATTGTCCTCAATGTGTAAGAACTAGAGTTTTTAAAACGCACAAGGGATGTGACACGGCTAACTTCCCCAAACTTTCACCCCGGAAATAAAATACAAATTACATTCCACTTATTTGCTAACTAAGAAAAATCAAAGATAAAAAGAAACGTATGCACCTGGTTTTTCACTCGTTCCTCGTGTGCTCTTCATCTTTCAACAAAGTGGTCGTCTCACGAACATGGTGTACCTACAAATCTCAACCCTTGTGTAGAAGCATGCTTCTCACAACCATCAAAATTTGTTAGTTACCTAGTTCTACCACTTTTATGAAAATATTACCAAACCATACGTTAATTTACTTTGATTTATATGGAAAAATAATGTACAATAACAATAAACCTAACTCACTTTCATAGGAATCACGGTTGCCCTTTAGCATATGCAACAAGCCCTTTAAACCTCCCAATAGCTCGGGAGGACGAGTAGGTCTCGTGAGGGTTATATAGGGAACACAGCCACAACGTTCATTTAACTAGGAAAATAAAATAAAACGAATAATAATACAAACTCTACAACAATCATACCTGATTTGCCTCTCATGGTGGTCGAAGTGAACATTTGCCTACCGAGTTTCCAACATACGCTCGGTAGTTGGCATGCCGAATCCACTCTCTTTTTGTTTTACGCGACATGCGCATAGTACAACTTCGGGATCGTTTCTTAACAAATTGGCCAATGTCTTGCAAAGCCACCCTTCGAATCCTTATACCCTCACCCTCACCCCCACCCCCAACTTTGTTGGTTGGAGTGATAAGTATGGGAGAAGGATGGATATGAACATGGGCTTCTTTCGGATCCGACTCGTCTCGCGGTGTCATGTCTTCCGCTCGGTTCAAACATTCATCTTCTTGCTCCAGAAGATCTGTAACCTCTTCCACCACATCACCATCTACCATTGTACCATTAGCCAAAACCTCCCGCTCGCGTTTAATTTGGGCTATTTCCTCAGTTAGTTGACCAACCTGAATAACCAAAGCCTCAAATGATTTGTCCCTCAGCTCGTCTTTCTTTTTCATTTCTATCATCATGTCCATGATTGCATCAAGCTTAGAGTGTAATGAATCTTGAGGTTCCTCGTATGTCGGCTGAGGGGAGTCGTGATAATAGTCATCATACTCCTCCTGGTAACTTGGGAAATGTGGCAAGTCAGGTGCATAGTTGTTGTAACCCCACTCTAGCTCATGAGGTAATCAATCTCCGAATAGTCGTAGTCTTGATAAGTTGGTGGTGGTGGTGGTCTAGCGTATGGATAATATGAGGATGGACCATTGAAATCTTCATAATCCGCCCTCCTATATTCATACAATCCGCTGAGCTAGTCTTCCCGATCCTTGTAGGCTTGAACTTTTTCGTAGAAAATAGAGCAATCCTCTAATAAATGCTCTCCGCTTCCGCAACACTCACATGGATCATCATCTACCCAATTCATATTGAAAGATGGTGTCTGCAAAACATGTACCTGCACAAACAATCTCGACCACCCAAAGTAAAATCACAAAAATACAAGAAAGAAAACTAACACTAAAATTGAACAACCAATGAAATACTAAGCGTACTAGCTCCCCGGCAACGACGCCATTTTGACGTGACCGTGTCGTCCCGGTCAGTCAAAAACCCAATTAACCTAGGTAGCTAGGGTAAGTCGGGTATCGTATCCATGAAGAGCATGTGGTCAGTATCGCATGACCTGTTCGATTAGTTAGACTATTTACAAAAAAAAATGTACAATGTGATTATGAAGTTTGCTAATTTTATTCGTTTGTTTGGTTTTGAAAATAAATTGGAGTGAACCGACAAATCGATGTTATTCTTAAAGCAACGTGTGATTAACTAAGATTGTAAACTAAACTAAATGGTTGAAATAAGAAATTAGAATACGGGTCACACCCGGTTCGATAAATGTAAGACCTAGGGTTCCTACATGTTTTAACTTGATTCAATTGCATATAGTGATTAACGGATTTCTATCACGAAACTTAGGTGCCAATTGCTATCTACGTCATAGACAACGGACCACAATGCACTTCATTACCTCGGACATGTAAATCCTAACCTAAGATAAGGCATAATTGCACATAACCATTTCACAAAGTCCTAGCTTTATCATTGTTCGACAATTTACGAATTCGAAACAAATGCAAGACAGTTATCAAAGGTTTCAAATACTAAACAATTTGTCACAAAATCAAATCAAAATACAAAAGCATACCGGGGTGAAACCGAAGAGACTAGCCGCTCATGGTTGAATGGTTGCGATCACCGGATCTTGAGGATGAAGAACTAGCAATAGATATCTTGGTTCTTGGATGATCATCATGATTGGGAATCATTAGAGAGTGTTTTCCGTTTTTTTTAAATGAATGGAAGTTGAAGGAATAATAAAGTGTAACTCCCCCTTTTCCAAAATTGACTTTTTCTCTCAAAAAAAATTGCGTTTTTACTAATCAGCCGGTGTACAGCAGATAATGCGTCAATTTCTAGCCTTTCAAAACCTTATATTTTGATTCGTCTCGTTGAGATACCCCAAATGCATATATTATAAGCCCCGAAACTCATTTTCTAGCTCAGGATAAGCCAAAACGAAGTTTGGACTGTTTCTGGCGCAGAGTTCAGCTCAGTTTTGCCTCTTTTTGCATTTTGTTCAATTATGTTCTCTCTAACATCCGCTCAAAGCTTCAGTAAATCTCCAAAATGCACCTTAAACCCGTCAATGTCTGCAAAACACAAACCATATCAGAGTAGTGTATTCTAGAAAGTAACTGTGACAACTCGTATTTCCGAACCTTTCATGTATTTTGAAGTAACCTATGTGAGCGCTATGTGAGTAACTATTTTGATTGTTTGCGATAAAATGTTATGTTCTATTATGTGATAAGTGTTATAAGATTAGTGTGTTATGTATATACGTGTAACATATGTGTGGATCGCACAATGAATAACCGATTGCACAATACACCCCGAGTCGCACAACACTCTTTAAATCATCTTGGGCTAGCCCTCGGCCCAAGCGAAACCCGAGTTTTGGGCTCGGCTCACATCCAGCGATTAAATAATTAGTTTTGTGAAAACCCTCTCATTAAGTTAGTATTTGAAATAACCACAAAACCCTAAAGCTCATACTCTCCCTCTCTCTTTTCAACCTGACGGCAGCCCTCTCCTCATTCGAAGCCAGAATCCTTGTTGATTATTCTGAGTCGGTTAGTGACTTTCACAATTAATTGTTTCAGATCTGATTACATTGTTATGTTGTTGCTTGTGTTCATGAAGTATGCGAAACACATGTTGATCAGGATTGTAAACAGATTTACATGCCTATAGTGTTCGATTATGTTATATGTTATGTTAATCAACTGGATGTTATACGTATATATGTTTGATAGTTGAACTGAAGAATGATCTTCTGTACATGACATATAGATGGTGGTTCAGATTGTATCGATAATTGTTGAATGAATAAAGTGGTTGTATGATTAGGTCCAATGGTTGTCAAGTAACCATGTGAGTGTCAGTATGTATCAATTGTTAAAAGGCCACTTTCATTTACTTTGTGTGCATCATGCATGTAATCAGACCTTATATGGTCCAATCATTCTACTACATCCAATATTGTTGTCATATCATCACATGAACGGCTTTACAAATTGGAATTTAATTGTTGCATAGTAAAGTCAACTGTGTCAGATCTATTATTTTCGGTCCAATAGATTTGTAGTAAGTTGGTGTTGGTCAAATCAAAATCAAGATATGTGAAGTGATTAAGTGTATTGCATGTTGACTAAAGAATTTTGGTGATTACTTTACTGCTAATTCGATGAAGATGATGATGAGTTGTTATGCACTAGGGTTCATATGAATTAATAATGATTTAATTATTTGATGTTGATCCGATTTGATTGGAGTAATAAGTGTTGCTGATAATTGATTTGCGAGATAAAAACTATGTAACTGCTTTCCATAAAATTTGGATTTCAAAATAAGTCACACAAGGCCGAACACACAAGCCCAGCCGCACAAGGGGACCCCAGTCGCACAAGACTGCTGGGTCGCACAAGTTGATTTTTATTGATTAACTGTTGGGCCGGGTACACTTGTTGGGCTGGACTGGATCCGATCGCACAACTTAAATGTATCGTACAAACCTAACCGGATCGCACAAGACAATTTCATGTTAATGCTTGGGCCGTGTATTTTATTGTTTGGGCTTTTGATTATTTGGGCCGGGTAGTTAATTGAATCGCACAACATGATGTGGGTCGCACAAGGCTGTGCCGACCGCACAACATGTTGGGCCAAAGTGTTATGTTGTATAATGATTTGTAAACTTCACCTATGGTTCGGCCCAATATATCTAAAACCATACTAGTATGGAATTGCTATGTTGAACGTAATGATATGTGTTGCCATGTTTCGTATGCGTTTCTTGTATGTTACCAATGTGATACTTGTGTGCACTCCTTGACAACAAAACCTGACTTGTATGATAACCATGTTAGGACATGGTTGACCACTAGCTGCTAGACTTGACCTTTCTGTGTAATCTGCCGAGCAAACCAAGGTGAGTTCACACTCCGTTACAAAGCATGGGGTTCCCAGGGGTTGGGAATGGGTTAAGGAATATAGATTCCTCGTCCTGTTGAGACGTAATCAGGAACATAGATTCCTCGTCCAGTATGAGACGGATTTAACTATACTAGACTAGAACTCTATCAACGAAGTCCCTCCCTTTTATATCGACTTAATCGCCGAGGCCAATGGCGAACGGGTCATTAGTTAAATAGCGCTATTAGGTTTAACAAACCTCACACCGTGCCGCAGAGGACGGGCGTGGACTAATGGACTATGGCACGTCAGTGATGATAGACACAGACGTTAGGGCACTTAAACATGACGAACGTTAGTAGTCGATATGGTAACGAGTCTGGTGAATTAAACATGGGGTAGCCCCCACGGCCATAGAGCCGGGCTGGAATAGCCAACGTAAGAACGGGTAACTAATAAACGTTTTTCGAACTATGGGGTAACCCCCACGGCTGGATAGCTGGTAAAGAGCAAACTGTGTTTTCGGAACAACTATAAACTGGACAACCAAACGTGAACTCACTCAACTAGTTGTTGACTCGTTACTACATGCTTTGCAGGTCTATAGGTACTTAGCTGGAGCTTGCACAAGGAAGGGTCGTTGTGGGACATGGACAGCTGTGTGCCATGTTAAACATTTGGATAATTAAACTTTGGATTTTGGTTTTGAATATTATGCTTCCGCTCATAACTTAACTATGTTGGTTTTGGACACTAATCGTGTTGGTGGGACTTTTACAACTAATTATATACTTGTTCGATATGATTAGTGGTTTGATCCTGGTCAGTCACGCCTCCAAGCGGTGATACTCCGCGTGTGGAATTTGGGGGTGTGACAGATTGGTATCAGAGCCATTGGTTATAGAGAACTTGGTTTTAATAAAGGAAAACGTTTTTGTTAAAACCAGACTATAACCTGTACAGTGCTCTACGATCCACAACGACGCTTCACTCCACGTGCAAGGCTCGACATTCTAGGTGATATGGTTTGTGTTTTATTGCCTACTTGCTAGATTGCATAGAACTTTGCTCATGGTATGCTTAGATAAACGTAGCAACTATAGTTTGAAAACACATTTGTGCTTGCCCCTACTGTCACTCCACGCTTACACACATTTGCGACACCTTTCCTACTTGTGTTTCCTTCGATGTGAGATCATGAGGGAACGTGTGAACCTAACTCAAGCCAGCTGACGGCTCTTATCAACGAACAAGTTACGGCAGCACTCGCGGCCGCCCAGGCAGGAGGTATAACCTGCTATTACGAACCTACCCTAGGATGTTAGATCCTACACTCATGACCTAACTCTCGCGCTTAACCCTGTTTCTTCTTCCTCGCGCAACAAGGTCAGAACGCTCAGCCGCCTGTATGCACATTTAAGACGTTCGTGGACTGTCGTCCTAATACTTTCAGTGGCACTAAAGGAGCTGTTGGACTCCTCCATTGGTTTGAAAAGCTCGAGTCTGTCTTAGAGATGGGTGAATGCCCTGAGGCTCGTAGGGTGAAATATGCCACTGGTACTCTCGAAGGCACTGCGCTAGCTTAGTGGAACGCGCAAGTTCGGATGCTGGGGCTGGCGGCTGCTAATGCCACCCCATGGAATGATTCTTAAGGAACTAATCCAAACGTGAATACCGTAGTCGAGATGACATCCACCAGCTGGAAGTGGAGTTCTTAAACCTGTGGATGACGGGGTCAGAGATAGAAGTGTACACGGAACGATCCAACGAACTGGCAGGATTATGATCAACTATGGTGGATCCTCCTATCAAGCGCATTGAGCTGTACCTCAAAGGCTTAGCACCCGAGATTCAAAGTCATGTGACATAGGCCAACCTTGCAACTATTCAGGATATTACTCGTCTTGCTCAACGTCTCTCAGATCAGGCGATAGGACAGAACAAACTGCCGAAGCGTATTAATGCTGCTATAACTACTTCGGATGCTCCCAGTGACAACAAACGCAAGTGTAATGGAAATTCGAGCAAGGGTCCCACTTCGGTTCAGTCTTAGTCGCAGCACAGGAGCCCCAGTCAGCAGTCTTTTGGTAATCGAAGTCAGGGTGGATACAGGGGAGACCACCCTAAGTGCAATCGCTATAATTTGCACCACAGCGGGCAATGCAACAGAGATCGTTGTCAGGGATGCAACAAGCTTGGTCACGGAGCCAAAGATTTTAGAATCTCACGTCCTGCAAACCAGAACCGACAACAACAACCCCAAGCTCCACAGAATCAGCAGCAACAACAGGGTAACAAGGGATGTTATCAGTGTGGAGACGCTGCCCACAGTTGAACCAGAACCAAAATCAGAACCACAATCAAGGAAACAGGAACAATAATGGAGACAACAACGGGGGTAATAACAACGGCAATGGTTCCAGGGGTCGAGTGCTCGTGATTGGTCAGGGTGATGCTAGGAATGACCCCCCCACGTTGTGATGGTTTCGGCATCGTTATTGGTATAAATTGGCTACCTCAACATCGAATAGAGAATCTCTGTAACGAAAAGATTGTCCGCATTCCGTGCCCAGGTGAGGAACCTCTTATTATTCGTGGCGACAAGAGTGGTGCTGTTGTGAGCATCGTTTCTTCCCTTAAGGCTCAAAAGTGTTTGCGTAAGGGCCACACTGCCTTTCTGGCTCTCGTTACTGACACCTCGAAGGAAGAGGAAAAGATAGAAGACTTACCGATTGTACGTGATTATCCTGAGGTATTTCCTGAGGAACTACCTGGCCTCCCGCCTCATCGCCAGGTCGAGTTCCAGAGCGAGCTAGCTCCTGGAGCAGCGCCCCTAGCTCGTGCACTGTATCGATTAGCTCCATCAGAGTTGAAAGAGCTATCTACGCAACTACAAGAACTCTTAGATAAGGGTTTTATTCGTCCTAGCTCTTCGCCCTGGGGAGCTCCAGTGCTATTTGTGAAGAAGAAAGATGGTACGTTCAGAATGTGCATCGACTACCGTGAACTGAACAAGGTGACTGTGAAGAATCGCTACCCACTTCCACGCATTGACGACCTGTTCGACCAGCTGCAAGGGTCGAGCTACTATTCAAAGATCGATTTGAGATCGGGGTATCACCAGCTGAGAGTCCGAGAAGAGGACGTCTCCAAAACAGCCTTCAAAACTCGTTATGGCCACTATGAGTTTTTGGTCATGCCTTTTGGGATGACAAACGCACCAGCGGTCTTCATGGACTTGATGAATCGAGTGTGCAAGCCCTACTTAGACAAATTCGTTATTGTCTTCATTGATGACATCCTGATCTATTCGAAGAGTCAGGAGGAACATGAGCAACACTTACGACTTATTTTGGAACTCCTTCGAAAGGAACAGCGGTACGCCAAGTTCTCAAAATGTGACTTCTGGCTTCGTGAAGTCCATTTCTTAGGCCATGTAGTGAACAAGGATGGGATTCACGTTGATCCATCCAAGGTAGAGTCAATCAAGAGCTGGCCTGCACCTCGTACGCCAACGGAAATTCGCCAATTCTTGGGATTGGCAGGTTATTACAGGAGATTTATCAAGGATTTTTCCAAGATTGCGCAGCCTCTTACTTCACTAACGCAGGGGGGCATTGTTTATCGTTGGGGAAACGCACAGGAATCGGCGTTTCAGCACTTAAATGATAGACGTTGCAGTGCACCTATCCTTTCATTGCCAGAGGGCACAGACGACTTCGTGGTTTACTACGACGCATCCATTCAGGATCTTGGTTATGTATTGATGCAGCGGGATAAAGTTATAGCCTACGCCTCGCGCCAACTCAAAGTTCATGAAAAGAACTACACTACACACGATCTAGAGCTGGGAGCGGTTGTTTTTGCACTTAAGATATGAAGACACTACCTTTACGGTACCAAATGTGCCATCTACACTGATCACAGGAGCCTCGAGCATATTTTCAAACAGAAGGAACTGAATATACGACAGCGACGATGGGTCGAACTACTGAATGACTATGAATGCTCGATCAGGTATCACCCAGGCAAAGCCAATGTTGTGGCTAACGCCCCAGTCGAAAGGACACTGCGCCCAAGCGCGTACGAGCTTTACAACTTACTATACAGTCTAACCTTCCTTCTCGAATACGAAATGCTCAGGTAGAAGCATTGAAACCAGAGAATGTCAGGGCTGAAACCCTACGCGGCTCAAGGCAACGCTTAGAACAGAAGGAAGACGGTGCTTACTACGTAACAGGACGCATTTGGGTCCCACTTTACGGCAACCTACGAGAGCTTGTGATGGATGAGGCACACAAGTCTCGCTACTCAGTGCACCCTGGTTCGGACAAAATGTACCACGACATCAAAACCACGTATTGGTGGCCTAGCATGAAGGCCCACATAGCAACTTACGTTAGCAAGTGCTTGACTTGTGCGAGAGTCAAGGCGGAATACCAGAAACCTTCAGGCCCACTTCAACAACCCGAGATACCACAATGGAGATGGGAGCAAATTTCCATGGATTTTGTTACTGGCCTGCCTAGATCTCAACGTGGTAACGATACTATTTGGGTGATCGTTGATCGACTCTCAAAGTCTGCTCACTTTTTGGCTATCAAGTAAACGGATAAGTTCTCCACACTAGCAGACGTATATCTTAAGGAAGTTGTCTCGAGGCACAGAGTGCCCACCTCTACTATCTCGGATCGAGATGCGCGTTTTACATCAGAACTGTGGCAAGCAATGCACCAGTCATTTGGCTCACGATTAGATATGAGCACAGCCTATCACCCGCAAACGGATGGACAGTCGGAATGTACCATCCAGACCCTCGAAGACATGCTTAGGGCATGTGTGATTGACTTTGGCAACGGCTGGGAAAAGCATCTGCCACTTGTGGAATTTTCGTACAACAATAGCTACCACACCAGCATTAAAGCTGCTCCGTTTGAGGCATTGTATGGGCGTAAATGCCGGTCACCTCTTTGTTGGGCAGAGGTGGGGGAAATGTCAGATTACTGGTCCAGAACATGTGGTTGACACAACAGAGAAAATTGTTCAGATACGACAACGAATGGCGGCAGCTCGTGACCGTCAGAAAGTCTACGCCGATAAGGGCAGAAAACCACTAGAGCTCCAGGTTGGGGAGCGTGTACTACTCAAAGTTTCACCCTGGAAGGGTGTGGTTCGTTTTGGCAAACGGGGCAAACTTAACCCACGATACGTTGAACCTTTCGAAGTCATTAAGAAAATAGGCAAGGTGGCCTACAGACTGAACTTACCAGCAGAACTCGGTGCAGTTCACGATGTTTTCCATGTGTCAAGTCTGAAGAAGTGTCTGTCAGATGAGACCCACGTAGTTCCTTTGAAGGAGCTCACGATCGACGAGCAGTTACGATTCGTCGAGGAACCTGTTGAAATCACAGACCGGGATGTTAAGGTCCTCAAGCGTACTAGAATACCTCTCGTTCGAGTTCGTTGGAACTCACGTCGCGGCCCAGAGTTCACCTGGGAACGCGAAGATCAAATGGAACAAAAGTATCCCCAACTATTCGCAAACAGTACAACCACTACTGAGGCTGAAGCTACGGAATTTCGGGACGAAATTCCAGATAACGGGGGGAGGATGTGACACCCCAGGAAAAACCAGGGAAACCACGCAACTTAACTAGCTTCCTCAGTGAGTACGTGCTAAATTTCGGGACGAAATTTCTTTCAACTTGGGGATAATGTGACAACTCGTATTTCCGAACCTTTCATGTATTTTGAAGTAACCTATGTGAGCGCTATGTGAGTAACTATTTTGATTGTTTGCGATAAAATGTTATGTTCTATTATGTGATAAGTGTTATAAGATTAGTGTGTTATGTATATATGTGTAACATATGTGTGGATCGCACAATGAATAACCGATTGCACAATACACCCCGAGTCGCACAACACTCTTTAAATCATCTTGGGCTAGCCCTCGGCCCAAGCGAAACCCGAGTTTTGGGCTCGGCTCACATCCAGCGATTAAATAATTAGTTTTGTGAAAACCCTCTCATTAAGTTAGTATTTGAAATAACCACAAAACCCTAAAGCTCATACTCTCCCTCTCTCTTTTCAACCTGACGGCAGCCCTCTCCTCATTCGAAGCCAGAATCCTTGTTGATTATTCTGAGTCGGTTAGTGACTTTCACAATTAATTGTTTCAGATCTGATTACATTGTTATGTTGTTGCTTGTGTTCATGAAGTATGCGAAACACATGTTGATCAGGATTGTAAACAGATTTACATGCCTATAGTGTTCGATTATGTTATATGTTATGTTAATCAACTGGATGTTATACGTATATATGTTTGATAGTTGAACTGAAGAATGATCTTCTGTACATGACATATAGATGGTGGTTCAGATTGTATCGATAATTGTTGAATGAATAAAGTGGTTGTATGATTAGGTCCAATGGTTGTCAAGTAACCATGTGAGTGTCAGTATGTATCAATTGTTAAAAGGCCACTTTCATTTACTTTGTGTGCATCATGCATGTAATCAGACCTTATATGGTCCAATCATTCTACTACATCCAATATTGTTGTCATATCATCACATGAAAGGCTTTACAAATTGGAATTTAATTGTTGCATAGTAAAGTCAACTGTGTCAGATCTATTATTTTCGGTCCAATAGATT